>CM045730.1:38318028-38688028 GCA_024760905.1 Plotosus lineatus | reverse complement strand
GTGTGTGGCTAAGCGTGTTTCCAAACAGTAGGCGTTTCCAAACACTCCTTCCAAACAGTAAGTCCCTCCCTCCCTCCTCCTCCCACTCCATTCCATCAAGCCGTCAACTACCATCACAAAGGTAAATAAAACGACTTTATTATACAGTACAGTTTATTTCTTTAATTACAATACAATAGCACATTTATTATACATAAAATAAGGTATATTTTTGTGTAGTTTTAAGGCTTATTTAGTAGAAAATTATGTTTTATGGGGACCTGGGAACGGATTATTCTCATTTTAATGGTTTCTTATGGGAAATAAATGTTCGGAAGACGAACTTTTCGCCTCACACACACTTTCTGGGAACCAATTATGTTCGTGAGCAGAGGTATCACTGTATATATATATATATATATATATATATATATATATATATATATATATATATATAGATATATATATATATATATATATATATATATATATATATATAGATATAGATATATATATATATTTTTTTTTTTTTTTTTAACTGACTTTACTGTTCTTACAACACTGGGATCGATACAAACTCAGAATCTGCCTCTTCACATATATTCCTACTGAAGTCACTTGCATCCTCAAACTGCACCTGCATCACGTGTTACAATTACCATATATTACAGTCCTATTGCATCATCAGAATGTTGAACAGCATTAATGAATTGATTCTAGGACAGCAGGGAGATACAGATTAGTTGAATAGTTGCCCCATTTCCTCTCTACATTAAGTTCTAAACAATTCTGAACTATTGGAATGTATAAGCTTGATTCAGTCATCTCTACTCTGTTCACATTGCATTTTTCAGGTGTTTGGCTCATGAACTGGTTATAAAACAAAAGAGGTTACTGGCTGAGCTTTAATCTCTCAGAACATTTCCCCTGTTTCCCAGTTTTGCAACTGCAAACTTGGAACCTGCTACAAAGTGCACTGCTGGTTCACTAAGATTGCTACGACTACTACAAAATCCCACCCGTAAGCTGTTTCCCCTTGTGCTTATCCCTATCACCAAGTTATGACTGAAGTGCTTTGCTCAGAAACATGGATACTGGTGGTTGAGTACTATTTCACTATGATATCTGGAAAATATTACACCAAGGGAAGCCATATCAAAGAACATTTCCAAAAGCTGTTCATTCTCTTCGGTAAAATGGTGGTCCGACCAACCACATCAGTCCATTTATGCCCCAGCTGATAACAGTATTGATGGTTTTCTTCTGTCTTCAAACATACCACCCACAGACACATGGGTTGAACGCTCCAGCCAGACCCTGAAGCACACGATGTAGTGAGTCATATCCATGAACACACGCTGGGGCCACCTGCTAAGTTACTGTATGTACTGCTTGCAGTTTTGAAGGTACCAAAGGCCCTTCGGTATTCTTACAACTTGAGCGTTTTCACAGTCGGAGTTCTTGCTCTCAAATACATGGCCTGTACGATAGCTAGCAATAATGTAAAAAAACATGCAACAAACAGAGAACACTAGACTCGGTGGGCATGAGAACACACAAGGAATTACCAGAGGAGGGCTCAACATTACAGGTTCTAGTTTGTGAAGAAATCTGGTAGGGAACTTGCATCATCATTGAAAGTCAAGTGGGGCATCAGAGAGGCGAGCAGATGTAGTACATTGGCCTCTTTAAATAGTCAACTGCCCCTCTGCAGTGCAGTATCTAGTATATAAATCCTCAGTGGCCCAGGTATCTTTATCAACCACCACTCTGATCAACCATCTTAAAATGTGGCATCAGTCCAAATTTGTCAAAAGGCCACAACAAAACTGGAGGTACATGTTCCTCTTGGGATTTTAAGTACAGTGGTACCTCACCATACGAAATTAATCCGTTCCAGAAATGGTTTCGTAACCTGATTTTTTCATAAGTTGAGCCGCATTTTACATGTAAAAAGGCCTGATTCATTCCAAGGCCCCCAATACTACCCCCTAAACCCTTTAAAAATTATAAAGGTATACCTTTTAAGGCCTCCTTCTGCTTCAATATCATACCGATGGTAGACGGGTTTGACCTTATTCCTTTGCGATATCACTCAACCGCATGCCACAAGCCTGCTTCTTCTTTTCACTCGCACCGGGAATCACTTTCATCGGGAATCACATGCACATGTGAGTGCGCGCGTGCTCGTGTGTATGCGTGTGCATGTGCTTGTTGACCATGTCTTCTTAGCAGAGTTATAATCTTACAAATGTTTATGCAAGGTTAAAAGCCTGTGCCAAAAAATAAAGTTGCAATGAGCACACTCGAAAAACTCATGAAACAACAGCGACTCTGTCCTTTACACGTGTTAGAACTCCTTGATGAACAATGGGTCGAAGGCACACGAAAAGCATCGTGGGTATAATGGAGATGCAGCTCCCTCCTAGCCAATGGGAGGCCAGCGGGGTGGGATGTTGGGAGATAGCCAATGGGAGAGCAACTCACGCATTGTTTGAATTTTTGAGATGGTGCGTTTCGTAACGTGAATTTGTTTTGTATCCAGAGACGGAAATTTTAGGTAAATTTCGTAACCTGGATTTTTCGTTTGTTGGGTCTTTCGTAAGGTGAGGTACCACTGTATTATGGTAAATTTAACTAGTTAGCATGTCCACCTCACAACAAGAAGCTCCTGGGTTTGAGTTCCAGGCAAGGGCGTTTCTATTTGGATTTTGCAAATTCTGCCCATACTCATAAGTTTCCTCTCACAGTCCCAAGACATTCATTCTGGGTTCCAAATTGCCGTTAGGTCGGTATGAATGGTTGTGTATGTTGCCTTGCTGATGAGGACTGGTCAGCTGTTCAAGTTGTATCTCGGCTTCACCAGGAGTCGACTAAGAAACACTCCAGCCACCCTGCATGCCAAGTCATCTAAGATTTGACAAGAAGGACCCCTGTTATAGAGAGGGGAAAACCTGCACACTAAATTATACAGACTGAAAAAGTATGGAGAGGTAGAGTGAAAAGCACCTGGATCCAAGTTAGCAAAAGAAGACACTTCACCTATCCAACAATGTATGGTCAGGGTGTAATCAATTAGCTCAACCATAACCAGGCGAGTCCATGCAGGACAAGCACTTCTTCAAAAGCAAGGATAACAATGTCTACTGGCTTCATTTCTTAGAGTCACTGAGACATCATGCTGCTTTTCTTCTTCTTCTTCTTCTTCTTCTTCTTTTACTTTCGGCTGCTCCCTTCAGGGGTCGCCACAGCAAATCATCCGCCTCCACCTCACCCTGTCCTCCGCATCTTCTTTTCTGACTCCAACGACCTTCATGTCTTCCTTCACCACATCCATAAATCTCTTCTTCGGTCTTCCTCGAGGCCTTCTGCCCGGTAGTTCAAACCTCAGCATCCTACTGCCAATATACTCACTATCCCTCCTCTGTACATGTCCAAACCATCTCAATCTAGCCTCTCTGACTTTGTCTCCAAAACATCTTACGTGGGCTGTCCCTCTGATATACTCATTTCTGATCCTATCCATCCTCGTTACTCCCAGAGAGAACCTCAACATTTTCATCTCCGCTACCTCCAGCTCTGCCTCCTGCCTTTTCCTCAGCGCCACTGTTTCTAAGCCATACAACATCGCTGGCCTCACCACCATCTTGTACACTTTTCCCTTCATTCTTGCTGACACTCTCCTATCGCACATCACACCGGATACTTTTCTCCAACCATTCCAGCCTGCCTGCACACGCTTCTTCACCTCTTTTCCACACTCTCCATTGCTCTGGATTGTTGAGCCTAAGTACTTAAAATCCTCCACCTTCGTTATCTCTGCTCCCTGTAACATCACCGTTCCTCCTGGGTCCTTCTCATTCACACACATGTATTCTGATTTTCTGAGGCTAACCTTCATTCCTCTCCTTTCCAGGGCATACCTCCACCTCTCTAGATTTTCCTGCACTTGTTCTCTGCTCTCACTACAGATCACGCAGACATCATGCTGCTTTTGATAGCAAATATTACTGAGAGCACAGGAGCTAGTCATCCCTACAGCAGTTCATCCACACAACACTCAACTGCATTTAGCACAAGTAAATTCCTCATACGAAAAAGAGCAGTGCTCTCAATGGGACTGCTGTTAAAAGTTTGAGAAGGACGTTTATCTACAAATGCAGTGTTTCTAATCAAAGAAGCCACACAGATAAGCAGGCAGGTTTCAAATGATAAGGCATCAAATCAATCACGGTACACTGAACACATTTAAAGAACTGATAACAGACCTCAAAACCCAGTGGCTGTTTTAATGAATTATCTTTTCATTCTTAGACCCCACGCTGGCATAGTGGTTAGCACGTCCGCCATCTGGGTTCGATTCCCAGCCTGGGTGTTTCTGTGTGGAGTTTCCATGTTCTCCCTGTGCTTGCGTATGTTTCCTCTGGGTACTCCGGTTTCTTCCCACAGTCCAAAAACATGCACAGTAGGCTAATTGGCTGTTCCAGATCACCCCTGGGTGGGAGTGTGAATGGTTGCGTGAGTATTTCTCCTGCGATGGCCTAACAAACTATCCAGGGTCGCAGCTACTCACCCAGGACCGGCTAAAATTGGCAGCAGCCTCCATGCGACCCTAACTAGGATGAAGCTTCACAGAAAATGAATGAATCTTTTCATTCTTCTCACGAGCCAGAGTGATGTAAGCCTAAACTGATCTTTAAATTATAACTGACACTATAAAGAGCAACCATTCATGTAATATACAAAGAAAATAATTTAGAATTTAGAAAATGAGACTTTAATTGAGCAGCAGTAGTAGTCAAACATATTTTTATATGTATTACCTTTCTTGTGAGCTACGCGGAAGGTATTATGATGCACTGCAGTTTGTCTGTCCACAAGTGATTTTTTTTCCTCAACCATCAATGTTTCCCCTTGATTTCCCTTCTGAGGCTTCCTATCACTTAATGTCTGTCTTTCAGAAGTCAAGAGAAAGCCATAATTATAGCCGTCCACTAAGCGGAAGGTACTGTGATGCAAAGATTTTTGTTCCACAAGAAATTGTGTGTGCTTGTTAGTTCATGAGTACGCAACTGGTCCTAGTAAGTTATTACCGTTCGTGTGAGCGATATACTCATATTATTACTAGGCATTTGAGAGCTTCCGGAAATTGTATTAAAGGTAATATTACGATAGTTGTTAGATTTACACATACAGGAACTTTCCAATACAGTGGTACCTCACCTTACGAAATTAATCTTTTCCAGAGCTTTTTTCGTAATCTGCATTTTTCGTAAATTGAACCGCATTTTCCATGTAAAACGCGTGATTTGTTCCAAGGCTCCCAATACTACCCCTAAACCCTTTAAAAATGATAAAAGTATACCTTTTAAGGCCTCCTTCTGCTTCAATATCGTACCGATGGTAGACGGGTTTGGCCATATTCCTTTGCGATATCACTCGAGCCCGTTTCTTCTCCTCACTCGCACCGGAAATCACACGTGTGTGTGTGTTTGTGTGCGCGCGTATTGACCATGTCTTCTTAGCAGAGTTATAATCATACAAATGTGTATGGAAGGTTAAAAGCCTGAGTCAAGAAATAAAGCATAAAACAACTGTAACTCTGTCCTTTACACGAAAAGCATCCGGGTGGATTCAGCTCTATAATAGCCAATGGAAGGTAGATGCGTCATTCCTCCTAGGCAATGATGTCCAAGATGGCGTCAGGTCAAGATGGCATCCCTGTCCAAGATGGCGTCAGGTGGACCTATCCAAGATGGCACTTGAGTGAAGGCGACATGAACGACAGCTCAGTTGTTAGCCAATGGGAGGCCAGCGGGACGGGATGTTTGAACGTCATTGATGGGCAAGCAGCTCGTGCATTGTTTGAATGGCACGTTTTAATGTTTCAATGGCACGTTTGAATTTTTAAGATGGCGCTTTCGTAACGTGAACTTGTTTCGTATCCTGAGACTAAAATTTTAGGAAAATGCTTTTCATAACCTGAATTTTTCGTTTGGTGAGACTTACGTACGGTGAGGTACCACTGTGTGTCCAAAACTGGGATCTAATCACAGAATGACAAGTTCAACTTCATTTTCTATTTAGACAGTGCATGCTTGTGTCCGAAGACTCAGAAGAGGTAAGATTTTAAATTTAAAATTATTCACTAATGACAAAGTAATTACTGTTATGACAATACTAATGTTATTAGTAGTATTAGCATGAACATATCATTCAGGTAACGTAACCGAACACTAGTTCCTATTATACAACAACAACGATCTGACATTATATATGCCAGTTCATTCCACACGAAAGGTCAGTGAACACATGTGTCGACTGCACAAGTCATTCATTTTCTATTTATGAATTGTGATATCATTATTTGAGATTTGTTACGCGATTCTCAATGGTCTATCTATTGTAAGCCTTATTTATTAAAAGAAAAATGTTATTTATTTGTTCTTTTAGCTATTCAATGTGCAGTAGGATGAGCACCATGGAGCTCATGCACCTCCTGAATCATTAATGCAGAGCTGTTATTCTCTCACCTTGTGTTCAAACTGCAGGGGTGTGAAAAGAGGATCACAGAAACATGCACACATACAGCCACACACCTGCAGATATTAGAAAACCCACACTAGGCACACAGTCTCCATATCAGTACACACACGAGATGGACCACGCTCATCCTTGCCCTCATCCAGATTGCTTTATATACTTTCGTTTCTAACACAGCTACAAGACCTGATGATGAACTGAGGAGTCGAATCAGGTGAAATCGCAGAAAGGGTGCTTCAACTCTATAGTTACTTACAACTGACTCTTAAATGTACATTAGAGTGCCATAGGCTATAATGGCAAAAAAAAAACCTTTAAATATTTTCAGATACCATCCCCCAATTTTGTTACTCTTATGAAGCTACACAAAGTTTCATAGAAATATATGCATATTTATATTGGCTGGAATATGTTCATAGAGTAACTACATGTATTCAGCAGTCGGTCATTCCCTGCATGTTAACCCTGTATTATACAGTGAAATATAATCTTATTGAATTGAACCATTTCTTCATATTATATAAGTAATTGTATGCTTTAGTTTCAGTTCATTTTCTGTAACCGCTTCATCCTAATTAGGGTCGCGGGGAGGCTGGTGCCCATCCCAGCCAACTCAGGGCAAGGGCAGAGTACACCCTGGACAGCTCGCCAGGCCATCGCAGGGCGGAAACATGCTGACGGCTTTGCAGCTACTCTTGTCGAAAGTCAGCAATGGTTCTTTTACATGCCTCACACCATAGACAGTCAGAGACATGGCCGGCCTTTGATAACCCAGTTAGCTGCACTGGGAGGGCAGTGACAACCTTGTGGAGAGTGGGACTCAAACCCCGAACCTTTGGATCAGCGATCCAGCGCCCTATAGCACTACACCACCACTGCCCCATATGCTTTATTTTATTGAAGTCAGTATTCTTGCTGAGATCTGTTATCGTACTTAGTCATCATTAACAAAACAACCACTGCGACAGCGTGAACACATCACTGTTTAATACAGTATTTATTCATTAGACACACAGCATAACACTGATTGAGTGATAATAGGGTAAGTGACTAAGTGATGTTATTTAACTTATATACTCGCATTGTCCTATTTACATAACAGAATACCAGTCGTTATCTGGCCAATCAATAAAAATACGTAAAAGCCTAGTATCTGGTTACAGTGTTGCAGTTAGTTATAGTGTCATATATGGGCAGTGGTGGTCTGGTGGTAAAGGGCGCTGGATCGCTGATCCTAAGGTTGGGGGTTCGAGTCCCACTCTCCACAAGGTTGTCACTGTCGTCCCCTAGTGTACAGCTAACTGGGTTATCAAAGGCCGGCCATGTCTCCCACTGTCTACGGTGAGAGGTTCATGTAAAAGAACCATTGCTGACTTTCGTAAAGAGTAGCTGCAAAGCCGTCAGCGTGTTTCTGCCCCTTGCTAAAGGGTTGTGTCAGGAAGGGCGTCCGATGTAAAAACCTATGCCAAATCAAACATGCGAATCATTTGCTCTGGCGACCCATGAAAAAGGAAAAAGGTCGAAAGGAAATCTCTCATATATATATATATATATATATAGATAGATAGATAGATATTAATCTGATGGTTGCAGAATTTGAAATATAGTATTGAAAAGTGCACTGTATGTATTTTGTGTATTAGCAATATGGGTCACAAGGCCTCAAATGTAAATAAACTTGAAATATAATATTGAACTAGTGGTACGGTTGTTGTTTTCAGAAATGATGGCTTGTTCCAGTTGTAGTCTGCCAAAGAAGGAGCGTGGAATACGGCTGATCGAAGGAACTCTGGAAACAAACTCTAAAAGCAAACTTGCCTCAAATCAAGAAGTGATTTCTGCAGTTTTATATTTTTATGATACATTTAACATTAGATGACCATTTCAGATGTTTGCAGAATATTACACATAATTTTGTAATTTCTCGGGGCAGTGGTGGTCTAGTGGTATAGGGCGCTGGATTGGGGTTGGAAAGGTTGGGGGTTCGAGTCCCACTCTCCACAAGGTTGTCACTGTCCCCCCCAGTGGAGCTAACTGGGTTATCAAAAGCCGGCCATGTCTCTCACTGTCTATGGTGTGAGGCATGTAAAAGAACCATTGCTGACTTCCGTAAACAGTAGGCTGCAAAGTCGTCGGCGTGTTTCCGCCCTGCGATGGCCTGGCGAGCTGTCCAGGGTGTACTCTGCCCTCGCCCGAAGTTGACTGGGATGGGCACCAGCCTCCCCGTGACCCTAATTAGTATTAAGCGGGTACAGGAAATGAACTGAATTTTGTAATTTTGGGACGATTGAGCTACCAGTAAAAATTATTATAAGACATCCAAACTTTGGCACTGTTTTTCTTTTCACATTCCGAACACATTTAGGGGGTGGGACAATAATAATTGGAAACTTTATTTATTTATTTTTTGGCACCTTAATGTACGCCTTTGTACTTTTGTACACAGTATTTTGCTGAAAGAAATGCACAATATACGGTAAATAGAATAATGTATAAAACTTTCAAAATATAACTTAAAGTCACAGAATACTGACTGCTGCCTATATCTGGTTTGTAATCTGGCCCACTAAACGCATTCAGAATTTGCTGTAATTTGAAATCATCTCATAGATTAAAATATAATTTACAGCTTTGAAAACACCTCGGTTTTCCATTAGGGGGCAAACTAGAGCACTGAAGTAAACTACAGTACTACCATGAAAATGATATTTAAAAACTCAACAGTATGAACATTTGTAATGATGTCCTGACAAAGGAAGCAATTTTGATGAAGGGCAAGTGGATTTGTATTTAATGTAATTTTTATCTATTTGTCTGGGAAAGCCTCGGTGTTCCTCGGGTAGAGCTGGCGGAAGCGGCTGGGGGGAGGGATGTCTGAACCTCACTGTTTAAGCTGCTGCCCCCACGACCCGAGCCCAGATTAAGTGGAGGAAGATGATGATAATGATGATGATAATGATGTTGCTCTTTTTTTCCCCTATTCTGACAGGTAGGTACAACATAATTATGTACCGAAAGTCATTTTTTAAACATATGCTATGTGCAATTCGAGATGTATAAACACGTAACAATAATAAATACAAATAAGATGAAGATAGTCATAACCGAACCGCATTGACAGGGAACAGTTGATTTCATGCATTCAACACTATTCAGGTCTGGACATCGACTGATATCTGTTCTATTTGTAAAACATCCACCCATTCAGTTGCTGAACAGCAGGGAGGATGGAGCCGATCAGCAAAGCTGGAGAACATGCCGAACAGCTTCAACACATCAACACACATTCACACAACCATTCACACTCACACCGAGGGGAACAGTTCGTGGACTGTGGGAGGAAACCGGCCCACCCGGGGGAAACCCATGCAAGCACATATGCAAACCCCACATAAAAACACCCTCCCCGAGCTTGAGACTCGAATTTAGGGCCTTCTTGCTGTGAGGCGAACGTAATAGCCACGATGCCACCCTATTTGTAAAAGATAACCATTTGGGCTCCACAGTGGCGCTTCTACAAGGCGAGTGACTATTAACCCTGAGATCGCAAGTTTGAATCCGGGTTTAATGCACACAGCCGTCCGAGGCTGAGAGCCCGTAGGAGCTAATTGGCAGGGGTCTTACAGGATGGAGGCACAGTATACACTCACTGCCCTGTCACTCACAGTGATTGCCAGCCAATCATGGGTGTCTTGGGATTAATTCATACGAGAGGAGTGCAGCGCTTTCCCTCGGAGTGTGTTAGACCTTTCCCAAATACACATGCGCCGCAGTTTAAAAAATACAGGTGGCGACCGTCGCATATCATGGAGGGGACATGGGCTTGCTTTCGCCCCTCCCTGGTCAGTGGTGGTCATGTAATCGGGAATGCTGAATAGGATGGGAACTGGATACCACTAAATTAGGGAGGAAACATGGAAAAATAAATAAATTCTAAATAAACCTTCAATAAATAAATAAATAAATAAATATTCATATTCCAAGTACATGAATGCAAATCAGCCTGGACGGTACCAAAGTGTGTCTGCATTACAACTTTAAACCGAGATTTACAGGCAATGTTTACGAAGTGAAAATGATTTTTCGGTGCATTGTGTGGAAAAGTCCTTCCTCTTTGTTATTCCTGTCCTCATCAAGAAGAACATATAACATGAACATCCAACACCAAGATGTGCTGTTATATAGAACACACTTACCAGCTCATACTCAGAATGTGAGCAGCAAACACACACACACACACACACACACACACACACACACACACAGTGGAAGAGAGAGAGAGAGAGAGAGAGAGAGAGAGAGTATCTGTATGGATGTTGCAGGCCTGTGGAGGGTCAGGTTGGCTGTTTGTTTTCATACAGTGCTGAAATTCTGATTGAATGAAAGCACCATCATTCATTCATTTATTTTTTTCTTTCTTTCTTGTGGTCATCATGGGTTTTAAATGTGTTCTTGTAACCCAGGTGACCTACAGGGGATCTGACTCATCCTGCCCTAAACCCCCAGCAGACAGGGACACAGACAGCCCAGGCGCTCTGTTCAATCTCTGCCACAGCCGATTCATTATTAATGGCATCATTCTCGACCTTGGTCAGCTTCTTCACACAGATTTTTTTAAATCACACTGTATGCAAGTCCATATGAAACACACTTCAGAAACCATTAGGAATCCAGAAAGAGCAGAAAAGCCACAAAAATACAAACATATCATTCTTTCTTTTATTATTATTATAATTAATAATAATAATAAATAAATAACAAAATCCCATCCCTGTTGTCATGATTAAATAAATAAATAAATCCTAATACCTGTGTATATATATATATATAAAATATATAATAACCTTGGTGCTCCTCCACCGGTGAAAGTGCACTTTGAATTGAATCTCATTTTTTTTCTCTGGAATTATATTCACACTCACCATTCAATCAGTCCGAGTGTCTTATTCCTTCCGCTCAGCCCACAGATCCATTTCCTCTGAATAAACAGCAGACCTTTCTCTTCCCCGAGCCCTGGAGTGTGCTTGCTTTTCCTCTATCCGCATTTCTGGTGCTTCATTGCTCCTGACTGAGCCGCTGCCGTCGCCTCGCGCCGCTCCACCGCTATTGTCCTTCTGGAGCTCAACATCAAGGCTTCCGAATGCTGAGGGAAGACACGCCTCCCCACTAATCAGCCAATAGCAGCACAGCTTGCAGGTACCGCTCCGCCCCTCTTGGCACTGGACGACAGGGTTTTTAGGTGTTGGATGGAGGCCCGATCTCACCGCCGTGTTGTGTTCTTGTTTTAAACACATGCCATTGTTCACTTCATTTCTACACAACAAAAATCTTCCGATACAATTTTACTAAGAGGATTTTTGCTCTTTTTGATGTCGCCGACTCTATAGATATTTTCCTGAATAAAATCATTTTGTGTTGTTCTCGCCTAAGAAACCCCACCTCATTTGTTGGAAGAGATTTGAGACAAAAATCATGGATTGATAATATAACAGAAATAAAATCTCCAATTTTTTAAACTACACCCAATTTTTATATACAGTGTATACACACACACACACACACACACACACACACACACACACACACACACACACACACACACACACATAGATAGATATATATATACACACACACACTAGTCCTTCTCAAAAAATTAGCATCTTGTGATAAAGTTCAAGGGCAGTGGTGGTCTAGTGGTATAGGGCGCCGGATTGGGGGTTTGAGTCCCACTCTCCACAAGGTTGTCACTGTCCTCCCAGTGCAGCTACCTGGGTTATTAAAGGCCGGCCATGTTTCTGACTGTCTATGGTGTGAGGCATGTAAAAGAACCATTGCTGACTTTCGTAAAGAGGAGCTGCAAAGTCGTCAGTGTGTTTCTGCCCTGCGATGGCCTGGCGAGCTGTCCAGGGTGTACTCTGCCCTCGCCCTGAGTTGGCTGGGATGGGCACCAGCCTCCCCGCAACCCTAATTAGGATGAAGCGGTTACAGAAAATGAACTGAACTGATAAAGTTCATTATTTTCTGTAATGTACTGATAAAAATTAAACTTTCATATATTTTAGATTCATTGCACACCAATCTTTTATTGTTTTAATACTGATGATTTTGGCATACAGCTCATGAAAACCAAAATTCCTATCTCAAAAAATTAGCATATCATGTTCAGGTAGTCTAAACGAGTTATTAACCTAATCATCTGAATCAACCAATTAACTCTAAACACCTGCAAAAGATTCCTGAGGCTTCTAAAAACTCCCAGCCTGGTTCATTACTCAAAACCGCAATCATGGGTAAGACTGCCGACCTGACTGCTGTCCAGAAGGCCATCATTGACACCTTCAAGCAAGAAGGTAAGACACAGAAAGAAATCTCTGAGCGAATAGGCTGTTCCCAGAGTGCTGTATCAAGCCACCTCAGTGGGACGTCTGTGGGAAGGAAAAAGTGTGGCAGAAAACGCTGCACAACCAGAAGAGGTGACCGGACCCTGAGGAAGATTGTGGAGAAGGGCCGATTCCAGACCTTGGGGGACCTGTGGAAGCAGTGGACTGGGCTCCAGGTGCCGCATTCTCCAGGTCAAGCCACTTTTGAACCAGAAACAGTGGCAGAAGCGCCTGACCTGGGCTACAGAGAAGCAGCACTGGACTGTTGCTCAGTGGTCCAAAGTACTTTTTTCGGATGAAAGCAAATTGTGCATGTCATTCGGAAATCAAGATGCCAGAGTCTGGAGGAAGACTGGGGAGAAGGAAATGCCAAAATGCCTGAAGTCCAGTGTCAGGTACCCACAGTCAGTGATGGTCTGGGGTGCCATGTCAGTTGCTGGTGTTGGTCCACTGTGTTTTATCAAGGGCAGGGTCAATGCAGCTCGCTATCAGGAGATTTTGGAGCACTTCATGCTTCCATCTGCTGAAAAGCTTTTTGGAGATGAAGATTTCATTTTTCAGCACGACCTGGCACCTGCTCACAGTGCCAAAACCACTGGTAGATGGTTTACTGACCATGGTATTACTGTGCTCAGTTGGCCTGCCAACTCTCCTGACCTGAACCTCATAGAGAATCTGTGGGAGATTGTGAAGAGAAAGTTGAGAGACACCAGACCCAACACTGTGGATGAGCCGTGGATGAGGCCGCTATCGAAGCATGAAGCATCCATAGTTCGCCATTGAAACATTCAAACGAGCCATTCAAACAATGCACGAGCTGCTCTCCCATTGCTATCTTCCAACATCCCGCCCCGCTGGCCTCCCATTGGCTGAGAGGGATGACACAGCTCCCTTCCATTGGCTAGTTCCCAACATCCCGCCTCGCTGGCCTTCCATTGGCTAGGAGGGATGACGCAGCTCCCTCCCATTGGCTATTATGGAGCTGCAACTCCCATAATGCTTTTCGTGGAAAGGACAGAGTTATTGTTGTTTCATGAGTTTTTTGTGTGCTCGTTGCTTTATTTTTTTGACTCAGGCTTTTAACCTTCCATAAGCATTTGTCAGATTATAACTCTGTTAAGAAGTCAGGGGCAACGCACGCATGCACACACACACACACACACACACACACACACCATGGGCAGGGCTCCAACCCAACACATGGAGTCACCAAAGTAAATCCATTCATTCATTTCCTTGGCAGCTTAATTAAGGTTGTGATAAAGCTGGCACCCATTTGCGCCAATTCTGGGTGAAGGCGGGGTACATCATGAACAGCTTCACAGGCCATTAAAGTGCCAACACACATACACCCGCTCATGCCTGGAGGCCATTTGAAGCTGCCAGTTAGACTGCTGTGCATGTTTTTGGTCTTGGAGGAAACTGGAGGACCCCGGGGAAACCCATACAAGCACGGAAGAACATGCAAACTCCACACAAACAGCCCAAGCACGGGAATCAAACCTGGCGACCTTCTTGCTGTGAGGCTAATGTGCTGACCGCTGCGCAACCATCCTGTCCACTGAAGTCAATCTTCTTTTCCTTCTTTTCCTTTCGGCTGTTCCCTTCAGGGGTCGCCACAGCAAATGATCTGCCTCCATCTCTCCCTATCCTCTGCATCTTCTACTCTTACTCCAACGACCTTCATGTCCGCCTTCACCGCATCCATAAATCTTCTCTTTGGTCTTCCTCTGGGCCTTTTGCCTGGTAGTTCCAACCTCAGAATCCTACGACCAATATACTCACTATCCCTCCTCTGTACATGTCCAAACCATCTCAATCTAGCCTCTCTGACTTTGTCTCCAAAACATCTAACATGTGCTGTCCCTCTGATGTACTCATTTCTGATCCTATCCATCCTCGTTACTCCCAAAGAGAACCTCAACATTTTCATCTCTGCTACCTCCAACTCTGACTCCTGTCTTTTCCCCAGGGCCACTGTCTCTAAACCATACAACATTGCTGGCCTCATCACCGTCTTGTACACTTTTCCCTTCATTCTTGCCGATACTCTCCTATCACACATCACACCGGACACTTTTCTCCATCCATTCCAACCTGCCTGCACGCGCTTCTTCACCTCTTTTCCACACTCTCCATTGCTCTGGATTGTTGAGCCTAAGTACTTAAAATCCTCCACCTTCTTTATCTCTGCCCCCTGTAACCTCAAAGTTCCTCTTGGGTCCTTGTCGTTCACACACATGTATTCTGTCTTACTAAGACTAACCTTCAATCCCCTCCTTTCCAGGGCATACCTCCACCTCTCTAGATTTTCCTCCACTCGGTCTCTGCTCTCACTACAGATCACTATGTCATCTGCAAACATCATAGTCCATGGAGATTCTTGTCTAACCTCATCTGTTAGCCTGTCCATCACCATAGCAAACAAGAAGGGGCTGAGAGCTGACCCTTGATGCAGTCCCACCTCCACCTTGAACTCTTCTGTCACACCGACAGCACACCTCACCACTGTCTTACATCTATCATACATGTCCTGCACCACTCTAACATACTTCTCTGCCACTCCAGACTTCCTCATACAATACCACAGTTCTTCTCTCGGCACCCTGTCATATGCTTTCTCCAGATCCACAAAGGCACAATGCAGCTCCTTCTGACCTTCTCTGTACTTCTCTATTAACATCCTCAAAGCAAACACTGCATCTGTGGTGCTCTTTCTGGGCATGAAACCAAACTGTTGTTCACAAATGCTGACCTCTGCCCTTAGTCTTGCTTCCACTATTCTTTCCCATAGCTTCATTGTATGGCTCATCAACTTTATCCCTCTGTCGTTGCCACAACTCTGTACATCACCCTTGTTCTTAAAAATGGGCACAAGCACACTTCTCCTCCATTCCTCTGGCATCTGCTCACTTTCTAAGACCTTGTTGAATATTCTTGTCAGAAAATCTACTGCTACCTCCCTTAGACACTTCCATACCTCAACTGGTATGTCATCAGGGCCAACTGCCTTTCCATTCTTCATCCTCTTCAATGCCCTCCTCACTTCTCCCTTACTAATCTTTGCTACTTCCTGCTCCTCAACGGTCACCCCTTCTACTCTTTTTTCTCTCTAATTTTCCTCATTCATCAGCTCTTCAAAGTACTCTTTCCATCTTCCCAGCACACTTCTGTCATCAGTCAATACATTTCCCTCTCTGTCCCATCTCTATTTCTCTGCTGTGCTAACCTGTATAGATCATTTTCTCCCTCCTTACTGTTCAACCTATCATACAAGTCATCATACGCCCTCTGTTTGGCCTTTGACACCGCTACCTTCGCCTTACGCTGTGTCTCCCTGTACTCCTGTTTACTCTCTTCGGTCCTCTCAATGTCCCACTTCTTGGCTAACCTCTTCCTTTGTACACACTCCTGCACTTCCTCATTCCACCACCAAGTTTCCTTATCTACTTTCCTTCCAGAGGACACACCAAGTACTCTCCTACCGGTCTCCCTGATCACATTGGCTGTGGTTGTCCAGTCCTCTGGAAGCACTTCCTGACTACCCAAAGCCTGTTTCAACTCCTCCTTGAAGACAACCCGACACTCTTCCTTTTTCAGCTTCCACCACTTTGTCTTCTGCTCTGCCTTTGACTTTTTCACCTTTCTCACCATCAGTGTCATCCTGCACACCAACATCCTATGCTGTTTGGCAACACTCTCACCCACTACTACTTTGCAGTCACTGACTTCCTTCAAATTACATCGCCTACACAAGATGTAGTCTACCTGTGTGCTCTTACCTCCGCTTTCATAAGTCACCCTATGCTTCTGTTTCTTCTTGAAGAAAGTATTCACCACAGCCATTTCCATCCTTTTTGCAAAATCGATCAACATCTGTCCTTCTGTGTTCCTGTCCTGGATACCAAACCTGCCCATCACTTCCTCGTCCCCTCTGTTGCCTTGCACCAACATGTCCATTGAAGTCTGCTCCAATGACCACTCTTTCACCTCTGGGGGTACTCTGCATCACTTCATCTAACTCACTCCAGAATCTCTCCTTCTCTTCTAGCTTACATCCTGCCTGTGGGGCATAAGCACTAACAACATTGACCATCACGCCTTCAATTTCTAACTTGAGACTCATCACTCTGTCTGACACTCTTTTCACTTCTAGAACATTCCTGACAAACCCCTCCTTCAAGATGACTCCTACTCCATTTCTCTTCCCATCCACACCATTATAAAACAGTTTAAACCCTGCTCCTAAGCTTTTAGCCTTGCTACCTTTCCACCTGGTCTCCTGAACACACAGTATGTCCACCTTCCTCCTCTGCATCATGTCAGCCAGCTCCCTATCTTTTCCTTGCATAGTTCCAACATTCAAAGTCCCTACTCTCAGTCCGAGGCTCACGCATTTCCTCTTCTCTCTCTGCCTACGGACACGCCTCCCGCCTCTCCTTCTTCGACGTCTTCGACCAACAGTAGTCCAATTTCCATCAGCACCCTGTTGGTTGACAGCACTGATGGCGGTCGTTGTTAACCTGGGCCTCGACCGATCCGGTATGAATTCTGTATTGATCATTTGCATTTTTTTTTTTGGGCAGAAGTTTTACGCCGGATGCCCTTCCTGTCGCGACCCTCTGCATTTATCCCGCCTTGTGACCGACATAAGGGGGAGAGCCACTGGTTAGTGCCCCCGCCTCATGGCTGCATTCTCCACTGAAGTCAATGAATAGATAAAATCTTATGCATATAATATTTTGGGAACGTCATGGTCCCTATTCGATAATTTTAAAGTGAACCGGTTTTAATGTTACACATCCATCTAAAGCAAAATTTCAGATTAATCCCTGAAATTACTTCATTTTTTTTTTTTTGCTCAGCTGTAAAACAAACCCTTCGTGTATGACTCTATGCAGACGAACGAATTGTTGGATGCATGGATGAACTTTGACACAAATGCTCTTTAGAACCTTTCAGTATCGATGAGGATGGTATTCAGATGTATGTCGCTGTTTAATAAATGATGTCATCAGCTGACCTTTGTTGCGCTCCTCTCCAGAATGTCTTTTCCAAACACTGTATGAACCTCCTGTGAAAACGGTTAATTGCTGTGAGTAACAAACTGCCTCATCCTAGCCTTCCCCTTAATGAGATGCCAGACGATGGTCATACACAGAAAAAAAAACACTGAAAACCAATGTCCCAGTATTGTCGACAATTTAATGGACACAATCACAACAGTCAGTACATTCAGTGGCGTAATATTAGATAATAAAAGATGATTAATCAATCTGCTATTTGTGGTTTAATTGATTAAAAAGTTTAACATTTCTAACACTAACAATTTTACCTTTAAAACTACTGTACTTTAACAAAAGATGTACACTGTAATGATTTATCATTTTAAACCATAAAACATATAAAGAACTTTTTTAAAAGAAGAAAAGAGTAAAGATTTATAAAAAGACATAAAACACCTTACAGCAGTTCAACTCATCTTGTAAAGGTCATGTAAAATGTGGAATAAGGTAGAAAGTGCATAAAGTCACGAGTGCAATAGAGAATTAAATAAGCAACTGTTAAAATCTTTTAAACACGTTCATTCTACACAAATAAAAACAATTCCAGTGTCTTGGAATGCAAATGCTGAGCGAGGTTCTTGATGCGACACACACGGGTATGTTTTGGATCTCCGGCGCCGTACACTCTGTATATGTGATACCTTTCCTTCTCCTTCAGTGCAAAGTCGAGCTCATTTGCTGACAGGTGAATGAAGTGCTTCTCTTGCTTGACCGTTGTCTTGACTTCCACGAACACCTCTCGTGTGCTGTTCAAGCTACTTGGTACGATGAGTTTAAAATCGTACGGGTGGCCACTCTCACCGTTTTCATTGCACCAGGTAATCTCTCGTGGCCCTTCTCCACTTTCTCGCCAACGGTGAAGGAAGGAGTAGACCAGCTGCTCTCCCCATCTCCCAATAGCATCATTGTCCTCTTTACCATTCGAAACCTGCAGGAAGTCTGGCAAACTGAAGTCTAGTGTAAGGTCCTCCAGTACTAGTTCTGCAACTGTCGGTCTGGTCCATATTGCATTGTCCAGTGGTATTGGTGGACGGTGAGTAGCACTTCCCTGGAACTGGGTTGCCGAGACTTCTGGAGGAAGGACTGAGTTCTGAACCCTTCATACAGAATATCAAAAGAATATAGAAATGACAATAAGAACAGATACACAGAACAGATCCAATATTAGTAAGTAAAACAAAAGCAGGACAACATACTGCTCTGAAGGTTGCTGTGCTGGTTGTTGTTCTCCTGCTGTAGATGGAGTAGTGCTGCTGCTGCTGCTGCTGCTGCTGCTCTCTGATTTGTCCACACTAGCTTCAGCTCGCTCACTGTGAGCTGCACTGGAACCAGCACGGGGATCAACATTAGGATCAACACCCTGGAGACCTGGCACAGCAGCTTTGGGAGTTCGTTCTGTGAAATAATAATAATAATAAAAAAAAACATATATTGAATAGAAAGCAGTTATCAAGATTGAGAATCGGTTTTGTTTGTTTGTTTGTTTGTTTGTTTTAATCAGAAACAGTAGTAGTTACAGTTGTGTTCAAAATAATAGCAGTACGTTTAAAAAAAGCGAATAAAGCTCAAAATCCTTATAATAACTTTGCATTGGGAGCACGACACATTCGTTTCTAAATCGAAACATGAAGAGAAATATATCAAACGTGTGTTATTTATTTAAAGAAATTGAAGAAAAGTGAACATTAGACTGTTCAATAAAAAAAGCACTGTCTGCATTTCTTCTTTATTAACTCAAACATTCACTGCAAACTGAAATATAATGTAAGATTTTGCTTCCTTTGAATCACTGAACTCATATTTATTTGTATAATCAGTGTTTCTGAGAACTGCTGTATATCTGTGTCGCATGGAGCCAACAAACGTCTGTCACCTGTGAGCAGGTTTTCCAGTACAGGAGGATTGGGCTCCAGTTCTTCTGGATTTCTTGGTTTTGTCTCAGAAACTGCGTTTTTAATGTCACCCCGCATGTTTCCTATTAGATTAAGGCCCGGAGGTCGGGTTGGCCGCTCCATAACGTCAATCTTGTTTGTCTGGAACCAAGATGCTTCCCGTTTATGTTTGTGTTTGGGGTCGTTATCTTGTTGGAAAACCCGTTTCAAGGGCATTTCCTCTTCAGCATGAGGCGGCATGAACTCTTCACACTGATGTATTCAAACTATTATTTTAAACACAACTGTATGTACACTGCCTAGTCATAAAAATGAACCCTCCGGGTCCGGAATGAGGTCTTGCCCCAAGTGGAGGAGTTCAAGTATCGCGAGGTCTTGTTCATGAGTGAGGGAAGGATGGAGCAGGAAATTGACAGGCAGATCGCTGCAGCCTCTGCTATGGAATGGATCTTGTACTGGCCCATTGTGGTGAAGAGGAAGCTGAGCCATAAGGCAAATCTCTCAATTTACCAGTCGATCTACGTTCCAACCCTCACCTATGGTCACGAGATTTGAGTAGTGACTGAAAGAACAAGACTGTGAATATAAGCGGCTGAAAGGAGCATCCTTAGAGATAGAGTGAGAAGCTCAGTTTGAACGAATGCCTCTCCAGGGCTAAATAAAATGAGAACTGACTGCAGGTAGGAACTAAAGTTGTTACTGAGACAATACATGCCCGAGGTTTTGTTTGAGGAGTCATTCACACATAAATGTACATAGAAAATAACACATGTCCTGTACTCCAACATTATTGGAAAGAACGACATTCTTCTCTTAATCTTGCCATCTGCTTACAAGAGCACTGACCTTCTGCAAGTGGGATGCTACCGCTTGATCTGGGTCCCTGAATTCCCTTAATATTTAAAGTATCTGGCTCTCTGTGAAGCTGGAGTTCTGTTGTATTTTCTTGATCCCTCATACAGGAAACAGGAGTTGCATGAGAAACAAGAGGAGTTGAAGAAGTTGGAGGTGCTGGAGGAGGCCACATCTTCATTACAGCCTCCACTGCTTGGCTTGGTTTTCCTGCATACACACAAGTTAAAAACATAATTCATGTCAGGCAAAATCAAACTGAATGTGCAGTGCAACAGGGTTGGTTTAAATTTACATAGCACTCAAGTTCTCCGTTACCTCAAGTTATCCGGCCCAATAAAGCCATGAAATAGTATCTTGCTGGACTTCCTTTAACTTTGATACAGCACATACAGATGCTCCCCGATTTACGTTTATTCGTTTTACATTTTTTTCGATTTAATGTTGTTGTTTTTTTTTTTTATTAAGTCAAATTTTGAGTTTAGCATGCTCTCTGTAGTACGAAACGTAATGACGCAGTGACGTAATCATGTCGTTTACAAACGACAGACGTGCCCCTCCTTCTTCCCAGTTCAGTAGTGCGTGTTACCCTTGTGTTAAAATATCGTCCCTGTAATCTTTGTGTTTACACTGTTTTGCAAACTTTTGTAACACTAAGCAAATATGGTTGGTCAGAAACGTAAGCCTACTAGCATGGGTGCAAGTTTTACAGCATATGCTGGAATTTCCGGTTTTCCCAAGACTGAATTAACTATCTGCTCAGATCGGTGCAATCTACCATGCATACTCAGTTAAGCAAAGAGAGTTGTAAAATGAATGAAAACCCGAATCCAGAAAAAAAGAGAACTCTTTGCTCTGTTGGTGATTCACATCAATGCAGGCTGAGTACTAAACAAGCATTCAACGGCGTGCTTGCTCACTTGAAAGACCGGTAGTCCGTATAACCTGCGCTTTGTCTCAAGCACAATCAAGTTAACTACTTTTGGTGGAGCACCTCACATATAGTAAGCATTGATTGGCTGTTTTAAGCTTCATGTAAAGTGACTTGGCTCAGCTTCATGTAAAGTGACCATCCGTTGACCACCGGAACCATTTACAAGCAGAAAGATTTCATGATTGAGAATGTTAAAGGTTATATTTGATACTGTATTTGATATTTGATGAGTTAATTTGATTAAAATTAATCTATTTGAAAGTATTTTGCTTGAATTTAATTTATTTCAAATTAATGTTGATATTATTTGATATATTTGATAATATTTTACAATGTTATGTTTAGAATAATTGATGTACGGGTGTTTGAGATACGGTAATGGTATTTATGGATGTATAGTACGGTATGAACATCATACGTCACTGAAACATACAGTAACAACTTACGTTATTTTTTCAACTTACATTCGGCCGTCTGGAACCTAACAAAAACGTAAGTTGGGGATCGCCTGTAATCTCCAGAACACTGTGGGCATTGTTTGGTCAGGTTGATGCGCAGCAACATTAATATGGCAAAGAAAAATTATATGAAAGAGTGGTTCAGCGAGCATGAGGAATATTTTCACATACTCTATGTATTGGGACCCCAGAGATCTAACCTTAACCATCGTGAAAGTTTTTTAGGATGTGTTGGAGAAGAAGATTTTGTGGAGTGGTTCAATTTTCCCATCGTCAGTTCAAGACATTGGTGTGAAATGAAACCATTTTGAATTTTATGTTACTGAAATTTGTCAAAACAATACATTCTGTATTCAGTGTTGGAAGCAGTCCAACAATATATTGAAATGCGTTACATTTTTGGCCAGGCAGGCAGTTCACTGTAAAATGTCAGAGGTACGATTAGTGAATTGGTTTGGACCAGTGACAAGTAGTGAAGAGTTTATGATGATGAATCTATCCTTAAATTTATAATCTGATTCGTTCATTAAGATAAAAGCGTAGAGCGGCTTCCTCATTGTTTTCCTTCACCAATTTGTAAATACAGTCTCGAACATGCACTAAAATATTCAGGCTGTCTGTAACTGAACTTGTCTCTGGATACAGAGCTGGAATGCCGTTTCTCTGAACATGGAGATTATTGGAATGACAATTTGAACTGAGAATCACACTTTCGGAATTAAGGTTTTTTATTTAATTTTCGGAGTTACTCTTATCAAAAGCAAAAAAAAAAAAAAATGAAACGAGGACTAGTTTACCAGAAAACCTGGTTGCACTGAAGATAATTTCAGAGGCAGTGCCACAAATAAAACAGTGCAGGGGGTTCTCTGGAAATGGAAAGTTTCCCATAGCCCGTCACATGATTGAGCGAATAACACAACAGTCAGTGCACACACCTGTGCTTCTTCCTCCTGTTTTGTTGATTGATGCTTTGGGAGGCCAGCAATGCAGCTTATCTTCCTCCTCCTCGTCCTCCTCCCCCTTCTCCTCCATGTTCATCTCCACTTCCAGCACAGTCTCAGTTCTTGATGAGCTGATGGGAAAGATATCTAACAACCAAAGGAAAAAATCTTTAAGTACTTTGTTAAAGTGAAAATGAGCTTTGTGTGTGTGTGTGTGTCTGTCTGTGTGTGTGTGTGTGTGTGTGTGTGTGTGATGATTATTGATTCCTGTCTGTAGGAAATGAGCAAGGGATGCTTCCTTACTCTGCACCTACTACAGCCGTGTAACAGCTGCTTTGCTCTTTCATGTCAGTGAGCACTGCACAGAACAAATCCCTATTAGCATATGAGCACACCACCCGGCCTGCGTGTCCATGTGAGTGCGGCACACCAATAGAAGATGAAGGAAAATAACAGAGTACTGG
Organism: Plotosus lineatus; assembly: GCA_024760905.1. Classification (NCBI taxonomy): domain Eukaryota; kingdom Metazoa; phylum Chordata; class Actinopteri; order Siluriformes; family Plotosidae; genus Plotosus; species Plotosus lineatus. The sequence goes on along the minus strand of CM045730.1, from coordinate 38,664,519 downwards.
ATACGGTACGGTACTGAGATTAAAGCAGTGGTGCATGTCTGAGCTGCAAATGTGTCGCATATGAGACTTCAAAAAGCACATAAAACATCAGGGGATCGTGTGATCCTGCATCACTACTCTACAGTCACTATTCACATCCAGGCACGGAGCTTACTTTTGGCTTCTGGAACCTCCCATCGCTCTTCATCCTGAGGAAGCTCCTTGATGTGTTTATGCTCCAGTAAGTTTTTCAAAGAATCCATATCCTTAATGAAATCAGAAAAAGAAAAAAAAGACTATTAAGGTTGTTCTCCAGGTCAAACTCTTTCTCAAATTTGAATGAGGAAATAAATCTGATAGAGACTATGACATCTCTGCAGTGAATAAGGAGTATTCATAATAACGCACTAATGCAATAAGCCTGTCATGCTATGATTTATGCTCAGTCCCATTAAGTTTCTCCTCCAGACGTTTCCTTCTCTGCACACCTAATGTGATCATTTGAATGTCTTTATGCATGCTCAATCAGCGCATCAGTTCCAGTTGCCAGGTGTCTGTGACGCATCCCTCAGAGACATGACCCCGATACTACAGAGCATCTCTGGGAGCCACAGCTGTGATGACTCACCTGTGTACCAACAAGCCAAACACCCGGCTTGTCGGAAAAAAAACAATCTTCAATACTAAGTGAATGGTACCTTGATTATAACAGGACAAAAATTAGCTCCTACATTTGCATGAGCTACATGAGCTACATTACCTACATGAGTTAACCAGAAAGCAGAAGAAATTTCCACCGGCAAAGTAAACAAAAGGTAAATATTTTGTTTCATTAAGCACTGAGAAAAGCGTTGAGATATCAACCATCCCTTCACCATTGCAAAAGAGACAAAAGAGATACAGCATACATCTTGTCTAGGTTTTCAGGCTGCAAAGATCATGTTGAGCAAGGCGCCAGTTCAATACATGTAGTAGTTAACATGCCTCAAGCTCTCTAAAGTCAGATTTTCTCACACAGTGATGTCAAGCCTTGATTAGGTGAATCTTTTTTTATTTTGATGTACTGTATTAATCTTCTGCATTTAACCCCTCCAAAGTGAGCACACACACACACACACACACACACACACACACACACACACACACTTGGGGTAGTGGGCTGCCACACATACATTGGGGGCAACCAGAGGGCAGTTGGGGTGCCTTGTTCAAGGGCACTTCAGCCATTTATGTTGAACAAGGGATGTTGCAGCTCGCTCCCCGACTGTCACACATTTTTCCTTCTGGTTCGGGAATCGAACCAGTGACCTTTCAGTCCCAAAGCCGCTTCTCTAACCTTCAGGCTACGGCTGCCCCTAAAGCATAGGTGTGTGTGTGGTGTAAGTTTCAATTACCTCTTAATATGATGTCATATTTAGATGAACAAAGGAATATTGGACCGAAATGGTTTCTTCAGATCCAACATTTTTATTATCGTCACGCAAACATAACAGGCAGCTGGAAGATTACTCGCGAGATGTGGGAAGGTATGATCTATTGAGTTAGAGCTGCCACTCTATGTCTCTGAGGCATTCCCTGCTGAAGTTTTACAAACTTCCCAGTAACATGAAACTGCATAAAATCTGGCTAAAGGATATAAATGGAGTGTAATTAAATTACATGTGCTGGACAATCATCTATAAGCTACATTTCCCGGGCAGTAAGAAGGCATACAAAGTAAATAAACCAACAGCGAGGAGGAGAACAATGAGGAATAGCATTACAGATGGTAACAATAAGCAGGAGACTCAAACACACTATGGATATGCAAGCCTAACAAATACGGAAGCCTCCACTGTTCATTGCAGACAGGCTTGGAATCTGCACTGTAAGCATCTCACCGCAGACAAACCCAGAATTCAATCAAATCAACTCGGTCAAAGTACCAACAACAGAAAAAACCTGAAGCCGAGATAGTGGTGGAGGGAATCAACTTTTACGATGATAACAGTGACATGTCTGCCTATAGACCAGCGCTTCTCAAATAGTGGTGCACGGTGTGATGCCGGGGTGATCGCGTATGACCCTGGGGAACATGCTTTTCTGGAATAGTGTACGAGAATTAAGTGTAATTGCACCTCCACTCCACTAGTTGGCAGCGGCGCTCTCATTGCCGCACTATGGCGTAGCGGTTTTTCGCACAAGCAAACAATATGAAGTGCAGCAAACAACCTCTCAAGAAACAACATGGAAAATTTTCTAACAGGAGCGAAGAGAAAGGTGGAGAGAGACAGAGATATTTAGACATAAATGTTAAATGAGTCTAAATAAAGATGTATTTATTTTTATTTCAGGCACATTGGTGCACATTAAATCTTTTCTATTACAGATTAAAAAACAATGCTAATGACGGTTTTCTTTATTATAAGTTGAACTATATGTTGCATATGAACAATGTTATGCAGAGGTGTACTAATAATTTTATAGACAAATAATACTATTTAGAGTCGCGAGCAGGGCGTGAAATGTGTTTTTCTTCCTAGAGGGGGCGCCACAAAAAATAATTGAGAAGCACTGCTATAGACACATAGCACTGAAATGCCACCATGATTAATCATTCATATAGCGATGATGTTCCAGACATCAACATTTACACACTACAGAAAGCGGTTAGTATCTTAAAGTATGAAATATTTATTCTCTCAAACCCAGTGGTCCCCAACCTTTTTATCTCAGCGGACCGGTGAATGCTTGACAATTTTACTGCGGCCCGGGGTGGGGTGGGGGGGTGTTAGCTTGTTTATATTGTAAATATAATACCCCGCCCTTGCCCAAAGTCTGCTGAGATGTGCACCAACCTCCCTAATCAGGATTAAGCGTTACATTTTTAATCGAGCTCGAACTCTTCTTAAAAAACCACGCAAACAAAAATAAAACCCCACAGGTGATGGTGCACCAGCTGGCAGAATGAAGGCTCAGTCTCACCTGAAATCCCCGCTATTGTTTGAAACATGTCCAACTCACCTCTGTTCATGTGCTGTCCTCTTGTGGGTTACATTTTAGCGCTCAAATGACCGACATGTAACCGAGAGAATCCGGTCATTTTCAAAATAAAAGTTTTTTTTTAAATAAATGATCGTTCAGACTCAGATAATAAATAAAACAGAAATAAATAATTATTTCTTGTGCGGCCTGGTACCAATTGATCCACGGACCGGTACTGGTCCACAACCCGGGGGTTGGGGACCACTGCTCAAACCAACAAAGATTCTTTAAAAGTACCTCCACAAAAAAAAGCATGAGTCTCAGTTTTTGTGGATGTTAGTTCTCAGCAAACTATCCAGTGTCACGGTGCCTCTTCTAAACTGTTCTTAACACATTGTTCAGCCATTTCTGCACCTCTTATATTCTAATCACTGTAAAACCAGTACATCCTCTACTGTATTTAACTGGCTTGTTGCCCCAGTTTGATCTGATGGTTCATTGTGCAACTAGAAGACCTATGTCATAAGTCAATGGGTCAATTAACTTACATACAAAAATAAGCTCAATTTCATTGACTCTGACTCAGGGGTGGAGTTGGGGAGGTGATCGGAGGGCATTAAAATTCTTAAACTTCATGATGTAAAGAATGGTTCAGAATAATTTTAACCAGTAGACGGATTTTCTTTGAGAAAGTTTCAGCCCATAAAATGCATATTTTTGGCTTCCAATTGGAACATAACCAGACAATCACTGCATTCAGTGGCATTATGCATACAAGGGGCAGATAGCACTTTCACTCGGGGTGGATTAGGATTCCCTAAATATGCATGTGCAACAATTCAAAAATATACAGGTGGAAGCATGCACTTGCTGTTGGTGGTTGCATAGTAAGGAACGCATTATTGATGGATGGGAATTAGCGACAACTAAAAAAAAACAATCAGGAGGTAGGGGATTAGAAGGGCCAACTAGAGTGCAAAAGTTCCAAAAAATCTGGCTAATACAGAGGTTTTGTTATAATTTGGCATGGTTATAATAAAATGTCTCATTAGTGGGTGTCTTATAAATATTTGAAACATTTTCCTCACATTAAACAACAGGATTAACGTTATGCTTGCCACGATGTGGAGCTTTGAACTTGACTGTCCATAAACAAATACAGTCACTATCCGAGTTACAACGTACGCAAGTTACGGCCAACTGTACTTACGACCGCATTTAGCAGATGCCTATTATGAGTTTACTGGAAATGTCTGGCAGTGCAGCGCGTAAGATAGTTGTGGCAGCGTCCCAGCATCTCACAATCACAGTGTTCTACCAATACACTCAGTGACTAGACACCATCGCAGTTAACATCTCTTTTACAGTACAATTTTATAATCATTTACTGTACACCGTTACCATGGCCCCCAAGAAGAAGTCCGATTCATCAGATGGCAATTCTATCAAGAAAGCAAGGAAGGTACTGTCGTTGGAGACGAAGATGAAAGTGATAAAGCAGTATGAAGAAGGAATAAAGTAAATTCCATCGTTCGAGATCTCATCTCTCCCACTCCACGGTGTCTACAATTCTGAAGGACAAGGACCACATTAAGGAAGCAGTGAAAGCAGCAGCCCCACATAAGTCAACTATCATCACAAAACAGCGTGAAGGACCGATTGCAGAGATGGAAAAGTTGCTATACACGTGGTTGGAAGATAATAGGCAAAGAAATGTGAAAGTGATGTTGCGAGCAGTGCAGAGTAAGGCTATAGGTTTATTTCGAATGTTGAAAGAATGTGCGGGTGAAGAATATGCTTCACATGAAGTCATAGTGAGTGCTGGGTGGTTTCGGTTAGGTTGTGTTAAATATCTGACTTACGACTGATTGGTCGGAACCAATTTAGGTCTTAACTCGAATAGTGACTGTACTTTCCAGAACTTGGTCGGGGTAACATATGAGGTGACAATGTCTGCCTAAAATCTGTCTGGTAAGTTTTGTGAGAAAATTATTCACAAAGAGACTAACAAATGCTGATAACTACAAAACTGTTATGCACTTGCCGCGAAGGTAAGAATGCAGATCTTTTTTTTAAAAAGGGAAATTTTGTAGACGTTAAATACCATTGCAATTTTGTTTTAATCATATTTACTTCTGGGGTAAAATAAATATAACATGTGAGAGCCTTACATCTGCAGATGTATATAACATATATTTCAGTTCAGAAGAAGCATTTTCCCAATAAAAATACTGCGCAAAGTTTATAACTCTACTGCACTATACAGACTTAATCAAATGTTCCGCAGTTATTATTTTAAATAATAAAAATTGGAGGGGGGGAGACCTCATTGGAATCTTGGGGAATGTTTTCTGTATTAAAATCTATAAGAAATCGGTAAGGATGTCGAGTGTGGTGTAGGTGCTTACATTGTAACGGAAAACAAGTTCGTCAAGAAACTGTTTCAGTTCGTCCCCGAAGCTCTTCTCTGTGGTAAACAGTTTCACCAGCTCTCTGTAATCAGAGCAGCACAATAACCCCTTAACAACACACAAGACTTGTATTTTTATAAAATTGAGCACATTATATGGTCTTGTATAATCAGAGCACGGCGAAATACCTGTAGATGGGTATTTTGGATGACAAATGGTCTTTCTGGATGTACAACTCTTTCTTGTCTTTCAGAAGACATATTAAGTCCTTACTCTCTACAATGGTGTTCTCATCTGACTGCTCAAGACGGTAATAAATGTACAGCTTTCCCACCTGTTAGAGGGACAAAAACAAAAAAAAAAACACAAAACAAAACAAACCTGTACTCACTAAAAGGACATGATGCAATAGCCAGCAATGATTCAGCAGTCACTGCAGCCAAGGCAGAAACTGTAAATATCAAACCTAATATCAAAAGGATGAGCATGCTTACCTGGCCAAAGCTGAGTGACTTGATCTCCTGTGCAATTCCACTCTCTTTCAGGTCTTCGTATGTTTCCCGATGCTCCTCGTGGTGGTAGATAAACCTCTGAATATATGGGATGATGTCCCGCACCAGGTTCTGCATATCGGGACATGGCCTATAGTTCTCTGTCTGGGGTTCAGTAGTGACACACTCGGAGAGCTTCTTCACGCCACAGATTTCCAGGAACAGCTCTCTGTCTCTCTCACTGAAGGCCAGCTTTTCCTCATGCAGCTTGCCTTTGAGAAACACAGTCCACACCCAGGATATAATTATATTCATCATTTAATATAAACATTACACTGTGCACTTTTAAAGAAGTATATTCTGTATACCTTTAGAGTTTGATTTAGGTGTTCTGGCCACTTTCTTCCGAGCCGAGGGCAGATTTAGTAAGCAAACTTCTGAGTAGGATCTGAATATCTTCTCCAGCTCCGAGTTGTCTGCTATCATAGGCTTCCTGGCCAGTGTGACCCAGCCATGTGTCTTGGTAGGAAACACTTTAATACGAGACACCATCTCTGGCAGAAATGATACCAAACAAATGGTCATTTCTTCTTGCTTGAAGCGTAAGTGTACACAACATTAAATTAGAGGGGCAATCATTGAATGCACGATACTTCTGCCAAGGACAAATGAATGATGGTAATAAGTTCAGCGATTAAGCTGAAAAAATCTAAGAATTTTTTATGATAGGTTTTTATTACTTGGTATAGCTATATTGAAATGTCTCCCCCTCATGGGCATCTGATGAACATTTTCCCCCATGTTAAAAAACAGGGATTTTTTTTATTTATTTATTTTTACAAATGTCAGGCAATGGCTCTTTTACAGCCTCACACCATAGACAGTGAGAGACATGGCTGGCCTTTGATAACCCAATTAACTGCAATGGGGGGGGGGGGGGGGGAGACGACAGTGCCAACCTGTGGGGAGTGAGGCTTGAACCCCAAACCTTGGGATCAGTGATCCAGCACCTTTACCACCAGGCCACCACTGCCCTCCTCCAAAATTTAAGTTTGTTATTTGTAAAAGTAAGGTAAAGTTTGTTGGGCTTTTTACACCCGAGCCATAGTGGCTCATCAGACCAGTTCTTATCCCCGGTTTCCATAGCTTGAAGCGACCAGGAGTACAACCCCTCCCGGAGGGGACGCTAGTCCATCGCAGGTTCCCTTCCTAGTATATTTTTACTGGTACCCATTTGAACTGCTGGGTGAACAGAGGCACACTTGTGGTTAAGACCTTCCCCAGGGGTCTTAGCACGGTGGGGGTCTAACTGGGATTCGAACACACAACCTCCCGATCATGAGTGCAGCACTCTAACCACTATGCCACCGGCCCCTTTGTTATTTGTACCATGTGCTAATTTCTGTACCATGTTCACAACTTTTTGCAAACAGACAAACTAACAAACAAACACAGGTGAAAACAACCTCCAGGTAGTGATAACATCATCATCATCATCATCTTCTTCCGCTTAGTCCAGGGTCGGGTCGCGGGGGCAGCAACCTTAGCAAAGAGGTCCAGACATCCCTCTCCCGAGCTACTTCCTCCAACTCTCCCGGGGGGACACCGAGGCGGTCCCAGACAAGCCGAGAGACATAGTCCCTCCAGCGTGTTCTAGGTCGACCCGGGGTCTCTTCCCGGTTGGACATGCCGAAACACCACACCAGGGAGGCGTCCGGGGCATTCTGACCAGATGCCCGAGCCACCTCAACTGGCCCCTCTCAATGCAGAGGAGCAGCGGATCTACTCGAGCTCTCCCGGATGGCGGAGCTTCTCACCCTATCTCTAAGGGAGAACCCGCCACCCGGCGAAGGAAGCTCATTTCAGCCGCTTGTATCCGTGATCTTGTTCTTTCGGTCATTACCCAAAGCTCGTGACCATAGGTGAGGGTTGGAACGTAGATCGACTGGTAAATTGAGAGCTTCGCCTTGCGGCTCAGCTCCTTTTTCACCACAACGGACCGGTACAGGCACCGCTTAACAGCGGAGGCTGCAGCGATCCGTCTGTCGATCTCTCGCTCCATCCTTCCCTCACTCGTAAACAAGAACCCAAGATACTTAAACTCCTCCACTTGGGGCAGGACCTCATTCCCGACCCGGAGGGTGCATTCCACCATTGTCCGACTGAGAACCATGGCCTCGGACTTGGAGGTACTGATCTTCATCCCGGCTGCTTCGCACTCAGCCGCGAATCGCTCCAATGAGAGCTGGAGGGCCCGATTTGATGAAGCCAAAAGGACAACATCATCCGCAAAAAGCAGAGACGATATCCGATGGCCACCAAACCAGAACCCCTCATCGCCTCGACTGCGCCTAGAAATTCTGTCCATAAAAATTATGAACAGAATCGGTGACAAAGGACAGCCTTGGCGGACTCCAACTCCCACTGGAAACGAATCCGACCTGCTGTTACCAATACGGACCAAACTCTGGCTGTTGGAAACCGGTGATACAGCGACCGAATAGCTCGTAGCAACGGATCTGGAACGCCGTATTCTCGGAGCACGCCCCACAAGATCTTTCGAGGGACACGGTCGAAAGCCTTCTCCAAATCCACAAAGCACATGTGGACAGATTGGGCAAACTCCCATGCCCCCTCCAGAATTCTGTGGAGCGTATAGAGTTGGTCAAGAGTGCTGCGGCCAGGACGAAAACCACATTGTTCCTCCTGAATCCGAGGTTCGACTATCGGTCGGATCCTCCTCTCTAGTACCCCTGCATAGACTTTCCCAGGTAGGCTGAGGAGTGTAATTCCCCGATAATTGGAACACACCCTCCGGTCCCCCTTCTTAAAAATTGGGACCACCACCCCAGTTTGCCAATCCAGAGGTACAGCCCCCGATGACCACGCGATGTTGCAGAGACGTGTCAACCAAGACAGTCCTACAACATCCAGAGCCCTGAGATATTCCGGGCGGATCTCGTCCAACCCCGGAGCTCGACCACCGAGGAGCTTTTTGACAACCTCAGTGACCTCCACTCCAGTGATGGGCGGACCCTCACCCGAACCCCCAGGGTCTTCCTCTTCCACGGAGGGCGTGTTGGTGGGATTGAGAAGGTCCTCAAAGTATTCCCTCCACCTCTCAACAACATCCCCAGTCAAGGTAAGCAGCTCCCCACCTCCACCGTAAACAGTGTTTGTGAAGAACCTCCAGGTAGTGATAACAACGAAAATGAAACTCGACGAGTAGCATTAATAGGCACGTAATGATTCACCCAATTCATGACTTGATTTTTTTCATGTTTGGAAAAAAACCTTTAAAATAACCAGAAACTTTATCAACTGAAATTTCCTTTTGTAAAAATTAAAAAATACATTTTTTGTTTCGCTTTCTGAAAAACAAATTAGTAACAAAAGAATCCGTAAAGGTTGGAGTGAAATATAAAATAAACGAATTATTCTATTTTATTTTATTTTAAAAGAGTTAAATATGAAATACTGTACCTACTTTTCTTATGAAAATGAATGAAAGTTAAATATAGAAAAAATTACCTCATTTGGGTTTTTTGCTTTCAGCACTCAAAAATCATAAATCTATTTGTAAAGTCAATACTACACAACACCTTGTGGTTTTTGTTAGCTTGTTTGTTTTTCCTTTCAACTGATGGTGACTTTATGTTCATTTCCTTTATTTTAAGTAATTATGCTGTTGTCTGAACAAATAAAATTGCCACTGAGGGCAGTGATGGCGTGCTGGTTAAGGCTCTGGGTTACTATTCTGAAAGTTGAGGATTCAAGCTTTAACGAACCACGAAGCTGTTACTTTACCTGCAAATGCTCAGGTGTAAATATAATGAAAATGTAAGTTGTTCTGGCGAAAGGCTTCTGCCAAATGCCATCAATGTAAAGACTCCAACTCGATAATACCAAGAGATTACAAGCAGTTTATTTTTATTTCCAATTATTCGAATGCTTATCAATAGGAACTGTGTTTTACTGTTGCACAATATGTATCATTACATTTCCACTCATTAACATACACTCACCTTTCAGTGTTTTGCAGTAATCAACCAGTAATTCAAAGTCCTGCTCTTGCTCTGGATGTACAGGCCTTTTACATTTTTCAGCTTTTTTAAAACAACAATCAAACACAATATATGAGCGGTCTAGTATTTTACAGTACCATATTCAATCTCATACGATTTTAATATGATTACCACACAAAAAACACCCACCCAGTCTGGCAAAAATGATGGAGATATCCTGAAGCACTTCTCCTGTGGGAAGTGGGTATGATTCACACACAGCCTCTAAAAGGTCCACATACTGCTTCATGGATGGAGTCAGCTGCACATTCAAAGACTATAAAAACAAGACAAGAAAAGATTTCACTGGATTTGTGAACAAACGAAAGGCAAGTTTCAGTGTTTTCACACAGTGACTGCACAATTCTAAAACTACAGTCTTACTTTTTGAAACAGCTCAACCATGTAGTCCAATTTGCCATAGAACGGAGCCAGTACTTTAGGTTCCTGGATCCTGCTGTCTGGTTTACGGATCAGCTCCTTATATCTGACAAACATATCTGTTGGATCTCGCCAGCACACGTCCTTGAGATGATAGAAACATCCTGAAACCCAATCATCCTGCCTACAGAGATAAACAAGCAGCCATAGCCTTGAGGTTAGAGAAGCGGCTTTGGAACAGAAAGGCAGGAAAATGTGTGGTGGTGGGGGAGTGAGCTGCACCTTCCCTTCCTCCACATTTGTGGCTGAAGTGCCATTGAGCAACGTACCTAGCCCCCAACTGCTCTGTGTGTGTGTGTGTGCGTGTGTGTGCGCTCACTTTGAATGGGTTAAATGCAGAGGAAATAATTTCCCTTACAGGCTTAATATGGTACAGACGCTCCCCGACTTACGTTTTTAATTGGTTCTGGACAACTGAACGTAAATTGAAAGTGAATTTAAGTTGTTACAGTGACGTGTGACGTGTGATGTATGACGTTCATACTGTACTATACACCCATAAATACCATTACCGTATCTCATAAAACATCCCTAAATCAATTATTATAAAGATAACATTTTAAAATAATATCAAATATATCAAATAATATCAACATTAATTTCAAATAAGTCACTTATTTATACCGAGTTACTTTACATGAAGCTTAAAACAGCCAATCGACGCTTACAATATGTGAGGTGCTCAATACCGAAAGTAGTGTACTTGCGAAAGTAGTGTACTTGCTGAGGGTTATATAGACTTCCGGTCTTTCAAGTGCACAAGGATGCCGTTGAACTCGTTTAGAACACAGCCTGCACTGATGTGAATCCCAGCAAAGCTGAGAATTCTTTCTTTTGTTTAAGTAAGTAAACTTTATTCAAGAGAAGTACACAAAGAACAAGTACAAATCCTAATGAATATTAATATAAAAATAAGTATACACGCTTATGATTCTGCTAAAATATAATAAATATCTTTCTGATAATATTCTGTAATTTGTGGATTCCCTTCACTCATTTTACAACTCTTTGCTTAACTGAGTATGCATGGTAGATTGTGCCGATCTGAGCAGATAGTTAATTCATCTCTGTGTATGAGACTTGCACCCATGCTAGTAGGCTTACACTTCTGACCAACCATATTTGCTTCGGGTTACAAAAGTCCGCAAAACAGTGTAAACACAAAGATCACAGAGACGACGTCTTAACACAAACGTAACACGCTATATAACTGATATATATATATATATATATATATATATATATATATATATATATATATATATATATATATATATATATATATATATATATATATACACACACTCAGTCTGTAGTTTGTAAACAATGAATGCAGCGCCATTACGTCAGTGTACTACGTAGGTACGTCTAAACTCAAAATTTGACTTTTTTTTGGAAAAAAACCCCAAAAACGTTAAATCGAAAAGAAAAAAAAAAAAAAAAAAAAAACGTAAAACAAATGAATGTAAGTTGGGGAGCACCTGTATATCCAAATTAAAAACATCACAGAGATTGTGTCAAATTGTTTGCTATGAGACAATTATTTTTATCAGGTACACTAGTTGTACTATCACTACTAGTTTAATCCAAAACAAACAATCAATCAAACAAACAATAGCTGTGTGTCTTGATATGGTAGCTTTTGCTCTCTGACCTCTCATATTCTATGAAGACCGCGGGCGAGTACTGGAAGAGTTCTTTAAGCTGCGCATTGGAGCACTCCTTTAGCAAGTAGAGGTACACAGAGTGGATGTGCGACACAGTGGTTTTAAAATGGGCTCCTTCTGTCTCACCATCATCCAATTCCTTTGTGCACCAGCATTTCAAGTAGGTCATCATCTCAGCTATGGAAATGGAACTTCTTATCCCTGCAACATGCAACAGTCATAACAGTTTTTGTTAAATGGATAATACCATGCTATACTCATGTACTCTCATTTTAGGTTCATTTTATTACCCAGAACATGTAAGGAAGAGTGGACATCTGCTTACCTACAGCTCTGGAGAATTCACTAGGATTTAGATTGACATAGTAGACATGGGATGCCAATAGTCTGTGCATGTTCTCAGAGAAGAGATACACTCCACTTGGCATAAGGCACTTAATGTCCCTGCCATTCTGCTTTGGCTTGTAGGCAGGCAGCCATTCCAGCTGTGTGAGGTGGTAGTAAAACGAAGACATGGTATTTCCTACAGTGTTGCCCTGGCTGTCAAGCACTTTTGCTGTGAAGTACTGAGCATACTTCTCTCTGAAAAACATGCATGAATGTCTTTGAAAACCTTTCTTGATCTCGATGGGTTAATGAAATCAGCTCTTTGTAAGTAAACAAGTTAACCACATTTGTTTTGTCTTATTGACGTCAAATGAATGAGAGATTGGTGATTTCATGCCCTAGTGTTCCGGGATGGGCTGTAGAGCCACCATGATCATGATGAAAGATGAAGCAGTTATTCAAGCTGAACGAATAACTGAATGTTTTAGTTCAGTTCCAGACGGCCGAACGTAAGGTGAAAAAAAAACACAAGTTGTTACTGTATGTTCCAGTGACGTATGACGTTCATACTGTACTATACATCCATAAATACCATTACCGTATCTCATAAAACACCCCTAAATCAATTATTACAAACATAACATTGTAAAATAATATCAACATTAATTTCAAATAAATTAAACTCAAGCAAAATAATTTCAAATAGATAAATTTTAATCAAATTCACTTATCAAATATCAAATATAATATCAAATATCACCTTTGACATTCTCTATGATGAGATCTTTCTGCTTGTAAATGGTTCCGATGGTCGACGGAGCCATTTGGAAGGAACGTGCAACATTCACATGTTTTTCACCAGCATCGATTTTCTTGATAATAGCCATCTTCGTTTCTAACGAGATGGCTTGCCGCTTTTTCTGATTACAACTATCACTAGTAGGCTTACGCTTCTGACCGCAAAACAGTGTAAACACAAAGATCACAGAGACAATGTCTTAACACAAGGGTAACACGCGGCGAACTGGGAAGAAGGAGGGGCAGGTTCAGTCTCTCATTTATAAACAATGGACGCAGCGTCATGCAGAAGTAGCGTATTACATCAGCGTACGACGTAGGTACGTCTCGTACTACAGAGAGCACGCTAAACTCAAAATTTGACATAACTTTCATTAAAAAAAAAAAAAAAAAAAACGTAAAATCGAAAAATACGTAAAACGAATGAACGTAAAGCGGGGAGTGTCTGTAATATGACATTTTGAAAATTACTGTAATAATCCTTCAAGTTAAACCCTTCAGGACCTGAAGTTATTGGAAAATAATCAAATTCATGGTGGTAACAGTAACATAACACAACACCCCACTGGTCATACCTTTCTTTCCCCCACATGACTTTTTATCTTTTATAATTCACAAATCTGTTCGGAGAATCTAGTACAGTGATCCCTCGCTACCTCATGCTTCAGTTTCTGCGGCTTCAGTGCATCGCGGGTATGTAAAAAATATTCATTAAAAAATAAAAAAAGTAAGGAAATTATGGGAAAATAGACAGAAATTTAAGGAAAATACAACAAAACAAGGCCAATTATGCAAAAAAAAAAACCCCAAACAAATAAACAACCCAACAAAACTACTTACATTTTTATGTGAGGTGCGCATCTATGTGTGTGTGTGTGTGTGTGTGTGTGTATTTATATTTTATTTACATCTTATGCATTATTGTTGAATGTTTAATTGTTATTATAAGCATTTATAGCATTGAATATGTTCAGTTCATCATCATCAGTTCATTTTCTGTACCCGCTTAATCTTAATTTGGGTCGCGGGGAGGCTGGTGCCCATCCCAGCCAACTTCGGGCAAGGGCAGAGTACACCCTGGACAGCTCGCCAGGCCATCGCAGGGCGGAAACACACTGACGGCTTTGCAGCCTACTCTTGTTGAAAGTCAGCAATGGTTCTCTTACATGCCTCACACCATAGACAGTGAGAGACATGGCCGGCCTTCGATAACCCAGTTAGCTCCACTGGGGAGAGAGAACAGTGACAACCTTGTGCAGAGTGGGACTCGAACCCCCAACCTTTGGATCAGCGATCCAGCATCCTATACCACTAGACCACCACTGCCCCACGTGTTGAATATGTATTTATTGATATTATATACACATATACATGTACGTATACATCAGTCAAGTGGGTCGATCCTACTTCGAGGAAATCGGCGATCACGTGGATGGGGGGGGGGGGGGTCCTCGGTCCCCATTAACCGCGGAAAGTGAGGGATCCCTGTATATAATGCAATACAGGATACAGGGCACAAGAAAGAACATTTTCTTTTCAGTATCTTTACAGTCAGAATATGATATTTGATGAAGATTTATGGTGTGTAAGGAACCACAGCTCTGTTGTGTCCTGTTCAGACAGGTTGATGACTCACTCTGCAGCACAGAGAGGTGATACAAGAGCTCATACAATAAGACACTGACTCGCAAGCCTGTTGTTGTACTTGGTCATTAGCACTAATGATTAGCAACTTTGATGGTTCTGAAAAAATGTAGTGGAATGTAAACGAAGCCTAAATGGGTTGAAACCATCATAAAGGAATGTTCCTGCATTTCTCAAAAAATTTCGAGCCATTGTATCAGCAACACAGAAACGATTATGACAGAGAATCAGTTCGAACTGAAGCACCGAGTGTCTGTCTAATTAGAAAGGTCAATTCCCACTGGAACCTTCCATGAGGTGTTTTTCAGTCGTCTGTCTGAAATCCATCTTTTGTTACAGGTATAATTCCACCGGTGGCGGGTATTGTGTCCATAAAAATGCTGCAGGAGTGTGTTTTCTTTTCTTCTTTTTCTTTGAAATGCTTGAGTTCTATTTTTCAGTATTTAATTTGAGACATAATAGAACTCCACAGACAATAAAAAATCCTCAGCCTTTTATTTCGACACATTAATACATTGTGCTCGAAGACGACGGATCTGCTATTTTGTGACATTGACATCTTTCCGAGCGGTTGTGACAGCGTATAAAACACTTCTGTGAAAATGTCTGAGACTCACCAGCTGCTCTTGTGCTTCTCTACGGTACAAGTCATGCTTCTCATAAAGGTTTCTTACCAGTTTATCCCCGTTACTTTGGTGAGTAGATTACTTTGGGTATTGAAAGAGATCCTAGTCTAGCGCTTTGTGAGGCATATGCCTGCTGCTACAGTCTCCAACCTCGAAAATCATGCTTGAGAAGTGAAGGCAGCTGACTTAGATTCACAGCTATAATTCTAACTTGATTAATGGTCATGTTAAACTTTTATTGAAGGGATTAAACAACTGCCCTTAGATTCCCAGAATAAGATAAAAACGTTGGCAAATTCAAATGTAATCCTGCTTTTACTGGATTCTATAAATCAGATAAAACAAATAACAGTATTCATTGGGTATCGTTCTTTTTCCTGTTTAAAAATTTACAAGATTAGTTTAGTAGTAAGATTATGCTAAGAAACAGAAGCACTGTGGATAAATGACAAGACATGTAGTGGTGGAGTTTGGATCTTAGGAGGTTGGAGTAAGCCTCCCTCTGTTTTTGCAGCAGCAGTGTCCTGTAATGTATGTTCAACAAAACGATAAACCTCAAAACTAGGATACATTAAATAAATTGCACAAATCCAGTGAGCTGACTGTTTTTGTATTTTAACTAAGTTTATGTGGTCAAAAGGCATTAATGCATTCAGGATGACCCCATTACCATCCAGCCACCTGCATTTCTGCCTCATTCTACACACAATACCCACCGGAGAGGGTAGGAAAGGGAAAAGATGTGGGACTGATATAACAGACTGACCGCAGAATAAATGGCTAGACGAAAAGCTTTGCTTCACAATCAGCCACAGATTAGGAGGATTAGAGCAGCCGTCTGACAGACAGATCTTTTACAGAGGAAGTACGAGGAGAATCTTACATGAGGAAGAGTAGGGTAGTATCCTATCACTGTGAAGAGAAAGAGAGACAGAGAGAGAGAGAGAGAGAGAGAGAGACAGAGACAGAGAGAGATGAGGCATACCCAGTGTTCCAGTTGTTCTCCAGAAGATTTATCAGAACTTGTCTTTGGTCCTGTTTGATTTTTGGGGAAAGTTGATCTGCCGTTAACAGAGAGTGGAGCTCTTCACACTGCTGATCCTCAATCACATACAGTTCATCTTCAGTTTTGGGCCACAGCGACACCTCCTTGGCCCATGGGCTCGATACCTTGACAAATGACCAAAGATGGATAAAGGTGTTTATATTTATATATATATATATATATATACATAAAGTCTAAATTACAAATCTCTTTAATAATTACAATTACCATTATCAAAAAATAGACACAGAAAAAAACAAACAATAAATAATTAATACATTTAAAAAAATATATAATTTAAATGAATGATGAAAAGTAAACAAAAATGCCAGCACGGTAGTGTACAGGGATCCCTCACTTTCCATGGTTGATTGGAACCGAGTTCCCCAAGCAACCATCGAAATCCGCGAAGTAGGATCATCCCCCCGACTGACGTATACGTACATATATATGTGTATATAATATCAATAAATGCATATTCAATGCTATAAATGATTATAATAACAATTAAACATTAAAAAATAACATAAGATGTAAATAAAATATAAATGCACTCACATACAGATGGTATTGCATGAGAAGAAGACGACACACATACATAAGTGCGCAGATGCACGTGCACACACAGATGCAACAATGTAAGTCGTTTTTCTGGGAGATTTTGGTTGTTTTTTGTTTCGTGTTGGTTTATGTTTTTTTTTTTTGCATAATATGGCTTGTTTTTGTGGCATTTTCCTTAACTTTTCCCCCTATTTTTCCTTAATTTCCTTATTTTTTGATTCGATGAATATTTCTTTCTTTCTTTTTTTTAAAAACCGCAATCCACTGAGGCCGCATGAATTGAAGCGCGAAGCAGTGAGGGATCCCTGTAGTGGTAAGCATGTCCGTGTTACAGCAGGTCCTGGGTTTGAGTCCTGGACGCAGTTGTTTCTGTGACAAGTTCGCACATTCTTCTCGAGCTCGCATTTGTTTTATCTGGGTACTCTGGTTTCTCCCACAATCCAAAGGCATGCACATTACACTGAATAACTCTTTCAAATTGCCCCTAGGTGTGAATGGTTGTATGTGCATTGCCTTGCGATGAGCTATTCAGGGTGTACCCTGCCTCTGCCCAGTGTCAGCTAAGAAAAGCTCCAGCTTCCCCATCACTCTATTACGAATAAGCAGCTCATGAATAAACAGTAGAAAGGAAATTAGAAAATATAATTACAACAAGGGATGCAAAGTAAATAATATAAACCAATAATCCTGGTTGGTTGGTTTGCTGTTGTGCTCTTCTAGTGTGACTTATGTATATGCTGTTTGATTAGTAAAGCTTAAATTTCCTGTGTTTGTTTAATCATATAATTATTCATTATACCGACATTTCGATAAGTTGTGTTTTCGTACACGTGTTCTTTGCAGTACTCTTTGTTCATCCATTATGTACCCTGAAGATCACGGGTGAGCTGCAGACAGTTTTTCGAAGGGCTAGCATAGAGAAGAATAACCATTTATACTTACATTCACATGTATGGGAAATTTGGATTAGCCAGTTGTAATGTGCATCTCTTTGGACTCTGAGATGAAACCAGGGTACCCGAGGGAAACCTAGGCAAGTGCGGTGGAAATATGAACCTCGCTTTTTACTGGCAGACCTGAACCAGGAACCTTATTTCTCTGTAGCAACAGTGCTAACCACTACTCTACCGTACCATAATTATTCTTTATTAAATGTAATAATATTTGCATTTCTACTTTTATACAGCTTTAAGCTACTGTTTTGGGTTTTGTGAACCTAATCTACATTCAGATTTGCTCACCATTACTTCAGGTTGACTCAAAAAAGCAACATTGGAATAAAATCTCTCTACATATAATCTGATATTATTAAGGCTTTGGATGTACTTCCGCAGAACAGCATGAACAGCAGATGACTGGAAAAAACTCAGCAGCAATAACAGAGGAGAATTGAAAGAGTTAAAGAAGCCTTCATTCGGGTTACAGCACTGAACGGGTTTCTCGGTACAAGCAGCAATTTCACACTGACTTGCATGCTGAGGAGAATCGGACTTGAAGCTCTTTTCAAAGCAGCGTAGCAAATTGCAGAAATGTAGGTCAGACGCATGAGCGCTGCAAATCCAGCACGTCTCTGAATACTATCATTTCTGCTGGCATTTCACCTCTCCCTGTGCCATCCTCACTAAACACAGATTACTGCAGCAAATAAGCACAACTGCTGATTTTCAGAAACACTGCGACAATCATTTGTTTAATGCATGCTGAGGGAGACTGCAGGTGGGAGTAATGAACGGATTACAGACACGCTTATTGACAGGCACATTTAATGCCATGTTTGAACTTCAAAAGGTCTGGCACTGATCTGTTCGTGCTGTAACTGATCGCTGCCCTGCTACTACTTAGTTGTAATGTGATGTAAGCTGGGAGGGAGTAGTTTACCTTTATGATACATGGCAGTAAAGCATTTTACATGGTAGATATAACCCCTTTCCATTTAAATAGAGAAAACTACATTTATGAATCAAATTATTTCAAGCTTCTTCTTCTTCTTAACCTTTCGGCTTTCCCCTTCAGGGGTCGCCACAGCGAATCATCTGCCGCCATCTCACCCTATCCTTTGCATCTTCTTCTCTTACATCAACTACCTTCATGTCTTCCTTCACCACATCCATGAATCGTCTCTTGGGTCTTCCTCTAGGCCTTCTGCCTGGTACTTCCAACCTCAGCATCCTACTACCAATATACTCACTATCCCTTCTCTGTACATGTCCAAACCATCTCAATCTAACCTCTCTGACTTTGTCTCCAAAACGACTTACATGTGCTGTCCCTCTGATGTACTCATTCCTGATCCTATCCATCCTCGTTACTCCCAAAGAGAACCTCAACATTTTCATCTCTGTTACCTCCAGCTCTGCCTTCTGTCTTTTCCCCAGGGCCACTGTTTCTAAACCATACAACATTGCTGGCCTCAACATCATTTTGTACACTTTTCCTTTCATTCTTGCTGATACTCTCCTAGCGCACATCACACCGGACACTTTTCTCCAACTTGCCTGCACAGGCTTCTTCACCTCTTTTCCACACTCTCCATTGCTCTGGATTGTTGAGCCCAAGTACTTAAAATCCTCCACCTTCCTTATCTCTGCTCCCTGTAACCTCACCGTTCCTCTTGGGTCCTTGTCGTTCATACACATGTATTCTGTTTTACTGAGGCTAACTTTCATTCCCCTCCTTTCCAGGGCATACCTCCTCCTCTCTAGATTTTTCTACAGATCAATGTCATCTGCAAACATCATAGTCCATGGGGAATCTTGTATAACCTCGTCTGTCAGCCTGTCCATCACCATAGCAAACAAGAAGGGGCTCAGAGCTGACCCTTGATGCAGTCCCACCTCCACCTTGAACTCTTCTGTCACACCGACAGCACACCTCACCACTGTCTTACATCTCTTATACATGTCCTGCACCACTCTAACATACTTCTCTGCCACCCCAGACTTCCTCATGCAATACTACAGTTCCTCTCTCGGCACCTTGTCATATGCTTTCTCCAGATCCACAAAGGCACAATGCAGCTCCTTCTGACCTTCTCTGTACTTCTCTATTAACATCCTCAATGCAAACACTGCATCTGTGGTGCTCTTTCTTGGCATGAAACCAAACTGTTGTTCACAAACGCTGACCTCTGCCCTTAGTCTAGCTTCCACTATTCTTTCCTATAACTTCATCGTATGGCTCATCAACTTTATCCCTCTGTAGTTGCCACAACTCTGCACGTCTCACTTGTTCTTAAAAATGGGCACCAGCACACTTCTCCATTCCTCTGGCATCCTCTCACTCTCTAAGACCTTGTTCAATGTTCTTGTCAGGAAATCTACTGCTACTTCTCCTAGACACTTCCATACCTCCACCGGTATGTCATCAGGACCAACTGCCTTTCCATTCTTCATTCTCTTCAATGCTCTCATCACTTCACCCTTATTAATCTTTGCTACTTCCTGGTCTTCGATGGTCACCTCTTTTACTCTTTTTTTCTTTCATTTTCTTCATTAATCAGCTCTTCAAAGTACTCTTTCCATCTTCCCAGCACACTTCTGTCATCAGTCAATACATTTTCCTCTCTGTCCTTTATCACTCTAACTTGCTGCACGTCCCTCCCATCTCTATTTCTCTACTGTGCCAACCTGTATAAATCATTTTCTCCCTCCTTACTGTCCAATCTAGCATACAAGTCATCATACGCCCTCTGTTTGGCCTTTGACACCGCTACCTTCGCCTTACGCTGTGTCTCCCTGTACTCCTGTTTACTCTCAAATGATTTCAAGCTATCCATCACGTTCCTTTTAATTTAATATGTAGATTTAAGCACAATAATAAAAGGTTCTTCTTCTTTTCCTTTCGGCTGCTCCCTTTTTTCCAAGGATCGCCACAACGAATCATCGCATGTTTGATTTGGCATAGGTTTTTGGTTGGATACCCTTCCTGATGCAACCCTTAGCAAGGAGCGGAAACACACTGACGGCTTTACAGCCTACACTTTGCGAAAGTCAGCAATGGTTCTTTTACATGAACCTCTCACCATAGAGAACGAGAGACATGGCCAGCCTTTGATAACCCAGTTAGCTGCACTGGGAGGGACAGCAACAACCTTGTGGAGAGTGGGACTCGAACCCCCAACTTTAGGATCAGCGATCCAGCACCTTTTACCACCAGGCCACCACTGCCCTTCCAATAATAAAAGACTATTCTTTGCAATTTAGTGCAGGAAAACAATCAGAGGTCGGCACAAATGTACAGTGGTCATCACATCCTCCTCACAGCAAGAAGATCCTGGGTTCGATTCCCAGGGTCGAGATGTTTCTGTGAGGAGTTTGTTCTCCCTGTGCTTGTATTGCTCTGAGTAATCCAGTTTACTCCTACAGTCCCAAAACATGCACAGTTGGCTCATTGGCTGTTGCCAATTGCCTCTAGGTGTGAATGTGAGTGTGAATGGTAGTCTGTGTGTGTTGGGGGGGGGGGGGGGGTTGCCCTGCAATGGCCTGGCGAGCTGTGCAGGGTGTGTCCCGCCTTCACCCAGAATCGTTTGCGATGGGTTGCAACAATGCCATGGTGATAAGGTCTAATGGCAATCCAAAAATATCCGACTGAGTGGCTTTTTTTTCTGTGTATTTATATGAATGCACAGCATAAAAAGTTAAAAATATCTTGAATATTATCAAAATGATCCTGCAGTTCCTGTTAGAAGATTACAAAATACCATATTTCAGCTTATTAAACGTTTAAGGATGGACCCAAATTAAAAGTTGGTGCAAAGCTGCATGATCAGCAGTTTAAAGTCAGCTGGGTGGCTTCATCTCAGAGGAAGCATGCAATAGCTTACACTCTTTCCTGATGATAAATATTGCATAATAGGGAAGTATAACTCATGGTTTGTTTTTCTTGGATATGGCTGCATTTACAGAAAATTTGAGAATTTAGTAACACTTTTGATCAATAAATGAGTACAATGACAGTCATAGCTGATCTGTAGCTCATAATACTCAAATGATTTGCTCAAACATCCCTCATGAGATTAATTAAGTTATTTTTTATTGCACAGGAATGATTGAGTAGCTCTCAGTGATATGATTTGAGGTCAGAGTTCAGGTTACAAGCCTTATTATAAAGATGGTCGCTGCTACCTGGAGACAGTCATGTGGCTCCACGTTTGACAGGCTGGACTACTTTATTATAGTCACTCAAAACTTTCAACAATAATGCTGAGGCATAATGGTAGGAAATAACGGCCGGGCATGCCAAACAAGTTGGGGGCTTTGATCCATATTTTCGTACCAGCTCTGTAGATCTGAGGGTGCGGTGCTCCTTCCTAAATATGAGAAGATCCTTCACTCCAAGGTCACTAAAGAAATCCCGCCATCCTGATAGATCTCCGTCATGCAGGTAGCATGAATCCAGCAGCACCCAGTCCACACCTGAGAGGGTGAGGGAGGAAAGGAAGATGGAATGAAAAACAGAACAACAAATAGGGTGCGAAAGAAATGTGACAGCATGGTGTAGCTTGTTTTACTCAGAAAAATGAAACTGACTCGAAAGCATACAGGATTATAAAGTTGTCTCTATTGACACAAAGGCGTCAAAGATGGACTCCCTCTATAAAGTTCCACTTTTAGATCCTATTCCTTTAAATTGAGGGAGAATGAGCCTATGAAGTGGTAGAAAAACTCATTTATTCATTCATTCATTTTATAAGCCACTTAACCTTAACCAGGGTTGTGAGGAGCCAAGCCTTGGCGAGAGCTGGGTACACCCTGAACAGCTTGTAAACACACACATGATCATTCACACTCACACTCTACCTGGGGGCAATGTGGAACAGACAATTAGCCTAATGTGTGTTTTTGGAGTGTTTGAGGAAACCGAAGTACCCAGCGGTAGGTAACCCACGCAAGCAAGAAGAGAACATGCAAACTCCGCAAAGAAACACCCTTGTCCGGTGTGTCCTTGTGAGATGAATGTAATAACCACTGCGCCACCTCATATAAAATGTGAAAATTTGATAAATGTGTATTTTTAATATCGTTGAGTGTGCACCTTGTTTTCTATTGGAATGTCTTATAATTATTTGAGAATTTGTTCACCTTCTACATTACACACCCAATTAAAAAAAAGCTTTGTCCGCAATAATACGCTCATGGCAATAGTAGAACCACGACTCACAGATGGTCAGGGATAGACTGCCAAACAGTTTCATGATGTACTAGTATAATCCCATATGTAGAAGTAGGAGTATTTTTGTTTGGCATACAAACACAGAGCGTTATACTTACCAGGCAGCTTGGTGGGCAGGTCGATGTTGCCATATTCTTTGGAGAACTGCACCTTGTTCTGGCTGGGGCAGAGAAAACCCTTGTTGGTGAGTATGGGGATAGCCTCCCTCAGCACCCTGTAGTCTTGGTCCTGGGAATGCTCCTTGATAAATACCACATAGCTGACAATGATATCCTTTGGCTTTTCCTGTGGGTGGAAGGAAGAGTGTGTAAAACTAATAATAATATCAATGTTATTCCTGCTTACAGTATATGCTGTTCTATTTTCACATCTTCACACTGTACCTATATTCTTATTATACTGCACTGGAAGCACAGATCATTCATAATTATTTCAAGTTTCATATTCATTATAAAAGCCTATATGGTAATAATTGATTCTGACTGGTCAGAAGGAGGTGATTTATATTCTGCAACAGTTGCAAGGCAGGTTTTCTATTATTCAAATAAGTTTCTGTGGCAGCACAGTAATGTCATGTACAGCAGACATTTTATAGAAAAGGATTAATTGCCTGCGTGTAATCTATGCTATCATGATTTTTTTATAGTTAGGAGATCTTGATTCAGCATTTTTAAATATCTTTAGTGTCAGTACTTTGTAATAGTCAGGGCTCATTTTCTGTTAAATTATTTAAAAACAAAATAGAGATGCTGTTGAGAGAATGACTGTTTATAGCTGTTTTTTCATTTAAGCGAACCTATTTCACAAAGAGTCCACATTATTCATCCATTGATTCATTTTCTAGACCACTTAATTCGACTTATAGCACACCCTGGACAGCTCGCCGGGCCATTGCAGGTCAGAAACATATTGACACCCACATTAGTAAATGTAATTACAGTGGTACCTTGACTTACAAAATTAATCTGTTCCAAAGGCCAGCTCATAAGTCAAAAAGTTTGTTAGATAAAACAAAACTTCCCATAGGAAATAACAGAAAACAAACTAATCCATGACAACCCCCTACCAAACTCATATAACCTGACACAAACACATATATTTGACCTAATATATCACAGACAGACAGACATCAAAGATAAACATATAAAAAAAATAAATATTTCAGAATAATTCATGTACAAACGCTCCCCAGCTTACGAACAAGTTAGGTTCCGGACGGCCGTTCGTTAGATGAATTTGTTCGTAAATCATTACAGGGCATTCTTTAGATGGGAACTTTTGTTTAAACCTTATATAAGTAACCTATACGAGTTTGTACTGTATACAATCTCTCTCTCTCTCTCTCTCTCTCTCTCTACATAATCATCTGTACATTACCAATATCATTATGTCCCATGTTTAATCTCCTGGTTCCTCTCAAGCACAGCACAGTGGATCTGATCAAATTTACAGAGAGTTTCACTCGTATCTAGTTCATTATAATACTGGAGTCAATTTGTTTCTTCTCTGAAAATTTTGACACGAGTTTAGAAATGTCTCGTTCTGCTTCTCTTCCCATGGTGTAAAGCACGTGTCAGCCACGCCCCTCTGCTGGAGCCTAGTGTTAAGTGTACCTCAGGATAATGTTTAATCATATTTCATACTTATATTTATGATCTATCTTTCTATAGATTTTATTCCATTTCTATTGCTACTTGTTCTTCAATTTTATTTCACTTTCACTTTCGACCTTGGACAGCCCTGTTCGTATCTCCGGATGTTCGCAAAACGAATGTTCATAAGTTGGGGACCGTCTGTAAATTAAAATTAATAATAATTAATAATAAATAATAATAAAACAAGAATAAACAACAAGTCAACTAACCCTTCCAATCATCGACTGCGGCAAAGATGTCACGTGGGCAAGCATGACGTGGTGCATAACAGAGGAGGAGACTTTTGTGCATGTGCACGCTATGAATGCCAGAAAGGCTCATGGTGAGCTCCCACAAGGCCAGTGCTTCTCAAACAGTGGGGCGTGCCCCCTGATGCCGGGGGGTGGGGGGTGGGGGTGTTGACCCTGGGGAACATGCTTTTTTGCCATATTGTACTAGATTTAAGTGTAAATGCGCATACTCTACAGTAGGTGGCAGTGGCACTCTCACTGTGTTACACTGTGTTCCCTATTGTGTACAACAAGCAGTACTTCAAAAACCTGAGACATTAATGTCTTCTAATCAAACATAAATCAGAACATCACACCCTGCTCTGGTAGCATTCAGCATACAATGACTGTGCGGGGATATGTTCTGACCTTCCAGGTGGCGTTCTTCAGAATGGGGTAGACGTGGGTCTGAAGCACCTCTAGTGGCTCCAGCTCGTGAACCTGAAGCCTACAGAGCAGCTCTCGCACCTGAGAATTACCCAGCTTATCCAGACACTCTAGCAGTCGTGGCTCCACGATGCTCAGGTCCTTGTACAGAGCATCCAGGCCTACAATAATGGAGATGAAACAGTGCTGCGTGAGGAGGTGTGGCTTTCACATCACATGAGTGCTTTTGACCCACTTACAGTGTGCTGGCCTGATCTTGAACACAAACATTAATATTTAATTTATCTGGGCTCTGCTTTTAGCCACAGTCTCACCTGCAACACGGTTATCTTTGCTCTTTATAAATCTCTCTAGCTTTTTCCAAAGAACACACCATCTTTAAGAACACTTTTGACAGTCAATGCACGAACTTATACACAGTATGCAGCTAACTGGGTTATCAAAGGCGGGCCATGTCTCTCACTGTCTATGGTGAGAGGTATGTAAAAGAACCATTGCTGACTTTTGTAAAGAGTAGCTGCAAAGCTGTCAGCGTGTTTCTGTCCCTTGCTAAAAGGGTTGTGTCAGGAAGGGCATCCGACGTAAAAACCCATGCCAAATCAAATGTGCGAATCAGATGATTCGCTGTGGCTACTCTCGAGAACGGGAAAAAGCCGAAAAGAAAAGAAGAAGAGGAGGTCTCATGGAGACCTGAAATGCCATTCACTCTTTAGATGTTCATGATTACTCTAATGAGTAATTAAGAATATATTCATTCACTAGTATATTAACATACATCCTTTATAATTCTTAGGAAATAGCAGATCTGGGCTCGGAAATGTAGTGTTATTTCTTGAGCTGTATTTTTCATCAATTTTAACTTTCTTTTATTGTCTTCATATTGTTTTGGCCACTGAATTTTGATGGTCCGTTTTCTCTTACAAATTCAAAACAGGCCACATAAATAGTCAATTTGAAATACAGCAGGTGCTTAAAAGAAGGCTCTTCACAAAAAATGTCAGCATCGCAAATGAGGAAAACAAGAGCATATTAATTACTGCAACTGCTAATGACTCTGCAGGTCTGAATAAGATTTTGATAATACTGTACCTTTGTGAGTCTGCTCACTGAGAGGAAAGAAGACACTCTCTGAACTGAGAGCCACTACACGGCCATCTGCCAGAGGGATCATGGGAACATCTCGGAGGGCCTGGAGAAGACTATCCACATCATTGTATTCGGATTCCAGAGCACGGAAATTACATGCCAGAAGCTTTGCTAGCTTCTTCAGACTTTCATCTAAAAAATAAAAGGTCCTTTTTATGTGTGCTTTTCAATCTGAAACTTACAACAAAGTTTCTTCTCGACCTTGATGAACCGTTATACCTGAGTGAATATCACCGTCTTGTATGAGATTCTTGGCCATCGCACAGATGACAGTGGTGATCTTAGGAGCCTTGAGTCGCTGGACACCCAGCGCAGTGAGCAGAGATGATGACAGCGATGACTGCAGTGCGGGGTGAAGGTATGACAGGTTGAGGTGCTTACACAGATCCTCTCCTCCAATCACATCCTGGAACAGAGGATCCTGGCATACAGCTACTTGCGAAGGAAGCTTGAACTGTACTTTGCCGTCTGGAACACCACAGATTTTTTTAGTGAGCAATTCTTGCAGTTCAGTTAATTTACTATACAGCAGTTAGCAGAACTGTTTAGTTGCAGTTATTGGTGAAAAATGGGGTCATACCAGATAGAAAAATCAAAGTTTCACATGACATATACTGTATATGTAATACTGGATCCTCAATAAATAAATGACCAAGTAAAATATTTTTGTCACATTTATTTAATTGAGTTTTATATACTTTCAGGACTTGTGTGAAAATTGGATGTTTCTGGTGATATTTATGCAGAAATGTATAAAATTCTTAAGGGTTCACAAACATTCAAGCAACATTCTATATGCCATCTATTTTCAGTCATCTAGGTTATTCTAAAATTTGATCTAACTAGTGGTAAATTACTGGATGAGTTCATGTGCATGGCATCTATGACTCTTTCAGGTTACATGTCAGGCTTTAAGATCTGGTGGTGTTGCCTCAAATGGTACATACACAGATAAACCCGAACACACAGACAACACTGTGTTGGGCCAGCCTTGGCCTAAAGGTTAGAGAAGTGAGTTTGGGACTTAACCGTGTCTGGTTCGATTCCTAAACCATCAGAGGAAATGTGTGATGAGGGGAGTGAGATGCACCTTCCCTTCCTGCACCTTCATGGCTGAAATGCCCTTGAGCAAAGCACCTAACCACAAAACTGCTCTCTGTGTACCCTAGTGTGTAGCAGCCCACCATTTCAAGTATGTATGTGCTGAGTGTTTATATGTGCGTGCTCAATTTGGAATGGTTGAACGCAAATGCAATAATTTCCTTCGCAGGATTAATACAGTAATACAAAAGAAAAAAAAAACAGTGAAAACACGCATTAAAGACTCACTGCTGTCCATCTTGGCTGGTAGGCAGGGTTTTCCTTTCAGCAGCTGGATGATCTGCTTGGCCACAGGGTTAAAAAAGTCCAGGATTTCACTAGGCTGGGGGGTATACTGCAAGAACTGGCAGAGTCCCTGCAGCCCACTGAACTTTGGATGACTCTGTAATGTTTTTGAAACAGTTGTGTGTTAATCATATTAATCTTAATAAGGAAACATTTACAAGCTGTATGTAAATTTACAATGATGTGACAAGATGGCCAACAAATTAAAAGAAAACAACAACAGAAAATAAGTAGTAATAAGATGGTAGACCACTAATGTCTGCTGCTGAAAATTCTCAATATGCATCCTGGGGCAGTGGTGATCCAGTGGTTAAGGTGCCGGCTTACTGAAGGTTCTAGCCCCACTATCACGGAGTTGTCACTGCTGGCCCCTCGGTGCAGCTAACTCGGTTAATCAAAGGCCAGTCATGTCTTTTAAGAAGAATCATTGCTGTTTTTTGAAAGGAGCAGGCCAGTGGATTGCCATTGGCCTCAATTGAACAATTGAACAACTGAACAATTGTTGGCTGGATGTAAAGCAATCATTCACTCAGTCACTCAACATGAATCCTGCCCTGACATCTTATACTGCATTTAGGGGACCATTAAACCTTCAGAATTATATAAATATGATGATGATGATGATGATGATGATGATGGAGGAGAGAACTGCCGCTCTGAAATCTCCCATGGGTGCTCAAATGGAGTCACATACAGTGATCAGGAAGGCCATAGCATATCTTTTGTTTTCCCATTTTAATAATGACTTCTTTATTTGAATTGACAGATTTCTAGACTGTGTTTCACATTTCAATGAACAAGCTTAACAGGATCATTGTTTTTTTTTTCCTTTAATTTGTCAGCTGTCTGTATATAGATATTGTGTGTGTGTGTGTGTGTGTGTGTGTGTGTGTGTGTGTGTGTGTGTGTGTGTGTGTGTGTGTGTGTGTGTGTGTGTGTTATATGGCATACAATCCACCCCATAATCTAAGTGTGTGTCACTTTGCTTACCCTAAAAACCTCCATGGCTTCCAGGAAGAGTTGGGGGATTTCAGACCGGAGCCACTGATTCCAGGAGCTGTCTCTATCAATATCCTCTCTAGAAGAAGGAATATCAAAATCTCCTACAGGGAACAAGCAAAAGAGGCACAGTTTTGTTGTTTCTCTATTCAAACATACTTTTTTCCACTTTCCTCCCTTTATTTTGAGCTCTCGCATTCATGATGCCAGGGGCATGTATGACCCTGGGAAACATGCTTTTCTGGAATAGTGTACGAGGTTAAGTGTAATTGCACCTCTACAGCTAGTTGGCAGTGGCGCTCTCATTGTCACACTACAGTGTAGCGGTGTTTCGCACAAGCAAACAATATGAAGTGCAGTAAGCAACCCCTCAAGAAACAACATTGAAAATTTTCTAACAGGAACGAAGAGAAAGGTGGAGAAAGACGGAGATATTAAGACATAAATAAGTTGAATGAGTTTAAATAAGGATGTTTTTTTATTATTATTTCAGGCACATTGGTGCACTTTAAATCTTTTCTGTTACAGATTAAAAACAATGTTAATGGAGTTTTCCTTTATTGTAAGTTGAACTATATTTTATATTTTAACATTTTATAGACAAATAATACTATTTATAGTCGCTCGCGGGACGGAGAGGGGCGTAAAAAAATGGTTTTTTCTTCATAGAGGGGGCACCACAGAACATACAGTGGTACCTCACCTTACGATAGTCCCAGCAAACTAAAAATCCAGGTTACGAAAACCATTTTCCAAAATTTTTTGTCTCTGTCTACGAAACAAGTTCTCCTTACAAAACACGCCAAACGCACCATTCAAACCCGCCATTCAAACATTAAAATGCGACATTCAAACAATGCACAAGTTGCTCTCCATTGACTATCTCCCAACATCCCGCCCAGCTGGCTATCTCCCAACATCCTGCCCCACTGGCCTCCCATTGGTTAGAAGGGATGACGTAGCTCCCTCCCATTGGCTATCTCCCAACATCCCGCCATTCTGGCCTCCCATTGGCTAGGAAGGATAATGCAGCTCCCTACCATTGGCTATTATGGAGCTGCATCTCCCATAGTGCTTTTCATGTAAACGACAGAGTTACTGTTGTTTCATGAGTTTTTTGAGTGTGCTCATTGCTTTATTTTTTGACTCAGGCTTTTAACAACTTCCATAAACATTTGTAAGATTATAACTCTGCTAAGAAGACATGGTCAACACATGCGCACACACACACACACACACACACACACGCACGCACATACACACCCGCACACACACACACGCATGTGTGATTTCCGGTGCGAGTGAAAAGAAGAAGCAGGCTCGTGGAATGTGGTTGAGTGATATCGCAAAGGAATATGGCCAAACCCGTCTACCATCGGTACGATATTGAAGCAGAAGGAGGTCTTAAGAGGTATGCTTTTATAATTTTTAAAGGGTTTACGGGATAGTATTGGGGGCCTTGGAATGATTCAC
Organism: Plotosus lineatus; assembly: GCA_024760905.1. Lineage (NCBI taxonomy): Eukaryota > Metazoa > Chordata > Actinopteri > Siluriformes > Plotosidae > Plotosus > Plotosus lineatus. Next base: position 38,634,015 of record CM045730.1, on the reverse strand, counting down.
ACATTTTACTTGTAAAATGCGGTTCAATTTACGAAAAAAGGCTCTGGAATGGATTAATTTCGTAAGGTGAGGTACCACTGTAATTGAGAAGCACTAACTTAGTGAGACATGAACTGGTTCACAGTGATGAATACATGTATGTGAACAAGTAATTCTCTCAGCCTTCTAAAAAACTGTATTTCACATTTTTCAGCCACTTTAGGCTTTCCCTGATTGCTTATGGAACTTAAACTTTCAGGCCACCTTTCAGTCCAACAAAAAATGTACTACCCAGCAGATAACAATGAACAAAATACCAACCCAAATGCCACTTGGGAGCGCAACGACAACATTTTTTTAAAATGCTGATTCATACTACTAAGTAGCCTTTATTGTTTCAATACACAGTTGGAATAATCTGAATGAAGAAATATGAGAACGAAGTCAGACCTTGGATGATGAAGCGGAAGCCGAAGCTCCGCAGGGGCAGGAAGGCGAAGATGGACTGCTGCAGTGGCTGAACTCTCACTTCAGTCTCAGTGCCATTACTGAGCTGGAAGGCTAGGGCTAGCTCTGTAGATTCCACGTCCATTTTAATCTACACAAACACACACACAAGAACTTTTGCTCAACCTTCAGTGGAATTGCAGATCAAAACAATGTTGCAGCTCAGAAGGGAAATTGCTACTCCACACCACCCAATTTCCTCATGAAAATTAATACAGAGATATGATTATAGAAAGATCATCTGGAACGAGACATCCAAAAACACATCAAAAAGAAACTTAATTCAGTTTTCAAGCCATTTTAATGAGATGGAAATAAGACGTCAATCAGGAGCACACTGAATAACACACACAGTCCCAGAGTGCTAGAACATTTTCCAAAAAAAGAAAAGAAAAAGGAAACCTGAATAAAACCCTGTCAAGAAAAGTTGGAAAATAGGCCAGACTCTCAGATTAACTACAGGACTTCTCCTGTTATAAATAGAAAGAAATAGTGTAAGTGTATGTGTCACCATCTTAGGGTGGAGCATCTTCTTGACGACCAGCCAGCGCTCCACGCCGCCCGTGTGCTCCACCTCCAAGATGTTGTCACTCAGATCCCGTCTCATCATGGACACCACTCTCTTCTCGGCCTGTCTCACAATCACATTACATAAAATGAGTCATCCTCATTTAGAGCTGCGTTGTTTCATGTAGTAGAGACAATGCCACAGTGCTGCTCACCTCACTGTAGACAGAGATGGAGCGGAGACGGTGGAGGAAAAGCAGGAGAGATGGGTGCACGTCGTGGAAAAGGTTTTTGGTCTGGTAGCTTTCTGACCGAAGAGGCAAAAAGATCTTGGTAGTCCACCTATAGTGGAAAACCAAGGGATCAAGAAAAGCAGAAATAGTATCAGAATCTCTACAGGTGTCCACACATTCGATGGAAGACATTTTCATTGCTTCTTCATGTGTGATTTAAAACCAAATGTGACATGAGAGTGCATTGGATACGATACTAACATACAACACAGAATTAACTAAAACATGCAGGTATTAATGACAGAGGCTAAGCCTTTGTTACTGTTACTGACAGAGACAGAGGCCACGCCTCCTTTGTTGGAACGCCACCATACAGACTTCCCCCTATCTTATGTCAACATACCTACTTTCTCCAAGTGTTTAACTATATGCATTGTGTAACACATCCAACAAAAAATAAAAAAATAAACATAAAATAAGTATGAACACACAGTCAGAGTAGACACTGATTTTTTTTAAGCACCTTCTCTCAGCTATCTCCTTGGCAACAGAAGGCACAGGCCTTTCCTCGTCTACCCAGTGAGGCAGGATGTATCCCATGGGGCCGCTGGCCTTGTCAAATTGGATATGGAAGTCGTTGGAGTGGATCTCAGGGCGGTCTGTGACTTTAAAAACTGATTTAAAGCCAATGCCTTTCTGCCCTGTATGAGTAAGAAAATAAATGTTTCACCATACTAAAGTAATGAAATATGAAAAAGATCGAAAAGGACACAAGGCATCTTAATGACGACTGAAAGTGAAAATATGGTGATTGAAATAATTTTTTTTCTTTAATGTTCATTGCTGCAATCAAGTGCATAAATTTCAGAGTTTTCCCATCAGCATGGTTTCTTCTTCTGCACACCATAAAATATAAATATAACATTCACTGTTCGGTCTACAAGCACAAACAAGATTGTATAGGAGTTAAATTGAAACGGGACAAATGCTAAAGTATATACTCATTCATTCATTTTCTGAAACATTTCATCATAATTATGGTCGCGGGGAAGCTAGTGCCCATCTCAGCTGACTCTGGGCGAGGGCAGAGTACACCTTGGACAGCTCACCAGGCCATTGCAGGGCAGAAACACGCTGACGGCAATGCAGTTACTCTTAATGAAAATCAGCAATGGTTCTTTTACAAGAACCTCTCACCACAGGCAGTGAGAGACATGGCCTTTGATGATCCAGTTAGCTGCACTAGGAGACAGCAGTGACAACCCACTGACAGTGGGGCTTGAACCTCTGACCTTGGGATCAGTGATCCAGCACCTTACCACACAAAAATGTTTTCAGAGACTAATTAGTTAAGAGAACCACCTTCTGCAGTTAATGGGGACCGAGACCCCCTTGCAACCACTGATTTCTGTGAAGTAGCATCGACCCCACCCCCACCCCCCACCCCCCCGACTGACGTATACGTATATGTATATATGTATATCTTCTTCTTTTCTTATTTTCCTTTTGGCTGTTCCCTTCAGGGGTCGCCACATCAAATCATCTCCCTCCATCTCACCCTGTCCTCTGCATCTTCTTCTCTTACTCCAATGACCTTCATGTCTTCCTTCATCACATCCACAAATCTCTTCTTTGGTCTTCCTCTATGCCTTCAGCCTGGTAGTTCCAACCTCAGTATCCTACTGCCAATATATTCACTATCCCTCCTCTGTACATGTCCAAACCATCTCAATATAGCCTCTCTGACTTTGTCTCCAAAACATCTTACATGGGCTGTCCCTCTGATGTACTCATTTGTGATCCTATCCATCCTAGTTAAGCCCAGAGAGACATTTTCACAACATTTTCATCTCTGCTACCTCCAGCTCTGCCTCCTGTCTTTTCCTCAGCGCCACTGTTTCTAAACCATACAACATCGGCCTCATCACTGTCTTGTACACTTTTCCTTTCATTCTTGCCGATACCCTTCGATCAAACATCACACCGGACACTTTTCTCTAACCATTTCAACCTGCCTGCACACACTTCTTCACCTCTTTTCCACAATCTCCATTGCTCTGGATTGTTGAGCCTAAGTACCTAAAATCCTCCACCTCCCTTATCTCTGCTCCCTGTAACATCACCTTTCCTCCTGGGTCCTTCTCAATCACACACATGTATTCTGATTTACTGAGGCTAACCTTCATTCCTCTCCTTTCCAGGGCATACCTCCACTTCTCCAGATTTTTCTCCACTTGTTCTCTGCTCTCACTACAGATCACAATGTCATCTGCAAACATCATAGTCCATGGAGATTCTTGTCTAACCTCGTCTGTCAACCTGTCCATCACCAGCGCAAACAAGAAGGGCTCAGAGCTGATCCTTGATGCAGTCCCACCTCCACCTTGAATTCTTCGGTCATGCCAACAGCACACCTCACCACTGTCTTACATCTCTCATACATGTCCTGCACCACTCTAACATACTTCTCTGCCACTTCAGACTTCCTAATGCTATACAATAGTTCTTCTCTTGGCACCCTGTCATATGCTTTTTCCAGATCCACAAAGGCACAATGCAGCTCCCTCTGACCTCCTCTGTACTTCTCTATTAACATCCTCAAAGCAAACACTGCATCTGTGGTGCTCTTTCTTGGCATGAAACCAAACTGTTGTTCACAAATGCTGACCTCTGCCCTTAGTCTAGCTTCCACTATTCTTTCCCATAACTTCATCGTATGGCTCATCAACTTTATCCCTCTGTAGTTGCCACAACTCTGCACATCTCCCTTGTTCATAAAAATGGGTGCCAGCACACTTCTCTCCCATTCCTCCGGCACGAACAGGACCAACTGCCTTTCCACTCTTCATCCTCTTCAGTGCCCTCCTCACTTCACCTTTACTAATCTTTGCTACTTCCTGGTCCTCAACGGTCACCTCTTCTACTCTTTTTTCTCTCTCATTTTCCTCGTTCATCAGCTCTTCAAAGTACTCTTTCCATCTTCTCAGCACACTTCTGTCATCAGTCAATACATTTCCCTCTCTGTCCTTTATCACTCTAACTTGCTGCACATTCTTCCCGTCTCTATTTCTCTGCTGTGCCAACCTGTGTAGATCATTTTCTCCCTCCTTACTGTTCAACCTATCATACAAGTCATCATACACCCTCTGTTTGGCCTTTGACACCGCTACTTTCGCCTTACGCTGTGTCTCCCTGTACTCCTGTTTACTCTGTTCGGTCCTCTTAATGTCCCACTTCTTCTTAGCTAACCTCTTCCTTTGTACACACTCCTGTACGTCCTCATTCGACCTCCAAGTCTCCTTATCTACTCTCCTTCCAGAGGACACACAAGTACTCTCCTAACTGTCTCCCTGATCACATTTGCTGTGGTTGTCCAGTCATCTGGAAGCACTTCCTTACCACCCAAAGCCTGTTTCAACTCCTCCTTGAAGACAACACGACACTCTTCCTTTTTCAGCTTCCACCACTTTGTCTTCTGCTCTGTCTTTGACTTCTTCACCTTCCTCACCATCAGCGTCATCCTGCACACCACCATCCTATGCTGTTTGGTAAGACTCTCATCCACTACTACCTTGCAGTCACTGACTTCCTTCAAACTGCATCATCTACACAAGATGTAGTCTACCTGTGTGCTCCTACCTCCGCTTTTATAAGTCACCTTATGCTCCTGTCTCTTCTGGAAGAAAGTATTCACCACAGCCATTTCCATCCTTTTTGCAAAATCTATCAACATTTGTCTTTCTGTGTTCCTGTCCTGGATACCAAACCTGCCATCACTTCCTTGTCCCCTCTGTTGCCTGCACCAACATGTCCATTGAAGTCTGCACCAATGACCACTCTTTCACCTCTGGGGTACTCTGCATCACTTCATCTAAGTCACTCCAGAATCTCTCCTTCTCTTCTAGCTCACATCCTGCCTGTGGGGCATAAGCACTAACAGCGTTGAACATCACACCTTCAATTTCTAACTTGAGACACATCACTCTGTCTGACACTCTTTTCACTTCTAGAACATTCCTGACAAACACCTCCTTCAAGATGACTCCTACTCTATTTCTCTTCCCATCCACACCATGATAAAACAGCTTAAACCCTGCTCCTAAGCTTCTAGCTTTGCTACCGTTCCACCTGGTCTCCTGAACACAGTATTTCCACCTTCCTCCTCTGCATCATGTCAGCCAGCTCTCTATCTTTTCCTTGCATAGTTCCAACATTCAAAGTCCCTACTCTCAGTCCTAGACTCATGCTTTTTCTCTTCTCTTTCTGCCTCCGGACATGTCTCTCGCCTCTCCTTCTTCGACCAACAGTAGTCCAATTTCCATCAGCACCCTGTTGGTTAACAGCACTGATAGCGGTCGTTGTTAACCCTGGCCTTGACCGATCCAGTTTGGAGGTAATATTTGTGATTTGCATGATAAAGTTTGGCATTGGTTTTATGTCGGATGCCCTTCCGGACACAACCCTCTGCATTTATCCGGGCTTGGGATCAGCGTAAGGGTGGGAGAGACACTGGTTTGTGCCCACCCCCTCACGGTTGCACATGTATATGTGTATACAATATCAGTAAATACAAATTCAATGCTATAAATGCTTATAATAACAAACATCCAAAAATAATGCATAAGATGTAAATAAAATATAAATACACACACATACAGACACGAACGCACACACAGATGCACGCCTCACATAAAAATGTTTTGGTAAACATTTGGTAAACATATGTTTTGCGAGTTTTGTTGGGGGGGGGTTGGATTGTTTTTTGTTTTTGTTTTTTTTTTGCATAATTGACCTTGTTTCGTGGCATTTTCCTTAACTTTTCCCCTATTTTTCCTTAATTTCCTGATTTTTTTTTATTTTTCAATGAATATTTTTGAAAAACCCGCGATGCACTGAAGCCATGGAAACTGAAGCACGAAGTAGAGAGGGATCACTGTACAAGACTTTTCTTCTTCTAAATATTAGAATAGTCAGAAAAATCTGTAGAACATGAAATAAAATGGCAGAAAAGCCATTATCTTAGCACAAGCATATGATCTGGCTGAAAAAGCCCACCCCTAAATCCTTTAACCCTACCCCATCTCGGTCAGGGAGACTGGAACCTATCTCAGCCGACACTATGCGAAGGCAGTGAACACCCTGAACAGCTCGCCATTCCATCACAGAGCTTCACATTCACACTCACAACTAGGGTCAATTTGGAATGGCCAGATAGTCTAAGGTGCAGGTCTTTGGAATAGAGAAGGCAACAGGATCACCCAGAGATACCCTCACAAGCATGGGGAGAACATGCACAGAGAGACACAGACCCAGGACCTTCTGGATGTGAGACAAACATGCTGACCACTAATGCCAGCATGTTGTCCATCAGTCTCTTGGAGAGGAAAAAATGGTTCAAACCAGTAAGTGCCTAGTACAGCCAGATAATTTACTCAAGAAGAAAAGAAAAACATACAACAAACCCTGACAGATCTTTTATTAGATTTTGAGAGGTGATTGATCCTGAGGAAGTGGATGAAGTTTGTTGTGAATTGCGATCATGATGACACAGGAATAATCCGGCATTTATGCTTTGAGCTGGAATGGAATGGGCATGTCGCTTACCAATGTATCCACATGTATGTTTTCCCTTGGTGCTCTTGCCCACGTCACAGATAGCTCGCACATTCTTCTCTTCGAATCCACATTCGTTGTTTAGGATGGTGATGCAGTCTTTCTGCACTACAAAAGCCAAGGCGGGAGTCTCCTTTCCACCAACTGGGTAGCTGTTATCATCAGCATTCTGTGCACAGATAAAGCAGAGTTTTACAGCACATCATTTATTCGACGTCTTAATCTATATTTATAAAAAGAAGCATCAGAAGAAAACAGGACTAAGGACTCATTTCCACTGTGTCATCAAAATAATATGAAATAGTGAAAGTGTGATATTCTAGCTTTCCACAAACCTGAATGAGCTCCAGGACAAAGTGTGTGTCTTTACTGTAGAGTTCAGTGGAGAGGCGTTCAAGACTACGGCCGAGTCTCGCCTGTTGCTTCTTCATCAGGTTCTGACCCGCTTCATTCAGTTCCACGCCCACACCAAACTCATTCCTCCTACAGGTCATGAAAGCCCAAAGTCAGTTTAAATGATTTCAAATGAAAGAAAGGTGGAATATGATACTTCCTGAAAATAATATCCAATTGTATTGCAGTGTCTAAAAGCTTCGATGAAGAATACAGAAGGAATAGAACAGACAGTTTTTTAACAGATAGCAAAACAAAGATAAAAATAAACTGAAATAAAGTAAAATGCAGATTAATTAATTTCCGCTATTGCTTTTGTAGCATTTAATGGAACTTCCCATGAAAATAGCTGGCAGGAAGAGTATATGCCGAGGAAGTCTTTGAAATTACATAAATAACTTTCAGCCTAGTAGCTAATAAAATTGTACACACTGTACAATACAGGAACAAAAATACACTGCAAACATGCTAACTTTGCAAGTGAAGAGCTGTTGTACAAAACAAAAGTTATGTAATGATCCTCATTATAAAATTACTAGATAGTGACTATCTAGTATCTAGTATATCATACCCTATTTTTGGACACACACTATATGACCAAAGTTCGAGGACACATGACTATTACACCCATATATGGGTCTGATCATGCAAGTGGCACATGACACACACCGATTTTTACCAATTCAATTAGCCTGTTCTTGGAGACATGCAAATTTGACAACCAAAAGAAAAAGGACAATTATTAACTGCAGTAAATTCCATCTGATGAATAGTTATTTATAATTTGACAGTGTATCACAATTGAAGATTTCCTGTACATGTTATATAGTGTATCATGGGCACCGACCGATTACTGATGCTCATTCATTCAGTTTCTGAACCATTTAATCTTAATTAGGGTCACTGGGAGGATGGCGGCCGTCTCAGCCAACTGCAGCTGAGGGCGGAGTACACTCTGGACAGCTTGCCAGGCCATCACAGGGCAGAAACACACTGAAGGCTATGAATGGAAGATCATTTATTCTGTTCATGTTACAGAATGACTTTTTGAGTCATCATACTGATAATTAAATAACTTTCTGTTCCTTCAAGGAATATGATCCCACATCCATGGTTTAATGCACATTGGCATAATGCATTTAAAAATGTATATGGTTCTCAGCCAAAAAAGGATGGAATGCGCCCTCCGGGTCTGAAATGAGGTGCAGCCCCAAGTGGAGGAGTTCCAGCACCTCGGGGTCTTGTTCACTGAATGAGGGAAAGAATGGAGCGAGACAGGCAGATTGGTGCAGCCTCTGCTGTAAAGTGGAGCTTGTACTGGTTCGCCGTGGTGAAGAGGGAGCTGAGCCGCAAGGCAAATTCAATTTAAAAGACAATCTATGCTCCAACTCTCACCACAATATAGGGGTGAGAAGCTCAGTCATCCAGGGAGAGCTCGGAGTAGAACTGCTGCTCCTCCACGTTGAGAGGAGTCAGTTGAGGTGGCTCGAGCATCTGGTTACAATGCCTCCAGAACGCCTCACTGGTGTGGTGTTTCAGGCATGTCCAATCAATAAGAGACCCCGGGGTAAACCTAGAACACGCTGGAGGGATTATGTCCCTTGGTTGATTTGGGAACGCCTTGGTGTCCCCCTGGAAGAGCTGGAGGAAGCGACTGGGGCTGGGGAGAGGGACGTCTGGACCACACTCTTAGGTTGCTAACCCTGCGACCCAATCCCGGATCAAGCATAAGAAAGTGATGATGACGACGACGACATTAAAAAAATGGAAAAAAATCCTTTTTTCTTATTCTGTCTATGGTTGTATGTATGTTGGCCCTGAAATTGCTTGCAAGCTGTTCATGGTGTACCCCGCCTTCAACCGGAGTCAGTACCAGCCTCCCCACGAGCCTAATTAGAATTAAGCAGCATAGAAAATGAATGAATAAATAAAAAGCCATCTCAGAACAAGTACTGTATATCGGCATGATGGTGAGGTGCCAAAAACATTTGGTTAATAGCAGATCTATGGTTATAGTCATAATATTTTTGTATATTTTTTGTGCAGTGCATATAAGTTTTAATCCATCCAGGAAAGCTGAACTTAACATAAAAAAAAAATAACACTCCTAATTATAATTATGCAAATTAGGAAACCTGATGTCTTCAACGATGGCCTTCTGCTGACTGAGCTGCTCACTAATGGAGTCATCTCCATCTGTCTGTCCTTCAGGAGGCTCTTCTACACCTTCACCTTCCTCATCCCCCTCTTTACTGCTAACACTGCCATTCACTTCCTCATTCTTTGCCGATGCCAGTTCAAACAGATCTTCATCATCTGCATCATCCTCAGCATTGTCGTTAATATCTGTATGGACACACAGATCATATTTCAACACCACTCGGCTAAAGAGAATAAATGCTACTCTGAAGTACATGGAGTAAAGCTCACCCTGTTGAGAGGCTTTGAAACTGGAGACAGAGCTGGACATGGAGTTGTCCAACAAATCCTCATCGTCAACCAGGCTCGACGCAGAGGAATCATCACTCATAGAGTCAGCCAGTAGATTCTGCTGAGAAGGTAAATTAACACTTTCAAATAACTGTCATAATACACTCAAGCTGGGCTGTTCAGTAGTATAAGGTATTAGAACATTTAGCACAAAACTGTGCAATTCTGACAGTGTTGAAATTTTTATAACGGCACTAAGAGGCTTTGAGAGTAGAGCCTGCCGCCAGGCGAGTCATAAACTTTTATTAATGTGCCTATTTTAGTATATTAGCATTCCTGTAGCAAGTAATTCACAGGGAAATGAAAGGCAGACATTTACGTAATCCACACCTAATAATAATTACATTCATTCAGAATAAAAACTCTTTCATCAAGCACAAGTCACTACGGTCAAGAGTGGCGTACAGAGCACTTTTCATGAATGGAAACACAGTTATAAGAAACTCCTCATGACAAACGACTTTTCCATTAATATCAAACTGGTGAGTGAACAACCATTTATTGCTGCTATAAATAAACCTAAACCTGTTTTGTAGATTTTTCACAACATACACTTAAATAAAAGATTATTATACATTTAAAAAGACATTCTCCTGTATGATTGGTGGAAGGTAAAGTCTTTTGGACTTTTTACACTCGATCCTAGTGGCTCATCAGGCTGGTGCTTATCCCGGTTTCTGTAGCGCGAAGCAACCAGGAGTGCAACTCCTGGATGGGACGCTAGTCCATCGCAGGTCACCTTCCCAGTATATTTTTACTGGTACCCATTCATACTGCTGGGTGAACAGAAGCACAATTGTGGTTAAGACCTTGCCCAGGGGTCTTAGCACAGTGGGGGTCTAACTGGGATTTTGAACACACAACCTCCAGATCATGAGCGCAGCACCCTAACCCCTACACCTCTGGCCCCATGATTGGTGGAAAACAATCAAATAATTCTTGGCATTACATCATTTCCATTAAATAAGTTCAATGATTACTGAACAACTGGCACGCACAAGAGTAACATGACTGTTTACTTTGAAAATATTTCAAATGAATAATAAAACAGTTATACAATTCAGTACAATTTGGTATGGTAGAGAGAATTATTTGTTCTCGGGGAGTGCTATCCACCAAGGCCAAACATTCGATTCTCTATTACCTCATTTAGTATTTTATTACGTTACAAAATACTATATCTCAGGTGACAGGGTGGTGTAATGGTTAGCACCTCCGCCTCACAGCAAGAAAGTCTGGGTTCAATTCCCAGGTGAGGCATTTCTGTGTGGAGTTTCTCCCCATGTTCGCATGGGTTTCCTTCAGGTACAGTCGGCCCCCTACCTATGAAATTAATCCGTTCCAGAGCCTTTTTCGTAACGCGGGGATTTCATCAGTAGGGGTCGCATTTTACATGGTAAACGTCTGATTCATTCCAAGGTTCCAGTCTTGGACTGGATAAACCCCATAAACCAATTAAACCATGATTAAGCATTTTTTATTAACACACACACACACACACACACACACACACACACACCTCACACACCTGTCTCTCTCTCTCTCTCTCTCTCTCTCTCTCTCACACACACGCTGCGGGCCACGCCCACAAGACGTGGAATTCAAAGTGCATTCCCTGCTTGACAGGGAAGTCCAAACTCAACTTTAACTTGATTCCTTGAGGGATTGGAATTCCAGATGAGCTCAAATGCGCCCACATTTAAACATTTACTGAATTAAACAACTTAAAAAACTAAACTAAAAACTAAAGAGTTAAGCTTCCTTCTGTTTCTATCTGGGAGGGCAGCCAATGAGAGAGCAACTCACGCATCATGTGAAATTTTGATTGGCGCTTTCGAATTTTGAATTTATTTCTGTAAGAGGGGGTTGTTTTCGTATCCCGGGGACGGAAACTTCGGGAAATGATCTTCGTAACCCGGGGATTTCGTACCCAGGGGTCTTCGTAAGTAGGGGCCGACTGTATTCTGGTTTTCTCTCACAGTCCAAAAACATGCATAGTAGGCTAACTGGTTGTTCCAAATAGCCCCTAGGTTTGAGTGTGACTGGCTGTATGAGTGCCAGCTCTGTGATGGCCTGGCAAGCTGTCCAGGGTGTACCCCACCTTCACTCAAAGTCGACAGAGATGGGCACCGTCTCCCCCATGACGCTAAGATTAAGCGGTTTAGAAAATGAATGAATACGTACTATGTCTCACTATCGTGCACTTTATTTCAAGAAAGACTAGGGTTCGAATCCCAAAGCTTCTGGCCAAAGAGTTTCACGTAAGCTGTTGTTGGAGTTTGCATGTTAACCATGTGCTTGCGGTGGTTTCCTCTGGGACTTCAGTTTTCTCCCACAATCCAAAGACATTCATATTAGTTTAACTGACTGACCACACCCATGCAAGGGTTTTAAATAAACTATAAATGGAAATTCAAATGAGACATTTAAGCTTGAAAGGTCATCTTATCAAACAGAAGAGTTTTTTTGCTAATTTGATCACGTCCATGAACAATAGAATATATCTTGAGCAGAGTAATAATTTGGTAAATGGGTAATTATAACAATTTTGTCGCATGGTGGAGGTACCTCACACTCAGTAAGTACACCTCTAGTTTAAATCTGGAACATCATGGAACTTGTAGACTGAGATTAGTCCGAATGACATATTTGTGAATATTCCATTTTATTCCTAACACTAATATTGCAGTAATATTTATGCACCACCATGGTTGGAATAATGAGTTGTCCTCTAACCTGTGAGGGAACTTCAGGTGTTGGCGGTAAGATGAGTTTGGAGTGGAAGTCCTTCACCCACTCAGTGATGCCCAGAAGGATACCCAGCTGATGGAGTTTATTCAGGTACCTTATCTCTGACTTGGCTGCATCCAGAAGAACAGTTTTAGACCTGGCCTGGCCAAGGACTCTGGAAAGAGGCTCCAGAAATACCTATATGATAATTAAATGATTATAAGCAATCATGTTCAAGCTGAAATCCTGTATATTGTGAAATGTAATAGTTTGATGCTAATAATCAGGATGCCAGCAGTTAAAGAGACACTGATGCCAGAGACTTTGTTATCACAGTAGTATAATAAGTACAAAAACATTTACCAGGCTAATGGTCTGATAGGAATTTCTTGTAATAACTCAAAAGACTAAAACCTTGTTAAATATACAGTCTTGCTATATTATGAAATTGTTTACAATGGGTCAACACCACACCTGCTGCAGAAGTTCTCGGCAGATTCTTGTGGGCATTCGAGTTAGACACTCGAGCACAAACTTGGCCACTATGCTGAATGAGCATCCATCTTCACTGATGGCTGGATCTGAGTCAAAGAAAGCACAAGGAGAAAAAGTCAATATCTAAAAGCAATTCATAACGTGTAGAAACAGCGAGGGAAAGCCTGGGTTCCCTCTCTGTTTACAGTCAGGTTTAATATAAATATTGAATGCAATGCCTAAAAGCGAAGCTCCGAAAGTGTTTTTGTATGTTTACAGAAACTTGCATGAAGTAAAAGAATAAGCTGCGAAATGCAAGTGCAAACATTGCTCACAGCACTCTATGTTTATATTTATTCTGTACATTTTTTTTTTTACATTTATTGGGTTGCCTGTCTGGAAACATGAGTATGGACACAACAACAAAATCAAGCTCATGGCCTTACTATATTTCCATAATTATGGAGCACTTCTCTAAAAATGTGCCTTTCTTAAAGCAGTTTCGTGTTCCTTTTGATTTCGTAATGGAAATTAAGCCACTTAAATTCACCCACTTAAATTCAACTAATCAGTCAATTGTGTGGTAGCACTGCAACATCAATACATTAAATATTACTGATATCAGACAGATGTTTCAGGTAATGTTCACATCAACCATCGAAATATGGAAAATATTATTTCTCTGTGATTTGGGCCATAGCATTTATTTGTTGATGGGCAATGGTGGCACAGAGGTTAGGATTCTGGGTCACTGATCCAAAAGTCAGGGGTTTAAACCCCAGGAACAACAAGCTTCCATTGTTGGGCCCTTGAGCAAGGCCCTTAACAGTCAACTGCTCAGATGTAGGAAAATGATAAATGCAAGTTGCTCTGAATAAGGGCATCTAGCAAATGCCATAAATGTAAATTCTAGTGCCAGATGGGCTGGTATATATGTCTGATATTATACTAATTTAAAAAATATTGCATTATCATAGTTGATATGTTAAAGTTTTATGATAGGTGAAATTTATTAAAGATTTATAAAAGAAGATTGTGGATAAAGCTTTAGGACTTCCAATAACATCAAGACCAAGAAAAAAGAAAAGCTGGTGAGAGAATGACTGTTTAAAGTTGCTATAATGCGAGTGTCGTGAGTAAATGGCAATTTCCTGCTGAATCGTCTTCCAGCACCCCACTGTGGAATACTGTTCTATAACCATTAAAAATGATGATGATGATGATGATGATGATGATGATGATAAAAGATCTTGTCCAGAAACATGATTCTACCTTCTTTGGCAGCTGCTTTTGCTAGTGAATTCTCCATGTGATTGGCTAGCAGTGCTGTGGGAGTGTTTGAAATCCCATCAGCCACCACAATGGACACCAGGTGACCAGCAGTGCCTACAGGATCAAGAGCCTGGGCGGCTTCAGAGAAGAATTTATCGCCAGTGATGGAGGTGATCCTCAAGAGCACACCAGGAGACATTTCTAAAGCCAGCAGCTCCGTATTACCTGCTTCAGAGAAACTTAATTACAATTCTGATGTAAGAAGGAGACAGAAATGTGTTGAATATAAAACAGATCCACTCCATACTGCTTGAGATACTGATAATGTTATAAACTCTACGGATTAGGCCAATGTTTGAGGTGGGTGTGGTGAAGTACCGCAATAATCGTCAATAAAGTGTTTGATTGGTCCATGGTTGAGCTGAAAGACCAGCTCCCACTGGCTCCATTCAGCTAAATCCTCCAGCAATGGAGCAGTGAGGAGACTCGCCAGCGCCTGCTCCCGACTCACATGCCCCAGCATGCCTACTGTCTCCACCAGCATGTCCCTGAGACACATGCAAAAGAAACATTCATTTGCTATGGAAAACCAAAGCAAAGCATTCATAAATTACAAGCAAGCAGAGCAAACAGAAGCAGTGCATGAAGCTCTGCAGGCGAGATGTCTCTCTCAGTGTGTGCGGATAATTCACAGTTTCATTAGATGATGCCACAGAGTAAGTTGGTCATTACACTGATACAGAGGGACAAGGGAAGGTCACGGATTCTAGCTGTGGGTGGCGCTCCGCCAAGTACTCATTACATGGAACATCCCACAATAAGACCATAATCCATTCAATTACGACAAAACAAATTCCTGAATAGAACAGGAGGGAGAATTTGTATATCCCTGCTATACGGAATAAAATACAATGGTTGATCTGTGTTACTGAAAAAAATGCACATTTAGGGGACGTGCTCATTCACCATTCAGTAGTCATTTAGCTCTTAATGAAAATTGCCTTTTATGACGTTTTTCAGACTTGCCAAAAAGTGAATAAAATGTGCCAGGAAGATGTTTGTAATTTACAGTTGATTTGGTTTTCTTAACATCCATATATGAGTAAAAAACCTCTTAATTACTGTGGGAATTTCTGCTTCAGTTTGGACTAGGAAAACATTTACACGCTAGGGATAAGTCTTTCTAATGACACAGCTTAAAAGTATGTATTGTGTCTTGTGGCAAGTGTGTGTGTGTGTGTGTGTGTGTGTGTGTGTGTGTGTGTGTGTGTGTGTGTGTGTGTGTGTGTGTGTATGAGATAAAAAGCAGTGAGACAGAGAGAGAGCGAGAGAGAGAGAGAGAGAGTGTGAGAGAGAGAGAGAGAGAGAGAGAGAGAGAGAGAGAGAGAGAGAGAGAGAGAGAGAGAGAGAGATGGCTCACTCTGGCTCTTTATGGACCAGAGGGCATTCATAGCGAACAGTTGAACTGGCCCCATCACATAGCTTCTTCTGGCGTCTGGCAAAGTCTGCCAGTGTACAAAGTTTTCCATAGCCCAGCTCTTGAATGTCCTGAACCTTGTAGTGACTCCTGAGTGCGGCCTTGATGAAAGGCAGCTGCAAAACATAGCAACACAAGAAGAAAGACTTGTGTGTTACACTAAAAAGGTCTAAAAATGAAATTCATGACTGAGAATTTTTCACCAAAGAGAACTTGATGCCATTCTTAACATCTATATATTTCTTTCTCCTGGTATGTAAACCACTTTTTAAATTTTAAAAGTGTATAAATTCCAAATTCATCATCACATAAAACAAAACATTTTAGTGGCAAAACACAAGCTTTAATTTAGAGAAAAGCAAAATCTTTATTTTTGTAAGATAACATGCTGTGTTGAATTTCTACGAGTAGCATTATTTGGATTTGTTCCTATTAGCTCAGATACCTTGTTGTTTGTAAAAATGCTAAAAATATATACTATATCTGTATACAGGGATCCCTCACTTTCCGCGGATAATTGGGACCGAGATCCCCACGCGACCATCAAAATCTGTGAAATAAGATCAGACCCCCCCACACACACACACACACACTGACGTATACGTACATGTATATGTGTATATAATATCAATAAATACATATTCAATGCTATAAATACTTATGATAACAATTAAGCATTCAAAAATAATGCATAAGATGTAAATAAAATATAAATACACACACATACAGACGTGCACAGAGATGCACCTCACAACAATGTAACTAGTTTTGATTGGAGATTTTGGGTTGTTTTTTTGTTTTGTTTTGGTTTAGGGTTTTGTTTTGTTTTGTTTTTTTTCATAATCGGCCTCGTTTTTGTGGCATTTTCCTTAACTTTCCCTCTATTCTTCCTTAATTTCCTTATTTTTTAATTTGATGACTATTTAAAAAAAAAAAAAAAAACGTGATGCACTGAAGCCACATGAATTGAAGAGCGAAGTAGCAAGGGATCCCTGTATATAGACATATCTCTAAATAAAATAATATTATATATGCCTGCAGATGTTAGAACCAGTACATAACCAGATGTGTGTTGAGAACTTACTCGTGAGGAATCAGCATCTCCACATTGCTTAATAAACTCAAGCACGTCGTTCCTGCTGGGTCTAAAGCCGTAGGTATGACTATCCTGGTTATTGACAGCCACAGTACCTCCTGCTGCATCCTGTAAAATCTGCACACAAGTAAAGATGGGTTCATCATTACTGAACAAAACGTTAGTGAGTAATATCTTAAGCGATGGTGCAGACAGACCTGAATGTTTTTGAGCAGGAACTTAAGGAACGTGCCCTGCTGTAGCTGCCCAAACTCCTTGAACTTGAAATGCCCAGCCAAGTCCTCCTCCAATCGGCTGAGATATGCCAGGGTTACCGATCCTGTGAAGCTGGATATACGGTCCTGGAAGTGCTTCTTCACAACATCTGTGGACAGACATTCCCAAATCAAAGAATGCTGTTTAGTTAAGAGCTAGGTATGTAATGAGTGATACTTATAAATAAACAGCAAAAAGAGGCACTAAAAGTATTATATATACTGTATGTTCAAAGGATCATCAGGATAATAAAAGATTAAATGATAGTCTAATGACTAAAATGTTTTCTTTTAAATTCACCTTCAGTCGGGGGCATATTGGCTGTCTTCTTTTCAGATGCTTTCTGTTCATGAACTTGTTTTTCAGATTTTTCCTTCGGCGTGATGTCATTTGGGATGGCCAAGGAGCCGCCACAGATAGCCAGCTGAAACAAAGTCCGAGCCAGCCTGTCTCCCGTAACGTACATGAGGAAGTCCTGAACTCGCTGCAAATGCAGACGCACATTATAGCACTTTTGATTATTTTATCAGATAAAGCTGATTTTATACAATTTGGAGTATTATAACTTGGAACTAAAATGCACTTATTTGAGAGAAATTATATCACGAATCTACAATGTAACTTTGAAAAGGGAAGGGAACAAGCTGGCATCTGAAGTCACATAATTAGCAGTTTGGAATCCATTTGTGTCCGATTAAAATGTCAAATGATCCTAAGGTAAGTACTCTTGTTCCAACTCTGGAATTTGTTAGATAACCTGCCCAAACAAGCAGCATGATAAAGACCACTGGCCTATCGAAAAGATTCCAATAATATCTGGCAGAACACCAGACAGAATATGGTACAAACTTGACTTTATAATGCTACAAAAGCAGAGAAATTCAACCACTAGCAAAAGAGTAGATTTATCTTAAAGAGCCCGTGACACTGGTGGGATAGTGGTTTGAAAATGGCCGCACGATCACATTGATTTTGAACAATGCAGAAAATACTGAGACACGTTAATTTTGGTTTAAAATGTTGTGTGTTTTTGTCTGTTTGCAGTCCATGAGTGTGTGCTTTCGCATGAGCTATAATATTATTCATGTTATTATTACTAGACATTTGAAGCTTATGGAAATTGTAAAGTAACACTGCAATAGTTATTACGTTTACATAGACAGGAACTTTTCAATTGGTCTAAAACCGGGATCTAATCATGACAAGCTCAATTTCGTCTTCAAGTTAGACAGAGCATGTGTGTCTGAAGACTCGGAAAACATAAGTTCATTCATTCATTCAGTTTCTGACCCGCTTCATCCTAATTAGGGTTTTGGGCAGGCTGGCGCCCATCTCAGCTGACTCTGGGTGAGAACACGGTACACCCTGGATAGCTTGCCACGCCATCGCAGGGCCAAAAACACACACAAAACTCACCCATAGGTTGAAATTTGGAACAGCTGGACTGTGGGAGGAAACTGGAGTACCCAGAGGAGACCCACGCAAGCACGGAGAACATGCAAACTCCACATAGAAACGCCCAAGCTGAGAATCAAACCCAGGCCCTTCTTTCTGTGAGGCGGACGTGCTAACCACTGCGCCACCATGCCACCAGAAAAGATAAGTTTTTAAACTCAAATTTCTCCACTAATGACAAAGTAACTAATATCATGACCATAATTATTATTAGTAGTATTAGTGCAAACACGTTATTCAAGTAAAGTAACGTAACCTAAAGTCAGTCCCTATTATACAACAACAAGGATCTAACACTATATATGCCAACTGGTGCCATGTTAAAGGTCAGTAATTGCGTGTGTTCACGCCATCAGTCATTTACTCCTGTACAGGGATCCCTCACTTTCCTCAGTTAATTGGAACCGAGATCCCCATCCTCGAAAAGGATCACCCCACAGATGGTATTGTATAAGAAGATGATGACACACATACATATGCGCGCGCGCACGCACGCACGCACGCAGATACACGTGCACACACAGATGCGCACCTCACAACAATGTAACTAGTTTTGATGGGACATTTTGGGTTGTTCTTTGTTTTGCGTTTCTTTAGGGTTTTTTGCATAATTGGCATTGTTTTTGTGGTATTTTCCTTCACTTTCCCCCCTCTTCTTCCTTAATTTCCTTATTTTTTATTTCTATGAATATTTATTTATTTATTTTTAAAAACGCGATACACTGAAGCCGCATGAATTGAAGTGCGAAGCAGCGAGGGATCCCTGTATTCATTTACTATTGCACTAAACCATTGCTGGATATCCATGTCCTTGAAAACTTTAGCTATACCCATAATTATGTCAATCTAGTTTCTGCCTTAAGACTTAAAGGAGGTAACTCTTGAGGAACAGGGTTGTTGATTACTGCCCTGTAATATTAAATGGAAAAGTGAACAGTATCATCCTCAGAGAATTCCAAGCGTGCGGTAAGTGGAAATCTGACAGACAACCAAGTCAGTTAATACAGGGATCCTTCACTTCCCACGGTTAATTTGGCCCGAGAACACTCCGCGACCGCTTGAATTCCGTGAAGTAGGATCGACCCCTCTGACTGACGTAATGTAGGCCCTCGATATTTGCGGGGGTTCAGTTCTGGCCCCTTCCGCGAATGAAGATAATCCGCAAGTTCTCTTCCCAGAAGTAAAAGCCCATGTATCATATTACATGCGCGAATGAGCAACCGGAAGTAAAATATTGTGTATCTATTCCATGCGCTAAAATATGCTTCTTTAACACATTCTATAGACAGTCTTACTCATTAATACAGTATTAATGTAGTAAAATGTAGTAATGATTTAGAAAAACTTTTCAATTTTGTACTGTGATATTTATTAATAAAATATATAAACATTATACAGCATACTATATATATATATATATATATATATATATATATATATATATATATACATACATACATACATACATACATACAGTATGTATATGTTTTCATTTTGTATGTATAATATATTATCCAGTTAAGCTCTATGATGCCACTCAAACGCAAAATAAGACTTTCTTCTGAAGAAACGACAGTTTCCTCTGAAGTGTCTGAAGATAATCATCTGAACTGTTGTAAAGCTGTAGTATTGAAGTATTTTTCAATTATTATTCCAGTACAGTGCCTAAGTTAATGTTTAGAATGTTTAGAAGCCACAGAGCAGCTCAGCCACGCCCCTCAGCTGGAGCAGAGAGTTAGAGAACACAGCTGTCACAATCAAAGTCCCCCCAATAAAATGACCATAACAAAAAACAAAATAACATGAAATGTAATAAATTGGATAAACAAAACAAAACGATAAACATGTTACACCACAGTACATAAAATCACACACACAATCATTCTAAACATTAACTTAGGTACTGTAGTGGAATTATGATTGAAAAAGACTTTAATACTAGAGTGTTTTCAGATGATTATTTCTCTTCAGGAACTTCAAAGGAAACTGTTGTTTCTTCAGGAGAAAGTCTTATTTCTTCAGAAGAGACATCCGTTATTACCCTTTCTAGCACTTAGCCAGAGACGACGCACAACGTTTGAGTGGCATCATACAGCTTAACTGGTAATTAAAATGCACTAAAAAAAAGAGAGGCTCATTGAATAAAAATGTAAGGAGTCTTGATAGGAGATATGGGTTCTTGGTTTTTTTGTTTGTTTGGGTGGGTTTTTTGTTGTTGTTTTTTTTTTGCAAAATTGGCAGTGTTTTGCAGCGTTTTCCTTAACCTTTCCCCCTATTCTTCCTTAATTTCCTTATTTTTAAATTCGATTAATCTTTTTTTTTTAAACTGTGATGCAATGAACCTGCATGCATTGAAGAGTGAAGTAGCAAGGGATCCCTGTATATGGAATTATAACGAATAAGCAATTAGGACATTAAAAATCACACCCTAGGACTCCGTCATGTACAATGATCATTGAGAACAGAGTATCATCTTACCTTAACCCTTAACCCTCAATTGTTCAGTTGTATAAAAATGATAATTCTAAGTTGCTCTGGATAAGAGCTTCTGCCAAATGCTCTAAATGTAACAACACTAACTACTGATCTAAAAATCAAGCCATGCTCACCTGGGTCATCCTAGCATTAAAAATGCCTGTAGAGTTTGTGAAGATCTCAAGAACAGCCTCAGCAGCAGTCAAGCTGACGTACTTCTTTCTGAGCTCCAGGCTGCCGGAGGAGGAGTGGAGCGGCCCTCCCTGTGCCGGCTCCAGTAAACTCTTTTTAATCTTCCACAGCTTGGTCTCCACCTCCTCCTCAATCTCCTTCTGAATTTTCACTTTTGCCCTCTCCATGTACATGCTCTCACATGAATATGCCTTCGACAATGTCTGAAGGTCAAAGAAAATTTAAAAAGTGAATGCCACTCATAGATTCTAGGGGTAAATACACCGTAAAGTGAAATACACCATGTTGCCTTACTGAAATGGGCAGCCCAAGACTCATGATCCGGATACCGAGGTCATACGGTGAATCACAGCTGTACTGATCTGCAAGGTACTGGATGAACTCGGCGAGGTCTACTTTTTGCTTGTTGTGCTTCCTTCTGAAATTACGAAGATTCTACAGAGAGGTGCAAGCACAACCACAAACAGTCAGACCCCAGTGCTACTATTTCTCAAACTGTAAACTTAATTAGTAAGAAATAAATAAACAAAATCGTTAGTTATTGTGCACTGTTTTAGCACATTGTTTTAATATCACAGCAAACGTGCATGGTCAGAAAACAGGATACAATCCTATACCTAGAAACCAAACATAATGCATACAACAAAACTCCTCACCCTCAGAATGTCCACAGTCTCAATTTGGTGAATTTCATCATCCTTGGTGTCACTATTTATTGTGAAGAGGCGATTAACAAGTGGTATTTTACAGAGTGGGCCTAGGCGGAGCTCTTCAAATCGCTTCTTGTTCTTGATGCTGGCGATAGACTGAGCCAGCTCATACAGGGTGCACATGGAGCAGATGGCCTCAATCGACTGACAAGATAAAATATAGTTGATCAGACACAAAAACTCACAAGACTAAATACGTATGTTCTCATTAAGAAAATTCTTATTAAAACGCTTAACATGAATATTTAGCCATAAGCTCTAGAGCAGAGTGTTACCCACAGTCTGATTGATAAGAATCCAGGGAAAACGTGTCTAAACTAATGGTTTATAAAGCAATAAAATTATTTACATCAATTTACCTTTCATTTGAATTCATTTTTTAAAATATTCATTAAGCTATCCTCCTACCTAAGTTTCTGTAAGTAGCCAAATTATCAAAATACAGCAGTACATTTAAGGACAGTGGTGGCCGAGTGGTATAGGGCGCTGGATCGCTGATCCAAAGGTTGGGGGTTCAAGTCTGTTGCATGAAATACTAATGAAACCCTGTTGCATGAAATACTGATCCTTAAAAAGCTCACACTGCAAATTGACTGTATAACACCCACTTCAGTACGATTTCTGCAGGTGGAGAACAATTCAGGCAAAGCTAGCAAGTAACCCTGCGTATAATCACTGGTGCTATCTATGTACATTCTTTATGTGTACTTTTAGACCAAGAAGTCAGTACACAGAGAGAGATGGCAATTTGGATGGCAAGGTGGTATAGTGGTTAGCACAGCTGCCTCACAGGAAGAAATTCTTGGGTTTGAGTCCCAGGGCCATGAGGGGGTTTCTATGTCTCTCCATATATTTGTATGGGTTTCCTCTGGGTACACCATTTTTATCCCAAAGTCCAAAGACAGGCACATTAGTCCAACTGGCTGTTTCAAATTACCCCTTGACACGAGTGTCTATGGTTGTATGCATGTTTTAGCCCTGCTATAGACTAGTGAGCTGTTCAGGATGTACTCACCTTCACCCATTGTCGACTGAGAGAGAGAGTCTAGTCTCCTCATGACCGCAGTTGAATTAAGTGCTTCAGCAAATCAATGAATAAATAAATAATAACATTTATGTCATTTGGCTATACTATTTCAGTCATGTGACTGTCCATGTGACCTCGAAAACAAATTTTCACATGTGTGGGTAAACTTAATTGAGGATATTCAGTAGTCGGAGACAGAATCACCAGTTTACGGAAAGCTCTTGTCTTCTGTCTTAACTGATCACTTTAAGTATTCTTGTACGATTACAAGAGTCATTTGTACACAGTGTATTATAAACACAGATTACAAAAAGTTGGGAAAGTTTGTCACCTGAATGAATAGGTTGATCTCTTTAACAGTGCGCTCAAGTTCCTTCAGAGCAGGCAGCTGCCAGTAAGATCTGATCCCCATAGCGTTCAAGGATGGCACTTGCAAAAGCAGGCACACTTTGCTTATCACCTACAATAAGAAAACATTATTTTTTCTTAAATTCTAGTCAAAGGTTAGAAGCCACGCTTATACATATTTTGGAAAACTACAACCTTCTCCACTGTGACATGCTCCCCCTCAGCCGCGATGTCTTGGATGGCATCTTCAACGAGGTTGTTTACTTCTTCGTGACTTGGCCTCTTCTTGCGCCTATCCACACTTGCATTATTCTCATTTGCCTCCATGGCCTCTAGTGCACGAATGTTATCTCCGTGCACCTCTCTCAGCTGGGTATGGTGACCTTCACGGAACACCAGGCTATGTCCGTCATCTCTCATTCTCCTCTGCTCAGCTCTGGATTGTCTGGTACCAAGAGTTGGAAAATCCAGCAAGCTGGGACCGGAATCCGCCAGAGGTGGAGTAGCAATGACCTGCCACCCAGGAGAGCCATTCTTTGAGTTTATCCCATCTTCAGTCGCCCGGTGTGTCATTGGAACACGCTGCGGGCTAGCAGTAGGTGTAGCGTGCATATTTACTGATCCTGTTGAGGTTAAAAAAGAAAAAAGAAAAAAGAAAAAAGTAAAGAAGCACGTGAAGAACACAAGTAAAAATTTAACATTGAATTCAATTTGCATATTTGAAGATTTTCACCATGGTTCTGCATGCACACTGTTGATGTGGATGTGATGTGCAAAAGTTTTTTCCCATTACCGTTTTTTTTTCTTTCTTTCTTTTTTGGACCTTTGTCACTTTTAACTTTTTCGGATCATCAAACAAATTTAAACATTACACAAAGATAACCCAAGTATTAAAAAAATGCAGTTTTCCTGTTGCGATTTTATCTGTTAAGAGAAAGATCCTATCCAAACCTACATGAACCCCTGTGAAAAAGTCATTGTCCCGCTTGTTAAAAGGTGAGGTAATTGTGAATAATCCTATTAATGGGGAAAACTGAGTTCAATTTCATGGCCACACCCTTGTCTGAATGTCTGGATTGCTTCCAGACATTTCCAAACAGAAGATCCCTAACATAAAACCTGTCTGACAAAGTGAGGTAGGCCATCCTGAACACACATCATCATGCTGCGATCCAGTGAACTTCAAGAGCAAACAAGAAAGAATATAGAGATGTCCCAGTCTGGGAAAGGATACAAAATCATTGGTAAATATTTGGGACTCCAGCAGACCACTGTCAGAGCCATTATCCATAAATAGAGAAGGCATGGCACAGTAGTGACCCTTCCCAAGAGCACAGCGCAGACTAACTGGAGAAGTCACAAAGGATCCAAAACCTCTTCTAAACAACTACAAGCCCCACTTGCCTCAAGTAATGTCAATGTTCATGACTCCACCATCAGAAAGACACGAAGCAAAAATGGCATCCAATGAAAAGTTCCGAGGCGAAAGCCACTGTTGACAAAAAAGAATATCAAGGCACGACTCACTTTTGTCAATAATTATCTTGATCATCCCCAAAGCTTTTGGGAAAATGTCCTCTGGACTGATGAAACTAAAGTTAAAATTTTGGGGAGAAATGCATCCCGTTACATCTGGCGCATTGTGGCAAAGGAACACTGCATTTGATAAAAAGAACATTGTGCCAACAGTGAAACATGGTGGTGGAAGTGTGATGATCTGGGCCTGCTTTGCTGCTTCAGGACCTGGGCAACTTGTCATGATTGATGGAACCATGAATTCTGCTCGCTACCAAGAAATCCCAGTGAAGCATATTCGTCCATCAGTTCGAGACCTCACGCTAAAGCACACCTGGATTCTGCAGCAAGACAATGATCCGAAGGACACCAGCAAGTCCACTTCTGAATGACTAAAAAAAGAACAAAATGAGGGTTTTGGAGTGGCCTAGCCAAAGCCCCGGCCTGAACCCTATTGAGATGCTGTGGCATGACCTTAAAAAGGCTGTTCGTGCCCGAAAACCATCCAATTTGTTTGATCATAAACAATTCTGCAGAGAAGACTTGGCCAAAATCCCATCACAGTGATGTGAAAGATTTGTCGCCTCTTATCGCAAATGCTTGACTGCAGTTATTACTGCAAAAGGTGGTTCAACCAACTATTAGGTTTAGGGGCAATTACTTATTCACACAGCCCTTGTAGGTTCAGGTGTTTTTTTTCCCTTAATAAATGCAATTGGCACTGAAAACTACATTTCATTTTGTGTTTACTTGTGTTTTATCTTTGTATAATATTTAGGTTTGCTTGATCGGAAATGGAGGATGGTGACAAATGTACAAAAAAAATGTCTGAAATTGACCAATTGTTCTTGACCAGGAGGCAAAAACTTTTGCACAGCATTGTACATATATAAATTAATTATTAACTAATCATCAGAAGTATAATGAAATTATGTACCAGCAGGTCGGACAGTCTCCTTTTCTGCAATAACCTGTGGTTGGCCAAAAGGTTCCTGCTTTTTAGATGTCTGACTGTCATACAGTGACATGTACAGTCCCAGTGGGAGAACTGACCCAAAAAGTAGGAAGTAGCTGTTTATTAGTTGTGTAATGGAGGTGGAAGCCACAGGGTAAACTCTGATAACCTCCTTAACCTTCTTAAGCAGTTCATCTTGGGTCATCTCACCTTCCTTTTGATTTTCCCTAGTACCAAATGATATTGCAGAGCTAGAGCTTCCTGTAAGAGCGGTTTCAGCCGATGGTGCGGGTGGCCCCGGAGTAACTCGATTCATCTTGAAGAAGATTCTCCCATTTTCCACCAGCAGATCCTTCGACAGGGAATCGACAAAACTGGCAACTGAAGTGAAGCCTAGGTCTGTGATGACAAGGTTGCGTTTATAGTGAAAACTGTAGTATGCAGCTAGCTCCTGGAGAGGAATGCCTTCTTCAAAACTCTGAATCAAAGCCACCACTTCCTGTGATGCTTTGGTCTTACCTGGATTTTGGGGGGGAAAAATAAAAAGCAGCAATGAGAATGTGCTACGTAACATACACTGCTTGGGGAAAAAACCCTCAAGTCCCTCAATATTTTGACGGACTGTCTTTCGCATTGATTACAGCATGCAAGTTTCATGGCACTGTATTAAATTTATGAAGCAGTATGACAACAGTTTTTTCCATATGAAGTTGTATTCAGGTTTTTATTTATAAAACAAACATCATGAACTGATGAGGGAAGTTTGAACCACTCCATAGTCTTCTCCAGCACATCCCAAAGACTTTCAATAGGGTTAAGCTCAAGACTCCATGGTACCAGTATATGTGTGAAAATCTCCCTGAACCACTCTTTCACTATCTGAGCTCAAATTTTATATCTGTGCCAGCACGGGAAGAAAAGTCTATTACTGTGAAACCCTGGTCATTTAGCCCATCCTGGAACACTAAGCATGAGATTGAAATAGTGGAAATATTGAGGTTGCATTAATGCTGCATAGCTGAACGATTTCTTTTTCACAAAAAGATGAGAATACCTTCTGGGCAGCTTTGTGCCACTTCTGTTTTCTCCCCAGTGTCTTGGGTGTGAGGTATGTGCTTCCTGTGAAAGATTGTGCTTTTCTTTATCACCAGTTGCTCAGACAAAGAGGCAATGAAACTGGAAATGCTGGAGAAGCCAGCATCTGCCACAATCAGGTTCTGATGATACTTCTTATTGTAGAACACTGCCAGTTTCGAGAGTGGAATTCCTTCAGGGTGAGCTTCAATAAGTTTTACTACGTTCTTACCAGGTTGACTCATTTTGTTCTCTGCAAATAACAACACTATTAAACAGCAGAAGAGAAACTAAAGTCCAGAAACACAACTAGGATTGAAGTAAATAATCTTCCTTTTATGGGAGTAAATAAAAAAATAAGAATAGAACAAACTAAGAGTACTTAGGAAATATGTTATAAAAACCCAACACAAGCTATTTTTCTCCTACATTAAAATCAAACATTAATTGTTATCTATTTAATAAAGTGTAAATAACATCTAATATTAAAAATCTGAATATACAAACACTGAACAAATATTAAATGTGCCATCAGCCTTACCATAGGAGTGCAATCAGCATGAGTTGAAATCGAACAGCTGAGGATTCATTTGGCTGGTGTTGTTTTATAGCACCCCACCTTCATCAGCTCAGTCATGCACACAAAGAACCAATAAGAACCTCCCTACACATCATGATAAAAGGAAACAGAAACCTACATTCCAGAGAGCCCATAACTTTCATTTGACTGAATGCCAAAACTAACACCTCATTCACAAAAAGAGTAACCTTTATTGTTTTGTTATAATGTTGTCATTACTTTTTTCGGAGATAGATCTGAGCAATTTCACAGTTGTTAGCACGCAGGACACACGGGGTGTACAAAAAAAGCAGGAAAGCTTTAAGTTTCGTTTTCCCTTCTTGCTCTCAGCAGATCTAATTTCAGTGTGTTGCTGGGGAAGTCCTCAGACCATGCCTTGTCTGATTCAAATGGCTGTGCCAACCACTCCCATTTACTCAAAAATCATCCTTAAACATCAAAACTGTTGCAGTATGATCAACCTACACCTTCCTAGCCATCTGGAAATTATTTATTTAGTTGTGTAACATGTATTCACATCCTGTCAGCTTTTACACAATCTATAGAGTTACAGATCCTTCGGTATGTCACTTCGCCACCTATTTACATCTCTGAATAATAAACATCCTTTTTAGGACAAAGGTTAACACTCTGTGATCACACACACACACAGAGAAAGAGAGAGAGAGAGAGAGAGAGAGAGAGAGAGAGAGAGAGAGAGAGAGAGAGAGAGATTTCCATACCTTTCATTCATTTCCTGGAGACCTAACCCACCCATAACCATAAGTTCTACATCCCTAACCCTGATTTTATGTTAGTCTTAAAGAGAAATCAAAATGAGACTTAATAAAAGCTTCCATGCATAGCAGTACAGTACAGTACAGGAAAGTACAGTAATACAGTACAGTGTGAAAATAAACAAGCAGATGCTGTATCACGTATATGGAATGTAATATTATGTGCATGTGTTTAGCCTTATTTTATTTAAAACTTCACCAATTTATATCTTATTTGTTAGTTTAATAGCTGTATAATGTTATTATTACTGTTTTCTTGCTTATTGGAACTGATGCCTCCATGTCATAATGTTATGATTTCACATTGTTAGAATGAAATGGACAAGAAAATGATGGGCTACAGGGCCATGCAAACAGAATTAATTGTAAACGGTGAGTTTAGAAGGCTTCTCTTGCATTTTCTTTCAAATCATCCTCACCTTAAACTTTAATGGGACTTCCATTTTGTCCCTGTAATGTAATGTCCACGAACGTGACTCGGTCAACAGTATGTTGAATACCTGGATAAGATGTGCACACACACACACACACACACACACACACACACAGTGAACAATGAATTTGCCCTGTGCATTTAACCCATCATTCCACACCAGTTGTGAATACACAACCACTATACACAGAAGCAGTGAGAAACAACATCCTCCAGGGGGCAATTAATGGTTAGGTACCTTGCCCATGGGTACTTCTTTCTGATTTTGCTGAATGCCTCATCTAGAAACATGAATGTGTAATGCTCTTTGTATATATTAATAGTGTATTACATGGTGATTGTGAGGATGGTAAGAGCTTGACTAAACTCTTTTTATGTGTGTGTTCATAAGCAAGCCCCATTTGATTCTTTTCCGGGACTTTCTGATCACTCCCTGTTATGTATATGTGTTTGGGGTCTTCCATGGACATGTATTTTTATGTTAAGATCACATGAGCCTTTACAAATGTAGACTCCACTCCAAAGATTATATGACTTTTAATGACACTTGATGCCACCAGAACTTACTGAAGTGATATGGATGTGATACAGATGTGACACTGGTGTTTTGTATAGGAATTACATTTTGTTTTGGTGAAGCAAAAGCTATGCTTCAGTTCTTGTATCTCAAAATGAAAGTGATGGTGTGCCTGCCTTAAAGACGTGGATTTCTTAATGGAATCCGTGAAGCATGACTAGAATGTCTGCTTATTTTTTCCTATTATTTGGTTGTAGTAGCAGAAATCATGACCACCATTATCAAAGTCACAATATTTGTCTTTGAATTCTTATACTGACTGGACTATTCGAGATGTCACTAGAATTAAACTGGTTTAAAATAAAGCTCAATAACCTAAAAATAAGGCTTTAAATAATTTGTTAGCTTGAGCCAAGGTGGGGGACACCCTTGAAGGCTCACCAGCTAATGAGGGACAAGACACGCACAAACACATAAATATTCACCCCAATTAGCAGACAGTGTATGTTTTTGGACTGTGGCAGGAAAACAGAGTACCCAGAGGAAACCCATGAAAGCACGTGGAGAGCATGCAAACTCCACAATTAAACACCCAATAGTGGTATAGGGCGCTGGATCGCTGATCCAAAGGTTGGGGGTTCGAGTCCCACTCTCCACAAGGTTGTCACTGTCCCCCCCAGTGCAGCTAACTGGCTTATCAAAGGCGGGCCATGTCTCTCGCTGTCTATGGTGAGAGGCATGTAAAAGAACCATTGCTGACTTTCGTAAAGAGTAGCTGCAAAGTCGTCAGCGTGTTTCTGTCCCTTGCTAAAAGGGTTGTGACAGGAAGGGCATCCGACGTAAAAACCTCTGCCAAATCAAACGTGCGAATCAGATGATTCGCTGTGGTGACTCCTGAGTAAAAAGGGAAAAAGCCGAAAGACATGTACACAATCCCAGGACCTTCATGCTGCGAGGCAGAAGTGCTAACCACTACACCACTGTGCCACCCTGCTGTTTGCATGGCATTCCTGTCCTGTGATCACTAGTAGAGATTAATTTCAGTACAGTTTTCAATGTTCTCCTGATACATTTAAGAAACTTGGAAGACACCCATATCTAATTTGGTGAACGGATATTTTGACCTGGACGTTTTGGCCATCAGATTTTCCAGGGTAGAACATTTTGGCCAAATTGTGTTTGGACTGGTGTTAGGGTTAGTACTTTAATAAGACACCTCTAGAATGTTTAAAACACTTTTCTTGTTAGTAGGCAATATATATATATATATATATAAATAATTGATAATTAATGTGCCAAGCAACATATTCATTGCTCTAATACAATATAAATATTATAATGTAATGTAATATAATATTTATTAAAAAAAATCAGATAACAAGTTAAACACCAGTCCAAAAACATATTTTGCCAAAAAGGTCCTACCCTGGAAAATCTGCTGGCCAAAACGTCCAGTCCAAAACATGCATTGGCCAAAACATCCTACATTCATCTAATTTAGACAACTGGGTGGCTGCGAGTTAAGGACCCTGCTCAGGGACTCAACAGTTATAGATTGACGACACTGGGACCAGAACCTTCAACATTGTGAACTAAAATCCAGAACCTTAACCATTGCTCCTGTAGGTTTCCGGCAGGTTCTTGGGTGTTTTTCACATCTCCGAAAAACATGCCAGGTGGTGGATTTGTAAGATAAAGCGAGTGGGAGTGAGTGTGCGCGAGAGAGAGAGAGAGAGAGAGAGAGAGAGAGAGAGAAGTGATGATCTGATGTCCCATCCAGGATGCATTCCTGTGTCACACCCAGTATCCAGGACTGTCTCAGTTTGACCAGGACAAACTGTTTATTTGATTTGAATGAATGCGAGATGTTTTCTGGGGTTACACTGAACAAACAAAGGGAGTCTCTGGTCCTGGACCAGTACTGTGTTGTACCTGACTGCTGCATTGTAAGAAGTCACAAGTCCACATGAAGAAGATGCCAAGTTGTATCCTATTGCTTCTGCTCGTGACTGTTTTCACAGCCGTCAGTGTGAGTGTGAACTGCAGCTCAACATATTCTATCATTACCTCTCGCTCTCTCTCTCTCTCTCTCTCTCTCTCTCTACTCTGATAGATGCGCCAATCCGAAGCGATGTCGAGCAAGAAGGAAAAGCACTAACAAAAGAGAGACGCTTCAAGGATTGTCTCGCTCTCGGATAAACACGTGATCGATGACGAACCTCGTACCGCCTTCCTTGTGGCCCCTCGGCCCGTGATTGGTTCATTTCGCAAGACGTCATAGATCTTCTGAAGAGAAGCACCAAGGTTTGTTTTTCCTCAATGTGCCAAGTTTACACTGATAAGTTTCATTTCTCTCTCTCTGGCAGTCATATTGTTATGAAAACACAACTGTAATATAATGAGAGAAAAACCGTTATTCTCGAACTCACGGGACTTGTTTGTTTTCTCTCACGGGTCCTATGCAATAATAAGAAGAGGAAATCCTAACGTGTATTTTGTTGTTGTTGTTTATTTATTTTCGTAAAAGACAAAACACACTGGGGGTGGGAATAAAAAATGAAAACATAAAACACCGCAGAGATTACAGTTTATTAATATGATTAATAAGTCATCATTCATTCATTTTAAGTGCTTAATCTTAATTATGGTCGAAGGGAAGGCTGGTACCTATGTCAGCCGAGTCAAGGTGAGGGCAGGGTACACCCTGCACAGCTCGCTGGACCAACGCAGTGTAATAAGTAATTACCTGATTATTGTTGTTGTCTTAACGGCGACTGTCCGGACCATCACATTGTTTCATATTTATAAACTTTATAACATAATAAACGTGGTCGTTTTGTCGTGGCTGGAAACTGCGAATAAAAAAGCGAGTAAAAAACAATAAACTATTTTTAAACTGGCCTCCCAACCGGCATGGTGGCGTGATATCCATCCACCTCACAGCAAGAAGGTCCAGGGTTCGAGTCCCGGGATTGGACGTTTCTGTGTGGCGTTTGCATATTTCGAACTGCTTGTCTACGGTTTTCCGGGTCTCCTGTTCCCACAGTCCGGCCACAGTCAGATTCAACGGTTCGGCAAATGATTGAGAGAGCAATTCAACCATTTATATTAGAGATTTGTGACAAAAATCTCAATATTTAGAAGTACTGTTTCAATATACCACTGTATGGAATGAGAATTTTAAGCATTGAAAAATTAATCAGTTTTCCACACAATAGAAATACTTCAAAGCTTTGTTCAGTGATTGCTCCGGTGACAGACTCCATTGTTCTCTCTCTATGTGTGTGTGTGTGTGTGTGTGAGGATTACAAATTAGGTGTAAATCCCATGTCCTTGGCAACCCAGCATAACCTCAGCCTGAGGAAGTGGTGGGGGGTTTCGAGAATATAAACAAACTATCATCCTCGATATATATATATATAATACATTATACACACAAACCAATCATTAAAAAACTAATCTTTACCCAACTGCATTTAGTTCATCTTTTGCTCATCTGTATTTTCCGGATGTTTGTACTTGTATTTAACACACAGAAGAAAAATAATGTCGTAAATCAAAAACGCGATGCTGCCCCCTAGAGTATTGAAGACTGTTTAATTATAATAAAGTATACAGTGCTGTATACCGGTAGTTAAAATATCACACAGACACTAAATCAAAATTATTCATTCAGAACAGCTAAATCCGGGGGTTGGGGTGGGGTGGTGGGGGGGGGGGGGGCTTTACAGAGTACACCCTGGACAGCCTGTCAGGCCATCACAAGGCAGAAACACACTGCCAGCTATACAGCCTACTCTTGATGAAAGTCAGCATTTTAAATATTTTACAAGTTCATGCAGGTTAATGCGTATTTGGCTGGTATTAAGTATGAGTGCTATTTGTATTTTCAGGTATGTGGATGATTTTCACCTTACACAGATTAATGGCATTGCCCTGCACAGCTGATCGGGTGAACGTTTCCCATCAAACTTAACTTGATTTGGGGGGGGCAGAATGAAAAACAAAACCTTTTAAAGTACATATGAGCTGACCAAGAGTCAACAGCTATCGTTAACTGGAGAGATGGGCTGCTCCAGGTTATTTGTCAAAGTGAAACACTTGTGATGATCACACCAAACAACAACCACTTATCGGATCGTTTGAGGCCAAAGTAAACAATGACTGCATCCTCCATTACTACTGAAATACTAATACTACTGAAAAAAACAAATCAAACAAGTCAATAAAAGATTTCAAGGAAGAAATCATTGTATGTACATGGCATGTGTGTACTCTCCAATACATATACTGTGCATGTACATTCATGTACTGACACATCCAGTAAGGTCAAGGAAGTAGAGTATGAAATGAAATTGAAATGAAATACAGTACTTGAAATATTCTCACTCTAATGCAGCGTGGGGGGGGGGGGGGGGGGGGGGGGCACTAACCAGTGTCTCTCCCCCCCTTACGCTGGTCCCAAGCCCGGAAAAATGCAGAGGGTTGTGTCAGGAAGGGCATCCGACATAAAACCAATGCCAACTTTTATCATGCAAATCACAAATAAACAAATACTGGATTGGTTGAGGCCCAGGTTAACAACGACCTCCATCAGTGCTGTTAACCAACAGGGTGCTGATGGAAATTGGACTGCTGTTGGTCGAAGAAGGAGAGGCGAGAGGCATGTCTGTAGGCAGAGAGAGAACAGGAAAAGCATGAGTCTAGGCCTGAGGGTAGGGACTTTGAATGTTGGAAACTATGCAAGGAAAAGATAGAGAACTGGCTGACATGATGCAGAGGAAGAAGGTGGACATACTGTGTGTTCAGGAGACCAGGTGGAAAGGTAGCAAAGCTAAAAGCCTAGAAGCAGGGTTTAAGCTGTTTTTTCATGGTGTGGATGGGAAGAGAAATGGAGTAGGAGTCATCTTGAAGGAGGGGTTTGTCAGGAATGTTCTAGAAGTGAAAAGAGTGTCAGATAGAGTGATGAGTTGTAAGTTAGAAATTGAAGGTGTGATGTTCAATGTTGTTAGTGCTTATGCCCCACAGGCAGGATGTGAGCTAGAAGAGAAGGAGAGATTCTGGAGTGACTTAGATGAAGTGATGCAGAGTACCCCAGAGGTGAAAGAGTGGTTATTGGTGCAGACTTCAATGGACATGATGGTGCAGGCAACAGAGGGGACGAGGAAGTGATGGCAGGTTTGGTATCCCGGACAGGAACACAGAAGGACAGATGTTGATCAATTTTGCAAAAAGGATAGAAATGGCTGTGGTGAATACTTTCTTCAAGAAGACAAAGTGGTGAAAGCTGAAAAAGGAAGAGTGTTGTGTTGTCTTCAAGGAGGAGTTGAAACAGGCTTTGGGTGGTCAGGTCAGGAAGTCAGGAAGTGCTTCCAGATGACTGGACAACCACAGTTGAGGAGCAGGAAGTAGAAAAGATTAGTAAGGGTGAAGTGAGGAGGGCAATGAAGAGGATGAAGAGTGGAAAGGCAGTTGGTCCTGATGATGCCGGAGGAATGGGAGAGAAGTGTGCTGGTGCCCATTTTTAAGAACAAGGGGGACGTGCAGAGTTGTGGCAACTACAGAGGGATAAAGTCGATGAGCCATACGATGAAGTTATGGGAAAGGATAGTGGAAGCTAGACTAAGGGCAGAGGTCAGCATTGTGAACAACAGTTTGGTTTCATGTCAAGAAAGAGCACCACAGATGCAATGTTTGCTTTGAGGATGTTAATAGAGAAGTACAGAGAAGGTCAGAGGGAGCTGCATTGTGCCTTTGTGGATCTGGAAAAAGCATATGACAGGGTGCCAAGAGAAGAACTGTGGTATTGCATGAGGAAGTCTGGAGTGGCAGAGAAGTATGTTAGAGTGGTGTAGGACATGTATGAGAGATATAAGACAGTGGTGAGGTGCTGTCGGTGTGACAGAAGAGTTTAAGGTGGAGGCGGGACTGCATCAAGGATCAGCTCTGAGCCTCTTCTTGTTTGCGATGGTGATGGACAGGCTGACAGATGAGGTTAAACGAAAATCTCCATGGACTAGTGGAGGAAAATCTAGAGAGGTGGCGGTATGCCCTGAAAAGCAGAGGAATGAAGGTTAGCCTCAGTAAATAAGAATACACGTGTGTGAATGAGAAGGACCCAGGAGGAACGGTGATGTTACAGGGAGCAGAGAGAACGAAGGTGGAGGATTTTAAGTACTTAATCCAGATCAATCCAGAGCAATGAGGGTGTGGAAAAGAGGTGAAGAAGCGTGTGCAGGCAGGTTGAAATGGTTGGAGAAAAGTGTCCGGTGTGATGTGCGATTGGAGAGTATCAGTAAGAATGAAAGGAAAAGTGTACAAGACAGTGATGAGGCCAGTGATGTTGTATGAAAATGTTGAGGTTCTCTCTGGGAGTAACGAGGATGGATAGGATCAGAAATGAGTACATCAGAGGGACAGCCCATGTCAGAAGTTTTGGAGACAAAGTCAGAGATGCTAGATTGAGATGTTTTGGACATGTACAGAGGAAGGATAGTGAATATATTGGCAGTAGGATACTGAGGTTGGAACTACCAGGCAGAAGGCCTAGAGGAAGACCAAAGAAGAGATTTATGGATGTGGTGAAGGAAGACATGAAGGTAGCTGGAGTAAGAGAAGAAGATGCAGAGGACAGGGTGAGATGGAGGCGGATGATTTGCTGTGGCGATCCCTGAAGGGAACAGCCGAAAGGAAAAGAAGAAGAAATATTCTCACTCTGGCCTCAACTAGATAGGCTACACAGGCTGTGGTAAGTTTATAACAGCAGAAGGACATAACATGTGGTTCATTAGCAAGAAGGACAAATATGAAAAAAGGGGTTGCATTTATTGTACACGGTGGCAGTGGTGTCCTGGTGGTAAAGTTGCTGGATCACTGATCCTAAAGTTGGAGGTTCAAGCCCCATTCTCAACGGGTTGTCACTGTCCCCCTAGTGCTGCTAACTGGGTTATCAAAGGCCGTCCATGTTGGCCTGGCGAGCTGTCCAGGGTGTACTCTGCCCTTTGCCGGAGTCAGCTGGGATGGGTGTCAGCCTTCTCGCGACCCTAATTAGGATTAAGCAATTGCAGAAAATGAATGAACAAATGATTAATTGTACACACTGATACAATGAGATCAGTAATGAATTGCTCACCTATCTCATCAAGATCAGAATTAAAGCACAGCCCCTTAGTTTCACCAGATAGTATTTTAAATATATTGAGTTTAGTTAATTCAGTTCACGCATGCAACATATAATAGTAGAGACAGTGATAGACAATAAAAAGCACTTCAAAAAGAATTTTTATTGTAAAGCAAAGTTATACCTTATCACCTAAGTACTGTACATACCAGAAAACCAATGGGCAGAAGTCAAAACCGATTGAATCCCACACCTTCTCCAGAATCACTGATGAAGAAAGTACTGTAATTTAAATACATGCAGCTCCAAGTATTAAAATGCAAACAAAAAGGACATTCTTGTAGTTCAAGGTGACTGAATGCAAAAGTTGGTAAGACTGCTAATGACAACTGAGTGAAGTGACTGGTAAATTTGGACTGGAAAATGATAAATGACAGAGGAATATATCTACTGTAATTTGCCAAACAGCATAATCTGTTATTGCAAATACGCTATACAGACATAAAAGATCAAGAAGAGTTACTTTGCACTCCCTGGGCAAATCAGTCACAATAAAATCATTTTCATTGTGATTCAGAAAAAAAGATGGAGACAGTACTGTGAATATCTGTACAATAACAAAGCCAATGTCTCGGGTGGCTCCTTAACAGACATCGAACAGATTATTACAAATGAGGAAGATGTTGAAACATCAATAATTCGAAAAAGATTGAACATACAATCAGAAAGGTGAAGTATACAGTTTTGTTCAAAATATTAGCAGTGTGTTTCAAAAGTGAATGAAGCAAAAAATCCTGATAATAGATTTTATTTCCATATGCACACAAATGCATTTGGAACACTACACATTCGATTCTAAATCAAAACAAAGAATATCAAATGTGTTATTCCTTTAAAGTTATTGAAGAAAAGTGAACATCTGTATACTGTATTTAAAAAATAGCAGTGTCTTCATTATTTTTTATAAACTCAAACATTCACTACAAACTGAAAAATATTGTAAGATTTTGTTTCCTTTGAATCACTGAACTAATATTTAGTTGTATAATCAGTGTTTCTGAGAACTGCTGTATATCTGTGTTGCATGGAATCAACAAACTTCTGGCACCTGTGGCCTGATTTTCCAGCCCAGGATGATTGGACTACATTCCACAGTTCTTCTGAATTTAGTGGCTCTAGCTCAGAAACTGTATTTCTGAGGTAACCACCCAAGTTTTCTATTGGATTAAGATCCGGGGATTAGACCGACCACTCCATAATGTCAATCTTGTTGGTCTGGAACCTAGATATTGCCCATTTACTGGTGTGTTTAGGGTCATTGTTTTGTTGGAACACCCACTTCAAGGGCATTTCCTCTTCAGCATGAGGCGAGACGATCTCATCAATTCTGATATATTCAAACTAATCCATGATCCCTGGTATGAGGAACATCCCCATATAATGATGCTTGCGCCACCATGTTTCACTGTCTTCACAGTGTACTCTGGCTTGAATTCAGTATTTGAGGGTTATCTGGGGGGGTGGGGTCACTAGACCGAAAAAGAACAATCTTACTTTCAACAGTCCATAAAATATTGTGCTGTTACTTTTTAGGCCAGTCAACGTGCTCTTTGGCAAATTATAACCTCTTCGTCACCCCCCAAATACCAGTGCGACTTTGTGTGGGCTTCCTGCCAATAGCTTGGCTTCACATTGGCGTTTTCTAATTGGAACAGGACTCACAGGTAACTTTAGACCTTCATTGATCTTCCTGGAGTGGAATGTTGGCTGAGTCCTTGCCATTTTGGCTCTTCTTCCATCCAATCAAATGGTAGTTTTTCACTTTCTTCCACTTCTTTTAGGTTTTGGTTAATATGTTAAAGCATTTGTGATTGTCCTACCTGAGCAGTCTCATTCTTTTGTACTTGTTTATATGTTTTCCCTTCTCCAATCAATTTCTTAATTAAGGTATGCTGTTCTTCTGAACAATGTGTGGAACGACCCATTTTCCTCAGAATTTCAGAGAGAAATTCACTATAACCAGCATGTGCAATGTTTGCTGCATTCCTTCCTTAAATAAGGACAATAACTGGCACCTGGTTTTCAAAGAATGAATGATCTCACTAATTAAACTCCACACTGCTATTATTTTAAACATGACCCTTTCAATTAGTGATTCACTTACATAGATGCATGCCAGGACTCATGGGTCAGTTGGATTCTATTACTCTACTACACCTGATAGTAAATTATTTGCCATGCAGAAATATCATTTCTGCCAAAAACACTGACTGATCAGGTTAGTGATGTCTGATTACTATTATTTTGAACACAACTGTAATAAATTCCCAGGCACTGACAAGATCTGCAGCAGAACTTCTCAAAGCTGCAGGACAGATCATGGTTGACTTGCTGCTCAAAATTTGCATCACGGGGATCCCTCACCTTCCGCGGTTAATTGGGACAGAGATCCTCACACGACCATCGAAATCCGCGAAGTCGGATCCCCCCCCAACCCTCCCCTTAATGACGTATATGTACATGTATCTGTGTATATAATATCAATAAATACACATTCAATGCTATAAATGCTTATAATAAAAATTAAATATTTAAAAAAATGCACAAGATGTAAATAAAATATAAATACACACGCACACACACAGACCCACGCACGCATGCATGCAGATGCGCATACACACACTCAGATGCACACCTCACAAAAATGTAAGTAGTTTTGATGGGAGATTTTGGGTTGTTTTTTGTTTTGTGTTGGTTGAGGGTTGTTGTTTTTTTTTTTTTTTTTGTATAATTGGCCTTGCTTTTGTGGCATTTCACTTAACTTTTTTCCTGTCTGTCTGTCTGTCTGTCTTCCTTTCGGCTTTTTCCCTTTTACTCGGGAGTCACCACAGCGAATCATCTGATTCGCACATTTGATTTGGCAGAGTTTTTTTTACGTCGGATGCCCTTCCTGTCACAACCCTTTTTAGCAAGGGACAGAAACACGCTGATGGCTTTGCAGCTACTCTTTACAAAAGTCAGCAATGGTTCTTTTACATGCCTCTCACCATAGACAGTGACAGACATGGCCCGCCTTTGATGACCCAGTTGGCTGCACTGGGGGGGACAGTGACAACCTTGCAGAGAGTGGGACTCGAACCCCCAACCTTTGGATCAGCGATCCAGTGTCCTATACTACTAGACCACCACTGCCCCAGACTTAACTTTTTTTCCTCTATTCTTCCTTAATTTCCTTATTTTTTTTAATTCAATGAATATTAAAAAAAAAATAAAAAAAAACCGTGATGCACTGAAGCCGCATGAATTGAAGCGCGAAGTAGCGAGGGATCCCTGTATTACTTTAAGAACTGGAGAATGGCCAGCTAAATGGACTGAATCTCCAGTTACACCATTCCAAAGAAAGGAAACAAGTACAAATGTGGAAATAACAGAATAATATGTTTGAATGAAATCAAACATGAATGAATATATATATTCATGCATTATGCACATTTCATATATTATGCATATATACATATATATTTCATATATAATATAATTCATATATTATGCACAGGTAGGCTTTCAAGAAGGAAAAAGCATGGCAGATCTGCAACCTTAGAATTCTTTCAGAAAAGTACTGTACACGGAGCACAGCCTGTCTACCATAACTGTACTGTGAGCTAACCCCAAGTCTTGATGATGCAGCAACAATATATGGAGTAGAGTAAGCGCAGAGAAAAGCAAGGTCTTGGTCAGAGTTAAAGATGATATGATGCTTAACGAGCCAAGGACAGTTTCGAACCAGGACTTAAACTAGTGCACTCATTCAAATGCTTCGGAAGCTAAGTCAGTAGCAATCTTCACTGACTCAATGAGCTGTAAAATCACATTGCAATAGCAACCACAGCCTTCACTAAACTAAATCCTATCTGGAGAATGTAGGAGAGAGACCTACGGAGTATTCATTATGTATTCTGTGGTGAGGGGCAGTGGTGGTCTTGTGGTTAGGGCGCAGGATTGCTGATCCTAAGGTTATGGGTTCAAGTCCCCACAAGGTTGTCACTGTCTCCCCAATGCAGCCAACTGGGTTATCAAAGGCAGGCCATGTCTCTCACTGTCTATGGTGGGAGGCATGTAAAAGAACCATTGCTGACTTTCGTAAAGAGTAGCTGCAAAGCCGTCAGCGTGGTTCTACAAACTGGAGAGGTATGGGCTCCGCCAGGCCAAATCAGCCCAAGTCTCGCCATGAAGACACCCCAACGACATCCTTGGATGTTAAGGGATAAGTGAAGTGAAGAAGATGTGAATCTGTAGTGAACTCTTATGCAATTAACTGATAATTCATGTGTGGTAAACTGTTAAACTTGTAATCTAACAGTTAAGTGATTATTAGATGATTGTATTATAATTGTTAAACTGATAATCAACCTATTAAGTGATTAACTTAATCGTCATGTGAAATAAGTGGATGGGTGGTATGCAGAAGAGTTACACAACGGCCAAAATGAGGTCTGGGTGACATGCTACCCGAATGAGACTCCAACGGGGATGTCTACATAGCGTAAAGCTACAGAAGAGACAGCACGTTTGAACACTGGTCTTATTCTGAGGTCGATGAGGTCATCTCGAGCAAACCAGGCTAAAGATCAGCGACATAGTCTCGACCTAACCATGCATGGGACTGCTCTTATTCCAGAACTTGGAAATAATGGTAGTGAAAGCTTCAAGGCTACAAAAGCCTATGCCTTAGATAAGGGTGAGATCTTCAAAAGTTCATTTGGAGAGGGTATATGTTGCACTTGCTGATTTTTGAACTTGTGTCTCCTGATGAATTAAACTGTGTCTGCCACACATATTTTTGTGATCCCAACATGATCAGACAGGGCTCTTCTCGTTCCCCAGGGGATCATGGAGCTGAGAAACTACGGGGAAGTGGCCATGAGGTCAGCGCTTTTTGCTACCAAAATAGAGGCTTAGTGGTTTCGGACTCTTGGGTG
Organism: Plotosus lineatus; assembly: GCA_024760905.1. Classification (NCBI taxonomy): domain Eukaryota; kingdom Metazoa; phylum Chordata; class Actinopteri; order Siluriformes; family Plotosidae; genus Plotosus; species Plotosus lineatus. The sequence goes on along the minus strand of CM045730.1, from coordinate 38,592,833 downwards.
TCCGGGATAAGGTACGAGCCTTCTGATCATACAATAAAACGTTATAAATTAACAAAGAGCTAAAATCGAGCATGTTATTGATGTTAATTCAGTCAAAGTCTTCCTGCTAAGCATGAATGCATTGTATCTTCCTCCCTCTCACATGTAACTCTGAAAATCTCCCGGTAGTGTGTGTATGTGTGTGTATGTGTGTGTGTGTGTGTTATACAGAGGGTGTGTTGAGTTTAAGCAGTCTCAGTAAGAAGTCTATCTGGCCCTGGAGGGTGGTGGTAAGAAGAGTGCAGTTCTCTGAGCGTATACTGTATAAGTTTTGGTAAATTTGTCTATGGTTAATGGGTTAATATGTTGAATTAAAATGGTCAAAATATTTTAAAAACACAAAAGGTTTGTGCTAGATGTTACTCTTTATACTGGTGCAGTTCATAAGCTTTGGGACCACAGCACTGTAACCCCTAAAGAGACGGTGTGAGGTCACCAACAGCTCATCCGACTTTGGGAACAGTGGGCACAGTGTTCTACACAAGCCATGGTAGCAGAGGCTGATTAAAACATGACGAAGATGCAACCCAAGGACATCATGATGGTGGTACCCGACAGAGAGCAGAGGGGTGAGAACGTGGAGCTGAGTGGAGAACGGAATTCGCAAAATAATGTAATGTATGAAGAAAGAAATGAAGCAAAAGCAGAGGTAAGGAACAAGGCCCAAGCTAATACGTAGTACCAGTGGGAAAATTATACATTCCAAGAATGGACTGGAAAAGATGAGGAGTGCGTGGTACGTATGTGTATCAAAAAAAAAGAAAATTAGAGGTAGTCCCACTTAAGACAATAAAACATGTCTCCAGTTCTGGGAAGGAATTGCAGAAATATATGGGAGACAGGTAATCCAGAGCATTTCGTTCACTGTATATAGAAACCATACTGCATTTAATGTGATTTATACAACTACTGCACCTTTAAATGACACGATATGCCCGTACTGGTGCATATTACAGATGCTCCCTGACTTACGTTCATTTGTTTTACGTTTTTTTTTTTTTTTTTAATTTTATGTTATTTTGTTTTTTTTTTAAATGATGTCAAATTTTGAGTTTAGTGTGCTCTCTGTAGTATGAGACGTACCTACGTAGTACGCTGACGTAATGGCGTTGCGTCCATTGTTTACAAATGACAGACGTGCCCGTCCTTCTTCCCAATTCAGTAGTGCGTGTTACCCTTGTGTTAAGACGTCGTCTCTGTGATCTTTGTGTTTACACTGTTTCGCGGACTTTTGTAACTCTAAGCAAATATGGTTGGTCAGCAGCGTAAGCCTACTAGCATGGGTGCAAGTTTTCCGGCATATGCCGGAATTTCCGGTTTTCCCAAGACTGAATTAACTATCTGCTCGGATCGGCGCAATCTACCATGCATACTAAGTTAAGCAAAGAGAGTTGTAAAATGAATGAAAACCCGAATCCACTAAAGAAAGAGAACTCTCCGCTCTGCTGGTGATTCACATCAGTGCAGGCTGAGTACTAAACAAGTATTCAACGGTGCCCTTGCTCACTTGAAAGACCGGAAGACCGTATAACCCGCGTTTTGTCTCAAGCACAAGCAAGTGAACTACTTTCGGTGGAGCGCCTCACATATTGTAAGCATTGATTGGCTGTTTTAAGATTAATGTTAAGTGACTCGGTTCAGCTTCATGTAAAGTGACCATCCGTCGACCATTGGAACCATTTACAAGCAGAAAGATCGCATCATAGAGAACGTTAAAGGGTGAATTTGATTAAAATTTATTTATTTGAAATTACTTTTGCTTGAATTTAATTTATTTGAAATTAAATGTTGATATTATTTGATATATTTGATATTATTTTACAATGTTATGTTTATAATAATTGATTTAGGGGTGTTTTATGAGATATAGCAATGGTATTTATGGCTGTAGGGGCAGTGGTGGTCTAGTGGTATAGGGCGCTGGATCGCTGATTCAAAGGTTGGGGGTTCGAGTCACACTCTCCACAAGGTTGTCACTGTCCTCCCCAGTGCAGCTAACTGGGTTATCAAAGGCGGGCCATGTCTCTCACTGTCTATGGTGAGAGGCCTGTAAAAGAACCATTGCTGACTTTTGTAAAGAGTAGGCTGCAAAGTCGTCAGCGTGTTTCTGTCCCTTGCTAAAAAGGGTTGTGACAGGAAGGGCATCCGATGTAAAAATCTCTGCCAAATCAAACGTGCGAATCAAATGATTCGCTGTGGCGACTCCCAAGTAAAAAAGGGAAAAAAACCGAAAGGAAGACAGACAGTATAGTATGAACGTCATACGTCACTGGAACATACAGTAACAACTTACGTTTGTTTTCACCTTACGTTCGACTGTCCGGAACCAAACAAAAACGCAAGTTGGGGAGCGTCTGTATATGCTCGAGTTTGATACATGATGCAAAATGTTATAAGGAGATGTGGGAATACTACTAGATAGCCCCAGGTGACTCAACTGAAGCCACCTAGTGACAGAATGTCCTTTTGATGGACACAGAATCATTTGTTAAACTGATGAGTGGATTGGCTAATAGCAAAAAAGGAGGCGTGTGCGTACTCTTTGGGGAACATTATTGTGCCTTCATTTCTTACAACACCGCCTCAGGATGCACCTTCCATCTGGCAATGGATAAGCTTGGAGGCTTACGAAAGGGGGAAAAACAGAATGGAGGATTTATTATGTTCTCCACCGAATGGTTCAGTAGATTTTTTGGTAACTGGAAGTGGGCAATGAAAATGTCAATAAATGTGGCTATAGTACTCATAATTGCTCTGTTGATGTGTTATCTAATCCCCCTAATGAAAGAAATATGTATAAAGACAACTATCCAGCAGATGTTGGTGATAGTGCAACCCCCAAGGGAGTGAAAATGAGGTAAGCTAATCAGGACCATTGCCAGAAAGAGGAAGGTGGGTAGGTGGAAGGAAAAAACAGATATATAGTTGGAATGGATTTTAGAAAAAGAAGAAAAAAAGCTAAACAGGATTTTGCTGGTTGAAGCAAAAAAAAAAGGGGGGGGGGCAGCAAGCATTGTTGTCGGCCAAGCTCTCAAGCCACAGAATGAAAAGTAGGAAAGAAGGGTGAATGCTTTTGAAATCAAATGCATCAGGACGACATTCACAGCACATAGAATTAACGATTGTGAAAGATGGAATTGTATAAAAATGCAAAAACCATAAAACTCTTTTCAGTAATCAAAGGAAGGAAAATGAGAATGGGGAAGATCAAAAATTAATTACAGTAGTTATTAAATATCCTGGACACCTTATAGTGCTGTGAAAGTTGCAGATTAACAAACATGGAAAGAACTGGGGAAATCAAACAGTGCACCTACAGCCCTCTGGCTACAGGCCATGCTGATGAAATATAAGCCCCGACTGGTTTCCGACACACAGCAGAAGAGTCTTGATTCAACCATGTTGGGGTTTATTTCACAATGATGTTCTAGTCTGATTCGCTGTGGCGACTTCCGAGTAAAATGGAAAACGCCGAAAGGAAGACAGACAGTTGTAGTCTATAGTTGAGAGCCCCAGGGATTAGTTATCTTCTGCTTTAGTGAACATATTCTATGTTCTGGTTATTGTACTCGCAGAAGCGGTCCAGCTGAGAACATTTCCAGAGAAGTTTTAGTTGATATTTTATTACTTAAGATAGTGTACCACAGTAATATTTACAAGTCATTCGGTTTTGCGTCATCCCATACTGTTAACTACCCTGACAAAAATAAATTAATTAATAAAAATTAAAAAAATAAGCTATGAGTGGGGTGGCCATGTTAAAATACATTACACAAAATATAATATAAAGAAACTGAATTCATAAAATTTGGCAATGCAAATCAATAAAAAATGAACAGCATGTTTGATGAGTTACATTACAACCATACCTTCATAAAAAAGTGTGCTTAGGGTGGCTATTCCTCACGACTCTGGCCACCTAACCCTTGGGTAACTGCCTTCACATCGTGCACCTGTCTTAGACAAAAGGTTACACTATGAACAGAGTAAGGGACGGTACACTTCCTGGGCAGATGGAGCTTGTTAGCCTTCGTTGGCAGTCCATCTAGTGGAAGGAAAACCCAGATTCCAAACGTCCACTGCCTTGCCGCTATAACTCTCTCCGGGGAAAGCTTCCAGAGGAAACCTTGAGAAAATCTACCCATTGAGGAATTCAAGGTACGGAAGAGGGTAGCCCACCTTGCCCATGGCATGGGGATAGCAACCCTATGCAGTGGTATCTTCAACCTGCTACGGACCCAAAATTCATACTAAGCCGAGTTCCTTCCCCAGACATTCTAAGCATTACACCACTGTGCTGCCAGATAATAATAATAATAAAAATAAAATATGTGCATAACAGTAATTTCCAGTTTTATGCAATGAACCAAAATAATATATTTTATGTTTAAAAGAATCTGTGCAAGGCCACTTATAACCCCTCCCCCCATATTTTTGGCAATTCAAAACCACACCTGTATGACTTGCTCAATAATATTTAAGATTTTTCAAATGTTATTGGTTTATTTCATAGATACCACCATCATTAGCACACTGTCCAAAAATTATATCAAAATATTAATTCATTGTCAAGATGTTTTTACAAGATTTCAGGGAGACATTGACAAATTTGATCACGACATACATTTATAATTGTGATTTTTAAATTATTTACATGAGTTTTAACTTAAAAATCATATCTGATGTTATAGAAATATAATCACTCTATATGAAAGTACAATTATCTAAAATTTGGGGGGAAAAATTTGTGACATTTTATACCTGGTTTACCCACTTAATCCCAAACAAATTTATAGGCAACATCTTTCATGCTGTCTTTGTAAAAAGTATTAAATTTCTCAGTTTGGACCTCAGTCAACAGGTTCTTCCAGTCACCAACTATTCCTGAAGGAAAACACAAAACATTGAGGTGTTTACATATTGGACCACAAACTCACACAAAGATGCTCAGAAGACTTTTACATTTAGTCTTTTAGGTGATACTTTTGCCTGGAGCGGCATATTAAGCATAATTACCTTTTCTGAGAAACTCAGATTTTCTTTGATTCATGAACTCTTCCGGAACCAGAGAAAAGTTTGACATCTTGTTCTGCTTCATGTTCTTGAACAGACAATTCTGAGCTATGTTCTCAAGCACTTCAGAGCTTAAATTCTTTCCAAGAAACTGGGTGATTTTCATGACAGCTCCTTGCAAATCCTGCAGCATGTACAGTTAGATCCATAAGTATTTGGTCAATGACAGTTTTTGGAATGCTTATGTATAATACCACAGTGGGTTTAAAATAACGCATTCAAAATGTAACTGAACATATTTTATAGAGTACCCCATTTAAAAGTAATTTAAAACCAAAAGATTTTTCACCCCGTTTTTTCACAATTTCGTAACAAATTATGGAGATAAAATGTCTGAAACTGATTCTAAGGGATGCATTTCGCAGTTGTTAATGAGAAGGTTTCATCTGTTTGAAAGAAGGCCACTATCCAGATGGAAAAATAAACACACCCATCAAAGAGTTAGCAAAAACTTAAGGAGTGACATAATAACAATAATAATAATGGTTCAGTTCATTTTTTATAATCGCTTAATCCTAATTAGGGTTGTGGGGAGGCGGGAGCCCATCCCAGCCGACTCCGGTTGCGGGCAGAGTACACCCTGGACAGCTCGCGAGGCCATCGCAGGGCGAAAACATGCGGACGGCATTGCAGCTACTCTTGTCGAAAGTCAGCAATGGTTCTTTTACAGCCTCTCACCATAGACAGTGAGAGACATGGCCGGCCTTTGATAACCCAGGTAGCTGCACTGGGGGGACAGTGACAACCTTGTGGAGAGTGAGACTCGAACCCCCAACCTTTGGATCAGCAATCAAGCACCCTATACCACTAGGCCACCATTGCCTAATAATAATGGTGTATTCTTTAAAAATAGACTGGGAGCTCAGCAGCACCAAAAAAGACCCAGAAGAGCACAGAAGACAAGCAACCGAGATTATTGTATAATTCCTTTCTTGACAAACAAAAATTCAGCATCCGGTCATGTCAAAAATACTGTCATGCTCTGCCTATCAATTTGAAATCGTTTGATTTCAAACCCACTGTCATGATGTACGGGGGTAACGTTCATTGTTTATTGTTGCATGATAAAAACTGAGAAATACTGATAATTATAAATGCAGCTAAATCTATCTAGACATTATCACGAACATGCATAGGGTCTTATTATAAAACTGAACAGAAGTTAAAGTCAACACTTTAAAAATATAACAAGCAGTAATTGCTTACTTGTATCATTTCCTCATATGAAATGTAGAAGATGTGATCTTGGTCTTTTGCCTCGAGCCAGCCCTTCACATGGCAAAACCATGAGCCAAACATTACTGTAGACATTGAGAATATGTTAAGCGTTAATACATGTTCTAATGCATGTTATTCAGCTTCTACTTTAATTGTTGCATATTTACATAATAATTTGATAAACCACTTTATCCTTTATTAGGGTTTCTGTGAGGCTGAAGTATTATATGGAGTAGAATATCCTCGGCTCAAAAGACTGTGCTCTATTCAGCACTCTTAGTTTGGATCATTTGGTGTTCACCTGACCTCTCCGTTAAAATTGGCAACATAAACTATACTGTATCTTCTTCTTCTTGTTCTTCTCCTTTCAGCTTTTTCCCTTTTTTCAGGGGTCACCACAGTGAATCATCTGATTCGCACATTTGATTTGGCATAGGTTTTTACGTTGGATGCCCTTCCTGATACAACCCTTTTAGCAAGGGACAGAAACACGCTGACGGCTTTGTAGCTACTCTTTTACTAAAGTCAGCAATGGTTCTTTTACATGAACCTCTCCCCAGAGACAGTGAGAGACATGGCCTGCCTTTGATAACCCAGTTAGCTGCACTGGGGATAAACTATACTGTATATTTCTTTTTATTTTACTTTGCTTTTGTTTATACTTCAGTGTAGTATGTACTACATTTCTATTCCAGATGAATAGGCTCAGAACATACCACTAGCTTCACACCGCTTAGTGCTACATGAAGCACATAATCCTGATCTGCCTCTGCCGTGGTTAAAATATCACCAATTCATTCATACATTTGCTAAACTCCATATTCTTATTAAAGTTGCAGATAGGCTGGAGCCGATAACAGCCAACTCAGTACACAACAAACAGCTCAGCAGTCCATCACAGGTCTATCACACACAACAATCCACGCTGGCACCTAAGGGAAATTCGGAACAGCCACTGAACCTAATCTGCATGTCTATGGACTGTGCGGGGTGGGGGTGGGTGGGGGGTCCTGAGGAAACCCACACAACTACATAGCGAGACAGTGCAAACTCTACTCGGAGTGCACCCAGGACCTTCTTATTGTGAGGCACATGTGCTAACCACTATGGCACCATGCCGCCTGTGCTTAAAATATACAAATACAGTCGGCCCCCTACCTACGAAATTAATCCGTTCCAGAGCCTTTTTCGTAACGCGGGGATTTCGTCAGTAGGGGTCACGTTTTATATGTTAAACGCCTAATTCGTTCCAAGGCTCCAGTCTTTGGACTGGATAAATCCCATAAACCCTTTAAAAATGATAAAAGTACACCAATTTTGTATGAAATATGTGTTAAAAGTAAATTATTTATTAAATTATTTAAACATTTTATTAACATATTTATTAATTAAACCATTATTAAACATTTTTATTAACACACACACACACACACACACACACACACACACACACACACCGCTCTCTCTCTCTCTCTCTCTCTCTCTCTCTCTCCTGCACACACACTGCGGGCCACGCCCACAAGACGTGGAATTCAAAGTGCATTCCCTGCTTGACAAACTCAACTTTAACTTGATTCCTTGAGGGATTGGGATGCCAGATGAGCTCAAATACACCCACATTTATTAAACATTTACTGAATTAAAACAACTTAAAAAACTAAACTAAAAACTAAAGAGTTAAGCTTCCTTCTGTCTCTATCTGGGAGGCCAGCGGGGCAGGATGTTGAGAGACAGCCAATGAGAGAGCAACTCGCGCATCGTGTGAAATTTTGATTCGAAAGAGGGGGTTGTTTTTGTATCCCGGGGACGGAAATTTAGGAAAATGATCTTCGTAACCTGGGGGAGCGGGAGGAAGCTCACAGTAGAGGTTACATACTTGAGTGCTGAGTCACTCCACCAGTTACCTCGGGGAAGGTCTGAGATAGGAACCAATGGCTGCCCTTACAGAGCATCATCTGATCCAGATGAGCGAGTGCACAGACACCATGGAGCCACTGCAGAGTAGTAAACGCACGAGACGTCAGGAGTTGCCGATTTAGTGCAAAGACTGACTGATGCGGCTCTCGCGCGGCTTTGGAAACGCTCGCGGCTGGCGAATGAGTGCGATGTGTGAGCTGGTCCACGTGTACCAGATCTTCGTAACCTGGGGATTTCGTACCCAAGGGTCTTTGTAGTAGGGGCTGACTGTATAAACATACCATTTAAGTTTGATTTTTTTTTTTATGTTCTCACATAGGATGTACTCGAAAATTACACAATTAAATGAGACTTACCTGTAAGTTGATACTTGATTGTAATTCGACAGACCTATGAAGTACTGAGGGATTACGTGAGATGCGCATGCCCAGAATGTCAGGTTTTAGAGTGTAGAAATATGATTTCATATTTCCCAGCCAGGATGGGAAGGGTGGGCACATAATCCCTCAGTACTTCATAGGTCGGTGGAATTACAATCAAATATCAACTTACAGGTAAGTCTCATTTAATTGTGTAATTCCACTTCCCTATTCCGTCCTATCGGGACTACATGAGATATTTAGAGTGAAATCATATTTCCATTAATTTCATCAATCCCAATCTTAGTTCAATATGTCAGATTTATTTTGTGAAAATGCACAAGTTAACTCAGTCACATAAGTAAACATTTCTGATAATTCAGGAAAACATGCAAGCTTATGGCGAGATGATCAAATACCAACATTGGATACAGAATTTAAAAGAGCACTACTGAAACTACTGTCATGAGAAACTGATTTATTATAAAACTGTCTGAACACATATTCACTGCTCCAACCTGCCGTCCGCAGAACCGTTTGAATTGGCACATCGAAAGCTAATGCTGCACTAGTAGAGGTTGATCTTACACTGTGTGGTTTAAATATTGACATATCAATAACTTCACTTTTGAAAACAGGCTTTATCCACCTACTTATAGTGTCTTTGCTCACTCTTTTGTGAGGCCTAGTAATGCTTATGAACAAAGCTGTCTCGTCTCCTCTGAGGTCGCGAGTCATATCCAGATATAGCTTCATCACACTGACAATGCACAGTCTCTGATCAGGCGTATAGCTCTGGAGAGAGAGTTCACCTTGGTGAAAACCAGTTCGAGTGTGTTTGAGGAGATCCCCAATTCTAATTTTTTCACAGTCATCAGAAATATCTACATTTCTAATGTCAATAAGATGGAGGGCCTGAAATCTTTGCCCTGATGAAAGCAGGGTAAGCATGGGCAACTTAAGTGTCAATCCTTTTAACAATTCACGTGTCAATTGATCTCTCAAATACAACAACACATGCTGTACCTTCCAAGTGAAATTATATCTAGGTAAATTAGATAAAGTTGATCTAGCTGTCTTAATTGCAGAGTATCCAAAAAACAGTCATATAACACTGACCATAAATGCAAAGCCTCATCCAAAGGTGGTGAAAGGGGATCAACATCCCTTGCAATGCAAAAACACAACCACTTTCGGTAATATGTCCCATATTGCTGGTGTGTTGCATGTCTCCATGAGTGCAGGATAATGTTTGTAACTGATGATGAAAGGCCCTGACTTTCCAAGCCTTCTCTGACAGCCTGAATGCTGCTAGTTTGAGTTTCTTGTGGAGTGGATGTCGAAACTGTGGCCGATTGAGGAGTCGTAACAGGGATTGAGATTTTGGCAGCAATCTTGGACAGTCTATTGACAATTCCAGTAACTTCGTAAACCAAAATTGAGTTGTCCATATCAGTGCCACCATGAGCACTTCTGCCTCTTCATTAATTACTTTGTGCAGAACTCTGCCAATCACACTGAAAGGGCAAAATATATAGTCATAAGAATTTCCCCAAAACACAGTAAAAGCATCAACAGCTTCTGCATCGGGTCAGGGTACCAAGATATGGATCTGTTCAATTGTGTATTTAATCTGGAAGCAAAAAATTCTCTAACCAGCTTCCCAAACACATCACACATTTGTGTAAACGCCTGTTCATTTAAGTGCCATTCTTTGTCATCTGGGAACTTCCTTGAAAACTCATCTGCTTCATACTTACGCACCCCAGGTAAATGAGCAGCTGCCAACCAAATATTCCTGTCAGTGGCCCATAGCCCCAGTTCCCTAGTGGCATTGTTACATTCAACCTTCATCCCACCCATATGTTTAATATATGACACCGCTGTTGTATTATCTAACATTAGCCTGATATGAATATCTTGTCTGGGATGAAAAGAAAGTTTGTACACAGAAGTAAGCTGCCTTTAGTTCCAAAATATTGATATGACGTTCACTTTCTTCAGCAGACCATAAACCCCTAGTACTAGTTTGATCAGTCGTTCACTCCTCCCCAACCAGTTTTTGATGCATCAGTCTTAACTACCACGTCTGGCTGAGGAACATGAATTGGTTTGGGGCAATTGGTTGTATTGTTTAGCCACCGAGTCAAATCATTCAAACTATCTGAATTAAGTAACACTGTAGAGTCAAAATTGCCTTTAGCTAATTTCAAGCCATGATTTTTGAGAATTTCAATTAGTTTGGAGAAAACAGGGGCATGTTTCATTCCTTGTGCAGCCACATTAAATTGACCAATCAAAACAGCCAAATCTCTGATGGTGACTCGTTCGCCATTTAGTAAGTCCAAACATTTTTGAACAATTTTGCTCTTCTTATCCTCCGTCAATGTAACAGGCATGCTCTCAATGTTGATAATAAATCCAAGGTACGTAATTTCTTTAGTTGGGGTAAGAGCAGACTTATCAGGATGTACAGTAATACCTAAACAGTCAAGATGTTTCACTCTGGTTGCCACATTTTCCTTAGTGTTGTTTTGTCAAACTAATCAAAAGAGAGTCGTCAATGTAGGAGGTGTTTGGAAACCCCTGACTTCTAAGCGATGGAAACTAGTTTCACCAGCTCAGTAAAGATTCTAGGTGCAGACGCAAGCCCATTTGGAAGACAAGTAAACTGAAATAAAGTTTCATTCCAGACAAATCTCAAATATTTACTTTCTTCATGCTTTACTGGAATACTAAAGTAGGCGTCCTACAGAGGCAAAATAGCAGCCCTTTTCCCACCAGAAAATGGCAGATCTGAAAGTATCCATTTTAAATTGGCCGGAGTCAACACTGTCATTCAATGTTTTGAGGTTCAAATTGATTCTCAAGGAACCATTTGTCTTGATGCAAGAAAATATATTTGATATAAATTTCCCCATCTATATGTTCACATGCCTCTGTGATACCTTTGTCATAAATGTGGGAAAGTTCTTCTGTAATGAGCATGCACTCATTCTCTGTAAACTTAAACGCATTAGTTATAGTCTGCTGGGATGGTGTTGTAGTAAAATCTATATCTACACCCTCAATATTAGATAACATCCAAGCATCAGATGAAATGTCAGCCCATTTACTTGCAAAATGTTGCACTTTCCCAGCATAAAAGTTTTCAGGAGTGTTTATCACAAAAAACTCCTCAGGTATGTGCCTCACCTTGTTACCTTTTTGACAATTCTGCCTTTACTTGCGGAACCCTTCGTCCCTCTGACGGTTCTGGAAAAAAGTGTTCTGTCCTTTTCTACCATTTCGACTTTGCTTAGCTGTGTAGCTATGCTCTTGAAATTTTTGTTGGCGATAACCTCCAGAGCCACTGTTGTTATATGGATGAAACCGTGGCTTTTCCTGACGATATCTTGGTCTGTCGGACACAAAAACTTTCTTTCCCATCTGTTTAGAGTCTCTAATGTCCTTTATTTTCTTATGCAGCCCAGCGCCAAACAAATACTTACTGGTGGTGATCTTATCAGAAGTACAAAGGCTCTTATATGGCCCAGTCAAGAACAGTCCTGCTTAAATGCATTGCACCTTTTCACATTCATGTCTGCTTGTGCACCTGTCAGCAGTCTGAGCCCTGGTGCGTTGGCTGGGAAACGAATACGGATCAACTGCTTATAAGGCAGCGATGCTCACCACTATACCACCAACGCTGTATTATGCTTGTCATCAGCATGTCGGCAACTTGAATGATGAGGATCATGGATTTAACCAGTAAGCTCTGCCCATGTTGCATTTTTATGTCTCTTGTTTTGCTTTATGCTTTCGCCTCATGCCAAATTTCTTCATTTACTTTCAGTACCACTAAGCCTTCACAATTCTTGGGACGAAAATATGTCCATTAGGACCTTCAACTTTGTGAAATCTGGCGCTTTGGCCAGTCCATACCCAATCGACTTCGCTAACACCGGTTTTATACCGTCTGAAGTCTTTTCATCATCCCCAAAGAAATCTATGAATTCGTTCATTAATGAAAACATGAACGAGGCATTGGAGTCTTCTGTGTCTGGGTCACCGATTTCACTATTATTCCCACATACCTGAGACACTAATGTATCAAATTCAGCACCTTCCTCCTCATCTGTATCGGAAGTGGCGTCGCCTTCCGCCATTGTTTGTTTACTTCTGCCTGGTACACAATCAGAAGTGGGCGGGATCGGAGACAGCCGTGAGTTTCCGTCACCGTGAAAAGTGGTCAAATTCCTACCAACATTTTCTGCATAGCTGCAGTCTGGGTCACTTGATTTTTCATCATAAAATCTAAAAGTTTCATGAGATGGTTGTCAGCGGTGACCGTGCCTTCCTTGTTGCTCGCTGGCTTGTCGCCTCAAGCTTTGGCAGAAACTAGATCATCAGGGGTCTCACCACCCGATTCAATTTCTCCGTCTGAGGCAGCAATGTGCTCGACATTTGGCTGCTCTTTCCTTACCCATGAGGATTGCCTTCTCTTTCAACTTCTGGAAGTTGACGGCATGCTCTGTACAATGCCAAGTGCTCCTTCATGAGCCTCTATCCCCCCGGGGTTGTTGCTGGACACACCACGTGTTGCCATTGTTCTAGCCCTTTAGGCTGACCACGACCCGCGGCCGTTTTGGTCAAATTCACAGCTGTAAGCAAACCAGCTAGAAATCTCCAAAAGTGATTTCAAACAAAGAATCACACTCAGTCCTCCAAAAGTTCTTTGAAATTCCACTTCCAACGAGAGAATTGCAAAAGAGAAACGTTGTTGCTGGACAATCTTTGTGTCGCCACTGTTCTAGCCCTTTAGGCTGACTACGACCTGTGGCCGTTTTGGTCAAATTCACAGCTGCAGTACAAGCGAACCAGCTAAAAGTCTCCAAAAGTGATTTTTAAACACTGAATCACACTCAGTCCTCAAAAAGTTCTTCGAACTTCCACGTCTAACAAGAGAAATTTCAAAAATCGTAGCAGAGATAAAAGGTATGTTGAACTGATATTCTACTCACACGAACTGATATTCTGCGCATGCGCATCTCACATAGTCCCGATAGGACGAAATAGGGAGGTGGAACTGTGTTTAAAGAGACATTGCTACACAGCTCTTAGCTTATGCATTTGGGCTCACCTGTATCCTTCATGATTAAAAAAAGAAGAAAATATGGGATAAAAAATTTAATTTAGTGTGCTTTTTGGCTTGTGTTCTAATGTAGTTAGCATTCATTCATCAACATCCACCTTGTCTTTGGTGCATCTTCTTCTTTCGGTTGTTCCCTTCAGGGGTCGCCACAGCGAATCATCTGCCTCCATCTCACCCTATCCTCTGCATCTTCTTCTCTTACACCGACTACCTTCATGTCCTCCTTCACCAAATCCATGAATTTTCTCTTTGGTGTTCCTCTAGGCCTTCTGCCTGGTAGTTCCAACCATAGCATCCTACTACCAATATACTCACTATCCCTCCTCTGTACATGTCCAAAACATCTCAATCTAGCCTCTCTAACTTTGTTTCTAAAACCTCTTACATGTGCTGTCCCTCTGATTTACTCACTCCTGATCCTATCCATCCTTGTTACTCCCAAAGAGAACCTAAACATTTTCATCTCTGCAACCTCCAGCTCTGCCTCCTGTCTTTACCCCAGGAGCACTGTTTCTAAACCATACAACATCGCTGGCCTCAACACCGTCTTGTACACTTTTCCTTCATTCTTGCCAATACCTTCCTATTACACATCACACCGGACACTTTTTTCCAACCATTCCAACCTGCCTGCACACGCTTCTTCACCTCTTTTCAACACTCTCCATTTCTCTGGATTGTTGAGCATAAGTACCTAAAATCCTCCACCCTCTTTATCTCTGCTCCTTGTAACCTCACCGTTCCTCTTGGGTCCTTCTCATTCACACACATGTATTCTGTCTTACTGAGGCTAACCTTCATTCCTCTCCTTTCCAGAGCATACCTCCACCTCTCTAGATTTTCCTCCACTTGTTCTCTGCTCTCACTATAGATGACAATGTCATCTGGAAACATCATAGTCCATGGGGAATCTTGTCTAACCTCATCTGTCAGCCTGTCCATCACCATAGCAAACAAGAAGGGGCTCAGAGCTGATCCTTGATGCAGTCCCACCTTGAACTCTTCTGTCACACCGACAGCACACCTCACCACTGTTTTACATCTCTCATACATGTCCTGCACCATTCTAACATACTTCTCTGCCACTCCAGACTTCCTTATGCAATACCACAGTTCTTGACACCCTGTCATATGCTTTCTCCAGATCCACAAAGGCACAATGCAGCTCCTTCTGACCTTCTCTGTACTTCTCTATTAACATCCTCAAAGCAAACACTGCATCTGTGGTGCTCTTTCTTAGCATGAAACCAAACTGTTGTTCACAAATGCTGACCTCTACCCTTAGTCTAGCTTCCACTATTCTTTCCCATAACTTCATCGTATGGCTCATCAACTTTATCCCTCTGTAGTTGCCACAACTCTGCATGTCTCCCTTGTCCTTAAAAACGGGCACCAGCACACTTCTCCTCCATTCCTCCGGCATCCTCTCACTCTATAAGATCTTGTTAAGACCTTGTCTTTGGTGCATAATTGTTAATTATCCCATTTTACAAGACATGTATTGCATGTTTATAATTCTTTTAGCTTTTATTATTGTGTACACAGTAGCCCAATAAAAGACAAGTTACAAATGTGAAGTGAAAATGATACAGTCAGTCTTACTTTTGCCGTTCAGAAATTTTTCCAGAAATTCATCTGTAGTGCCTGGATTGACCAAGTATGAAGCCATCCCATAGTAGTGGAAGGAGGAAGTAAACACGTCCTTCGGGTTTCGCATTACGTTAATGACCTGGAAAATAAGTGGAGACGTGCTGCTGAAAGCCAAAATATCAATGCTAATAGATACACTTGCTTTGCCAATCAGGTAATGACAAACTAATTATTATCCAATTTTTTTTCAAGTGTATAATAGTTGGGAGCCTGTGCAAAATGAAAACAAAATGCAATAATTTTGAATGAAATTTCACTATTTCATGAAAACTATTGGATTCTTTTTAATTTGATGGAAGCAACACATCTCAAAAAAGTTGGAACATGTGAGAAAAATACTCGCTACTTCGTACTTCAGTTTCTGCGGCTTCAGTGCATCGCGGGTTTTTCAAAAAAGTATGAATCGAAAAATAAAAAAATAAGGAAATTAAGGAAAAACATTGGAAAAGTTAAGGAAAATGCCACAAAACAAGGCCAATTATGCAAAAAAAAAAAACCAAAAAAAAACAAACAAACAAGAACAAAAAAACAACCCAGCAAAACTACAGTACTTACATTTTTATGTGAGTTGCACATCTGTATGTGTGTGTATTTATGTTTTATTTACATCTTATGCATTATTTTTGAATGTTTAATTGTTATTATAAGCATTTATAGCATTAAATCTGTATGTATTGATATTCTATAAGCATATACATATAGGTCAGTCGAGGGGTTTCGATCCTACTTCGTGGAAATTGGCGGTGACGGGGGGTAACATGGAAAGTGAGGGATCCCTGTAATATTCAAGAATTCACAGAAGTCATTATTGAATGTCTGTGATCATCGAGCCCTCATGTGGCTATGCATTAAAAACAGGCATGACTCTTTCATGTAAATCACACTGTGTACGAAGACAATTTGCAGAGATTCAGGCTTTTAAACCGAGTCCTGATAACTAGTTGCATATTCTGTCATTTTTAAGACTTGCTGCTGTCTTCAATTTCAAAATGAGGGAATGTTTCCAAGAAAAGGTCTAAATGTTTTGCTTTCAACATTTAATGTGTTATCTATGTTCTATTGTGTATAAACTGGATTTATACGATTTGAAAATCTTTACATTCCGACTTTATTTACTTAACACGGTATCTCAACTTCTTTAGAATTGACACTGTAGTTATTTTAGTTAGAACATGATCATATCCTAATACTTTTGGCTTGACGTTGAAATAGGACTCATTCATCATTCCATGATGAAAGTGAGTTGCAAAGGTGCGTGGAGAGGGTCTCTGCTCCAGATTGAGTTTATTGGCCCGATGTTCTTCCAGCCATGGAACTCGGTCCCAGTTTGGTATACTGTGCACTGCAGTGAGATCTCCTTCACTGAGGATCAGAGGAACAATCTCCTGCATCCATGTTGTGCCTACAGAGAGTAAAATATTTTTCACATGCTTACAAATGAAACCAATTATAGAACATTATATAACATTTTCTCTGAGTCATTCCTGCCAACTAGTATACTATTCTTATATTTTAAATGGTAGAAACAAGTTAATAGGATTTGTGTCTGTAGAAGCCCAATTATACTCAGAGTTAAAACCACCTTCACATGTGGCCTGGATTAGATTTTCAAAAATCAAATTTTATATGGCTTTTCAATGTTCAGACTTTCAAAGCATTATGCGGATATAAACTGGATAGATGTCAAAAAAGCATGAGAGTTCAAGGTCCCGGATTGATAGAGCCAAAAGGACAACGTCATCCAGAAAAAGCGGAGACGAGATCCGATGGTCACCAAACCAGAACACCTCAAAGCCTTGGCTGCGCCTAGAAATTCTGTCCATAAAAATAATGAACAGAATCGGTGACAAAGGACAGCCTTGACGGACTCCAACAATAACCAGAAACGAATTTGACCTGTTGTTACCAATGCAGACTAAGCTCTGGCTCCGATGATAGAGATCGAATGGCACATAGCAATGGGTCAAGTACACCATACTGCCGGAGCACCCCGCCACAAGATAGCTCAAGGGACACAGTTGAAAGCCTTCTCTAAATCCACAAAACACATGTGGACAGATTGCAAACTCCAATACCCCCTCCAGGATCCTGTAGAGCTTATAGAGGAGGTCGAGAGTACCGCAGCCAGGATGAGAACCACATTGTTCTTGCTGAATCCGAGGTTCAACAACCGGTCAGATCCTCCTCTCCAGGACCCCTGCATAGACTTTCCTGGGTAGGCTGAGGAGTGTGACGCCACGATAAATGGAACACACTAATTGATCCTCGTCCTAAAAATGCGGACTACCATCCCGATTTGCCAATCCTGATGACAATGCGATGTTGAAGAGACGTATCAACCAAGACACTCCTATAACATCCAGATCCCTGAGGTACTCAGGGATAATCTCATCCATCCCAGGAGCCAGACTACCAAGGAGCTTTTTGACGACCTCAACGACCTCAGCTCCAGTGATGGGCGGACCCCTACCCAAACCCCCAGGGTCTTCCTCCTCCATGGAATGCATGCTGGTGAGATTGAGGAGGTCCTTGAAGTATTCGTCCACCTCCCGACAACATCCCCAATCGAGGTGAGCTACTTCCCACTTCCACTGTAAACAGTATCTGTGACGAACTGCTTCCCCTTTCTGAGGCATCGAATGGTGGTCCAGAACCTTCATGAGGCTAACTGATAATCGCTTTCCAGGCCCCCACCAAACTCCTTCCACACCCGAGATTTTGAATCGGGGACAGCTTGGGCTGCAGCACGTTTACCTGTCGGTACCTGTCTGCTGCCTCGGGAGTCCCGCAGGCCAATAATACCCAAAAGCCTCGGGCAAGGGAAACTGTGTCCTTTTAAATTTGTCAATAGGGGTTTTTGAACCACGCTTCGTCTGGACCTTCACCTAAGACTTGTTTGCCTTGGGGGAGACTACCAGGGGCCTCGACAACATAGCTCCTAGGATCATCAGGACACGCAAACCCCTCCACCACAATAAGGTAATGATTCAAGCAGGGGTGTGTATAATGTAGAAAATGTATTTCTATAACGTTTATGCTGCAGATTAATCACAAAACCCAGTAAAAAACTTATTCGGTGATGCGAGCAGTACCCTGGACTCATGACAGAGGGCACTAGTCACCTGAGAGATTCTTGCACAACCTACAATCTTCTTCGTTTCTTCTTCTTCTTTTCCTTTCGGCTGTTCTCTTCAGGGGTCACAACAGCAAATCATCTGCTGCCACCTCACCCTTTCCTCTTCATCTTCTTCTCTTACACCAACAACCTTCATGTCCTCCTTCACCACATACATGAATGTCTCTTTTGGTCTTCCTCTAGGCCTTCTGCCTGGTAGTTCCAACTTCAGCATCCTAGAGTGGTCTGGACTGGTCCCACAACACCAACGCCCTGTACAAGAAGGGCCAGAGTCGCCTCCACCTTCTGAGGAGACTCAGGTCCTTTGGAGTATGCAGACCTCTGCTCAGGACTTTTTATGACTCTGTGGTAGCCTCTGCAATCCTCTACGCTGCCATCTGCTGGGCCCCGGGCAGCACAGAGCGGGACAGGAAGAGACTGAACAAGCTGGTCAGGAGGGCCAGCTCTGTCCTCGGCTGCCCACTGGACTCTGTGGAGGAGGTGAGTGAGAGGAGGATGGTAGCAAAGCTCACATCCATCCTGTTCAACAGCTCTCACCCACTGCACCAGACTGTAGAGGAGCTGAGCAGCTCCTTCAGTGGACGACTGAGGCATCCTCAGTGCAGGAAGGAGCGCCACCGCAGGTCGTTCATTCCCACCGCTGTCAGACTGTACAACGCCACTTTGTAACTGTCTGTGAAAATACCGGTTATGTGCAATAAAAACCCCGTGCACTTTAATCAACCACATCTACCCCACTGTGAACCATATCAACCCATCTACTCTGCACTCAGATACATTACACTTTAATATAGGCCAGTCTATAAAGTTGCTCCATTCTTTTCTTTTATTGTTTATTAATTTATACTATTTATGTATCTATTTATTTATTTACTTATATAATATATATGTATGTGTGTATGTTTGTACTAGTATCTATTTTTGCACCCCCCACTGATAGTACCTCAAGAGCCTGTAACAGTGAATTTCTCCATTGTGAGATTAATAAAGCTGTATCTTATCTTATCTTATCTTATCTACTACCAATACAGTCACTATCCCTTCTTTGTACATGTCCAAACCATCTCAACCTAGCCTCTCTGACTTTGTCTCCAAACCTTTAATCTTCATTTGTAGTTTATATTTCCTATACAATCTCTCTTATCAAAATGGAAGATTACATTTCTAAGCTGATAAAATTCACAAATATGGACTTTGGATCAAAACAAGAGGTCATAACTGTTACACATTTACAGCTTGCACTACATTTACATTCTATTGTTTTTTTTTTGTTCTTTTTCTTTCAGCTTTTCCCTTTTTCAGGGGTCACCACAGGGAATCATCTGATTCATGTTTGATTTGACATAGGTTTTTACATCGGATACCCTTATCATATTAATAATACTGTACATATCACTCACTGACAGGATTCACCTGTATCTGTTTATATAGACATTAGTTGCCTCTAATTTTAGACTTATACATTGATGTGTGTGTGTGTGTGTGTGTGTGTGTGTGTGTGTGTGTGTGTGTGTGTGTGTGTGTGTGTGTGTGTGTGTGTGTGTGTGTGTGTGTGTGTGTGTGTGTGTGTGTGTGTGTGTGTGTGTGTGTGTGTGTGTGTGTGTGTGTGTGTGTGTGTGTGTGTGTGTGTGTGTGTGTGTGTGTGTGTGTGTGTGTGTGTGTGTGTGTGTGTGTGTGTGTGAGAGAGAGAGGGGCAGTGGTGGTCTAGTGGTATAGGGTGCTGGGTCGCTGATCCAAAGGTTGGGGGTTCAAGTCCCACTCTCCACAAGGTTGTCACTATATATATATATATATATATATACACACACACACATTTTCTTTATAGAGACTTTATCTCACTCTTACTTGTATGGAGCAACTGTGCACACAATTTCCTCCGGGATCAATAAAGGATTCTGATAATGACTAAAGGAAGACCAACACAATTGGAATAATTTAAACCTCAAATGAAACATGCGTCCACTGTTTGTGTTAAGAATGCTGATCTGAGAAATGAAACTCAACACTTTGTCCGAAAAGAATGTCATTTATTTTAAAAAGGTATTAAAAGAGAAGGAAACATGATATGGGGTTTCATTACAGGACACTAAACACCAAACACCACGTGTATTTGTAAATCTGACTTTAAAAGAGAGTCAGTGATTCCCCAGCTGTAAACCTCAGCGCACGCCACTGACTGTTACACACGAACAAGGGTCTCTCTGTTTCCTCTTTACGGGTGGGGTGGGAGGTCAGATAAAACGCCCGGGCTCGGCTTCGAAACCCACCGCACTTATTTAAATTGCCGACCCGTTTATATAGATTATTCATTTGTTTTGGTGCAAAACAGACGTGACACGTTTCACTTCACTGAATAACAAAGGGATTGCGATTTCACTCCGAATTACATTTCAATTACACACAAGTCCGGAAAATATCGAGAGAAAAAAGCGTAAATTAAATCTGGAAGCCGGCGGTTATCGTTAAAAGCGGTTAAAGCGGAACACGGTTCAAAAACGTCCCGGTTGTGGATGGTCTTACCGGATTTAGGATAAGTGACGATGAGAATGTCGTCTGGTCGAAAGTGGAAGTCCTCGTAATACCTCAGGCTGTCAGGAGGGTGCAAAAGTTTTGGTACATAAACCCCTTTATATTCACAATATAACTCTTCTTCTGTCATTTTAGTAAAAAACAAAAAACAAAACAAAAAAAGGAGAGAAGATATAATTTGCGCTCCTTTTCTTTCACAATTACAAAATAAACTCTGGTCTTTAGACGCCTTGAAATGTGATCTTGCTCAGTGGATCATGTTTTGGCTCAGTTCCAAACTTGGAGTGGTCGATTCACGTGACGTCACCATTCTGAAAGTTGGCCTTGTCTCAGATTATACTGCAGGTGTAAACAAACCTGTACTGTACACAGATACGAAGCAAGTGCTCAACCCTCCGCGTCCATCTTTTGGAGGTGAACCACTGTAAACAAATACATGCGAAAATAAATAATTAACACAGGATAAAAATGTGGTGACCTGGTGGTAAAGGTGCTGGATCACTGATCCCAAGGTTGGGGGTTCAAGCCCCACTTTCCACGGGTTGTCACTGTCCCCCCAGTGCACTAACTGGGTTATCAAAGGCCGGCCATGTCTCTCACTGTCTATGGTGTGAGGTTCATGTAAAACAACCACTTCTGACTTTCAACAAGAGTAGCTGCAAAGCCATCAGTGTGTTTCCACCCTGCAAAGGTCTGGTGAGCTGTCCAAGGTGTACTCTGTCCTTGCCCAGAGTTGGCTGGGATGGGTGCCAGCCTCCATGTGACCCTAATTAGGATTAAGCAGTTCCATAAACTGAACGGATGATGAATGAGGATAAAAATGTGTCCCAGCCGGGATTCAAACTCAGGCTGGCTAACTGAGAATCCGACATGCTGCTGGTTGCACCTCTTCTTCTTCTTCTTCTTCTTCTTCTTTTTCTTTTCCTTTCGGCTTTTTCCTTCAGGGGTCGCCACATCGAATCATCTGCCTCCATCTCACCCTATCCTTTGCATCTTCTTCTCTTACACCAACGACCTTCATGTCCTTCTTCACCACATCCATGAATCGTCTCTTTGGTCTTCCTCTCGGCCTTCTGCCTGGTAGTTCCAGCCTCAGCATCCTACTACCAATATACTCACTATCCCTCCTCTGTACATGTCCAAACCATCTCAATCTAGCCTCTCTGACTTTGTCTCCAAAACCTCTTACATGTGCTGTCCCTCTGATGTGCTCATTCCTGATCCTATCCATCCTCGTTACTCCCAAAGAGAACCTCAACATTTTCATCTCTGCTACCTCCAGCTCTGCCTCCTGTCTTTTCCCCAGGGCCACTGTTTCTAATCCATACAACATCGCTGGCCTCAACACCGTCTTGTATACTTTTCCTAAAGTGGATATAATGCGTACATACGTGATTTCCGACCCCCCTCCCACACACACACACACACACACACACACACACACACACAAATCTGTCATACCCATCCTGCCTGGGCCATGCATACGCACTTTATGGATGGTCCCCTTGACATTTGATTGGGGGTGTCATACTCATTTTCACTGAGGGCCACATCACTAAAATTCTAGGTTACCAAGGCTCACTGAATATCTGTTTCAAAAAGTGCATGAAATAAAATCTGCACCACAAAATGATTAACATTGTTTAGTCTTTTTTGTTTCTCACTTTCCTTTTCAGCCAACACAATCTTTCTTGTGTCAGGAATGACTCATTTAATGCTGCCAGTTTGTGGAAGGGCAATGAGCTCAGTTTAATGTTAATGGTCGACGTAAAAAATGTATGATAATCATATTTATTAAAAGCTCTTTCAGGCCATATAAAATGCATTGGCAAGCCGAATTTATCCCTTGACACCTGTGCATTAGAGTGGCAGCAGTTCAAACTTTAGAGAGTTCTTAGGTATGTCTTAAACATCCAAAGCTCGCCAGAGTCCAGGCATTAAGCTTACATTTCATTAACTAATTACATTTCATATTAACTTCACTGTGTACATCATTCTATCTACTTGTCCCTAAGATGCACAGTTGAACCAAGCAGCTCAGCAGCATGTTGCATAACAGCCTGCTTGGACTTTGTGCCCACCAGAGGGCCCCAAGATCACTTAAAATGCCCCACAAGAGAACTGAGATTTTATCTTTTGCTGGTTGTCAATGGTACAGTGTTACTTGCTAGTAATTCTGAGTGCTGTTTACAGGCAATGTGCTATTCATTTTTGTATTAAATCATAGAAAATAAATGTAATTGAATTCTGAGTTAATGAGTTTCTGATGCATGTCTGGTATTGTTCTGAGTCCATTTGGATCTGTACAGTCACAGATATTATCCGTACAATTCAAATTCTGCTTCTGGCCCCATAAATGTTCTGTGAATAACAGGCAAGGTAGTGCTCTCAAAAGTACAGTCAGTTCCTGGCGTGCTCTTTCAATTTTCAATTTCTGGATTTCCATTTCTCTCTGCCCTTTTTTTTTTTGTCATATTTCCTTTTTCATCCATCCTCCACCCCATCCTGTACATTTCTAATCAAGTCTGAATTGCAAAGTGGAACAAAGATCATTTTAACATTTATAAAAATGTAACACAATAAAATTGTTTCATGCCGGTTTTGATGTTTCATAATGAAAACTGAAAATGTATCAATTATTATTATTATTATTATTATTATTATTATTATTACTACAACACACTGATCACTTAATAATTATTTCTATAACAAATATGTTTTATGTGACATACATGCTATATGTGAAAGTTTTCACAATGATGTAAAAATGCTATAAAGGGAATTTATTTTAATAGTGTAAACATGTTTTAAATGTTGTCTTTCCAAACAAATTAAATAAAATAAAAAGAATAAAATTGTGGCATTTCCTCAAAACAGCTCCAAAGTGCACTTTTCTGTCAGGAAGAGGTGGGATGGCACATTCAGCGTTTTGGCATCAGGTCTTCATGAATTCTTTCAGTACGGGCAACTAGCAACTGAGCTTGATCTCCAGCCTTCCGAATGAGCTCCCTGCCGCTAGAAGAGAAAATAACAATCATCGTGTTAGGTGTTGATGTTTTTATTATTTATAGCTTTCATTTAAACTCAAGATTTGAATTCATTAAAATATAAAAAGTTTATTTACGTGTGGTAGTCCAAACCAACCAACCCATGACCATTGACTGCAAGAAGTCGATCTCCTGGCCTCAGTCTCTGACTCATTGCTGCAGGAGACCCTGGGATCACAGATTTAATATAAATCCCATTCATCTTCCTTGGTGTTTCCTGATAACAGAGAAAATTTTTATTTTTTCCCCCCATAAATAGTTTCTTGTAGTTTTTAGGTGTACTGATACATAAAGGGACCTGGATATGCTCATTCATTCATTTTCTGGAACTACTTAATCCTAATTAGGGTCACAGGGAGGCTGGTGCCTGGCAGAGTACACCCTGGACAGCTCACCTGGCCATCGCAGGGCAGAAATACGCTGACGGCTATGCAGCTACTCTTGTCGAAAGTCAAGTCCTCTACATGCCTCGCACCATAGACAGTGAGAGACATGGCCAGCCTTTGATAACCCAGTTAGCTGCACTGGTGGGAGGGGAGAACAATGGCAACCTGTTGCGAGTAGGGCTTGAACCCCCAACCTTAGGATCAGTGATCCAGCACCTTACTCGTAGGCCACCACTGCCCACCTGGATATACTTTCTTTTTAAATGTGTCAGTATTTGATGTCATGTGATGCAACATTGTTCTACAGTATCTTGACTGTTATGTTCAGTTCAGTTCATTTTCTGTAAATGCTTAATCCTAATTAGGGTTGCAGAGAGGCTGGCGCCCATTCCAGCTGACTCCAGATGAGGGCAAACTACACCCTGGACAGCTCGCCAGGCCATTGCAGGGCAGAAACACACTGACGGCTGTACAGCCAACTCTTGTCGAAAGTCAGCAATGGTTCTTTTACATGCCTCACACTATAGACAGTGAGAGACACGGCCGGCCTTTGATAACCCAGTTAGCTGCACTGAGGGAAACATGTGTGTGTGTGTGTGTGTGTGTGTGTGTGTTTGTGTGTGTGTGTGTGTGTGTGTGTGTGTGTGTGTGTGTGTGAGTGAATTTACTCCTAACCAGCTAGATGGAGCCATCAGCTTTTTAAGCAGAGACAGAGGGTTATGTTAATTTATTTTCATGCATAATACCATTCTGACCAAAAATGAAGATGTCAGGCTTCATCAGGAGGCTGATGTTTTGATAAAAACAATCACTCCTGGACTACAACACATGGGGGAAACTTTGCAAAACAAAATTAATCTTTCTTTCAGCTTTTTCCCTTTTTCAGGGGTCGCCACAGCAAATCATGTGATTTGCATGTTTGATTTGGCATAGGTTTTTATGTCGGATGCCCTTCCTGACACAACCCTTTAGCAAGGGGCAGAAACACTCTGACAGCATTTCAGCCTATTATTTATGAAAGTCAGCAATATTTCCTCTACATGAACCTCACACCATAGACAGTGAGAGACATGGCCGGCCTTTGATAACCCAGTTACCTGCACTGGGGGGGGACAGTGACAACCTTGAGGAGAGTTGGACTCGAACCCCCAACCTTAGGATCAGCGATCCAGCACCCTTTACCACCAGACCACCACTGCCCACTATTAATGTCATTTTTTAAATAGGCACAAAATCCTAAATAAAACCTTGGACTGTTTATGAGCAGAGGAGGATGGGCTTGCTTTTGAATGGTTGTGTGTCTAATCACCCAGTGTTGGATCAGTGGATGTTCAGGATGTACATTGCCTTCAATCAGTGTTGGCTGAGATCGGCTCCAGCCTCACCACAACCCTAATAGGATTAAGTAGCTTGGAAAATAAGTGAATGAGGATGAATGAATGCTTCAGAATCAGAAAGAGCCACCCTGGGGCTTCTGAGTGGCCCAATGAGGAGGCACATGACTGTCAACCCTGAGATTACCAATACGATTACGGGTTGATGCTGCAGCCATCCGTGACTGGAGAGACTAGCTCTCACGGGATGGAAGCTCACACACACTCACTTCCCTTTCACTAACAGCAACCACAAGCCAATCATGTCTCAGAGCGCATTTGTACGAGAGGCTGAACAGCACTTTCCAATTGAGTATGTTATGTCACCCTCAAATGTGCATGTGCAGTAGTTTGTAAAGAGGTGCATGACAGCATCACATGTCATGGAGGGGTGATGTGCACGGTTACACCCTTCCCTGGATGGTGGTGGTCATGTGATAGGAAAGGTAATACTTGAGAGGTGGGAACTGATTATGAATAATTAGGGGAGAAAATGGGACCCCCCCAAAAAATAAATAAATAAATAAAAACGACGAAAGATCCACCCCAGTTCTCACCACCCCATCCACTAGAGATAATCCAAGTCCTTCAGGGCCCTTCAGCAGATCCACCACAAACACTTCATCATCACTGGCTTCTTTCCTTCCACATCCGCCTAGAAATGTAAATAATTTAAACAGCATTTAATCAAAACTAAGATTGCTGTATTGATTTATTTGCTTTTCAGTATAATATTATATCTGCTATATTAATAGATTCTATTTCATCTCTAACATTGTGCTGCCAAGTTTATCATCCTGAACTTTACCAAATGTGTGCAATAGCCTCTGTTTTTTGTATCTCACCTTCCTCATGTTTGGTTGTATCACAGTGCTGGGCGGTGTGATGGTGAAAATCCATGTTTTGGCAATTGGTCTTGGACTCTATCTGCTCTGAGCTCAGTGGTGTGTCCGGTGGAGTTAGGAAGCATGAGGTTTCCAATACAGAGTGCTTCGTTCTGCTGTTGTGGTTTGTGTCCGTGTCCTGGAGCTCCAGTCCCCTTATCTTTTTGGTCAGCAGAAGGTCACATGTGCCCTCATCACCTGATACTGAAGAACAAGTGGAAGACTCACAGTTCTTAGGCAGTATCAGTGATGTGTGACCTTGTTCCAGATGGGCTTTTGGAAGAACCTCCATTCTGGTGCGTTTGGCTTCCAGGGGTACAACAGATTCATGCTACATAATAGATAAGAAGTGAATGGATTCATTTAGAGATAAAAATAAATGAATGATCACAATATGCATAAATTGGGGTCAGGGCAAGGTATAAGGTATAAGGCATAATGGTTAGCATGTCTGCCTCACAGTCAGAAGGTCCTGGGTTTGTGTCCCGGGTTTGGGCGTTTCTGTGTGCAGTTTGCGTGTTTTCCCTGTGGTTGCATGGGGTTTTTCCAGGTACACGGGTTTCCTCCCACAATTCATAGACATCCAGATTAGGCTAGTTGGTTGTTCTAGATCACCCCTGAGTGTGAGTGACTGTGTGTATGTTAGCCCAGTGACAGACTAGCAATCTGTTCGGTATACCTTGCCTTTACCCAAGATTGGCTAAGATGGGCTCCAGTCTCCCCATAACACAAAAGAATATTTAAATTACATGCTAACAAACAACAATTCTGAAAAAGTATTGTTACATTCTTAGATATTTTAGTTTAAAACACTGTTTTCCTTTACTAGGTGCTTTAAGACATGCATTTCTAAATATTCTGTAACACGATAATGACATTTCATTTAAAAAAGCAATAATTTTGAAGTGGACCATCATTTTCATTAAATATTTCTGCTTACATGAGGACAATGTGCAGCTGATATTCCGACATTAAGTGTCTTGATGACTGCCTGTAGCTGCAGGAGTTCTTTAATGAGGCTTGTATCTCCAATTGGCTTTTGTAAGTTCAGCTGAAAGCCATCAATGGGCAGGACAAGAGGTGGGTGTTCATCAAAACTCATCAGAATATCCGCTGAGGGACAAAAGAGGGGGTATTTTGTAATGACAGTACAATAATACATGCATTTTATCTTTAAAATAGCCTTCCACTGCGGCGGTTTCCCAGTCAGGAAATGCATGGCACAGTAAGCAGAACAGTTCTTGATCTTTGGTCTCCTGCGTCAGTCTGAGGACCAACGTATCATCTGCTGCTGCTGAGCAATATCACTATCATATATCAATGTCACTGTCTACATTTCTCACCAGTTTGGCATGCAGCGTTGGCGTCAGCGCTGCAGGGCGTCCATGCAGAGGGGCAGGGTCGGCGTGGGTTGTACTCCCTCAGCATGTGGTGAAGCTGAGCAGGGCTTAGTGAGGAAAACTCTGTCCTCAAAGAACCCCATGATGCCTGAATAGAGGAACACATGGATTTACTTAGGTAGATTAGGAACAGTTTAAAACTTTTAGAGCCTCTGCTGCCTGTAAGGCAACTGACACACCCTCTCTGTTGAAATTACATCTGGCTTGTAAGTTGATTTTCAAAGCAGATCTGTTTCAGGTTAGAGCACAGTTAGTTTCTGAACCTGTAATGAAGAGACGGGCTAATTCCATTGGACGGCAATATTGCACCATAATTGAGGTATTTGTCGAACATTCTGCACAGTTCTGTTTGTGCCAGATAACACAAAACATATTGCTCAGATGGTTAATTACTGGTTACCAAACAAAAGGTACCCGAGACATGCTTTTAATACAGGTATGAATATTTAACTCCTTAACTTACCTACAGAGTTTAAGTCTTTATTAGTTATTGAACTGATAATGATACACATGTACATCCTATTAGTTTTATTATATTTTATTATATACTGTATTATTCATTATTTTGCTATATTTATTCACTGACAGACACATTCACTAAAACACTTTACAACTGATGCAGAATTTAGTCCTTGTACATGTCCAAGTGATCAGTTGAGGGTTGAAATTAGTAAGCCATGGAATTAAAAAAATACATTTAAAATGATATTAAATAAATATATGAATATGAAATAAATTATTTGACTGTACTGTGATGAAAAACAACAATCATGTTGTGAATGTAAAGATTTAGGCACGGTCGAATAGCTAATGTCCTGATACATGGTTTTTAATGTGAATTAATTTTGACAATGCCATCAATGATGTAATGTCATGTAACCGTCATGTTATGACCGCCTCCGTCCCAAAGTTTTGATATTACCCGAAAGTGTTACACTACTGAAAAGACTTTTTTTAAAGGAAATCCAATATCTCCACAGTATAGTGAGCTGCCAATCTTTTACATAGTTCACTTCTGTAAGCACGTTACCTGCACTGGGAATGTCATTCCATTCTTCAATTGGATTGGGTTAAAAGCCTTCCTATTCAAATCAGTAATGCACTGTGTGGGAGTAAGTTTATTTTGCTGGGTATAAAATGAATACATATTGCATATGGCACAAAAATTATATTTGTGTTGTTAAAAAATAGTTAAAATTTTCTATTACAAAGTGTGTTTCATTTTATGGCTTGAAACAAGTAACATTGTGGAGAAATAGATAGAATAGTAGAAGTTAGCATCATACAGACATTCATTCCAATTACAATGGTTATAATAGAGGCGGGAGAAAACCAACTACGGCGGTGTCCCTTCCAAATCCAACTCCATGATGTGATACGTTCTTTCTTACCAATAAGGAGATGTGCAAGTACTCCACTAATGTTGACAAAATTACCATTATTATTAACATTGTTTTTTTATTGATTGAAAAGTTGCTGAAAACACCTTCCACTGGTTCATTCCTGATGCACAGTCGATTGGTACACCTCTGAGTTATGAAGTTTAAGACTGTTAACACCCGTTAACCACAATTTTGTGGTGCCACCTCTTCCAAACTGCATCCCTGAGTTCAGGTCAGTGAAACTCCGTGTGGTATCTGAGTGGAATGACAGTCTTGTACAGACGCTCCCCGACTTACGTTTTTAATTGGTTTCGGACGGCCAAACGCAAGTTGAAAGTGAAGTTGTTACAGTGACGTATGACGTGTGACGTATGATGCTCATACTGTACTATACTATACTGTACTATACATCCATAAATACAATTACCGTATCTCATAAAACACCCCTAAATCAATTATTATAAACATAACATTGTAAGATAATATCAAATATATCAAATAATATCAACATTAATTTCAAATAAGTCACTTATACCGAATCACTTTACATGAAGCTTAAAACAGCCAATCAACGCTTACAATATGTGAGGCACTCAAAACCGAAAGTAGTGTACTTGCTGTGGGTTATACGGACTTCCGGTCTTTCAAGTGCGCAAGGGCGCCGTTGAACTCATTTAGAACTCAGCCTGCACTGATGTGAATCACCAGCAGAGCGGAGAGTTCTTTCTGGATTTGGGTTTTCATTCATTTTACAACTCTCTTTGCTTAACTGAGTATGCACGGTAGATTGCGCCGATCCGAGCAGATAGTTAATTCAACTCTGTGTATGAGACTTGCACCCATGCTAGTAGGCTTAAGATTCTGACCAACCATATTTGCTTCGGGTTACAAAAGTCCACAAAACAGTGTAAACACAAAGATCAAAGAGACGACCTCTTAACACAAGGGTAACACGC
The DNA here is from genome assembly GCA_024760905.1 of Plotosus lineatus. Lineage (NCBI taxonomy): Eukaryota > Metazoa > Chordata > Actinopteri > Siluriformes > Plotosidae > Plotosus > Plotosus lineatus. The sequence goes on along the minus strand of CM045730.1, from coordinate 38,562,350 downwards.
TATATAACCGATACATATATATATATATATATGATGTGATAAATGGAGTTTCAATAGAAAGTCTTTGTCCTGTCCTTTTATTTTTGTTTATTTGCTCTACCAAAAAGTATTGAGCACTCTCCTACAGAAGGATCTACTCAGAAAATCCTATATACACACATATATATATATATATATATATATATATATATATATATATATATATATATATATATATATATAAAACTAAACTGGGAAGAAGGAGGGTTAGGGTTAGGGTTAGGAAAAAAACGTAAAACGGATGAATGACAGTCGGGAAGCGTCTGTATTTGCTGCCGTTTACTGTTTACGTTCATCAAGTCTTACTGTAATTTTGAGACAATATCAGAGAATTGTTATACAAACTGACCATTGGTGGGCTGTCAGCACCAGCAAAGCCTTCTCTGCTGGCCTAAACACTATCTGAAGCACTCACCTACATTAACAACTTTAAATTCCACTATTTGTTCCATTAAATTGTATTAATTTATTCCCAACAGTCTATTCTCTTCATTTTGTAGAGCGTCTCTTGGCTGCACTGCTTTCAGTATATGTATGTGAATGTTAGCTTTTTTTTATTAATATAATTGGTTTGAATCAAAATGCATTTCTGATGACTACCTGTTTTAATTCCAAGAGCCTTCAGAGCCTTGGAACGCTAAAATATACCGGTTACAGAATATTTTATAGTTGTAAATGTAGGATATGTACAAGCAAACCTCGGTTTTCCAACGCTTTAGACATCGAACAAATTGGTATTTAACCAAAAAATTCTGAATTTTTTTGTCCCAGAAGTTGAACAAAATTTGGAAGCCGAATGCGAAACAAACGAGAGAGCTCACCTAGTTACGTTAATATTTTTCTTTCTTTCTTTCTTGTGTTTGCTTTTTTTTTTTTTACATTTCTTTGACATGTTTCATTGCTGCATGTTTCTACACATTCCTTTACACAAAAAACTTAACATACTGTAGGTTAGGCTGGGCTGGGGTACGAGCTTCCGTGGCAATTCTTACCCGAGCCTGGCCTACTCTATATTAAGAATTTGTGTGTTTGTGTGTTTCACATTTAAAATACAATTATCTAAATTACTTTATGAAATAACATTATGTTTTAAAAAGGTAGTTTTCTAGCATCTTGGAATGGATTAAAGCCATTTACATTATTTGTAATGGGAAAAATAGATTTGGAATTATATATATATATATATATATATATATATATATATATATATATATATATATATATATATATATATATATATATATGTGTGTGTGTAGGTATATGTACCTGTATAGCTTAGTTAATTCCTTTGTTCTCCTTTGTGCATTTTCTTTTTATAATTGATGCTATACAAAGAGATGCTAAACTGATTTTCATTGTTCATGCAACAGTATGTTGCGGCCTGTGTTTAAACAACCAGCGTGCCGGAGTTAAGAAGCTCTAAATTTCACAAAGATACATACATACTACAATACAATTTTATCTTTTCTTTTAGAAGTTACAATTTTTGACAGATCATCATTTTTTGCTTTTATGGTTCCGTATAAGTGAATGCACAGATCACTCTCAGTTGATAAGAATATTGCCATTTTTCTCATTTAAAGATGCCATACAGCTTAGAGAATGCACAATGTAGTGCTGTGCAGCATCAATGGTGACATTCACATGCAGACAATGAACCTTGCTACGAAAAAAAAAATTCGTTCTTGATACATGTAGACAAGGCTTATCCGCCATGTCATCTTTATCTTCTGGACTGAATGACCCTTTGTGTTCGTCAGTCTTAATCCTTTAATGGTTAATACTCCCGGTTAATTATTTCTGACGACTACACGGATTCTGGATGTCTACATAGGTAATGTTGAAAGACTGGTCAATAGAAGCTTGCAAATCGGATGATGACACTACAAGATGGTTCTGGGCAATCCAGCAGTCGTCTTTGCATGCAGTGCATTTATCAAAACTGCAATCAGAGGATGTCAGATGTGTTCCATAACCTAAAAAAATGCTATTTTTTTTGTATCTAATGGCTAGCTTGTACCAGGAGGTGAGAAAGAACTGAAGTATCCATGAACACTGATAACTTCCTCTCAAAACTCACTCAGATTTCACTATTAACCCGGAGATCGCAAGTTTGAATCCAATTTAATGCCACAGCCGTCCGTGACTGGGAGTCCATGGGAGCTAATTGGGCGAGCTCTCGTGGGAGGAAGGGATCGCATATGCTCACTTCCCTGTCATTCACAGCCAATCATGGGCTTTTATGAGCTCATACAAACGAGGGGGCCGATAGTGCTTTCCCTCCAAGTGTGCTATTCCGCCCCCAAATAAGTATGCGCTGCAGTTCGTAAAGTGGTGGGCGGCTAGCATTTCATGTCACAGAGTATCTATGCTTTCAGTAAGGAAGGCGATATCTGATGGGTGGGAATTGGCCATGACTAAATTAGGGAGAAAATGGGGGAACACCCCCCCCCCAAAAGAACAACTTCACTCGAATTTGAATTACTTACAAGATTTGAGATAATTATTTATTCAAATACTAGAAGTGTTAAAGCATAGTATTGTGAAATGAGTAGGCCATAGAACAGGCCTGATGCATTAAGAATTGTTCACCAGATTTCAGGAACACTAAGGGCACATTCTTGCTTGTTTTGTACAGAACTGGTATTAAAGCATAAACACACAAGCCATAATCCTATGATACATCATTATAAATAATAAATTATGCCTTCAATATAAGGTGAAGTCCGTGGGAGTTTTACACACGATCCATAGTGGCTCATCGGGCCGGTGCTTATCCCTGGTTTCTGTAGCATGAAGTGACTAGGAGTACAACTCCTCCTGGATGGGACACTAGTCCATCACAGGTTACCTTCCCAGTATATTTTAACTGGTACCCATTTATACTGCTGGGTGAACAGAGGCACACTTGTGGTTAAGACCTTTCCCAGGGGTCTTAGCACAGTGAGGGTCTCAGTGAGATTTGAACTTACAACCTCCTGATCATGAGTGCAGCACCCTAACCACTACACCACCGGCCCCATGTGCCTCCAATATACTGTATACATATAAACCCTTTTTACAATATTAAAGAACATAGGTCACTTGGTCTAAAGGTTTAGAAAGTCTGGTTTGATAGCATTACTTGGATGCAAATACTCTTTATGAAGAATTTATTGTTATATACTGTATTAGTATTACTTTGCATTAATCTTAGTATTAATTGTATATACAGTAAATGATGAACAAAAAATTCCCATTTGGTCCCTCTAGCGATGTTCAGATTCAACTGAATTTTTCAGATTATTTTCCAGATACATTTACTCTTGATTACAGCAGGTAATCTACTTTGCACCGTTGCTCCAGTTGTTCAAGTTGAGGCTCAGCAACATTATGTGGCAGTAAACTGAAGTCAGGTGACGACCCAATGAGCAGTTATTACATAAATCAACTTTTTCTTCCCTCATGGCACAGATATAAAATTGTGACTCAAGTAGTCAAAGAGTGGTTCAGGGAGGACGAGGGATCATTTTCATTTGAACCACAAAATCCTGACCCTATTGAAAGTCTTTGGGATGTGCTGGAGATGACCTGGAATGGTTTGATTTTCCCATCAATTAATTCAAGATGTTGGTTTAAAGAAAAAAAAAAAAGAACCCATTTCTGTATTTAAATAAATGTTGTGATGTTGAAGTTTGTTAAAACAATGCCATGATGATTATGTGCTGTAATCAAGGCTAAAGGTTGTACAACAATATATTAGTGCGTGTGATGGGTATTTTTGGATGGGCAGTGTTTATTCCTACAGAGTGAGGAGAATAAATGAGTCTCTGACCTGCAGCAGATGTTCTCGAGTGGTCGCCAGCAGATTGACCGCAGAGGAGAGTTTGAGGAGGTGGCTCTGTGCCAATTCTCCAAGCCCTGCTGTATAAGCCCAGTCTATCAGCACATCCAAATTTGCCCGGATCTGAACCCCACAGGACCAGTGGTAAAAGCTTCCCCCTGATCCTTCATACAAGCAACAGAGAAAAAACTGTCAGTAAAAACAAATATTATAAAACCAGCTTTCTGGGTATGCACTTCATCACATTCTATGAGATGGATACTTGAAAAGGCCAACGAGAAAGAATTGTATACACTGGCAGTGAAGGCTCATCCTGAGCACTATGTCTCCATACATACAAACAAGGGTGGAATTTCCGTGATTTAGGAGAACAATTGAGTATAAAACAGAGGCAGGGTGCATCCAAGAGATGAAACTTGAAGGAATCGTGTTTCAGAGTCTATCATGATCCCTGATGATGGTGCAGCAAGGTCTGTTACACTTTGCTGAGGTCTGTTAAGGACTATTAACCTCTTCTGCGCTCTGCTATGATTCCCGCCTTCTATCACGATTGATGTCAAATTTTAATGCATGATTATAATCACAGAAAAAAATTTGACCATCCTCACATATCCACCAAGTTCCCTCAAGATCACTAAGATTTGATCCCATGACCCCACACACCATTTATGATTCCCTCAATTACATGGACACCATGCCTCAGAGTAAGCCCAGGGTAAAAGAATCTGGTCCTACCACTGAATGAAAATAGTGTGTACAGGTCAAGATGCAGAAATAAATGTCTCTGATGGTTCTCCGTCATGGTACCAAAGGGGTGTGTTCTATCAATATATGTAAAAGAGGTGTGTCTTCTGTGTCTGCATGTCCCTGTTATTAAGATGTGCATCATATTATTTCAGAGAGAGAAACAGTAGGATTGGAATTTTACCTCTCTCCATAAGCAGGTTGAAGAGGAAGGCATTGATGAAGAAGAAGAGGTACGTGAAGAGCTGCAGGGAAATTTCAGGGTGTATGTGGAGGTCTTTGATGAGATTCAATGTCTTTGTAAAGATGTCCAACACACTGGCAACTTTATTTGGGACCTTCACCTGTCCATTATCTGAGAAAGGATTACTGTCCAACAGGCCTGGGAGGACCGGGTAGAGGAGCTGGGGGTGGAGGGTGGGGGGGTAATGCAGGATAAATAATACAAGACTGTCAAATAATGTCAGTGTGAAAACAAAGTGAAATAAAAGTCATAAAAGTGAAGGTTTTCAGGATCCATTTATCCTTCGAGCCATTTAATCCTACTAGGGTTGTGTGGAGGCTGGTTTCTATCTCAGCCAGCTCACCAGTCCATCACAGAGCCAACACATACACAGCCATTAATTCACCAAGCTTCACCGAGAACATGTAATTGGCCTAATGTGCATGTCTATATTAACACATGGGAGAAAACAAGAGTACCCAGAGGAAACCACACAAGGAAGACCATAAAAACTTCATGCAGAAACACCTTCACTAGGTACAGGACTTGAACCCAGGAATTGAAGCGGAAGTGCTAACCACTATACCATTGTGCAACCCAAATATTAGATCCAATATGCAAATGTACGGGCAGTGGTACATGGTGGTTGAGAGCTAGATTACCAATCTCAAGGTTGGGGGTTCAAGCTCCACTGACAGTGGATGTCACTGCTGTCCCCAGAGTGAAGCTAACTGGGATCTCATAGCCCGACTATGTCTCTCACTGTCTATGGTGAGAGGCTGTAAAACAACCATTGCTGACTTTCTTCAAGAATGGGCTGCATAGCCATCAGCTTGTTTCTGCCGTGCGATGGCCTGGTGAGATGTCCAGGGTGTACGCACTCTGCCCTCGCCCAGAGTCGGTGGAGATGGGCACCAGCCTCCCCGAGACACAAATTAGGATTAAGCGGTACAGAAAGTGAATGAATTAATGTAAATATACTTTATATTGTGAATTATAAGTGAAGATGTAAAATGGTTAAATTTGAGTACTATTACCAAAACAACTATAATCACAAGGTATAATGAGAGCTCTCTTAAAACGGAACAGAACAAAGGAAATCCCAATGCACACCATGTCTAATCCTTATCACTCAGTCAAAAGTAAAAATTTGCAGAACATCCTGTTCGTTACGAAATGATAAAATGCTCCAAGCATGGGCCACAACATTAAAAAAACAACATGCAATAAGCTAGCCCTGGTTAGTGACAGCTACAATTCAGTCAACTACAGGAACTCCAACATACTGCAAAACAATGCACAGTCACAGGCTCATCCAACATCCTTCCTTTACACTGTCATACTCCTGCTTTCATCCTAACTGATGCCAGAAGAGTGGACACATCGCCGCCATTGTGGTGTATAGCTATGCACGTATGTACGTATTTAATATTAGACGTGCTGTAATATTAAGCTCAACCGTTAAATCTCAGTGACTGCCTGCTTGTAGGACTTTGCGTAACATTGACTGTTATTAACCCACACCTGTTTGTTTATAGGTAGGTCTACTGGGCTTTTTACACCCGAGTCTACTGGCTCATCATATAATGGCTTATCCCCGATTTCTATATAGTGAGGCAACTAGGAGTTTAACTCCTCCTGGATGGGACGCTAGGTTACTTTCCCAGTACTTCTCACGGGTACCATTTATGCTGCTGGACGGACAGAGACATGCTTGTGGTTATGACCTTACCAAGGGGTCTTAGCATGTGGGAGCACCTTAGCTTACAGAGTACTGAAATATCAAATGCTAACTTAGATTAAAAACATAACCAAGCATTTGAAAAAAGGAATAGTATGTCATCAACATGCATCCGCCAGAAAAAGTTATTTTCCTAAGTTTTTCTACATTTCCTAGCATTTGGCACATCTGTCTTATAGCAAGAAGGGCCTGGGTTCAAATCCTGGGCTCAGAGAAGGCGTGTCTGTGTGGAGTTTGCATGTTATTCGCATGTTTTGTGTGGGTTTTCTCTGAATACCCTGTTTTTTTCCAACAGTAAAAGATATACACATTAGGCTAACCGGATATTCTCAGTTGCCCCAGGTGTGAACGTAAGTGTGAATAGTCATGTGTTTGTGTTGCCTGGAGGTCTGGTGAGCTGTTCAGGATGTATTCTCTTTTACCGGGAGTTCGCTGGGAGGGGCTCCATCCTCTCCTTGAGCCTAAAAATGGATAAGTGGTTCCGAGAATAACATAAGAAAGACACTTCTGTGGATTAGCTCCAGCATTTTATTAAACATAATGAACTACACATTTTTTTTACAAATCTTTTGAGACACTGGCCTTATTTTTGTTTTTTAGATCATCTCTACTGCAAGTGTACAGAAAGGGTTTTGTGGGTGATTTTTGAAGGAACATAAAGATTTATTTAAATTTATAGCAAAAGAGAAGAGCCTTGTAAAATTAAAAAAAAAAAAAAAAAAAAAAAAAAAAGATTTCCACTTAGGCCAGTGTGCTGCCCCCCCCCCTTCTTTGGCTCAACAATTCTTTATTCTCTATGCGCCCTGACATGACAACGCTGGCTTTGTTCAGCCCATAAACAGTTGTATCCAGTCCGTACTTGGAAGTGGTTTTACCCGGCCATCTTATATGCAGTGTACACTCTAGAATTGCTGCATTGCTCGTGCGTGGACACACTCTTGGCAACCACTGGCTGCTTTGGCAACTCTGCTTCAAATAATATCATCAAATAAGACCATTCATCTCAAGAGAGCAAAACAAAACAAAACAAAACAAAAAAAGACAATGGCTTCTTATTTCCAGATGTGTGATTAAAAGAGAAAATGATTACAGTGCTAGTTTTTCAGCCACCCATCTGCTGCATCAGGCATATGGATATTTAATATTTCTATAGACATAATGCACTGAATGTTTTTTTAAACCAGGCTATTTACCATGTTCCCAGAAGCACCACATTAATGTGTCCTTGCCTCTGGGAATCACAAACCCACAAACACGCCGCACATTTATTTTCCTAGGCCAACCAGCAGCTGCTTCCTTTTCTGCCTGATAGAAAACCCTAGCAGGCCTACAAATTAGACAGAGAACCACAAATGTTATTGAAGCTATAAACTTCTGTAATCTATGTCTGTTATCTTTCCTAAAGGTCATGTTTGCATTTTGTTACAATTTCCTATTAAAAATACTGACTGTACATATGGAATGATAACGTTACTCGATAAACTTTGTGTTGTTTTTCTGGATTATTATAGAAGCAGTACTTGTATAATCTCACTGCTGAATTCATGAACAGACACTTGGTTTTTTTTTGTAATTTTTTGGAGCATACCTAAAAAGACATCTTCAGTAGTTCTCTTGATTCCTGATTTTAAGATGCTACGAAGCTCCTGCACCAGCCTAACGATATGTTTAACCTACTGGTTTAACCAGCCAGCTAAAATATTTAACTGGTATTGATTACACAGTGCAGTTGGTGCATAATACTCTGCCAAGATCATGATTTAGTAGAAGGAATTCTGATGAGAGCAACGTTCCAAATCACAAATCTGGCATGAAGTACATTTTCCTCAGACCAAGGCTATCCCAGACTCTAGACCCTAGAATCCCTCAAATCCGCCGACGCCTATGGGAAGTTTCCCACAGAAAATCATCTTCAAGACCAACGTCTTCAAGACCAATGAACTGAAAAGTCCAAGAAACCAAAAAATGAATTCAATTTTTCATAGAGACAGGATGCCTGAAGGAATTTTCCAAAGTGGAACATGGAGTAGTTCCCAAATGCAGACTGTGCCAAACTTGATGTGAATGAAAGAGGGAAAATTCAGCTCAACCATTTCTTTAATAAGGGACACATAGATACGCATATTAAAACATCCATGTTTACCCAACACTCATCCACATAACACATGATATTGTGTCATTCAGTCTAAAGCTCAGAGGTTTTTGAGCTGCAGTAGTCCTGAATTAAGACCCTGAGGTTGGAGACACTGCATTTGGACAGTTAAGTGTTCATGTCAGATCTGTCGTTCTGTTAAATCAGATTCCTTCCTTGTTTTAAAACTATGTGGGTGATAGTCGCGGTTTTGTTCACTGTATGTCAGAAACAGGAAATGAAATGAACAGTAGAAAAAGTTTTTCCCTGATGCTTCAGGGCTGAAAGGAAACTTGAGGATTCCTGGCCATCCACTGACCACAAGGAAGACTTCAACTCAAAATCCAGATGTAATTAAAATGATTTTTTTTAATTGAAAGGGACACAAATGTTGTTAACTTAATCAACATGCCTAAAGCTAGTCTGAGCAAAGCATGAAATTTATTTTGCAAAGGAGAACATATTGCTCTGAATCTCACTTCAGGTCTGGACCAAAAGAAAGCAGTCATGTGTCAGCCTTTCTCAAATACAAGTCTTTACAGTGTAAACTACATAAATAAGTAGTAATTTGAGACATTAGGCACGTATCTCAGTTTCTGAATATATATATATATATATATATATTATATATGCACACACACACACACACACACACACACACACACACACACACACACACACACCCACACACACACAGGGATCCCTCACTTTCCGTTATTAATTAGGACCGAGATCCCCCCATGGCCACCGAATTCCGCGAAGTAGGATCATTCCCTAACCCCCCCTGACAGCCGTATACGTACATGTATATGTGTATATAATATCAATAAATACATATTCAATGCTATAAATGCTAACAATAACAATTACACATTAAAAATAATGCACAAGATGTAAATACAATACAAATTCACACACATACAGACGTGCACGCACTCAGATGCGCACCGCACAAAAATGTAAGTAGTTTTGATGTGAGGCTTTGGGTTGTTTTTTGTTTTGTGTTTGTTTAGGGGTTTTTTTTTTTTTTGCATAATTGGCCTTGTTTTTGTTGCATTTTCCTTAACTTTTCCCCCTGTTTTTCCTTAATTTTCTTATTTTTTAATTCAATTAATATATTTTTTTTAAAAACCGTGATGCACTGAAGCCGCATGAATTGAAGCATGAAGTAGCGAGGGACCCCAGCATATACGTTTTATATATATTTATATATATATATATATATATATATATATATAAGTGAGTTTACATGGTATTTCAAGACCCCCTGCAATTGGGGAATGTCTATAATGTTCATCCGTAACAACACATTTGATTGTTCCACCTTGCTTTAAAAAAACAGGAAAATATTTTGCTGTTCTCTTGGTAAATGACCAACAAGATGAACCATTAGAAACTGCTACAGCAAAACTATGGGATGCTCTGAATGAATGGAGCGAAAAGCCAGATATGGATCTATCAGGAAGTGATTATGAGTATTTTTTCACCTGATTCTCCTGTTCACTAACTTCATACATTTAGTGCTTTTCAAAGTTGACCTTTGTGTTGATTGGTTCAAGGTGCCATGTGCTAAAGTTGACATTCATGTTGATTGGCTCAATTTTACATTGGGGTAAAATATTTAAAGGAACAGCACCTGGAGGGCAAACTAAATGGTCTTTTTTTAAAAATGATGCTGTTTTCTGTTTATTTTCAGCTTTCATGTAAGTAATTTGGTTGATACCAAAAAATGAATAACACAAATACCAGTAAAACTCTTTTATTGTTCTGTTATTATTCATGTTTTCCACCTCTATGATAATAAGCACTTACCGTTCCACTCCACTGGTAACATTTTAATAAGCGCCCACCCACTCCAATTTTTTAAGCGCCCTAGGCACGTATCACGTCGAATACGTACTAGACATTTGAAGAGTTGTATTTGGGATCCATGGAGTCACAGTGGTTAGCACTAATGCCTCACAGTAGGCAGGTCCTAAATTCAAGTCACAAGGCTTGGTGAGGGCGTTTCTGTGTGGAGTTTGCATGTTCTCCCTGTGTGTGGGTGGTTTTTCATTCAGGTACTCCAGTTTCTTCCCATATTCCAAAAACATGCACATTATACTAAGTGGTGGTTCCCAAGTGCCCCCAGATTTGAATGTGAATGTTTGTGTGTGTGTTTTGGCCCTGTGATGGACTGGCAAGATGTTCTAGCCCTTATAACCCTACTATGATTAAATTGTTCATTGAATGAATGTTTAGTTTAAGGACAATGTAAAACAACTGCAGCATGAAGGAAATGTCTAAAGATAATCAAGTTAGATACACAGTGTCCAAGGTTTGTGTTAGTATGGTACTAGACTATCCATACCTCCCCAAACAAATTTAACAGCTATAAATACCTCTCCGAACAGCTCTAAAAACTGAACATGAACAGGTAGCAATTTTTACTACTCAAGATTATAGTTTGTTCTCACTAGTTTTGCCAAAAAAACAAGCAAAAAAAAAAACGTACACATCGACATTAGCCACCTGGAAGCCATATGTCGAAATGATGAGGTACTTGGGTTTACATGAATACTCCATATTTATATAATAAACAATGCTACTTCTACAATGCTGTATTGAAAATGATTCTCGCTTGCATGATTGTTTTCTCATTCATTCCTGCCAGAAAGACACAAAACAAACTCCTGAGGCATGTTGTGCTAAAGTTAGCCCATAATTATTTTTCTCTTTCAATCTCAGTACCTACAAAAACAGCAGGTCCTGTGTGATAAAAGCAGGCAGCTATTATTCACGGAAGCTGAAGTGACCGGGGTTATTTAACAGGCGCTTCACACCAAAGCAGAAACATACTGACCTTGGTGAGGTAATAGACACACTGCTGGAAGGTAAACATAATGACTTCCTCTAGAACCGTCATGGCCTCCTCGCTGGCAGGCCGTACAGTTGACAAGCGTAACTCCAACACAGCTTTCAGAATCATGTAGACACAGAGATAAACGGTCGATAATGGCATGTCATGACTGCCACTGTTAATGATCATATTCTGTAAAATAATTACCCAAACAATCTTCTTCCTCTTCCTCCTCCATTTGAGAAATTCCATGCAACAAGCAAGGTACTTCTTGGTGGATAAAATGGAGCAGCTCGATGGAGTTGGCCATCCACAGAAGAAGTGGTTGGAGGCTTCTGAGAAGGTTCTCGGATTGCAGCTCCACTTGGTCAAAGCCATCACTGAGAAATGGAAATCCAGTTTTATATCTAGGTATGAAATCAGGACTGTACAAGATCATCAGCCACAAAACATTTTCACCTAAAAATGTAATAGAGGGCTAATATTATTCAACAAAAATGTCATCTGGTGGCGAGGTGGTTGGCATGTCGGCTTCACAGCAAGAAGATCTGGGGGTTCAATTCCCGGCTTGGGCGTTTCTGTGTGGAGTTTGAATCTTCTCCCCTTGCTTGTGTGGGTTTACTCTGGGTACTCTGGTTTCCTCCCACAGTCCAAAAACATTCACAGTAGGCTAACAGACTGTTATAAATTGTCTATAGGTGTGAGTGTTGAGCTGTTTAGGGTATACCCGACCTTGCCTGGAGTCGGCTGAGATGGGCGCCAGCCTCCCTGCAACCCGAATTAGGATTAAGTTATTTAGAAAATGAATGAATATTATATATCCAGGACTTTTCCACTACCAGATTGTTGGACTATTAAAAATACAAAAGACACCACTTACTTTAATTACAAACTGCATAATGATGATTTAAAAAAAGACGTTAACCTTATTAAATTGAAATTTCCTAGAGAACACTCCTTTCTATAGAACTGTCCTTTGTCACTGGTTTGTTCATAATTTTTTTAAACAGAATAGCTGGGTGTAGCAACAGCATTGAGGGGTTCTGCTTTGATGGCCATAGGTTCTCCTTTCTGCTTTTTGCAGATGGCATTGTGATTTTGGATTCAAGAAGCTGAAACCTCCAGCTCTTTCTGGAGCAATTCGCAGCTGAGTGCAAAGCGGCCAGTATGAGAATCAGCACCTCCAAGTCCAAGGCCATTGTTCTCAGCTGGAAAAGGGTGGAATGCATTGTTCTCAGCTGGAAAGGTCTGGAATGAGGTTCTTCCCCCAAGTGGAGGAGATCAAGTAACTCAGAGTTCACGAGTGAGGGAAGGATGGCGATTGAGAGGTGAATTGCTGCAGCCTTTGCTGTAAAGCAGAGCCTGTACTGGTCCATTGTGGTGAAGAAGGAGCGGAACCGCAAGGCAAATCTCTTTTTACCAGTCGATCTACGTTCCAACCTTCACCTAAGGTCACAAGCTTTGGGTATTGACCGTAAAGAACAAGATTACGGATACAAGCAGCTTAAATGAGCTTCTTCAGATGGTGGCCGGGCTCTCCCTTAGAGATAGGGTGAGAAGCTCAGACATCTGGAAGGAGCTCGGAGTAGAACCTCTGCTCCTCCACGCTGAGAGTAGCCAGTTAAGGTGGCTCGGGGATCTGGTTAGAATGCCTCCTGTACGAATCCCCAGTGTGGTGTTTCAGGCATGTCCATCTGGGAGGGGACCCCGGCGTTGACCCAGAACACACTGGAGGGACTATGTGTCTCAAATGGTTTGGGAACGCCTCAGCATAATACATAAAATATGACACCAGAAATTATTTAAAATAAATAAATAAATAAATAAACAATAACAACATTTTTTATCATCATCATCATCATCATCATCTTCCACTCGATTGAGGAATTGTCGATCTCAATGTGGACCAAACTTTGGCTCCGGTGATAGCACGGCCGAATGGCCCGTAGCAATGGGTCCGGTACGCCGTACTCCCGGAGCATGCCCCACAAGATAGCTTGAGTGACATGGTCGAAAGCCTTCTCCAAATCCACAAAACACATGTGGACAGATTGGGCAAACTCCCCTGGCCCCTCCAGGAGCCTGTAGCGTGTATAGAGTTAGTTGAGAGTGCCACGGTTAGGACAAAAACCACATTGTTCCTCCTGAATCTGAGGTTCAACTATTGGTCGGATCCTCCTCTGCAGTGACCCTGCACAGATTTTCCCAGCTAGGCTGAGTGTGTTCCACGATAATTGGAACACACCCTCTTGTCCCCTTTTTTATGACGGGGACTACCACCCCGGTTTGTAAATCCTGATGTACAGATGATCACGCAATGTTACAGAGATGTGTCAACCAAGACAGTCTTACAAGATCCAGAGCCCTGAGATATTCAGGGAAGATCTCATCCACCCCCAAAGCCCGACCATGGAGGAGCTTTTTGACTACCTCAGAAACCTCAGCTCCAGTGATGGATGGACCCCCACCCAAACCACCCAAAAATGTTATTACTGTATTAAAATTATTATTTTATTATATATTATTTTGTAGATTATAAACTTATATATATTTATATTGATTTTTGCTCAGAATTCTCATTCGATAAATCTAAAAAAAAAAAAAAATATATATATATATATATATATATATATATATATATATATATATATATATATATATATATATATACAGTGATACCTCAGCTCACGAACATAATTGGTTCCCAGAAAGTGTGTGTAAGGCGAAAAGTTCGTCTTCCGAACATTTATTTCCCATAAGAAACCATTAAAATGAGAATAATCCGTTCCCAGCTCCCCATAAAACATAATTTTCTACTAAATAAGCCTTAAAACTACACAAAAATATACCTTATTTTATGTATAATAAATGTGCTATTGTATTGTAATTAAAGAAATAAACTGTACTGTATAATAAAGTGGTTTTATTTACCTTTGTGATGGTAGTTGATGGCTTGATGGAATGGAGTGGGAGGAGGAGGGAGGGAGGGACTTACTGTTTGGAAGGAGAGTTTGGAAACGCCTACTGTTTGGAAACACGCATAGCCACACACGCACCCTTAATAGCTTCCTTGTTCTTAAGGATGGGAGCAATGGTAGACTTAGCGTACTGGTACTGGGACGCTAAGTCACACAAACGCACACCTCGTTCGTGTTTTTCAATGATCTCCGCCTGTGGTGGGGTCTTTTTCGGTCCCATAATAGCAAAAGTACACTCAATATGGTCCAAAATGTCTATCAAACACAAACCACTTCCGCACTCAAAGAAAGGGGTGACGAACTGTGACGCCGTGAGCGTGCGTCAGCTTCTCGTGGCCGCCACCGTGGCGCTGTTCGACCGCGTGGTTTGGTTCGTCCGCCGAAAACTAGTTCGTCAGCAGAGACTATATGCTCGCAAATTTAATGTTCTTGAGGCGAAAAGTTCGTGATCTTAAGCGTTCGTCAGCGGAGGTTTTACTGTATATATATATATATATATATATATATATATATATGTGGAAATAATTTCTGTATCCAGGCAGTTTTGGACAAAATGTCTTAATCACATTCCGTAAATATAAAGTATACATAAATATTATTAATAATAGTAATCAATAAGAAGAAGAAAACTGCAGTGACTTAGAAAATACAATAATAAAGATCATTTTCTGAATGATTTCTTCGACTGTTCGTTCTAGTGTTTAAAAATCTTCTGCTAAAGGGTTCCATGTTAAGACTCTAGCGCTTTGGTACAAAGTCACGATGGTAGAAAATAGACCATTTGTTCAATGAATAACAAAATTGGCAGCCTATTTAGTTGCTTTATCAATTGTTTAATCACGCTGAACAACCGTCTGGTAGTCCCATGCTGTGCGTCGACAGTGACATTACAGTGTTGGGTCATGAATCAGCTCTGGGTGGTTTATGATTGGAAGAGTTCTTCATTTTTTAAAGGATCCCTCAAAGCGTGTTCATATTAATCCTACAGTGCTCTGGACTAATGATACTATATCTGGAAGCAAAAGACTGCGGATATTCTCATTTTAGTTATTATTTTTTTAATTTAAGATTTCTTTACTGTTTAATATCTAGTCAAACTTTCATTATATTTCAATTAAATGCAAGGAGCTTTCTGTAGAATGTACTATAATTGTATGTTTGACTTGTAGAAGTGGGTATTGCTCGAGTATATCATTAAAGGGAAACATGGTGTGTTTTTCAGTGTGTTTTTAACTGTGTATTTTCTAAGCTAGTGTCATGACTCCTAGCTCTGTAACAGGTGTGGCATACATATCCCAAATTCTGTTGGCTATTGTCTACAGGTAAGCTAGTGAAGCACTTTAACATTCCGTCACTGTGACTTCCTGTCCTGAATTGTTGAAGAGTGTAGTTATGGCATGTTAGTTCGTGATGGTAAAACTGGAAAGAAGAAGCTTACATTCCGGATTGAATAGCTGCAAGATCCTTCGCCGTTTCCTGTGAGAACATAAAAAAGCAAAACAATTGAGAGGATTTCGAAAGAATCGAATATAAATGGCTCTCTTTTAGAAGCTGAATCTTACCAGTACAGCAAGTTGAACCTCATTGGCTATATGTAGCAGAAGTCGACGTAGGTCGGTCATAGGGAAATGTGTGGCTGATTGCTGGAGGCATAAACACATCAAGAAAGATGGAGCGAGCTTGTGCAGGTCTTCACAGTGGTCTATTTTTGTAAATATCTCCTTCAGGACCTGTGTTTCATGCTGTACATCATAAAAAAGGACAAGTTCTTGTCCATTTGTGTCCCTCAGGCAGGGTACGATGCTTTCTGCAGCACAGGGTGTTCTTGGACCCTCTGATGTCGACAATACACATGTCTGGTAGAGAGGAAATGATGATGTGTGAGGATGAGGATCAGGTTGGGGTGTGTCACACAACCATGGAAGAGCTACACTATGAGAGCTTCCTAAAGTGTCAGTGGTTGGATCCTTAAACATGAAGAGGTAATTTTCACCCAAGCCTATGACATCTCCCGAATGAAGCTCCACCTCTTGATTGACAGCAACTCCATTCCTTTTGACCAAAGCGCCATGAAAGGGCTTCAGTACTGTGACTACTGGCTCCTTCCTGCCATTGTGCTGAAGGTCTGAAGATGCGACCTGGAGTCTCTGAATGCAACAATGTTGTGGTTGTACATCAGGAGCCCAAAGAGTCACATTTACAGCTGACTGCACTTTCACTCCATCAGACTGCTCAAAATTGGAACTGGACCCAAAACATGTACAGCTGCTATTTAGAGAATAGATGATGAAGTCCTGAGAATAAGATCAGATGGAATGTTAGTTCTGGGCTATCAATGATGCATAATAACTAAAATGAGAGTTTGAATAATTTAATTTGTCATTTATGTTCTACGTTATGAGCGTTCTACATTTCTAGCAATAACATATAGATTAAGGCAATGCATAAAAGCAAAGATCCTGTATAGACAACTATGTCAATAGGTGTCCAAGCTTGGGTTCACGTGTCTTGATAGTTTATTTATCTGTATAAAATATTCATGTTCTGTCAAGCAAACTTATTCATCTTTCACTCATTTGACAAAAGAAGCCTATCTCAGCCAACACTAGGCAAATGTGGGGTACATCCTGAACAGCTCACCAGTTGACACACAACCATTCACACTCATACTTACACCTACAATTGAAACTATTATAAAAAAAAAAAATTATTTGAGCAATGAATCCCTTTCATGTTTGTGCAATGCATGCTGGGTACCACCGTAACCTGATGTTTTTCATGGATTTATTCATGTTGAAATTTCTCTTTTAAATCCCTACTGTCATCTAAAGTATTATAATATTAGTGTATAGATTTTCCTAAAACTTCTCTATCCTGATGGCGGATGTGTATTCATGGTGTTGTCACTAAAAGAGATCAAGCCTGACAGCAACTTAAATCATGTTTTTCATGAGTATAAAATGAATATGACATAAATGGATTTTTCACTGGTCAGTCGAGAAATCGTGCCAGGCAGGGAACTTTGTGTACATCTGTTATTCATCTTCATTCTTACAGTCACCCGCATACATAAATCATACATGCAAATAAATCAAAAGGAAACCCAGGCCACAATTATTTATTCATTTTTATAGAGGACTTATAACCAAAAAACGATTTTAAATTAGTTACGTCTTTACATCAATGTCGGTTTGTCTCTCAAATGTGTTAAGTTAGATATTTCACAGATGGAATTCTGTTCAACCTAAAAGACACTGCTAGTTCTCTCCTATTCACAGATGAAACTGGTGAAAGACTGACTGGGAGGAGAAATTCTGCAGACAGCAATAAAAATTCAGTGCAGACAAGCTTGTAACTAGAAGCAGACCCCTGTCTAGGACACTGAATACTGCCCGAGTGTGGAGTATGCATGTTCTCCTTCTGCTTCCATGAGTTTCCTCCCACAACCCAAAATAGGCATTTTCATGCAACTGGCTATCTTACATTTCCCCACCGGTGTGAATCTGTGTGGCTGTTTTGAGATCACTCTACTCTATTCAGAACCATACAGGAGGCAACCAGCATTATTCCTTAAGTGTTCCTTCTAAGATAAGTAACTAATAATTGTCACAGGTTCTGCACATGTCTGGTGGAATGTGTGGGAGCTGAAGAACTACCTTGAGAACAACTTCCATTCATGGAAGTTTTGGTCGCGTTGAAATTTATGGTTGATTAATTGCTGGATCAATTCAACTGGATTTGATTGTAAATTTCTGTGGTGGCAAAAATGTACACAGAACACCAAATGCCATGTAGGCATCACAGTTACTGCCTTTAGACATAATGGGTCAATGTATGCTGTACGGATACTCACATTCCTCAGACTAGCGTGCATTTCCCCCGCCCATATTTTTGCAAGAATCGGCCCCAAAATCCACCAGAATGATGATGGAATCTGCACAGTACAGTAATCCCTGCCACAGTGCTCATGTATCAACCAGCTATTTAAAAGCCTGATGAAAAGTGAACTTATTTGTGTCAAAAAACCATGGAGACTCCTTCCAAACAATTCATTCATCCATTTTTCTGAACTACTTCATCCCAATTAGGGTTGTGGGGAGGCTGGCGTCCATCTCAGCCGACTCCAGGCGAGGGCAGGGTACACAATTGAACAGCTTGCCAGGCCATTGAAGGGCCAATACTCACACAACCATTCACATTTACAGGAGATTTGGAACAGCCAATTAACCTACTGTGCATGTTTTTGGACTGTGGAAGGAAACCGGAGCACTCAGAGGAAACCCACGCAAGCACGGGGAGAACATGCAAACCACACACAGAAATGCCAGAATTAGGAATTGAACCCGGGTCCTTCTTGCTGTGAAGCGGACATGCTAACCACTGCACTACCATCCCACCTCCTTCCAAAAAATTGAATACAAACGTCTCCTCAATAAAAAAAACTTTCTGTAATTAATAGATTTAGGAACTGCCTACACATGGTGCCCTCAGCAGATCGCTCTACCGATAGGTGTGCGGACCTGGGATAGGTTTTCAGTGCCTTTCCTTTTTAGAGCCGATTTTTCATGTGTATTACCAGTCATGTGTATTATCTGTTTTAGTTATCAGCAAGTTATCTGTTTAACGAGTTTATGTTCTGTCAAGCCTCTATTTTCTGTTTACTCCACTGAAATTTATTTATCTGTAAGTCTGTCTGCCAGCCTGATTTTTGGTTTTGTTTGTTTATTCTGTGAATCTGTGTGGTGGTGTATGAGCATCTATTTTTTGGGATTGCTATTATTAATATGTATACTTTTTTTTCTGCCCAACCTCATGCAATTCAGAGATACATGATAGCCAATTAGCAATACAGTAAACCGACAGCCTTACTGGGTTTCTTGTAATGGGCATCTGCAGACACCAGATGAAAACAAGACAACCATCAACTATATATTCGATTACTATGGTGCTCTGTTCAGAAGCTCCACTATAAGACACATTCTTAAACTCTATTAGTGGAGTGTTGTTGATACAAGTCCATGTACTCATTGTTACTATAGAAATACAATAAAATAAAGCAAGTGCATTAATGTAACCAAGCTGTGCTATTTTCCTGATTAAACAGAATGCTGTATACACACACACACACACACACACACACACATATATATATATATATATATATATATATATATATATATATATATATATATATGTGTGTGTGTGTGTGTGTGTGTATATATATATATATACACACACACACATATATATACACATACATATATACACACACATATACAAATATATATTTGTGCTGCAGTACTTCAGCTTATTACACTACTTGGTTCTATGGACTTATTTTGAATAGGCACATGGATTATAATGCTAGACTTCAAAATGGACTCTTCAATTCCCTACTAGACATCATTTGTTCCAAATGTTGTGGTGTGCTAATCACTCAACAGGCAAAGCTAATCTGTCAGGAAATGTGTCCACCCTCTGGACACCCAACATTCAGCATGCTGTTTCCTGCCTTGTGTTTATGTGCAGCTGATTTCTGCTCACACAGCTGTTTTTTTTTAGATTTTCCCTTCAGACTGGTACTCAGGATCTCTTTGTGTTCTTTTCCAAAGGAATCGAGGCAGTTATGGAATAAAACGTTGCTCCATGGAATTCTGATGAAATACAGCCCATGATGACCTAAATCAAGGGTATTAAAAAGCCAGTGACTGAAACACACGTCTGATTAATAAATACCAGAGCAAGCAACATAAAAGGAACATGAGAGGTGCAGAAACATGCTTTGGACATGCTCAAACAGGAATGAGTGGCCCATTGATATTGTGATGGATCTCTGGGAACATGTATGCACTGCTTATATATATATGAACAGTGTATCCACACCAGGAATTTCCCCCAAAACAGTAGAACCTATGTTGGATAAGTCAAAGGAAGAATCAAGCAAGTGAGGGGAAGTGCCGTGCAGTAAAGGTGAGACAGAATTGTACTACCTGTCTGTAACTGAAGCCCTGTAGTAGCAGGAAGTAAGGGAACTGCATGGGCGGGTGAATGGAATACTGTGTGCAGTTGTCATCGCCGCTCTCCGTCTCTTCTTTTCTGCCAGCCGCACAGGGAAGCTCTTTGTAGACCTTTGGGTCCTCCCCAACTGATTGGCTCTTAAGGCTCTGCTGGGGATCGGGGGATGGCCTGAGATCTGCTTCACTGAGACTCCTGCACAGGCCCAAGCCGATGTCTGTTACACTGCCACGCCCGCTTCCACCAAACACTATGGATCTCCCCCGTGATCGTGTCTTCTGCAGTTTACGCGCTTGAGCATTGATCCCTGGGAAACAACAATGACAAAATTATAAAAATGTGTTGAAGTATTTGCGTGGAATCTGTGGTAAGCGAGACATGTATATTTGTATTTATGACTCCAATCATGTTTTAAACTAGGAAGTTCAATATGTCTATTGCCATGGCAACGACACAAAGAATGACACCCTCAACTTCCTTCCAGCCAATCAGAGATAAAGACCCCCTGATGCAGATTGGCTAATATAGCGTCTTGTATTGGATGAGAATCAATGCAGGGATTAGAATCACCTTTAAAGATCACCCACCATTTTTATCTTTCCTAAATATTTGGCGTTGTGACTTGAAAATGCACTGAAGCAAGATGTGTACCGTATTTGTTTGGCTGTTAATTTAAAATATGATATAAAATATTTCTATGGAATTGGTTCCTGAAATGTGTGGGTAGAGAAGAAAGACAATTTAGCTGGAGAGAAAAATAAATAATTTAACAAACAGTTAAAAATGGAGAATCCTTATTTTGCAACAGGTTTATTGTAATGAGAGTCTCCTCCAGTATGACTCCGCCCCATCCAAATTGCATGTGTTAAACACTGCTCATCACCATCATTAAAAATAACATTTTAATAGAAACATACTGAATTCTAGAAGCATGACACACACTCCAGTTCATCCGCTTAATCCTAACTAGGGTCATGGGGAGGCTGGCGCCCATCCCAGCCAACTCCAGGAGAGGGCAGAGTACACCCTGGACAGCTCGCCAGGCTATCGCAGGGCGGAAACATGCTTACGGCTATGCAGTCGACTCATGTCGAAATTCGGCAATGGTTCTTTCACACCTCTCACCATAGACAGTATGAGACATGACCGGCCTTTGATAGCACAGTTAGCTACACTGGGGGGGACAGTGACAACCTGTGGTGAGTGGGGCTTGAACCCCCAACCTTAGGATCAGTGATCCAGCACCTATACCATTAGACCACCACTGTTTGCTGTAATTATCTGATACCACCATAGATTGTTTGAATCAATCTTGCGTATATATTGTCAGTAGTGATTTATTTAATGCATGTAAATGCGCTGTACCTGCAGTAACCGTGTCCTTGTCTCTGGAGATCTTCTCTTCAACGCTGGCTCGGCTCTGGATTTCAAAACGCCGAGCGTACCCTTCTCTGGGCTTCCAAAGGGATTGTAGGAGTAGTGGCCGCTCATTGTCTCCCACTACACGCACACATTCACTCCTCCATTCCTGCTCTCTGATGCAGCCAATAACATCGCAAAGGACATAGGCATCAGCATCCGCCTTGTTCAGAGAGTACCTATGAAAGCAGAAGGTATAGATATGAATACCTACGTTTTTGTTACTGGACAAGGTATTCAGGATATGGATGAAAAAAGCTTTAGTTGGATCTTGATAGTAGACTTCTTAAAAAAAAATATGATGTGATTATTAGTGCAGGCATACTGTACACATAACAAGCACAGTCCTGTGGCACAGTGGGTAGCGTTACTGCTTCACAGCTGCAGGATTCTTCGTTTGAGCTTTAATTCAGATTTGATGAAATTTGTTAACTCTTTTATGGAAAAACATCCACCCTTCCGTTTTAGTACAGATTTTTATGTTTATGTTTTATTTTTTGTAACTGCTTAATCCTAATTAGGGTCTCAGGGAGGCTGGTGCCCACCCCAGCTGACTCTGGGCGAAGGCAGACCTTGGACAGCTCACCAGGCCATCGCAGGGCGGAAACACTCTGACAGCTATGTAGCCTACTCTTGTCAAAAGTCAACAATGCTTCTTTTACAGCCTCTCACCACAGACAGTGAGAGCCATGGTCGGCCTTTGATAACCCAGTTAGCTGCACAGGGGGCAGATTTTATGTACTGTATTAGAATACACACTAGTACACACACAGTACACTCAAGGACACACACACACACACACACACACACACACACACACACACATGCCTTATTCCCCTTGTGATGACCTTAAACTGATTATTATTTCAGGAATGATGTTATACCCAAATCTATCCCTTACTATGGCCTCAGTTATTAAAAGGACACACTGGACACTTTTAAAAAGTAAAAGTTTCAGTTTTTGTACTGAAACAACAAACCAGTTGTGACCACAAAGTTGAATTCGAAACTCTCGAATATTCCAGTCCCCATTTGAAATAGAAACACACACATTCACTCACACACGTTCACTCACACACACACACACACACACACACACACACACACACACACACACACACACACACACACACACACACACACACACACACACCAAGTCAAGCTAAGGAATGGAGCAAAAGTGAAAGAGACCCACTTTCAAAAAACCCGAGTCAGCATCCCAGTGGTTAACATTCATGGTTTGCATTTCATTGTAGGAATTAATTTCTGCTCAAACCCACCCCCACCCCCATCTTTAACACAAATGGGGCATTTGGCATCCTGACATTCAAGTTAACTCAAACGGACATCTGCTGACATGAGCAATGGCTTGTTCATGTTTTTTTTTATCTTATCCCCACATCTATAAACAGTATCATCTACAGGGGGTGGACAAAATAATGGAAACACCTAACATTTTGGCATCATAATCTTTGAACATAATTTAAACAATCAAAACTTGGCATATGTATTGATTCATACAATTTGTGAATTGTTTCCAAAGGACTTTTAAGCCGTTCTTCAGTTAGAATACCCTCCAACTCTTTTAGAGACGATGGCGGACTTGTGCTTTGCTGAGGACATTTTCCCCTCTCTTTCAAAGGCAGTCATTACTTTTCAGACAGTACCTCTTGAAATATCGAACATTCGGGCAGGTTTCGTTACACTAGCGCCGACCATACCAGCACCAACAATTTGGCCTCTAAAAATCTGAGAGGTCTGCCATTATGAGGTATGATTAATGTTTTCAATATCTGTTTAATGTTTTTAAAATTTG
Source organism: Plotosus lineatus (assembly GCA_024760905.1). Lineage (NCBI taxonomy): Eukaryota > Metazoa > Chordata > Actinopteri > Siluriformes > Plotosidae > Plotosus > Plotosus lineatus. The sequence goes on along the minus strand of CM045730.1, from coordinate 38,538,582 downwards.
AAAAAGAAAAAAAACACATTTATTTTACATCAACATATCAAATAAAATTATTATACAAAAAATAATGTTAAAAGAACAAAAGAAGCCAACATGTCCGCGCGCTCAACCTTCGTGAGCAAGGAATGTCATACAGAACAAAAGGTAATGTGGACTTATCATAAACTACCGACATCACGCGATGTTTAAAAGTTAATAATAAAGTATAGTGGATATTTTTTGAATGCTGTAAATTTTGGGTACAGGTTCCCTTTAACTACTTTGACACCAAATGCTACATGATCATGTTCACATCAGACATGAATACTGTATGTTCTCGCGAAATCTGAATGAGAGAAGATCGCCAATATCCTCATGGCAAGGCACTATCCGGTGGCAACCAGCAATGCCTTCTGCAAACGTGTGGTCGAGGCTAGAGCCTATCTCAGGCAACTCTGGGCGAAGGCGGGGTACACCCTGAACAGCACGCCAGACCACAGCAGAGCCAAAGCACACACACAACCATACATACTCACTGTCACATGCCTAGGGGTGATCTGAAACAGCCAGTTAGTCTACTGTGCATGGTTTTGGACTGTGGGAGGAAACCAGAACACCCAAATGAAACCCATGCAAGCATGAAGAGAACATGTGAATCGAACCCAGGACATTCTTGCTGTCAGGTGGAGAGTATATTCTTCTTTTTTATTATGTGTGTGTATTTTGCATCGCTGCTTTTTCTTCACGGGGACAAACAGGGATTATCAATTATAGTTTTGAGAGGAAAAGCATAGAAATTGGCTTAGGACTTTTTTTTGGGGGGGGGAAAGGCTCTGGTGTGATGTCACACTTAAGGTTTAATGTCACTGTTCCTCCATGCTATTATATGCTTTATAAGAAACAGGACAAAAAGACAGAAAAGAAGCTGCAATATTCAGTGAGAGCACAATACCCATTACTGAACTTATTCAATTGGCAGATGTGACATTAAAAAGAAACCAGAATCCAGTCTTAGCTTGGATGAGCAGCTTAAGCTTCATGGTCTTTCAGGGGCCTGGGATTTATTCCTAAAGCCACTGTGAAAAAAGCTCGGAGCAATCTGAAACAGCGAATCAGCTTAATGTGCATGTTTTTGGACTGTGGGAGAAAGCCGAAGAACTTGGAGGAAACCAATGCAAGAACAGGAGAACATGCAAACCCCAGACAGAAACTCCCTTCCTGAGTCCAGAGCCCATGAGGTGAATGTGCTGCTTCACTGTGCCGACCTCTCCTGCATACTTGCACATGACATTCTGTATTTAATACCTTTGGTGGCAAACATCCAGAATGGAAGATAATTTACACTGCCATAGATAAATAGTAAAATTGTATTTCTGATGAATCCACCCAAATAAGCACAGAAAGCTTTGATGTCCTAACCTCTCGAGTGCCTCTTTCACCAACTCTTTGGCACTAGAGTGGGTTGTAGCCAAGACACTCTTATAGTTGGCACCTTCACAGATCTCTGTGCCAAAAATCTTCAGGATTCCTGGTGCTGTTACGTGACTGGATAGTTCTGAGGGATCGTCTGTTACTGATGGATCTTCTCCAGATGTTGGGACATCTCCACGAGCTGAGAGTCCACCTCGGTTGAACACTGAGGAAAGGCGGTGATGATGCCGGCGGATTCTGCTCTTGGCTGGCTGCCTGAAGCCAACGCCCTCCGCAGAGAGAGCAGTGCCACCCGACGAGCTGGATCTGGAAAAGAGAGAAAGGGGGTTGGAATAACTCCAGTTCAAATCCACACTGACTAGAAGCATATAAGCCTCCTTCTCAAGCAACACCGTTATCATGAAGTATCCTCATATGGCCTTCTATTGAAATAAAGCAGAGTAGAAAACTTCTGATGCTAAGGGAAGCTGGAGCTTGAACTTGAACATGTGCAGGCCCGGTCCACTGCTCTTTCACGGGTGCCACACAAAGGTGTCCTTTCAGCTCAGAGAAAAACATCAGCAATCTATATGACCTGCATGATCGACTTGAAAAAGAAAATTATGAAAATTATACTTTCTGTGAAAAATACTTTATATTTATACATAAAACAATGCTTTCCATCATAATAATTTCTAAATATTGAATGTACTTATTTTTATATGATTTTTTTTATTACTTAATACTGAACGGTCTGAGAGTCACACCAGGAATTCTGTTATATAAGTGCGGAAAATATTTACAGTAGAACTATATTACAAATAAATTATATTGTTTTATTATCACTGTATACAAACCATGTGCATATTTATGTAATTCATAGTTATAATCCGAAATTGTATGAGTGAATAATGGTCATTTAGCCTGAAGGTTTATATCTCTTAAGACACCACATAAGTCTTAAATACAAAGAAATACAAAATGATTTCCTGTCAAGATCAAAAATGTAGAATAAAAGTCATGTGAGGATACATTATAAGCAGTCATTTTGAGTGAAACTGCCCTTGTGCTGGATGGCTATACTGTGTGTGTGTGTGTGTGTGTGTGTGTGTGTGTGTGTGTGTGTGTGTGTGTGTGCATCCTGTCCCTGAGCTGGTGTGAAAATTCCCAAACCTCCTCATGGCCAGTCCAGTTGCATACCTGTGTCAGGTAATTGAGTTATATTCTCAAATTCCTAGATCAGAGGAGGGTGGCACACAGCGTAGCACTCACAATAAGAAGGTCCTGGGTTTTAGTCCCGGGCTCAGTGTATGGAGTTTGCATATGTGGGTTTCCTCCAGGTCCTCCAGTTTCCTCCCACAAAACATTCCCACTGGGCTAATTGTATACTCTTGCTGTGTGAATGGTTGTATGAGTATCAGCCCTGCTGTGATATGGTGAGCAGGTCTGAGAGAGCTCCAACTTCATGTGGAGACGGCTGGGATGGGCTCCATACCCCTAGCAACCCTAATAAAACTTGTAAAAAAAAAAAAAAAATTTTTTTTCTTCTTCTTTCTTTTTTTTTAGGAATAAGGCTACATATTAAAGGTACAAGAGATGTACACTTGCTGGTAAAACGAGCTGGATGGAAAGCACCAGTCTGGTGTCTTTTTTTGTGTAGACATGACTGACTGACTGTAGCAGAAGACTGATTTACCTGACTCAGGTGTGCTGCAGGTAGAAAAGAATAAAGTCCTGCCCAGAGGACAGATCTGACTGACAGGCACTTACTGGACTGAGCCATTGCTGTGCTTGCGGCTGAGTTTGGACAGGCTCCTCTTGGCTGCACTGATCGGTGCCGCTGCAGGTGACGGAGGTCCTGTTCTCCTTAAGGTCCGCTCACTCCACGTCATCGTCATAAGAAGTTCCCTAAAAACAACGGTGCATCAAAATCATTCTTCAGATCAGAACTCTGTTAACACTGATAGTCCAGGGATGAGAAATAGAAGGGGGCTGTTTTTTTTTTTTTTTCATGCAGTAAGATTCAATCTTAGCTTTTAAGATTCTGACGGAACAAAGTGTGAAAAGACACCAATACGTATGGAGAAGAAAACCCGACTCTACCTCGGACTTCCCCGCGTCTTTTAAAGCTCTGCACTCTTTGCGTTATATGCAGGGTTGCCAGATTGAGGAAACGGGTTTAGGTTCGCCATCGTCTTCAATTCATTACGCTGTACAGATTGACATCGTCATCTGAAAACCAGAGAAGTATTATTTGATTATAATCTAAATTATTTACTACAAGATGATCATCAGATACGATTTTGCTGCTCAGTGTCTTACACACAGGCTGTGATAAAGATGCTGATAAAACCAATCTGGCAACATTTAGCACATGAGCGGAGTGATGAACCTGAAGGGGCGGGTCTATGGATACTTTCGTGCCACTTTATCTGATCGATTTAAAGGGACAGTGGACAACACTTCCGAGGACCTATTGGTAGAAATTACTGAAGTAAACAATCAATATATAACTCTTAATCACTCACTCTTTTCCCAAAACACTTTATTCTATTAGGGAGGCTTGAGCCAATATCAGCCAACACTGAGGTGACCAAACTATCCCAGGGCCTACACACAACCACTCACTGACATTTATGGGAATCTTGAAACAGCCACAGTTATCTTAATCTGCATGTGTTTGGACTGTGGGAGGAACCAGTGTACAAGGAGGAAACCCACAAAAATATGGTGAGAGCATGCAAAATTCAACATAGAAACGCCCTCATTGAGCCCCGGAACCTTCATCATCAATAAATAGTTTTTCAATAATCCATAATCATTAAAATTTTTTGAGTTTTCAAAACCTTAGGATAAACTTCTGATATCTACACAAGGAGCGGGTACCCTCTTACAGGGGCCGCCATCTTGCACATTGTGTTTCTACAGTAGTCCAGAACTATGGGCTTCAAAGGGGAGGAGTCATCGAAGGGGAGGAGTCAGGAATGAAATCACTGTTGATTGCAATCTGGAATAATCACTATTAGAAGCCAATAGATATTTCTAAATTGTATACACTGAACCTTTAAAGCTGCAATAGATGATTTAAAAAAAAAAAAGGCATTCTATACGTTCCCAAATAGCCCGATAGAATTGTACAACATTATTTATTTATTTATTTTTAATTTACTGAGTTGTCTTAGCAAACATATCTGAGCTTCATTAGGAAATCTGTCTTCCAAGTCTGGAAAGCTTTTTCACATTTGTTATCAAGTTATTTTATGGGCCACCCGAGATACCGGTGATAGAACCTACATGAACATCATTGGGAATCTACTGAATGTCAAACCTGACCTAGCCATGTCTCTTTAGCGCTACTGTAAAGGAAACTAGAAGTATTGGGCAAGAGGTTTGTCACACCTTTATTATATTTCCTATTACAAGGCTAAGACGGAGATGAACAATCATTCATGCAATCTAGGTGAGATGATGTGTATGTCTTTGTACTGTGAGAAGAAACAGGAATACCGATCATGGAGAGAGAAAAAGACTTTTATTACCTAATGCACCTTTAATGTGGTCCCATGTTTAAATATCCATGATACAGGATTGAAGGAAATTAAATTAATTACTGTATAATTATCTCTATTAGTCTTTTTTGTTTATGGTCCAGTACGCCCCCATAGATCAAAAGGTGCAGGATGCTTAGCGATTCCTCAAATACTGAAGACTACTGCAGGGGGCAGAGGTTTCTCTTTCAAAAGCCCTACAGGTATGGAATAACCTTCCAGTTAATGTTCGGGACCCAGACACAAGCTGAAACGTACGTACTTGTTTAGTCAAGCATTTTATTTAATAGGGTTTTATTAGGTAAAGGAGCAGATCTGGGGGTCTCAGGCATAAAGAGTTGTGGTAAACTGTGACGTTGAGAAGCTGTCGCTCCTCCAATCTACATGCTCACCCAGGTCCGTTTGAAAGTGGGGTGACTGATTGTCCAACATCACAGGGTGCCCTCATGTCTACCTTCCTTCTAATTATCTCTCTTTCAGTTATACTGTACTGCCATAGCCAGTCATGCCGGGGTTCCTGCTTACACTCAGCAATAATAAAATATTCTATTTCCATTCCACTATTATGAGAATACATAACAACCCCCCACCACCACCCCCGTCTCTGTTTTTGTTGAGGTACACATTCTTCTTCTGGGATTCCAGTGATCCTGATCCCTCTGCTTTCTCAATCCTGTGTTGTGTCCTGATGTGCTGATGCCAGCTGGAGTTCTCATTTTGGAAGTCCTTCCTTCCTGCTGATGAAGATCTATATAAGATGTGCACTTACACTGTTAAGATGACTTTTCACTGCTGGTGATATAAACTCTTTCCCCCACAATTATTTTGGACTTACAGTTGTTGTATAACTAATTGGACTACATTTTGGACTGTAATGAATTTCTCATGTATGATTTGTATCTTTATGGTTTCAATCAATAGAGGATGGGTTTCCCTTTTGGGCCTGGTTCCTGTCAAGGTTTCTTCCTCGCAGCAACTGAGGGAGTTTTTCCTTGCCATCGTCGATGTGTACTGGATCAATAGGGATGTGTCGGGGTTCTGGGAAATGTTTAAATTCTCTTCTACTTTGTAAACTCGCACTTTTACTGTGTAAAGCTGCTTTGCTACGTTGTCAATTGTAAAAAGCGCTATACAAATAGAACTGAATTGAATTGAACTGAACTGAATTGTTAATATTACATCACATAACATGACCAATCAGCTACACATAAAGTTACCCATTTACTTTTACAATTAAATTCCTCACATTTGTCCAAATAAAAGTAAAAAGCAGAGAAATGGGTCAATCGAGTAAAATATTTTGTTAAATTCCAGGGATCCACTGACAAATCAAACAATCTACAGGTCTTCTGAGAACATTGTGTTGATATACTATGATGAAGAAACATGAACTGGATAGTAGATTTAGTTGAAAATATTTGGAATTATATGAGATCCTATGAACAGGACACGCATGAAAAAAATAATTTCTGTACAAATCTCTAATGTATCCATCAATATCATCCAATCAGATGATTTGCTGTGGCGACTCCCGAGTAAAAGGGAAAAAGCCGAAAGGAAGACAGACTCTAATGCAGGGGTGCTCAATCCTGCTCCTGGAGATCTACCTTCCAGAAGACATTCGCTCCAACCCTAATCACGCCCACCTAACCATCCAATCATCTCATCAAGACCTGACTGGATCTTACATGTCACATGGGCCACATTAGTGTTGGAGATAAAGTCATCTGGAAGGTAGATCTCCAGGAGCAGGATTGAGCACCCCTGCTCTAATGTATTAATTTGGACAATTTTAAAAGCAATATTCATATCAAATTGTAAAGTGTAATGACAGGTCATAAAAAAGTTAATAAAACTTGAGGCATGTAATTCATTCATTTTCCAAACTGCTCAATCCCAATTAGGGTCGTGGGGAGGCTGGTGCCCATCTCAGCTGACTATGAGGGAGGGCAGAGTACTAATTGGGCAGCTCGCCAGGCCATCACAAAGCAAAAACACGCTGATGGCTATGCCGCGACTCTTGACTAAAATCATAAATGGTTCTTTTACATGTCTCTCACCATAGACAGTGAAAGACATGGCCGGTCTTTGATAACCCAGTTAGCCGCACTGGGGGCACCCGACCAACAGGCCACCACTTCCCGAGGCATGTTAATGAATTCATTATACGAACCTCAACTTGATCATTATTATCTAAAACTGAGCTCATCAGTGGAAAACTATTGGGCAGGGGTGGCTCGGGAGATTTTCTCCCTAGAAAGAAATTCATACCAGTTAAATTTTCACATCAATTACAGTATGGTACAAAGAAAATATTGATGTATTAATGTACTACTAATTGAGGCATTTTACCCACCCTGAGATCTTACTGTAAACATGCGCTGAGGGTAAGTAAAGGTGCGGAGTGAGTAAATACTGATATCACTCATCAACAATATTACCAAACTTTAACATCCAATTATTTTCTGAACTGCTTAATCCTGATTAGGGTTGTGCGGAAACTGCACCCATCTCAGCTGACTCTGAGCAAGGGCAGACTACACCCTGAACATCTCACCAGGACATTGCAGGGCAGAAACACACTATGCAGCCTACTCTTGAAAAATGTCAGCCATGGTTCTCTTACAGCCTCTCATCATAGATAGTGAGAGACATGACCCAGCTTTGATAACACAGTTAGCTGCACTGGGAGGGGGGGGGCTGTGACAACTCATTGAGAGTGGGGCTTGAACCCCCAACCTTGTGATCAGTGATCCAGCACCTTAGCACCAGGCCACCACCACATTTAACATCCACCCCAGCTAAACCAAAAAGAAACCCTCAAGAGTAAGGAGGAAGAGTAAAGTCTCTTCCTGCTCATCTTCAATACAGACTTGGTTTTCTGAGTCTCAAAAAATTGTAATTATTTGTCTACACTGAGCTTCTTGATGTGAATAACAACATTAAGGGGGTGCTTCGGTGGTGTTGTGGTTAGCATGTTGGCCTTAGACCAGTGTCTGTCTTCCTTTCGGCTTTTTCCCTTTTACTCAGGAGTCGTCACAGCGAATCATCTGATTCGCACATTTGATCTGGCAGAGGTTTTTACGTCGGATGCCCTTCCTGTCACAACCCTTTTTAGCAAGGGACAGAAACACGCTGACGACTTTGCAGCTACTCTTTACGAAAGTCAGCAATGGTTCTTTTACATGCCTCTCACCATAGACAGTGAGAGACATGGCCCGCCTTTGATAACCCAGCTAGCTGCACTGGGGGGGGGGACAGTGACAACCTTGTGGAGAGTGGGACTCGAACCCACAACCTTTGGATCAGCAATCCAGCACCCTATACCACTAGACCACCACTGCCCCTGGCCTTAGACCAGTGCTTCTCAATTATTTTCTGTGGCACCCCCTCTAGGAAGGAAAAAAAACATTTGACCCCCCCCCCCACCTCGGTCTATAAAACGACATTGTATTTTTATTATCATTAAAAACATAAAGGAAAGCAATATAGTTCAACTTACAATAAAGAAAAACTTCATTGACATTGCTTTTTAATCTGTAATAGAAAAGATTTCAAGTGCACCAATTTAAAGTGCTACAAATGCACTGAAATTAAAAAAATACATCTTTACTTAAACTCATTAATCTTATTTATGTCTGCTCATGTGAAAAACCGCTACATCATAGCGTGACTATGAGAGCACCAATGCCATCTAGTGGAGTGGAGGAGCAATTACACTTAATTCTCGTACACTATTCCAGAAAAGCATGTTTCGCAGAGTCATACACGCTCCTGCCTCTGGCACCCCACTATTTGAGAACCACTGCCGACCAAAAAAGTTCTGTGTTTAAGTCCTACACTAGATGCAAACATTTCTGTATGGGATTTACATGTTCTCCCTGTGCTTGTGTGAGTTTTCTCTGGACACTCCTCAGTTTTTGTGCAGTCCAAGCTAATTGGCTGCACAGAATTGTCCTTAGGTGTGATGGTCTGGTAGGATATTCAGGATGTATGTCGGCTTTTGCTTGATGTACTGCATGTACAGTATTGGGCAAACATATAAAGAAATAAAGACAAAGCTATTAGGCAAAATATAAAAAGGTAATGTGGACTATTTATACCTGAGCTGAGTGGCCCATCAGGCCGGTGCTTATCCCCGGTTTCCATAGCATGAAGCTACCAGGAGTTCAACTCCTCCTGGATGGGACACTAGTCCATCACAGGTTATCTTCCCAGTATATTTTTACTGGTACCCATTTAGACTGCTGGGTGAACAGAGGCACACTTGGGGTTAAGACCTTGCCCAGGGGTTTTAGCACAGCCGAGGTCTGACTGGGATTTGAACACACAACCTCTTGATAATGAGCCCAGCACCCTTACCACAACACCACCGACCCCAAAATAAAAAAAAAAGTCTGTTTATTTTAGGGTAGAATAGTGGTTAGCATGTCCACCTTACAGCAAGAACGTCCTGGGTTTGATTTCCAGCTTTTTATGAAGAAAGCATTGAATTACAATATCTTCGGGGGGGGGGGGGTTATACAGTTTTTTACATACGCTTAAGACTTTTACACAACAATGAACATCCTACATTATTACTGTTAGTAAATGGTACCACACATTTAGGATTAAGATCTGTTCTGCAAATTGCCTATTTCATCTATGTTCAGGTTATTATTAGTATTTTTGGGACAGTGGTGGCCGGGTGGTATAGGGCACTAGCTCGCTGATCCTAGGATTGGGGGTTCAAGTCCCATTCTCTACAAGGTTGTCACCCCCCCCCCTCCCCCCCCTCCCCCCCAGTGCAGCTAACTGGATTATCAAAGGCCATGTCTCTCACTGTCTATGGTGACAGGTTCATGTAAAACAACCATTTCTGACTTTTGTAAAGATTAGCTGCAAAGCCATCAGTGTCCCGACATAAAAACCGATGCCAAATCAGATGATTTGCTGATGCGACCGCTGAAAAAGGGAAAAAGCTGAAAGGAGAAGAGAAGAGGATCTATGTTCAGGTTATAACATATGAAAAAATAATGCATCAGTGTAATGTGATTAAACTGGTAGAAATCCACTCATTCATTTTCTGAATTACGTAATTCTAATTAGGGCCACTGGAAGGATGGCACCCATCTCAGCTGACTCCAGGCATGGGCAGGGTACAACCTGGACAGCTTGTCATGACATTGCAGGGCCAACACTCACACAACCATTAACACCTAGGGGAGATTTGGAACAGCCAATTAAAATACTGCACATGTTTTTGGACTGCAGGAGGAAACTGGAGTACCCAGAGGAAACCTATGCAAAGCACGAGAAGAACATACAAACTTCACTCAGAAACGCCCAAGCCAGCAATCAAAGCCAGGTCTTCATGCTGTGAGTGCTAACCACGACCCTTGTAGGGAACCCTGTCAATCATTTTGGAGCTGCCAGTCTGTGATGACGTTCACAAACCTCAACCAGAAGCCGTGTTAAATCTTAAAGATTTGTCTCCATCTGCTGGTCAGTATCTATGGACGCGTTTTAAAAGGGCTGTCGCCTGCCGGTCGTTTTAAGTCTTAGGTGGTGCAGCATGGTGGTGTGGTGACTAGCTAGTCTGTTTTATAGCAAGAATGGCATGGGTTCGAGCTTCAGGCCCATCCAGCATTTTAAGATTCGATCAGATTCAGCTTTATTGTCATTACACATGTATAAACACAGAGTAGTGAAATACAGTTTAGCAGCCAATCAGAAGTACACAGAGCAGCAGGTGATATATATATATATATATATATATATATATATATATATATACACATAATGTGCAGTATGTACAGCTAGAAGTAGTTATGTACAGATAAGTGGAGTGTAAAATGTGAGAATAGTCATATATGGCTTATGTATAAAGTTATGTGAGACGTTATGTACATATATGGACAGTGTAAACAGTGGGGGGAAATTAGCATTCATTTACAGAGGAGCAATATACATGTTATATATTACTATACAGAAGAGTAAATATACAGATGTAATATAAACATATGTGCTCTCTCTCTCTCTCTCTCTCTCTCTCTCTCTCTGTGTGTGTGTGTGTGTGTGTGTGTGTGTGTGTGTGTGTGTGTGTGTGTGTGTGAGCGCGGGCGCGCGTGGATGTACATATCTGTACAGAGCACACAGATTGACCAGTCAGTTGCCTGAAGACTCAGATCAATTGATTAAACGAGAAAAGTCAGGGGTGCTGCTGTTTGGTTGAAACAAAAACCTGCAGCCTCAAGACTCTTAGTGGCATAAACTTGACATGCCTGGACTAGACTATAACAATGGAAGCATGTACATATGCGGGTATGAATGATATGAATGGTACAGTACTGCTATTATGTAATGTGGATGGGAGGGAAGGTATTGTATAGGTTTCCTCTGGGACGCTACTTTCCTCCCATAGTCCAAGCACCAATGCACATTAGGCTAATTGGACATTCTCGATTGCCCCTAGGTGTGTGTGTGTGTGTGTGTGTGTGTGTGTGTGTGTGTGTGTGTGTGTGTGTGTGTGTGTGTGTGTGTGTGTGTGTGTGTGTGTGTTGGTACTGCAGTGGTGCTTAGAGTACTGACAGTTGTTCAGGGTGTATCCCTGGTGTACCCAGACTTTGCCTGGAAACAGTTGGGAAGGGTTGCCACCACTACACAAACTCAGTAAATGATACGTTTTCATATTGTGTGTGTGCTTAATTTTTTTTAAACAATATAACTGGGTTATCAAAGGCCAGCCATGCCTCTCTTATTAGAATTTATTCCTTCTTCTGTTTCACATGAAATGTGTTTGTGCTGAGTGACTGCTGAAGCTTAGCTAATCTATTCAATTGACCTAGTGCAGTATTGTTAATGTATTTGCTTGTGTTTGTTTGTTTGGTTGTTTTTTTTGCTTGTTACCCCTTGGGGATATTTAATTGCAGTAGAATTTGTGAGGGCTGAACATTTGAGAGATCTGTTGATATGCCTGGTGTAATGTAGAATAACTGTGAACCAAAGTGAAAAGAAACCAACATGTCAATTAAACCAATCATCGAACATCACCGATCACAAATTCATGATAGCATTAGATATGTCAGTCAATTCTTCTTAAATATTGATTAATAAAGTAATTAATTAATAAATGCAGCCGTTGGGAGGTGGGGGGCACAATGCAGTGTCTCTTCCTCACGTCGGCCCCAAGCCCGGATAAATGCAGAGGGTTGTATCAGGACGGGCATCCGACGTGAAACCTATGCCACATATAAAAATGTGAATTAAAAATAATAAGAAGAAAGTAAGTAATTAATAATACAAAGCCAATTTAGAAATTTGTATTTGCTCGAGGATGGATAGGATCAGGAATGAGTACATCAGAGGGACAGCACATGTAAGAGGTTTTTGGAGACAAAGTCAGAGAGGCTAGATTGAGATGGTTTGGACATGTACAGAGGAGGGATAGTGAGTATATCGGTAGTAGGATGCTGAGGTTGGAACTACCAGGCAGAAGGTCAAGAGGAAGACCAAAGAGAAGATTTATGGATGTGGTGAAGGCGGACATGAAGGCAGTTGGTGTAAGAGAAGAAGATGCAGAGGACAGGGTGAGATGGAGGCAGATGATTCGCTGTGGCGACCTTTGAAGGGAACAGCCGAAAGGAAAAGAAGAAAAGGTGTTTGCTCCAATGCAATTAATATGCTATGACCCTTTGCCATGTTCCAGCAGTAGAAATGCCTTATGAATAATGTTCTATCATCCCAATTGGATAGGAAATAACACAATAATGGAGGACAGAGTAAGTTCGTAAAATACATCAAGAGCCATTGAACAGGACAGTGGTACAGCTCCATGTGTGTGTCCATGATGGCCTGCTGGAGTGGGCTCCTGCTGTGCATCCAGCATTCCCAGGATAATCTCCAAATCCACCGGGAGCCTGATAAGGATAAAGCACAGGGTACTTCTATTTCAAACGCAGAAATGTCCTCTCTTATGGATTAATGAACTAAGTGAGGTGTGTGTGTGTGTGTGTGTGTGTGTGTGTGTGTGTGTGTGTGTGTGTGTGTGTGTGTGTGTGCGTGCATGGGTATGGGTGTCTGTGTGCACGCGTGCACGTGTGTGTGTGTGTGTGTGTGTGTGTGTGTGTGTGTGTGTGTGTGTGTGTTCACTGTTGAAGAGTGTAAGGACACCGCTTTATTTTAATTGTAAGTGGGCTGTAGTTCTTATCATGAGTTTTATCAACAGCCTGTAACCTTTTCTTTCTCTTTCAGCAGAGCCAGGATACGGCGACCTTGCTGTTTCAATATACATTTCCCATTTTTATTTATTTTATTAATAGTTATTATTTTCTCTGTACTTGTTATTCCAGTTCCAGATAAACTTGTATTTCCTTTTGTTATTTTTAAACAATTGTTTTTTTAAGAGAACTCCATGTGCAGTATATCACTGTTATTTATATGCATGTATCATCCTAATCAGGGTCGTCAGGATTATTATTATAATTTTTATTATTATTATTATTATTATTCATTCATTCATTCATTCATTCATTTACTCACTTTCTGAGTCACTTAATCCTAATTATCGTCACGGGGAGGCTGGCGACCATCTCAGCTGATTTTGGGCGAGGGCGGGGTACACCCTAGACAGCTCGCCAGGCCATTGCAGTATTATTATTGCTATTGTTGTTGTTCTTGCTATTCATTCATTCCTTCACAGGGAGGCTGGTGTACATCTCAATTGACTCAGACAGAGTACACCCTGGAGAGCTTTCTTCTTCTTCCTCTTCTTCTTCTTCTTCTTATTATTATTATTATTATTGTTGTTGTTATTATAGCAGTACAAAACTGGTTATTATTTTATTGTTTAAAAAGCCTCAACGAAGAAGTTATCTGCAGCCATGAGGGGGGCACAAACAAGTGCCCGCTCTCACGTCGGTCCCAAGCCCAGATAAATGCAGAGGGTTGCAACAGGAAGGGCATCCGGCGTAAAACTTTTGCCAGAATACAAAATGCAAACCGTAAAGACAAATTTCATACCGGATCAGTCGAGGCCTGGGTTAACAACGACCGCCATCAGTGCTGTTAACCAACATGGTGCTTGTGGAAATTGGACTACTGTTGGTCAAAGAAGGAGAGGCGGGAGGCGTGTCCGTAGGCAGCGAGAGAGAAGAGGAAAAGCATGAGTTTAGGACTGAGAGTAGGGACTTTGAATGTTGGAACTATGGCAGGAAAAGGTAGAGAGCTGGCTGACATGATGCAAAGGAGGAAGGTGGACATACTGTGTGTTCAGGAGACCAGGTGGAAAGGTAGCAAGGCTAAAAGCTTAGGAGCAGGGTTTAAGCTGTTTTATCATGGTGTGGATGGGAAGAGAAATGGAGTAGGAGTCATCCTGAAGGAGGGGTTGAGCAGGAATGTTCTAGAAGTGAAAAGAGTGTCAGACAGAGTGATGAGTCTCAAGTTAGAAATTGAAGGTGTGATGTTCAATGTTGTTAGTGCTTATTCCCCACAGGCAGGATGTGAGTTAGAAGAGAAGGAGAGATTCTGGAGTGAGTTAGATGAAGTGATGCAGAGTAACCCCAGAGTGAAAGAGTGGTCATTGATGCAGACTTCAATGGACATGTTGGTGCAGGCAACAGAGGGGACGAGGAAGTGATGGGCAGGTATCCAGGACAAGAACACAGAAGGACAGATGTTGATAGACTTTTCAAAAAGGATGGAAATGGCTGTGGTGAATACTTTCTTCCAGAAGAGACAGGAGCATAGGGTGACACATAAGCGGAGGTAGGAGCACACAGGTAGACTACATCTTGTGTACATGATGTAATTTGAAGGAAGTCAGTGACTGCAAAGTAGTAGTGGGTGAGAGTGTTGCCAAACAGCATAGGATGGTGGTGTGCAGGATGATGCTGATGGTAAGAAAGGTGAAGAAAGCAAAGGCAGAGCAGAAGACAAAGTGGTGGAAGCTGAAAAAGGAAGAGTGTCGTGTTGTCTTCAAGGAGGAGTTGAAACCGGTTTTGGGTGATCAGGAAGTGCTTCCTGATGACTGGACAACTACAGCGAATGTGATCAGGGAGACAGGTAAGAGAGTACTTGGCATGTCCTCTGGAAGGACAATAGATAAGGGGACTTGGTGGTGGAATGAGGACGTGCAGGAGTGTGATTTTTTGACAAGAATATTCAACAAGGTCATAAAGAGTGAAAGGATGCTGGAGGAATGGAGGAGAAGTGTCCTTGTGCCCGTTTTTAAGAACAAGGGAGACGTGCAGAGTTGTGGCAACTACAGAGGGATAAAGTTGATGAGCCATACAATGAAGTTATGGGAAAGAATAGTGGAAGCTAGACTAAGGGCAGAAGTCAGCATTTGTGAACAACAGTTTGGTTTCGTGCTAAGAAAGAGCACCACAGATGCAGTTTTTGCTTTGAGGATGTTAATAGAGAAGTACAGAGAAGGTCAGAAGGAGCTGCATTGTGCCTTTGTGGATCTGGAGAAAGCATATGACAGGGTGTCAAGAGAGGAACTGTGGTATTGCATGAGGAAGTCTGGAGTGGCAGAGAAGTATGTTAGAATGGTGCAGGACATGTATGAGAGATGTAAGACAGTGGTGAGGTGTGCTGTCGGTGTGACAGAAGAGTTCAAGGTGGAGGTGGGACTGCATCAAGGGTCAGCTCTCAGCCCCTTCTTGTTTGGACAGGCTGACAGACGAGAATCGCTATGGACTATGATGTTTCCAGATGACATTGTGATCTGTAGTGAGAGCAGAGAAGGTTACAGAGAGCAGAGATAAAGAAGGTGGAGGATTTTAAGTACTTAGGCTCAACAATCCAGAGCAGTGGAGAGCGTGGAAAAAAGGTGAAGAAGCGTGTGTAGGCAGGCTGGAATGGGTGGAGAAAAGTATCCGTTGTGATGTGTGATAGGAAGGTATTGGCAAGAATGAAGGGAAAAGTGTACAAGATGGTGATGAGGCCAGCGATGTTGTATGGTTTAGAGACAGTGGAACTGGGGAAAAGACAGGAGGCTGAGCTGGAGGTAGCAGAGATGAAAATGTTGAGGTTCTCTTTGGGAGTAACGAGGATGGATAGGATCAGGAATGAGTACATCAGAGGGACAGCACATGTTAGAGGTTTTGGAGACAAAGTCAGAGAGGCTAGATTGAGATGGTTTGGACATGTACAGAGGAGGGATAGTGAGTATATTGGTAGTAGGATGCTGAGGTTGGAACTACCAGGCAGAAGGCCAAGAGGAAGACCAAAGAGGAGATTTATGGATGTGGTGAAGGAGGACATGAAGGTAGTTGGAGTAAGAGTAGAATATACAGAGTATAGGGTGAGATGGAGGCAGATGATTCACTGTAGCGACCCCTGAAGGGAAAATCCGAAAGGAAAAGAAGAAAAAGAAGAAGAACGAAGAGTTTATTTGAATGTAACGATTATAATTTAAAGCTCAGCAACATATTTTAATATCTTAGTTTAAATAGTTTCTTGTAGTTATGAACAATGTTTTTTTTGAATAATCAAAAAATAAGGTTGACTATTTTGACTAAATTATTAAATAAAAAATTCCCAGGTGATATCTCCATCTCACCATACTGTAATATAATTACTAATTTGGGTTTTAGTAGTGAAAGCGCTACAATTAAGCTCCAACAATTTAAATATAATATCAAAATTATATCCCAGAGTGCAATAAGAAGATATCTTCTTCTTCTTCTTCTTCTTCTTCTTCTTCTTTTCCTTTCGGCTTTTCCCTTCAGGGGTCGCCACAGCGAATCATCTGCCTCCATCTCACCATTGCATCTTCTTCTCTTATACCAGCTACCTTCATGTCCTTCTTCACTACATCCATGAATGCAATAAGAAGATATATATTTCTCAATTGTTTCATTCTGAAGACGCTTTCTAAGAGAGGCTCTGCGATGGTCTGGTATTTCTGGGTGGACCCCATTTCTGCCCAATGTTGGCTGAAATAGGCTCCAGTCTCACTGTAACTGTAACAGGATGAAATTAGTGAGAGAGTGAGTGTGTTTGTGAGACTAATGTAAATACGGAAGTTAATGGTAGTGTCAAAATAGTTTTCTGAGTCAAAATGCAGTTCAAAAAACATTGTATTCATTCAGTCGCCAAACCCCTTAATCATAGCCAAGAGAAGGCTTGGGCATGTTAATTGCAAGGCCAGAGCGCACGCACACACACACACACACACACACACACACACACACACAGTCATTTTCATTTTCACCTTGTTAATTTGAGACAGGCATTTAGGCCTATATATATGCCTTTGGGCAGTGAGCGGAAACCAGAGAACTTGGAAAACACCCACACAAGCACAACCAGCTGTTAAACAGCAGCTGAAACTATTTAAAATAGGGTATACCTGTACTTTTGTAATAATATCATGATTGTAGGCAAACAAGACAGACAAGTGCGCATGTATATGTTTGCATGGGTGAGTGGAGTGAGGTGTATAAGTCAGAGAGGCTAGATTGAGATGGTTTGGACATGTACAGAGGAGGGATAGTGAATATATTAATAGTAGTATGTTGAGGTTGGAACTACCAGGCAGAAGGCCTAGAGGAAGACCAAAGAGGAGATTTATGGATGTGGTGAAGGAGGACATGAAGGTAGTTGGAGTAAGAGAAGAGGATGCAGAGGACACTGTGAGATGATTCGCTGTGTTGACTCCTGAAGGGAACAGCTGAAAGAAGAAGAAGTCCAGGTGATGTCTCCACGCAACAGAAATATCTTAACAGTTATGACTTTATTATCACAAATAAGTTTCTGAATACAAAAGTATATTTTTAAACAATACAAAACAAAAAAGCAGACACAAACAAAACAACAAATAAAAAAGCAAACAATAAGAAAATTAGCATTTTTTTTCCTGAAGGACGGGGACAAATTGAGGTGTAGCAAAACATTAGCATGTTATGTACTTTTATAATTATGCCAAGTGTTCATGTCTGCGCGCGCGTTTACATAAAGAAGAGGGACTGTGGGCGGAGCCAGGGGCGGGGCCTTCTATTCAAGAGAACCTCCGGCTGACTTTTTCTTCTCGGGTGGTGGTGATGGTGGGCGGGGCTAAGACTTTTTCCTTAATTCGTTCATGTGTGAACCGGATTACTCGGCACCAGTCCTCACGCTCGCGCGCGCGCGTCTGTGTGTGTGTGTGTGTGTGTGTGATGTATGTTTGACCAGAAGAGGTTGAGCAGAGACGAAGCCGCGTCCCTTCCGGTAGAGGGACCGACGGGTGGAGGAGCAGCGCACAGATGGAGCTTTTGTGCGGATCTGAACTTCCCTTCTGGGTGAGTCGCGCTGCGCTCATGGCCAGGTTCACTTGGTGCTCATTCATCCATCATTTTCTGAACCACTTAATCCTAGTTCGGGTCGTGGGGAGGCTGGCGCCCATCTCAGCCGACTCAGGGCGAGGGCAGAGAACAGGGGACAGCTCGTCGGGCCATCGCAGGGCAAAAACACTCAGCTTTGCAGATACTTGTGTCGAAATCAGTAATGGTTCTTTTCCATGAGTCTCACTCCATAGACAGGGAGAGACATGACAGGCCTTTGGTAACCCAGTTAGCTTCACTGTGTGTGTGTGTGTGTGTGTTGGGTGTGTGTGTGTGACAACCTGTTGAGAGTGTGATTTGAACCTGTAAACTTAGGCTCAGTGATCAGGCACCCATACCACCAGGCCACCACTGCCCACCTTGGTGCTGAAGTTATTGTAGATATGCATCTTTCACCATTACTACACTCGCCCCTTTAACACGTCACGTGCTCACACCCTGCTGTAGGCTGTGGATGGAGAGCTGAGCTCACATTCAAAACCATGGCAGAATCCCCAGGAGCTGATAGAGGTTCACTGGTGGGAGTTGAGGATGTTTTTGTTGCTACAACAAAGAAACAAAGCAACAATAGCAACGATAAAATCAATCAATCAATAAATAAAAACCGATCAGAGTCTTGATCTGTGCTGATGTTTTGTTTACAGGGTTGAAGATAAATGACAGCATGAGTTGTATTGGACATGGCTGCCTGTTGATACTTTTAAAGTCTGATTGAAGGTTTCTCAGACAAAATGAATATGCATTGCTTATGCTATTTAAGCTTTATTCATTAATAAGCATCTGTTCTTTTGTTGGTAATTGTCAGTTACTGTCACAGTGCAGTGTGAAAGATGAAGGTTGTATGGAACTGTAGCTTTCCTGATCTCAAGAGATGGTTTCCTCACAACTACAGTTTTAATAAATTCGAACAATCCAGTTACCTGTCTCTCTGTCTGTTTGGCGGCATGATGGGTAGCATGTCCGGACAGTCCTGGGTTCAAGTCTCAGGCTCAAGTGTTTCCGTGTGGAGTTTGAATGTTCTACCCATGGTTGTGTTGGAACCCCTGCAGGTAAACTGGTTTCTTCCCATTGTCCAAAGATATGCAAATTGACCCTAGGTGTGTGTGTGTGGTTACCCTGATGTATCCTGTACCCTGCCTTTGTCCAGTGTTGGCTGAGATAGCCTCCCCTCAACCCTATGATGATTTGCCAAACGAATAATACAACGAGTGTCTGTCTATTATATTGAGTAATTTTTCCTGGAAACCATACTGACATGAATGAATTAATAATACATAACTCATAAAATAAACTTGAAATTAAATAAAAGGAATAAATGAAACAAAGTTGATATTTAAAACTAATACAGTACATTAATTTTCTTTAAAAAAATGCAAACAGTAGTCTCAGGTGCTGGATTACTGATCCTAAGGTTGGGGGTTCAAGCCCTGCTGTCAACGGTTGCCACTGTTGCCCGTCCAGTGCAGGCCAACCGTGTCTCTCACTGTTTATGGTGTGAGGTTCATGTAAAAGAACCATTGCTGGCTTTTGACAAGATTAGCTGCATAACCGTCAGTGTGTTTCTGCCCTGCAATGGCCTGGCGAGCTGTACAGGGTGTACACTGCCTCGCCCGGAGTTGGCTGGGATGGACACCAGAGTCCCCATGACCCTAATTGGGATTAAGCAGTTACAGAAAATGACAAATAAATTTGAAGTTTTACTGAGCATCTTGTAGAACCAGCCATAGTTCCTCTGAAAATTTTGACTTTCATACTTGTTTAATTTTTTATAAGTGATAAGCAATAAAAGCAATAATTTACATAGCTCCGCTCTGAGACCTAAATATTTATGTTATGCAAACCCAGCATCCTTTCTTTTGTGCTTACTCGGAAAAGTTATAAAATACACATCATTCTTTATTTACTGACATCTTTTTCTGTAATATTAATTTGGACCATTATTACTTTTGTGTGTAAAGCTTTATGTGTAAAAATTTACATACAGCTTTCCAGATAAAAGATGTACTATAAACGGGTTCTGGTGGACTGTACCACCTGCGACAGCTGATGTTTTTTTTTTTATATGAGCGTGTAGACAATGCTGTTATCAAACTACAGGGATCCCTCACTTTCCACTGTTAATTGGGACTGAGACCCCCCCATGATAACCGAAATCCGCGAAGTAGGATCAACCCCCACGACTGACGTATACGTACATGTCTATTTGTATATAATATCAATAAATACATATTCAATGCTATAAATGCTTATAATAACAATTAAACATTAAAAAATGAAAATGCATAAGATGTAAATAAAATCTAAATAAACACACACACACACACACACACAGATGTGCACCTCACAAAAATGTAAATAGTTTTGATGGGAGCTTTTGGATTGTTTTTTGTTTAGCATTTTTTGTTGTTGTTGTTGCATAATTGGCCTTGTTTTTGTGCCATGTTCCTTAACCTTTTCCCCTATTCTTGTTTAATTTTCTTATTTTTTATTTCAATGAATATTTAAAAAAAAACCGCGATGCACTGAAGCCGCATAAATTGAAGCGCAAAGTAGCGAGGGATCCCTGTACTCCTGGATTTTCTTATCATATTCCATCTTGCATTGCTGCAACTCTATACACAGCTCGGCAAAAGTATTTCTGCTTGAAAAAAATTATGTCCTTGTATTGGCCATGAAAGCTTGGAATGACATCATATACTTCACACACAATGCCATCCAAATGAAGTAGTGAGTTGGTTTTGAAGTACAGTAGTGCGTTGTTTCAAACCTGGTATTTAAATATAACAAATAGACTATCGGTGTCAATTACAACACCCTTAACTATAACACCTGTACAGCTGCACATTCATGTAGTTCTCAGTTCAGCCAATCAAGTTTAACATTCTTTCATTTTCCATACCACTTAATCTTACTAGGGGCTCGGGTAGGTCTGAGTATCTGTCAGCTGACTCTTGGCAAAGGTGGGGTACACTCTCCACATCTCACAAATCCATCACAGGGCCAAAACACATAACCATTCACTCTCACACCTAGGGGCAATTTGGAACAGCCAAGTCTTTAGATAATGGGAGGAAACCCAGAGTACCCAGAGGGCAAGCACAGGAAGAACATGCAGAACTGCCCTAACTGTGGCTAGGACGCCAACCCTGGACCATGTACAGGTGTTTTTAATGAGGTAGACGCAACGGATCACTACATCATCATGTCAGCCTTTTATTTTTTATAGCTTAAAGTTTTTATAGCTTCTTCTACAGAACAACTGAGAAGCAAATTTGTTCCGTTTTTGCTTATCTCATGGCCACTATAAACCATTCTGACACCTGCCTCTCTTTATTAATTAGAGTGTTTAAGAAACTACTAAGTGATTCATCTGAAAATATGTATGGTGTCTGACAACGCATCGCTTTACATATGGAAAAAACTTCCTCTTGTATCAACAACCACATAATCATTTTACCTTTACACATAAAGGAGCATAGCAATATAAATCTTGTTTTTAGATTGCATCTCGAGCTGCTACTTGAACCAGGTAACAAGAAATGACTCAGCACTTACTGTCCAAATGAGAATACAACAGAGCTTTCTGTCACATAAGTATTTAAACATGATCTTGTTAACAGATACTGTATGTTTGTTCATGCAAAAAAAGAATTGGACTTTTACTGGTAACTTTTTTTTCCAGAATGTAATTCATCCATCAAATTCATAGTTCTTGCAGACATGGAAAAAATTAATTCTGCCCTAGCATGAGGCTGTACAAATCGCTCTTGGATATAGTGTATACAACCACATGTGTTTCCCCTCATAGTTTAAACCAGGGGTCGGCAACCCGTGGCTCCCGAGCCGCATGCGGCTCTTTGACCTTTCTGGTGTGGCTCCGTGGCTTTTCAAAATAATGTTGTACTTTACAGTGGCCGACGGGTGCAGCACAAGCTGCTGATTTACTCACATCGGAAGCACTTCGGGCGTTAAACCAGCTTTCACCTGAATGATGAGGGTACCCTTCTAAAAATGCTCTTTTAGGGTAGAGGAAAATTAACAGTTACGGGTGTGTGCGGATATTTATTTGGTGTGGGCGGGGTGATTTTGTGTGTGTCTATCCACAAGAACACAAGAACACACACACAAAATAACCCCGCCCACACCAAATAAATATAAAGGAGCCCTAAAAGAGCTCATGGCAAGCAGCAGCGCAGCAAGCAAGAGATTTTTTCCGCCACCAGGGTTTTTAATCCAGGAACGGAAATCACAGCTGAAGTAAGAGACGGTGGATGAGATTTGTTTATACACAGCAATCTTCTTCTTCTTCTTCTTCTTCTTTTCCTTTTGGCTTTTCCCTTCAGGGGTCACCACAGCAAACCATCCGCCTCCATCTCATCCTATCCTCTGCATCTTCTACTCTTACTCCAACTACTTTCATGTCCTCCTTCACCACATCCATAAATCTCCTCTTTGGTCTTCCTCTCGGCCCTCTACCTGTTTATACAGAGCAATCTCTGAATTAAATAACTCTCCTCCCAGTGACGAAATAAAAGACTGGGTGTGGTCTCCACTCTGAAAATTGGTCGATCAGTGCAGCATTAAACATTAATATTATTTAAAAGAATGTTGAGCAGGCTCCTTCTTAAAATAAGTCTTTGTATACTTTTCTGTGTTGCTGTCGTTTTTGTAAATTAAAACTATGACAAAACAACATTAATATAACGAATAAAGAAAAAAAACCGAAGGGACAGTGAGGTAGACTACCCAACCCGTTAACACATCTGGCTGCACCCCGTCCCTCGCTTCGTGGGACAGATATTCTATTTCTTTATAAAAATACAAGAAGGTCTCGAATAGATTCATTCATTTTCTGAACCACTTAATCCTAATTAGGGTCGCGCTGGCGATTATTATTTTTTTTAATCGAAATATTTTTGTTACAAGCAGAATTGTAATTTAATTGTCTCTGCAGTCATTTAAATCAATGCAATACATTGTTGTTTTATATTAACATGAAGGGAAAAGCGGAAAAACATTACATGCAGTATTACTTGATTTTAAATGTCAAAAAAGGACTTGTGGCTCCCAGTGTTTTATTTAATGTGGAAAACGGGAACAAATGACTCTTTGAATGGCAAAGGTTGCCGAACCCTGGTTTAGACTATTCAGTACAAATAAGATTTGAGTTACAGTATACCAGTCTAAGTGTCACGGCAATCAATCAATCTGGGTGCGGTGCCAGAATTGTGGTGTAGGCGGCAGCCATAACAACTTGTCATGGCTGTATATGAAGGGCAAAAAATCTGCAGTAGAGGCCCAAAGATCTTTCTGCCGGGTGTTTTTATTGAGACACCATCTCCAGCTAGCTAGCCATGACTCTAAAAAGTTCATCCGCCCTTTGATAGGTCTTGTTTTTATTCTTACCGGGTTGCTAGCCACACCTACTCACCAAATTTGGAACCTGGTGGTTGAGCCGGTTTAGTTGCCGACCATTAGACCATGCAACAGGTTGTACTGGCTTACATGTTAGCAGTAGCAGCCAAAACCTGGCCTGACAGAGAAGTGTCACTGCAGCTAGTATATAAAATCTATTACAGTGATATGAAGTACGGTGATTGCTCGCTACTTCATGCTTCAGTTTCTGCGGCTCTCAGTGCATCCCAGGTTTTTCAAAAATATTCATAGAAAAATAAAAAATTAAGGGAAATAGGGTTAAAAGTTAAGGAAAATGCCACAAAAACAAGACCAATTATGAAAAAAACCCCACACAAACAAAAACAAAACAAAAAAACCAACCCAAACCCCCCAACAAAACTACTTCCATTTTTATGTGAGGTGTGCATCTGAGTGCACGCCCGCACATCTGTATGTGTGTGTATTTATATTTTATTTGCATCGTATGCATTATTTTTGAATGTTTAATTGTTATTATAAGCATTTATAGCAATGAATATGTATCTACTGATATTATATACACATATACATGTACGTATACGTCAGTCAGGGGGGGGTCGATCCTACTTCGCGGAAATCGGTAGTTACGGGAGGTCTCGGTCCCCATTAACCGCGGAAAGTGAGGGATCCCCTGTATTTGCGTGATGATACTAAGTTTCTTTGAAGCGAGCCCTTTCAAGTGAACAGATGGAGATCTTGCACAGGGGATGATCTCTTCAACAGTAGAACAAAACCAGAAGTGCAGAACTAACATGCAACCCGTTCTGCGTACTGTCCATGTACAGTATATCCCGTAATGTTAGATGACCTTAGTTATTGAGCAATGTTGTATAATTGGGGACAAGAATAACTTGAAAAGCCTGGTGTTCAAAGGGTGAAGTTGTTCTCGACCAAAGTTTGCAGAGTTTGAAAGTCGTAGGTGTAAGATTTCTGCACCACACTGTGTACGCCAAAATTTGCATACCTGAGTGCCATGTCATCGGACTGAAAGGCAGCAAAGAGAAATGTGCAGTCAACAATGTGGCAGATCTGCTGCTCTGGAGTCAGGTTACATTGTCAGAAGAGAAACTTCATTATTGTAGCATATACTTTAGGGGTATAACAGTTTGGGATGGAACAGTGTTCAACATACACATGTCATCCACAACATTAACACTACCTGAATAGTATATTGCTAGGCAGCCACATATACAGTGTGTGTTCTGACTTGTTTCTATTGTAGCCAGCATTAACAATTTAAGCAGTTCTTGCTTTTGTAGCTTTTCTGTGAGATCAGAACAGACAGCCTTCACTCCCAGTATGCATCAAAGCGACTTAGTCTTTACAGTATATACTGTATATATATATATATATATATATATATATATATATATATATATATATATATATATATATATATATAAAATAAGGAAATTAAGGAAGAATGGGGGAAAAGTTAAGGAAAATGCCATAAAACAAGACCAATTACGCAAAAAAACCCAAAAACTAAACAAACACAAAACAAAAAACATCTCCAAATCTCCCTCAAAACTACTTACATTGTTGCATGTGTGCACGTGTGTATGTATGTGTCGTCTTCTTCTCATGCAATACCATCTGTATATGTGTGTATTTATATTTTATTTGCATCTTATGTTATTTTTTTAAAATGTTTGTTATTATGAACATTTATAGCAATGAATATGTATTTATTAATATTATATACGCATATACATGTACGTGTACGTCAGTCAGGGGTTTTGGGGGGGGTGATCCTACTTCGCAGATTTCGATGGTTGTGTGGGGATCTCGGTCCCAATTAACCGTGGAAAGTGAGGGATCCGTGTGTATATACACACACACACACACACACACACACACACACACACACAGATATATATATATATATAGTTATATATATATATATATATATATATATATATATATATATATATATATATATATATACACACACACACACACACACACACACAGATCCCTCATTTTCCACAGTTAATTGGGACCGATATATATATATATTTATATATATATATATATATACAGTAAAACCTCCGCTGACGAACGCTTAAGATCACGAACTTTTCGCCTCAAGAACATTAAATTCGCGAACATATAGTCTCTGCGGACAAACCAAACCACGCGGTTGAACAGCGCCACGGTGGCGGCCACGAGAAGTTGACGCACGCTCACGGCGTCACAGTTTGTCACCCCCTTTCTTTGAGTGCGGAAGTGGTTTGTGTTTGCTAGACATTTTGGACCATATTGAGTGTACTTTTGCTATTATGGGACCGAAAAAGACCCCACCACAGGCGGAGATCATTGAAAAACACGAACGAGGTGTGCGTTTGTGTGACTCAGCGTCCCAGTACCAGTACGCTAAGTCTACCATTGCTACCATCCTTAAGAACAAGGAAGCTATTAAGGGTGCGTGTGGCTAAGGGTGTTTCCAAACAGTAGGCGTTTCCAAACTCTCCTTCCAAACAGTAAGTCCCTCCCTCCCTCCTCCTCCTCCCACTCCATTCCATCAAGCCATCAACTACCATCACAAAGGTAAATAAAACGACTTTATTATACAGTACAGTTTATTTCTTTAATTACAATACAATAGCACATTTATTATACATAAAATAAGGTATATTTTTGTGTAGTTTTAAGGCTTATTTAGTAGAAAATTATGTTTTATGGGGACCTGGGAACGGATTATTCTCATTTTAATGGTTTCTTATGGGAAATAAATGTTCGGAAGACGAACTTTTCGCCTTACACACACTTTCTGGGAACCAATTATGTTCGTGAGCTGAGGTATCACTGTATATACTTTTTTTGCATCACTTATAGTTCCAGTACTTCATTCTAGGTGATATATTAGTGCAGATTTTACTTCCTGTTGTTATAACCCTGTTACTGACACTGTACAGTAAATTCCATCAGAATCAAAACTCTGCCCATGTCCACTCAGGATCAGAGCTTTCGCTTTGCAGATAAGAGTGAGTTATCAAAGAGTTAAACATTGTAATGATTTATATATCTGTAGCAATCCCTTTTGTGGAGAGCTTGTTTCTGAATTTTTCACTAGTTTTGACTCACGGCGATTACTAAGAGTAAGAGTGAGTGTTTATTAAAATGTTAAGAGCTCTTACTTGTCATGCTTTGATCAAACAAAAGTGTTAATCACTGAATATAATAATTTTTTTCATTAATGCTTCTTTAATGCTCCCACCGACCTTTATCTATTATTTAATGTTAAGAGTTTGAGTTGGAGCCTGGTGAGCTTTCATGCATGAGATTCAATTACTAATAAAAAACTGCAAAGTCACCAAGCTAATGTCTGTAATGTTCTAGTCTGAGCTTTGTGGAAATGACTCAGCATTCTGAAATGATTCAGATTGCTACCAGCCTTAATCACAACACAGGTCTCATGTGGGAAAACAACACACATTGTCTCAAAGCATCGTCTCAAATCTGTCGCTGTTCTCAATCTGGGTTTTACATACAATAATTTGGCGATGAAAGACTACACAGAGTCGGCTTTCACTAATATTTCAGTAATATTACTCGGATGAGCCGAGTTTACTGGCGTCCAACATCTGTAGTAATTACAGTATGATTACTTTTTGACCTCACTAATAGTGACCAATTCTCTTTACAAGTGAACACTTCATGTGTACTTATTGATTCGATTATTGACTAATTGATTTTATTATAGGTACTTGTTGTGGGGCCAGTAGTGTAGTGGTTATGGTGCTGCACTCATGATCAGGAGGTTGTGTCTTCAAATCCCAGTTAGACCCCCACTATGCTAAGACCCCTGGGCAAGGTCTTAACTACAAGTGTGCCTCTGTTCACCCAGCAGTATAAATGGGTACCAGTAAAATATACTGGGAAAGTAACCTGTGATTGACGAGCGTCCCATTCAGGAGGAGTTGTACTCCTGGTTGCTTCATGCTATGGAAACCGGGGATAAGCACCGGCCTGATGAGCCACTATGGCTCGGGTGTAAAAAGCCCAAAGGACTTTACTTGTTATGGGGCTGTTTTTGTCCATTACCATTTATTCTTAAGTAGATAACATTCCCATATTAAATATGCATAGGCTGTAGCTATGCTAATAAATAAATAAGAAGAGTACAATAACATTTTTTTTTTTTTTTACATCATTTTAGTATTTACAAATATTACAAATATTTGCAGGCAGTATGATGACGTAGTGGTTATCACATCCGTCTAATGGCAAGCAGGCCCTCGGTTTGAGTTCCAGGACTGAAAAAGGCATTTCTTTGTGGAGTCTGTAGGTTCTGCCTGTGCTGGTGTGGGTTTCTTCCAGGTATTCTGGTTTCCTTCCAAAGTCCAAAGACATGCACACTAGGCTAGTTGTTTTAAATTCCCCCTGGGTGTGAGTGTAACTTGTATGTGCATTAGCATTGTGATGGCCTCATGATGATGTGCTCCCTCATGGTAGTGGAATTTTTGCAAATGTCTAATATGAGCTATATGTAGAAGTCATTGGATTTGACATATGCATTAATGGCTCAGGTTATTGGATCTCAACCTGTATTTGAAGTGGCAGGATACGTAGCACAAGATGAACAGAAATTAGACATATTAGTGATGTGCTGCGCTAGTTGTACATGAGTGCAAGTGTATTAGACACTTAATCTGGAAGAGATTATCACATCAAGTTATTCATACTCAGCATAACAGAACATAAACATTTCGTATAAGGCAATAGAAAAGAAATAGGTATTATGGACAATTAACTTGTAGTTATTTGAGTGGCTGGCACAAAGCATAGTTATTAGACCATCCATCTCACAGCAGGAAGGTCCTGGGTTCAAATTCTGGGCTTGGCAAGGGCACTTCTGTGTGGAATTCTAGAGGGAATCTATGAGTAGTTTGACTTGGTTATGACTAGTTACAGCATCATAGTTCACTGATTCATTGCTCTGTACTGTTGTACAGGTAGATCCTGACCAGTACAGGTGAACAATTGATCTGAGCTAAAATTCCTTGTGATGAATATTCACAGCTGGTATAAACATATTGCATGTTTGCAACTTATTTGT
This sequence comes from Plotosus lineatus, assembly GCA_024760905.1. Classification (NCBI taxonomy): domain Eukaryota; kingdom Metazoa; phylum Chordata; class Actinopteri; order Siluriformes; family Plotosidae; genus Plotosus; species Plotosus lineatus. Next base: position 38,509,843 of record CM045730.1, on the reverse strand, counting down.
GACAGCTATTATATGCACAAAAGTGCATGGTAATATTGTCCATAACAGAACAACAACAAAACAGTCTGAAAGTATAATCAATATTAAGGATATATATGAAAGTAAGACCAATGCACAGATAGATTTTTATTCACAGATTTCAGATACATTTTTCCTTTTAATTTTTGTTTAAAGTTACCGACATGAACAGGGCCGGCTCTTGGTCATGGAAAGATTTCCTCAGCCCAAAACGCTTATCTATGCAATCTCATAGGGAACAAAACGACTGTATATCATCTGTCTACGCCTGAAAGACAGTGACAACTTTCATTTATTCATTTACTGAATCAGAAGTAGAATTAGAATACTTTATTGAGCCTGGAGGAAATTGCATGCATACATTTGCTCCATGCCAAGTAAGAATGAGATAAATATAAATATAAAAGTCTCAATAATAAACAAAAATTACAACTCTCTCTATCTCTCTCTGTCTAACTATATCTAATATATATACACATACATACAGTTGGCCCCCGTTTTTTGCGCTGGTTCGGTTCTGGCCCTTCCTGCGGAGCATGAAAATCCGCGAGTTATTGACACGGTTTTAAAATTTTACATGTGCTAAAATATGCTTCTTAAACACATACTATGGACAGTCTTCCTCATTAATACAGTAATAATGTAGTAAAATGTAGTACTGATTAAGTAAAAACCTTTTAATTTTGTACCGTGATAATATTTATTAATGAATAAAGCGCTTATGCTCCTTACCAGAAGCTAGAGAAGATGCAGGGCATTTGAGTGACATCATAGGGCTTAAATCATAATTCTGATTCATATATATATATATATATGTGTGATAATGCAAGCCATCAACAGGATGGAGAAACAAAAGCTTTCAACCATTCAACCATTGACGAAATATGAATCATGTGCCAGTAACTATCGGGTTTGCCACTAATCCGGAAGTATAATAATAATGTAGTAAAATGTATTAATGATTAAGTAAAAACTTTTTAATTTTGAACTGTGATCACACTTATGAATAAATAAGGTACTTAGCCTCCTTACCAGAAGCTAGAGAAGATGCAGGGCATTTGAGTGACATCATAGGGCTGAAATAATCATTAAAAACATACTAAAAATTTACTTCAGAATTCAGGCAACCACGTTAATAACTTGTGCGTGAAGGAGAAAAAAAGGTGTACACATCATCTGCAACCAATCAGCAGGAGGGAGAAATAAACGCTCTCAGCCATTAGCTAAATTTGAATCACGTGGCAGTTACTTCTGAGTTTGTCGCCAATCCGCGAGTATGCGGGGGCGCGAGTACTGAACCACGAATGGTCAAGGGCTTACTGTGTGTGTGTGCGTGTGTGTGTGTGTGTGTGTGTGTGTGTGTGTGTGTGTGCGTGTGTGTGTGTGTGTGTATATATATATATATATATATACACACACAGGGATCCCTCACTTTCCACGGTTAATTGGGACCGAGATCCCCACGCGACCACCGAATTCCGTGAAGTAGGATCACCTCCCCATCCTCCCCCGACTGACATATACATACATGTACTGTATATGTGTATATAATATCAATAAATACATATTCATTGCTATAAATGCTTATAATAACAATTAAACATTCAAAAATAATGCATAAGATGTAAATAAAATATAAATACACACACACACAGACTCGCATGCAGATGCGCATCTCACAAAAATGCAACTAGTTTTGAAGGAGGTTTTGGGTTGTTTTTTGTTTTGTGTTTATTTAGGGGTTTGGGTTTTTTTGTATAATTCGTCTTGTTTTACGCGGCATTTTCCTTAACTTTTCCCCCTAGTCTTCCTTAATTTTCTTATTTTTTTAATTCAATGAATATTTAAAAAAACCCAAGATGCACTGAAGCTACATAAATTGAAGCACGAAGTAGTGAGGGATCCCTATATATACAGTGATACCTCTGCTCACGAACATAATTGGTTCCCAGAAAGTGTGTGTGAGGCGAAAAGTTCGTCTTCCGAACATTTATTTCCCATAAGAAACCATTAAAATGAGAATAATCCGTTCCCAGGTCTCCATAAAACATAATTTTCTACTAAATAAGCCTTAAAACTACACAAAAATATACCTTATTTTATGTATAATAAATGTGCTATTGTATTGTAATTAAAGAAATAAACTGTACTGTATAATAAAGTGGTTTTATTTACCTTTGTGATGGTAGTTGATGGCTTGATGGAATGGAGTGGGAGGAGGAGGGAGGGAGGGACTTACTGTTTGGAAGGAGAGTTTGGAAACGCCTACTGTTTGGAAACACCCTTAGCCACACGCACCCTTAATAGCTTCCTTGTTCTTAAGGATGGTGGTAGACTTAGCGTACTGGTACTGGGACGCTGAGTCACACAAACGCACACCTCGTTCGTGTTTTTCAATGATCTCCGCCTGTGGTGGGTCTTTTTCAGTCCCATAATAGCAAAAGTACACTCAATATGGTCCAAAATGTCTATCAAACACAAACCACTTCCGCATTCAAAGAAAGGGGTGTGACGAACTGTGACGCCGTGAGCGTGCGTCAGCTTCTCGTGGCCGCCACCGTGGCGCTGTTCGACCGCGTGGTTTGCTTCGTCCGCCGAAAACTAGTTCGTCAGCAGAGACAATATGCTCGCAAATTTAATGTTCTTGAGGCGAAAAGTTCGTGAGCTTAAGCGTTCGTCAGCCGAGGTTTTACTGTATATATATATATATATATATATATATATATATATATATATATATATATATATATAAATAGGCGGATTTTTCCAGGAAAGCTAGAGATTGTAAGAACATGTTGAGAAAATAAAGTTTACGCTTGTTACATTTAGACAAATGCTGGTTGTTATATGAAGGAGTGGTTGTAAATTTAATAGACACTAGTAGGAATGATTTCCTGTGTTGTTGAGTAGAGGTGGCATCAGTCTCTCACTGAACCTGCTCCTGGCTGATCAGCAAGTTGTGAAGCATGTTTTTTTTCTTGGGGGGGGGGGGGGGGGGGTGCAGGTAGTGTTTATAGTAAATTACACTGAAATCAAGAAAAAATATTTGTATTGAAAATGATATTTTATCCATCTGATTGTCTTAAATATCAGTAAGTAACATTAAGATAACAACAGGATGACTGAGGTATTAAAGGATTCATTATGTTACATATGGTTACCTAAGTGTGTAATATATAAAGTTAAGCAGATATTGAGGTTTTGCACGTGACGTCACAGGGTCACGTGACTTTTGTTTATCTGCCATATTGGACGGCATGATCCGGACGGCGCTCGCTCATTCAACATTGCTAAACATTTTAAAATAAGTAATAGTGGTTCAACATTACCCAACTGGATGTTGTTTGTCAGTTACTAACTTCCCCGGAGTGATACAAAATAACCAGAGTGAGTATGGTTATCTCGTGTTGCGCTGTTGGCTGTGCAAATAGACAGAGGAGAAAGCCTGCACTGTCATTTTATTGTTTTCCATCTGACCTGGAGAGAAAAGCCAAGTGGATTGCAGCGGTAAATAGGAAAGACTGGAATCCGACAGAATACAGTAGAATATGCAGTGAACACTTTGTATCAGGTAAATATACATTATTATATCAGGCCTAGGGTGGCTATTGTCATTGAGGTAGCATCTGGTAAAAATAAAATTGATGCTATAAAGGAAAAAAAAAATATATATATATATATATATATATATATATATATATATATATATATATATATATATATATATATATATATATATATATTTTGTATAGGCTTATATATAAATAAAATATGTGAATTTATACAACCATTATAAGCAGTGATAATTTTAATTTATTATTGCATAAGCGCTTGTTTGTGTAGCTCTATTTGGGGTTAGAACAAGCACCTTATCCGTTATAAGGTGGTAGTCTCTCTCTTCCCGGTTCCAGGCTCCCATTGTTGCTTACAGCTTACAAATCCGGCAACAAAATACTTGTAAGCTTCCATTGATTTGTAAGCTTTTAACTCTTTGCCAGTAAATGGAGACGGGCCATGGACAAGATATATACAAAGATCCAAGTAGGCAAAAGCAGGAAGGGAAGAATGGTCGCATTCTAACAAATTCCTAAACATTGACTGCGGCATTAGATATGGCCCCAGCTGCTTTATTTTTCTCAGATACCTCGCCCTCTGGTCACCTGTCAGATGATTGACAACGGACAATCTTACAGTGTCATTGCTTTTGCCTTCGACACTCTTGCATATTTTGCTTTCACTGTCATTATCGGTTGTTGTTGAAGCCATGCTTAGTGAATCCTGTGTGTGTGTGTGTGTGTGTGTGTGTGTGTGTGTGTGTGTGTGTGTGTGTGTGTTCTGGATCACGCTTGCTGTCCAAGATGGCGCAGGAAGGTATTGGGGTCATGTGACTGCAATACCTCAATACGTCAAGACGTTTAGTTAGTGGTTACATCAAACATGAGAACTGGGGGAAATGTGAACTCAAAATTTTCTGAAAAACAGGGAACATGTCACTAAGCCAGTTTCATTTAGGTTGGTTTGAACCTTTGGTTCCGGTTAGTGAACCAGCCCATGTTTCAGGTTGGAAGGGGGAATTGTAATAAAAGATGAGTCATCTACAGAGGGTGTTTCCCAATCCACACCCAAAGTAAACAGTAGTAGCAAGATGATGGATCACACTGATTACCTGAAAGCTATTTTTCCCTAATTATGTCTGTTTTCCATTGCTGTGCTCTGCTTTTTTTTCCCATACAATGGAATGGCCACTGATATTATCATGGGCCACACAGTAAATCCCCCCAATCTATCTTTGAACCAATATTTCAGGTTCTGAACCAGTTAATTTTGTTTGAAATTATAAAACTAGAAAGGATTCTCACCCATGTTGGTATAAACGGGTCATCAGTGACCCTGCCCAAGGCCTGACTGTTGGTGCAAGAAAATCTGGTTTGAGTATTTCACAAACTGAAGATCTCCTGGGATATAACGATTAGTACATGTTACCTTAGACCAGTGCATTCTGATTGGTCCACCATGTTGGAATGAAAAAAAAAACAATACTATTCTTTCAAGAGATGTTCTTGTTTCTGAATGAAGGAAAGCTCAGTGTGGATAAGTTCAATGATTATTGCATGATTGGCATGTGCTAACAGTCATATATACGGTCTACTTTGAAAATGTTTAAAATGAATAATAAAGAGTTATAGAATTCAGCACTTATATGATATGGAGAAATATTCAGTCCTGGAGGATGCTATTCTCAACACTTTTACCAAATAATTCTCCATATCATACCTCAGTAATTGCTTATTATTTCAAGTGGATAACAAATGCAATCACTGGACACACACAGTTTGTCTTGATCACTTGCAGGAGGCGACATCATCATTGTCATGCTTTTAAAATAAAAAAATAAACCATTAAATGAGCCATGAGGACGAATCTGTGGTAACAATGGGCATTACAGAAAGTTTTGTGTGGTCTCAGACATGGTCGATGGACATGGTCTTGGCCTCTATCTGCAGGATTTTATGCATTGCATTGCAAATTGGTGGTTTAGTTACTTGCAAGAATGAACAGGGGTAAAAATGACACTATCACAGTGGTGTGCATGGCATTTAAACAGCATTCCAATATTTTCAGTTCATATGTCATAGTATAGACCTGAAGAGCTGAGACCTTTATTCAACTTTTAATGTGATTAAAAAAATCACAATGAACACAGGATTCTGGGAGGAATGAGTTTCAATATTTCAGTAAAATAAACTGAAACAGACATGTCTCATGCTTTGTACTTAATGTGAGAAAATCCTTTGCATCTTTAAACCAACTTACACAGTCATGTATGTTTCACTTCTTCTTCACATTATTAGGCAAAGTCAGTACAATGTTGTATAGCTAAAAAAAGCAACACAGAACCTGTTGTCATTAGGAAAGCAAAACTGGACTTAAGGAACTGTACATCCAGTAATGCTTTATGATTGGTCTGAATAGCTGTACATTTATGCTATTTGATTTTATTTAAATACCTTGCAATGGCTTGGTCAGCTGTCCAGGGTGTTTCCTACCCTCACCCAGAGTCGACTGAGATGGGCGCCAGCTTCCCTGCGACCCTAATTTGGATTAAGCGTTTCAGAATATGAATGGGTGGATTTTATTTACTTGTTCAATTAAAATATCTCACTGATCTTAAATATTATAAAATCCACATAGCTTAATCACCAAATGGCATGATGCACAATTGCAAGTCAAATAGCTGCACACACAACCTTAAGGGCTTTGCATTAAGAAAAATTCCCTGTACATAACACATCTTATGCATCCGTGTGTGTGTGTGTGTGTGTGTGTGTGTGTGTGTGTGTGTGTGTGTGTGTGTGTGTGTGTGTGTGTGTGTGTTGCATGAAAATAACACTTGTTAGTCATTCTTAGAATAACATTCACTTAGTCAACTAAGTGGATGATAAGGGCAGTTACATTAGGATAGTGTTGCCAATTCTATTATAATTACATTTATTTTCTCAATGGTGAGTTAGAACAATGTGTATCATTGTTGCCAGCATCAGACAGGAATTCCATATACGAGAAGGCTTTCGTGGTAGGAACTTATGTGTACAGTAGAGGGAAATGGTTTAAAATTACAAACTGTTCCCCCCCCCCACGATTGCCATGCAACTCCTAAGAAATAAACATACATTGTGAAATCCAAGAGTAGATTATTGTTTAAACAAACATCAAGATTATCTAGAAATTTCATATCAGCTAACTTCATGTGGGACAGAAAAAACATCGTGCTCAGTAAAGTATCTGTGGTGAGAAGAATTGTAAATTTCAAAAGGTCTGCAGTTCTGCTTTATCCAGTGTGACTTACATGTGAAACAGAGTTCAAACTGAGCACATGTGATCACTTGTAATCATTGCTTGAGGAACAGTGGTTCCCCAGAATTCATTTTTTAACATACCACCTTCCTATATCTTCTTCTTTTCCTTTCAGATGTTCCCTTTCAGGGCTCGCCACAGCGAATCATCTGCCTCCATCTCATCATATTAATAAAAAAAGTCATATTAATTATTCACATGTTTGATTTGGCATAGGTTTTTACATCAGATACCCTTCCTGACACAACCCTTTAGCAAGGAGCAGAAACACACTGACGCAATGGTTCTTTTACATGGCTCTCACCATGGACATTGAGAGACATGTCCGGCCTTTGATAACCCAGTTAGCTGTACTTTGAGGACAGTGACAACCTTGTGGAGAGTTGGACTTGAACCCACAACCCTAGGATCAGCGATCCAGCAAATTTTTCCACCAGGCCACCACTGCCCTTACCTCCCTATATCTGGAATATAATACCGTATTCGATTTAATAAGCGCCCTGCTCCAATAAGCATCACCCAATGTTTTTGATCATACGTCTAATAACCGTCCATGTGTACTGGGAGAAAAATGGGAGATCAAACTTATTAATTTTATTCGATCAGTATCTGTAACTGTAAAATGAGGCTTTCACTGCCTGTAAAAGTGAGTTTACACGGTATTTTAAGACCCCATGCCACTGTCTATAAAGTTCATCAGTAACAACACATTTTCAGCTTTCATGTAAGTAGTTTGGTTAAGACCACAAAATGAATAATACAAATACCAGTAAAACTCTTTTAGTGTTCTGTTATTATTTATGTTTTCCACCTCAATGGTAATAAGAACTTACCATTCCACTCCACTGGCAACATTTTAATAAGCGCCCTGGGCGCTTATCACATCGAATGCGGTAGTCTAAAATATGTCAAAAAAACATGAAAATTGCCCTCCTTCGCCTTATCATTCATTTATCAAATTGCTTAATTCTCGTAGGGTTTCGGGAAACTCTGGGCGAAGCTGGAGTACACCCTGAATAGCTTGCCAATCCATTGCAGGGCCAACATCCACTCGCATAACCATTTACTATCATATTCACATTTATAGGCTATTTCGGACAGCCAGTTAGCCTAAAGAGCGTGTCTTTGGATTGTGGGAAGAAACCAGAGTACCCTGAAGAAACCAATGCTTATACTAGGAGAACATGCAACTCCACACACAAATGTCCATGACAGGCCTGGGACTCAAACCCAAGACCTTCTTGCTATTAGATGAACATGCTAACCTCTGTGTCAATGTGTTGCCCCAAAATGTGCTCTCCGGTCAATAGTGCACAACATATAAACATTTAAAAAAAAAGAGCATTGTTAATACGTTGACCTACAGGAAGCACAATCACAAACTCTGACTAGGTTGCATCAATAACATTAAGATTTAATCTGGATTAATCCAGTTGCACAAAACTTTATCTGTATTCAGTTTTAGCTATTTCACCTATCACTGCCTAGCAGTTCCTACTGGATGAGATGACTCATTGGCAAACACTTTATTTCCTTCCCCCTCTCGATCATTCAGAGACATACTCATGCTTGCACATCAACACAGATCACGCTGTTTGTTTGTCCAGCATAGAGGGGGCTCAGCAGTATCAGTCTGTAAGTGTTAGACTGCTTCTGAAAACAATATGTTGGTAGATGCATACATGATCTGGGTGCATAAATTGGGATTTTGTGTATAAATGACTCAGCGTTTGTGAAACACACACACACACACACACACACACACACACACACACAACTTGCTAAAATTTTACTTTGAATGTATTTCATTCCTTCATGCTGCAATGTGAAGTAAACGAGATGGAATAAAACTCCTAAAGGATATGTTCTCAGTAATAAACTTTAACCCTATTTCATCACCTCTACGTGGGCTGACAATACCAGCAGATCCAGAGAGAAAGTTCGGGACAGAAGTGACATCAGTTGTGTTTGTAGTGACTTATTAAAAACAAATAACTGAATAGTTCAAAAACGTTATCAAAGATAGCACAAATTCATTTGTGACTTTTTAACCCACAAACAGAGTGTAATGTCACAAACTTTTCTCCTCTCCTTTCTTCACTCTCTGCGTCTATTGATCTCCTCTACCCTTCATCCACAAAATCCAAGAAGACTTCTTGTTCCGCTTCTTGGCTCTCGGAGGTACTCCGAAACAATCCTAGACAACTCAGAGTAGCTGAGAGAAAGTGAATGAAATCTCAACTTGACTCAGATCTAACTTCTTACCACGCTCTCCTATACACATTTTCCTCTGATATAACTTCTGCTAAGACAGCCTTCTACAAGAAAAGTTGGACACTGCTGCACAAGACCCACTCAAACTCCACAACGTCTTTTTATCATTACTCAATCCATCTGTTCCACTTGCCCCATCCTCCCTGATCGCTGAAGACTTTTCTGACTTCTTTGATTCGAAGATTAAACAAATCTGTGAGAAATTTACTCACACCCCAACTCCTGCACTACACAGTGTAGATTCCATTTTCCCTTCCCTTGCACAGTTTTCTAGTCTCACAAATGAAAACATCCTGCCATCCTACCATCTGCTCACTGGATCCATTTCCTTCCACAATACTCCAGACAATCTCTCAAGACTTTCTTCCATTTACATCCACTATCGTCAATAACTCCAAATCATCTAGTCAGGTATCAAGAGCGGTCAAAAGAGCCAGGGTTTTACCCATCTTAAAGAAGCCCTCTCTGGATTCATCAGACATCAGCAGCTACAGACCTCAATCTAAAATTCTTGAACATACTGTCTATAACCAAATGTCTTTCAATCTTTTGCAGAACAACCCCCTTGAACCTAATCAATCTAGTTTCAAAGCAGCACATTCCACAGAGACTGCACTCTTGGCTGTTACAAAGAATTTACATGCTCCAAGATCAGGCAAGATGTCATCAGTCCTCATCCTGCTTGACCTTTCAGCAGCATTTTATACAGTCAACCACAAAAATCTCTTGTCCGCCCTGAGAATTCTAGGAATTTGTGGTGTAGTATGGCAGTGATTTGGTTCCTTCCTGGAAGGTTGCTCAAATTAGGTTTCATGGAGGGGATCCAGATCTTTTTCACGTCGAGTTTCCACTGGTGTTCCCCAGGGCTGAGTTCTTGGTCCACTTCTGCTCTCTCTTTATATTAAGTCCCTTGGCTATGCCATATCCTCAAATGGGTTCTCATTCCACTACTATGCAGATGACACACAACTTGTTCTCTCTTTTCCTCCCTCAGAGACTGATGTCTCTGCCCGGATCTCTGCATGACCGGAAAGTATCTCCTTAAGGATGGCAGCTCACCAGCTGAAGCTTAATCCCAGCAAGACTGATTTGCTGTTCATCCCAGCTGACTCATCCCCACATTAAGATCTTGCAGTCTCTTTCTACAATGCTGTGATCTTTCCTTCAGGCACTGCACGAAGCGTTATAGTTACCATGGACAATTGTCAGTGCTTCTCTTTTCACATCACTAATCTTTCTCGATCATGTTGATTTCTTCTTTTGAACATCTGAAGGATTTGTCCATTTGTTTCCAGTAATTCCTCTCAGATACTTGTTCAATCTCTTGTCATCTCAAGACTAGGTTACTGCAGATCACTCCTGTCAGGTCTACCTTTGAGTGCTATTTGACCAGAATGCAGCTACATGGTTTGTTTTCAATATTTTCAAAATTTTTCCCACACCACACCACTGCTATGGTATCTCCACTGGCTTTCTGTAGCTGCTCGAATTCGACTTAAAACACCAATGCTTCCCTGCAAAGCTCAAGATGGACCTGCACTTTCTCATCTCAAAGCACTTATCACACCTCACACTGCACCACGTTCCCTTAGATCCTCTAGCACTGCTAAACCGATCCTTCCCTCTACCAAAGGACAAGGGAAAATGTGGCTCTCTGTTATGACAAGGTTGTGGAATGAACTTCCTCTGGATATCCGTACAGCTGAGTCACGAGGTATCTTCAAATGATTGTTGAAAACTTACCTTTTTCAGCAGTACTTTTTTTTTTTAGCACTATGATTAATGATTATGAATTATGATTAGATTAGCACTATGCTGTATACAAACACAAACACATCCATGAATCGTCTCTTTGGTCTTCCTCTAGGCCTTCTGCCTGGCAGTTCCAACCTCAACATCCTACTACCAATATACTCACTATCCCTCCTCTGTACATGTCCAAACCATCTCAATCTAGCCTCTCTGACTTTGTCTCCAAAACGTCTTACATGTGCTGTCCCTCTGATGTGCTCATTCCCAATCCTATCCATCCTCGTTACTCCCAAAGAGAACCTCAACATTTTCATCTCTGCTACCTCCAGCTCTGCCTCCTGTCTTTTCCCCAGTGCCACTGTTTCTAAACCATACAACATCGCTGGCCTCAACACCGTCTTGTACACTTTTCCATTCATTTTTGCCGATACCTTCCTATCACACATCACACTGGACATTTTTCTCCAACCATTCCAACCTGCCTGCACACGCTTCTTCACCTCTTTTCCACACTCTCCATTGCTCTGGATTGTTGAGCCTAAGTACAAGCCAGGATAAGAATATATTAACTGATGGTGACTTTAAAGCACTTCTGTAAGTTGCTCTGGATAAGATAGTCTGCTAAATGCTGTAAATGTAATGTAAATATAAACTTTGGAGTAAAATGTCACAGTCATTCTAAATAACAAAATTACATAACTCATCAGATGATTCGCTGTGGCGACTCCCGAGTAAAAGGGAAAAAGCCGAAAGGAAGACAGACATAACTCATCAGATGAGAAGCAACACATGTTCCCAGCTCTCTGGGAATGGCAGGAACTAGAAATCATGAGTTGAAAGCTGTTTTCTTGTACCTTTAACGTCAGGGAAAACAATTATCATTTCCTCAGATTTTGTTGGTTTCCTACGCAGAAATTGTAGTTCAATCATGTCATCCGAGAGAAGACACCTTGAATATAGCCAACAAAAAAACTGTACAGTATATAATATGTCTTCTTAGTTGAAAACTTCACTAAAACAAAGTCTTTGTGTTTGAGTTATGTTAAATCAGGGCTCCAAACTGTTAGTGTTAGAAACATTTTCAGCATCTGAAGAATTTTCAGAATCATAGAGAGAGAACTCATCATCCTCATCACTCGATTCCTGAAAGTCTGTCTTTTGCAGATTTTTATGCTTTTACTCATATATATATATATATATATATATATATATATATATATATATATATATATATATATATATATATATATATATACCATTGACATTCTTGAAATAGATGTGAAAATTGAACAAGCTGTTTGACATCGAAATATCCGATATAACCCTACATAAAAAAGTTTGAAGGTGAATAGATGAATAAAGTCTTTCCTCAACTTCAATGCATTCAAACATATCTATAGTGAAAACAACAGACGTGTGGAAAACCATCAGCAAATCTGTAAACTTATTATCTTGTATATCTAGTACACTGTCCTGATCTTTGTTTTTCAATTTTATCACTTTCTGATACTTTATTCACCATACTGCAGAACAACCTAAATCTCTATTCACATTGAGTTTGTCACAGTTGCCACCACCAACAAGCAGTTCCTGCCTGCACACATGATATTATTACTTCCTTTTCTACTCCCCTTAAACTTGAAAGGATTTAAGACTAATTTCTAAGGACAATCAAATCATTTATCAATGATTTATTATTTAATGGATAACTGCGAGCAGGGAAAGTCAGGATTTCACAAGCCTAATAAATACCTGAGCGATTTGTCAGCAATGGAGTCCAATCTTTTCAAGATTATTCTAAAATAAAGGTGGCTGAATAAATAATATAAAGCCTCCAAGCCACCAATGCCCTGTCTGACCCTTGAGCAAGGCCCTTATCCCTAAGTTGCTCTAGTTAACAATGTCTTCCCTGCATAAAATGAAGTTGAATTGATTGTTGCAAGCATGCACAGAATTTTTTCCCCCCTGTGCTATGTAAAAAAGATATCTACAAACATAAGTCATGTTTTTTTTCTATATAATATTCACACCTTGACTTACTAATTGAGAGCGCTCTCTTAGAGATAGGGTGAGAAACTCCGCAGTCCGGGGAGAGCTCGGAGTAGAACCTCTGCTCCTGCACATTGAAAGAAGCCAATTGAGATGGCTCTGGCATTTGGTTAGAATATGTCCTGAACTTCTCTGGTGTGGTGTTTCGGACATGTCCAACTGGGAAAAGACCCCAGGGTTGACCTAGAACATGCTAGAGGGATTATGTTTCTCAGCTGATCTGGGAACGCCTCAGTGTTCCCCCTGGAAAAGTTGGTGGAAGTGGCTGAGGAAAGGGACATCTGGACCTCATTGCATATGCTGCTGCCCCTGTGACCCGACCCCAGATTAAGCAGAAGAAGATGATGATGACGATGACCTTGACTTACTAAGGGTATTTTCACACTTTGTCTGGAAATTTGAGTCCACATCCAGAGCTGATTCTGAACTTATTTATGGGAATGGTTCATAATCGTAGACAATTAAAAAATATTACCTTAATGATTCCATACATCACTGAATTTACAGTGTTGTCTGTGTTGGTGGACTCAGATTAGCATTACAGTTCTAAAAAGTGCAGGATTGAGAAGCCAAGGAAGTAACAATGACACTTCCCCTTTCTCAAAAATATGAAAAATAAATTTTTTTCTTTATTTAATATATATTTTAGCCACTTATGTAATTATTCTTATGTTGTTGCTGAAAATGACAGAACTGTTTGATGCCACATTTCATTCTGTAAAATCTTAGCATCATAAACAATTTTAACTTCATTTTACAATAACAGGTAAAACTTTTCTGCAGACAAACGTGTGGCTTCATACGTAAATGGTATTACAGGGATCCCTCACTACTTCGCGCTTTAATTCATGTGGCTACAGTGCATCACGGTATTTAAATAAAAAATAAATAAATAAATGTTAATCAAATTAAAAAATAAGGAAATTAAGGAAGAATAGGTGAAAAAGTTAAGCAAAATGCCTCAAAAACAAGGCCAATTATGCAACCCCCCCCTCCAAACAAACAAAAACAAAAAACAACCCAAAATCTCCCATCAAACTAGTTATATTGTTGCATCTGTGTGTACATGCGCATTTGCGCGCCTATGTATGTGTCGTCTTCTTCTCATGCAATACCATCTGGATGTGTGTGTGTATTTGTTTTATTTACATCTTATGCTATTTTTAAATGTTTAATTGTTATTATAAGCATTTATAGCATTGAATATGTATTTATTGATATGATATACACATATACATGTACGTATACGTCAGTCGGGGGTGGGGGGTGGGGGGTGATCCTGCATCGCGGATTTCAATGGTCGCGTCGGTCCCAATTAACCGCGGAAAGTGAGGGATCCCTGTATATTACAAACTCTAATTTATGAATGATATGCTGATTTGAATACAAAATGCATGTTACATTTATTCAGACATCACCTATTATTACTATTACTACGAGTTATTACGATTTAAATGATGAAGAGGAAACTTGGTGTATATCACTTTTACAACACAACTGGTTCAATAGTTCTTCATTCACTGCCCTTAACAGATAGCAAAATCTTATGATTTAGTATGCTCATAATTTTCCAGAAAGATATGAACAATCAGATTGATTAGTTCACTGCACCGTTTTACAGTAGCACTGGCTTTATTAATTTATTCGAAATACTATGATGAGTCATGTTGGATAAGAAAAGGTCGACTTGTAAGTCACTCTAGATCAGAGTGTCTGCCAAATGCTATAACTCTAAATCTAATCATGTGATAAGTTGTGATATGTCATAAGTTCACACCCAAATCCTCACCTCCTTTCTCATAAACTTTACACAAATTCCCATTTTTATCTTTCTCAACTAGTTATGTTTTCTATACAACCACCCCACATGTCTTTCCTACATTGAGTGATCCTATAAAGAACCTTTTGGTGATAGGTTTGGCTCTTAATAAGAAAACAGAAGCAGTCCAGACTCCAGCACCTGTTCTCACAGTTCCCCCTCATTTCAACAGTTCAACAAATACTCTTCATGTAACACGGTTCAGGGTGTGGTCAGCATTGCTAACCTTCATGTTAATAATCAGTCAAAATGCAAACCTGTAAATGTTCTTTAACTTCCTCAACATGACTGATAATGAATGATCTTATTGTGTGGAAGTACCTGCAGAAAAAGGTTCTCGAAGGCACAATAAAATATATATACACCAAATATGTTATATCATTTGCAAATGATATAGGGGCAGTGGTGGTCTAGTGGTATAGGGCGCTGGATCGCTGATCCAAAGGTTGGGGGGTTCAAGTCCCACTCTCCACAAGGTTGTCACTGTCCCCCCAGTGCAGCTAACTGGGTTATCAAAGGCGGGCCATGTCTCTCACTGTCTATGGTGAGAGGCATGTAAAAGAACCATTGCTGACTTTCGTAAAGAGTAGCTGCAAAGTTGTCAGCGTGTTTCTGTCCCTTGCTAAAAAGGGTTGTGACAGGAAGGGCATCCGACGTAAAAACCTCTGCCAAATCAAATATGCGAATCAGATGATTCACTGTGGTGACTCCCGAGTAAAAAGGAAAAAAGCCGAAAGGAAGACAGAGACAGGCGGTCCTTAAGTTACGAACGAGTTCCGTTCCTATGACGCGTCGTAACCCGGAATTCCGCGTAAGTCAGGATTGTTCGATTGAGGTGGTAGGGTTAGCAAGTGAAGGTGCGGGTTCTACTGGCCTCCCCACCTTGGTAAGTATATCAAAATGTCCGTCTGGCGTAACTTTGAATCCTTCTCTATTTTCTTACGTATATATATTTTGCGGGTCGTAAAGTCGCAACATCGTAAACCGAGAACTACGTAAGTCGAGGACCGCCTGTACTGCTATATATTTGTCCATCTTGCTGCCTGTTTGAAGACGCCTTTCTTAAAAACAAAGATGGTCCAATGCATAGATAGATTGGGCAAAAACTACCCTTAATCACAGTATCCATGCGGTACCATAGCAGCAGCTGGTAGACAATTTGCTCAGGGTTTCCTGTTTTGCAGAGAGAGGTGGGAAGTTCAGCTTTATGCAGTACAAACTTACAGTGAATTATTCAGTCTTCTGTGTAAATGATTACACGGCTTGTATAAATTGTTTCTTCTTTGCATTATTTCCTCTGTACACATAGCATGACTCATATATCAGTAGGTCAGAGAAATCTACTTTTGAATCACTGATGCAAGAAAGCTTAAAACCTCTCAGGAAAATGGAAGGTGGAAGGTCGTGCCAGTTAACATGAGCATTGTATGCTTAGTCACATGGGTTCACACTTAGTACAGCACTGACAGACTGAGAGCAAACTAGGCAGCTGTGTTTATTTTCTAACAAGCCTTTCCCTACAGAGAGGGCACATTTCACCTCAAGCTTACTTCAACATTATGCAACATTCTAGCATGTAAGGTGCTTGTTAATCTGTTTCTTTTACAGCTGCGAAATGGCTCCAGATATCATCAATCTATTAATATGTTTAAAAATCATACAATACGTATTTAAATTATACAGGTCCTTCTCAAAAATTAGCATATTGTGATAAAGTTGATTATTTTCTGGAATGTACTGATAAACATTAGACTTTCATATATTTTAGATTCATTACACACAACTGAAGCAGTTCAAGCCTTTTATTGTTTTAATATTGATAATTTTGGCAAAAAAGTAAAGAAAAACCAAAAATCCCTGTCTCAAAAAATTAGCATATTTCATCCGACCAATAAAAAAAAGGTTTTAATACAAAAAAGTCAACCTTCCAATAATTATGTTCAGTTATGCACTCAATACTTGGTCGGAATCCTTTTGCAGAAATGACTGCTTCAATGCGGCGTGGCATGGAGGCAATCAGCCTGTGGCACTGCTGAGGTGTTACGGAGGCCCAGGATGCTTCGATAGCGGCCTTAAGCTCATCCACAGTGTTGGGTCTGGTGTCTCTCAACTTTCTCTTCACAATATCCCACAGATTCTCTATGGGGTTCAGGTCAGGAGAGTTGGCAGGCCAATTGAGCACAGTAATACCATGGAGAGTAAACCATCTACCAGTGGTTTTGGTTTGGCACTGTGAGCAGGTGCCAGGTCGTGCTGAAAAAATGAAATCTTCATCTCCATAAAGCTTTTCAGCAGATTAAAGCATGAAATGCTCCAAAATCTCCTGATAGCTAACTGCATTGACCCTGCCCTTGATAAAACACAGGGGACCAACACCAGCAGCTGACATGGCACCCCAGACCATCACTGACTGTGGGTACTTGACACTGGACTTTTTTGAGATAGGAATTTTGGGTTTTCATGAGCTGTATGCCAAAATCATCAGTATTAAAACAATAAAAGACCTGAAATATTTCAGTTGGTGTGCAATGAAGCTAAAATATATGAAAGTTTAATTTTTATCAGTACATTACAGAAAATAATGAACTTTATCACAATATGCTAATTTTTTGAGAAGGACCTGTATATCTTACTGATAAAAAAAAAGCATTATGAACATCTGTCTCACAAACTCCAACCCCCACCCTATTTAAACTTGTCTTTAGCCATGCCAGTCATGGGGGAAAAACAACAACAAACAAAAAACAGCTCTCACCAGACCATCACATGGCCAACACACAAACAACCTTTCACACTCATTCCATAGGGTCAGTTTGAAACAGCCAATTCGCCTACCGTGCATTTCTTTTGACTGTGGGAAAAAACTGAGGTACCTGGAGGAAACTCTGGCAAGGACTGGGAGAACATGCAGGCTCCATACAGAAACAATCAAACTCAAACCCAGGACCTTCTTGCTGTGAGACAGATGTACTAACCATTAAACTACCATATAACAGTGTTCAAACTAGAAATAAAGCATAAATATATTTCACCAAATCAAGTGATATTTTAGCCTTTTTTTTTTATCAGTCTTTGGTTATGTTTAATGCGAGTTGCCAAAATGTGCACAATACCACATGGGCAATGACCAAAGTGAAATTTTTAAATGCTTTAACTGCATTTGAGTTGCATACATCAGCTTTCATTACTGTATGCAGTAGAAAGTAAAGATGGGGTAAACAATTAATCACTTATGTAATATGATTGTTTTGTATAACGAGTCATATATTGTCACACTAGTTTCACAATAATTTTTTATTCATCGAATTTGAAGTAATTTTGTGGAATTTACTTGCTGCTCTTAGTTTTTGAGGGAAAGAGTATTGATTTAAAGAGTAGATTGCAGTAGTTACATCAGTTAAATTCAGGTGTACAGCTCTTTATTACTTTTTCAGGGGTTAAAGATTTTAGAGTTATGATCTGACTTTCTTTTACCTTGTTCAAGATTTTAAAAACTGTAACAAAAAGTAAAAAAAATTCTGTTATATTGATTCAGGATATTTATAGAATCGCAATACAAATCAGATCGGCACCTATCAGGTGGTCTCTGGTGATTCCCACCCTGAGCAGAAAATATTGAAGGTTTATCTTTTATCATTTACCTTTTAAAAATCAAGATGTACACACACACACACACACACGCGCGCACACACACACACACACACACACACACACACACACACACACACACACACACACACACACACACACACACACACACACTATATTGTCATTTTCTAACCCATCCAAATAATTGAATTCAGATGTTTCAGTCACCTCTATGACCACAGGAGAACGGTACTTGTCTGGCTGCATTGCTGCATTGTGCCAAGTGTAATGTTTGGTGGAGGGGGATTATGGTGTGGGATTGTTATTCAGGATCTGGGTGTGGCCCCTTAGTTCCAATGAAAGGAATGCTTCAACATACCAGGAGATTCTAGACAATTTCATCCTTTCAACTTTGTGGGAACAGTTTAGGAATAACTCTTTCTGGTACAACATTAATGCATATCAGTGCAAAAAGCAAGGCTCATAAATACATGGATGAACAAGTATGATGTGGAAGAACTTGGCTAGCTTGCATAGAGTCATGACCTCAACCCGATAGAACACTTGTGAGATGAATCAGAGCGGAGATTGTGATTCAGGGCTACTCGTCCTACATCAGTGCTTGACATCACAAATGTGCTTTTGGAAGAAAGGTCAAAAATTCCCATAAACATACTCTTAAACCTTCTGGAAAGTCTGCCCAAAGAGTGGACCGACATTATACTAAACCCTATGGATTAAGAATGGGATGTCACTTAAGCGTGTGAAGGCAGATAAGTGAATACTTTTGGCAATGTAAAATCAAATATGCAAATCACAAATATTACCTCTATACAGGATCGGTTGAGACCCGGGTTAACAACGACCGTCATCAGTGCTGTTAACCAACAGGGTGCTGGTGGAAATTGGACTACTGTTGGTCGAAGAAGGAGAGGCGGGAGGCATGTCCGTAGGCGGAGAGAGAAGAGGAAAAGCATGAGCCTAGGACTGAGAGTAGGGACTTTGAATGTTGGAACCATGACAAAAAAACGTAGACAGCTGGCTGACATGATGCAGAGGAGGAAGGTGGAAATACTGTGTGTTCAGGAGACCAGGTGGAAAGGTAGCAAGGCTAGAAGCTTAGGAGCAGGGTTTAAGCTGTTTTTTCCTGGTGTGGATGGGAAGAGAAATGGAGTAGGAGTCATCTTGAAGGAGGGTTGGTCAGGAATGTTCTTGAAGTGAAAAGAGTGTCAGACAGAGTGATGAGTCTCAAGTTTGAAATTGAAGGCGCGATGGTCAATGTTGTTAGTGCTTATGCCCCACAGGCAGGATGTGAGTTAGAAGAGAAGGAGAGATTCTGGAGTGACTTAGATGAAGTGATGCAGAGTACCCCCAGAGGTGAAAGTGGTCATTGGTGCAGACGTCAATGAACATGTTGGTGCAGGCAACAGAGGCGACGAGGAAGTGATGGGCAGGTTTGGTATCCAGGACAGGAACACAGAAGGACAGATGTTGATAGATTTTGCAAAAAGGATGGAAATGTCTATGGTGAATATTTTCTTCCAGAAGAAACAGGAGCATAGGGTGACTTATAAAAGCGGAGGTAGGAGCACACAGGTAGACTATATCTTGTGTAGACGATGCACTTTGAAGGAAGTCAGTGACTGCAAAGTAGTCGTGGGTAAGAGTATTACCAAACAGCATAGGATGGTGGTGTGCAGGATGACGCTGATGGGTGATGAAGGTGAAGAAGGTAAAGGCAGAGCTGAAGACAAAGTGGAGGAAGCTGAAAAAGGAAGCGTGTCGTGTTGTCTTCAAGGAGGAGTTGAAACAGGCTTTGGGTAGTAGGAAGTGCTTCCAGATGACTGGACAACCACAGCAAATGTGATCAGGGAAACAGGTAGGAGAGTAATTGGTGTGTCCTCTGGAAGGAAAGTCGATAAGGAAACTTGGTGGTGGAATGTGGAAGTGCAGGAGTGTGTACAAAGGAAGAGGTTAGCTAAGAAAAAGTGGGACATTGAGAGGACCAAAGAGAGTAAACAGGAGTACATGGAGACGCAGCGTAAGGCGAAGGTAGCGGTGTCAAAGGCCAAACAGAGGGCGTATAATGATGTACTGATGACATACCTGTGGCGGTATGGAAGTGTCTAGGAGAGGTAGCAGTAGATTTTCTGACAAGAACATTCAACAAGGTCTTAGAGCGTGAGCAGCTGCTGGAGGAATGGAGGAGAAGTGTGCTTGTGCCCATTTTTAAGAGGGAGACGTGCAGAGTTGTGGCAACTACAGAGGGATAAAGTTGATGAGCCATACAATGAAGTTATGGGAAAGAATAGTGGAAGCTCGACTAAGGGCAGAGCCCAGCATTTGTGAACAACAGTTTGGTTTCATGCCAAGAAAGAGCACCACAGATGCAGTGTTTGCTTTGCTTTGAGGATGTTAATAGAGAAGTACAGAGAAGGTCAGAGGGAGCTGCATTGTGCCTTTGTGGATCTGGAGAAAGCATATGACAGGGTGCCAAGAGAAGAACTGTGGTATTGCATGAAGTCCCAATTAACAGCGGAAAGTGAAGGATCCCTGTATATCAGTTTATTTAACCATTATTTATACAGTCAGTCCCTTTGAGACAGTTTCTCATTTAAGAGAAGTATTTTGCACAGAAGTAACACAGTCATAATTCATAAACAATACAAAACACTACAAGAAGTTTCCCAATAGTGCCAATGATACATGTACTAAAGGCTAAAAATAAATTTTGCCTTTAGAATATGCTGTATTTCTCTTGAAGAAGAAGGTTCGAGCTTCAATTTTTGGGTGTTTCTCTGTAGAATATACATGTTCTCTGTGCTTGCGTGGGTTTCCTCTGGGTACTCCGGTTTCTTCCCACAGTCCAAAAACATGTACCGTAGGCTGACTAGCAGTTCCAAATTTCTCCTGGGTGTGAGTGAGTGTGAATGGTTGTCTGTGTGTTGGCCCTGCAATGGCCTGGTGAGCTGTTCAGGGTGTCCCCTACCTTTTTCCAAAGTTGATGAGATGGGCATCTGCCTCACAGTGACCACAATAAGGGTCAAGAAGCTTAAAAAAAGAATGAATAAATGAATTAAAGAATGAGTTTTGGCTCCTGTTGAAAAATTCCATGTTCAGGGGGTTAAAAAAAGAAAAGGCCTTTTGACCAAGCTCTGTACAGACTGATGGGACAGTAAAAGGGATGCAGTCTCGAGACCATAGACTGTGGTCTACTTATGTGACACATATGATGATAAATCCATGGGCAGTAGTCCAAGAATAGTTTTAGAATTGAAGTTTTACCAATGTGAAAGTATATCCAAAGACAATGAAGACCAGTTAAGAGAGGATAAAGTGCAGTAGAGGTTTACAGTCATGAATCTTACTGCTCCATCATCGACTGCTCCCAACAAACAAAGTGTAGTGTAGGGGTGTTCATGTAAGTAATAACCCCATAATCGAGCATAATCTGCTTTCTTACTGATAAGGAAAAACAGGATATCTTTCTAAAAAAGGAATCCAACTTAATTTAGTTTATTTTGCAGATTGGCAATATGACAATTGAATGAATGGTTTTCGTACTTGGTATTTATATGAAGCTATAAGCTGAATAGCCTTGTACAGATGTTAAGCAAGAAAGGAGTTCTTGCACCTTCTTTTTGTTTTAAAGCAGCATTACCTTGGTTTTGTCAGCATTTTGAACTTATTCAACTTA
Organism: Plotosus lineatus; assembly: GCA_024760905.1. Lineage (NCBI taxonomy): Eukaryota > Metazoa > Chordata > Actinopteri > Siluriformes > Plotosidae > Plotosus > Plotosus lineatus. The sequence continues at coordinate 38,487,791 of CM045730.1, read as the reverse complement.
TCAGCCGAGAATTAACAATGGCTATCTGCCTTTTGAATTAAACGGCATATAGACCTTGTTAATTCTTGGTTGACAAACTGCAACTGAATGACTAGTGGAATGAGTACACGCGGTCACTAACCTTTTTTGTGGCACCAGCTGGCATACAGTACATATAATGTCAGAGCCTTGTTGTTGTAAAATAGTGCCTAAAGTTATGCTACATTACCTGAATGACATCTTTTTGCTAATGCTACTAATAACATCACTACTATCATGACATTACCCCCAGTGCAGCTAACTGGGTTATCAAAGGCCGGCCATGCCTCTCATTGCCTATGGTGTGAGGTTCATGTAAACGAACCATTGCTGACTTTCGACAAGAGTAGGCTGCAAAGCCGTTAGCGTTTTCCGCCCTGCGATGGCCTGGCGAGTCGTCCAGGGTGTACTCTGCCCTCGCCTGGAGTCGGCTGGGATGGGCGCCAGCCTCCCCTCGATCATAATTGGGATTAAGCGGTTACAAAAAGTGAACTGAACTGAACTGTCATGACATTAGCTACTGTTATTAATATTAATTCAAATAAAATTTGAATATTAAAAACTTATCTCTTACGATTTTTTGGACTCGCATGCTCTGTCTAATGTGAAGAAAGAATTGAATTTGTAATTATGTCATTAGATCTTGGTGTTAGATCTATTGGAAAGTTTCTGTCTATGTAAATGTAATGATAACTGGGTTATCGAAGGACATTCATGTTTCTCACTGTCTATGGTGTGAAGCATGTAAAAAAAACCATTGCTAACTTTCATCAAGAGAAGGCTGCATGACTGCCAGTGTGTTTCTGCCCTGTGATGGCCTGGTGAGCTGTCCAGGGTGTACTCTGCCTTTGCCCAGATTCGGCTGAGATGGGGGCCAACTTCCCTGTTGCCCTAATTAGTATTAAGTGGTTCAGAAAATGAATGAACGTATAGATGAATAAATGTATTGACTGTCATAATATTACTTTACTTTCGCACAATTTACATAAACTTTCAAATGTCTAGTAATAACGTGAGTTATATATCGCTTACACGAAAGTTCACTGCATGCACTCACACACACAAACAATTTCCTGGAAAACGAAAATTGACGTTTCGCAGTACCTTCTGTGTTGCTCACATGGAAGGTCATAATACATGCCTTTGTTGATACTGTTGATTGTTTTTCATGTGAAAGGTAATCGTATCAAATGCTGACTGCAGGCATTCAAATACTGAGGTGACAGTGTACAAATAGTAGAATATAGCATCATCAGAATACACAGATCCATGGCTATGTATATTTTGGCTGACATTACTGATATAGAAAGTAAAAGAAAATGGTCCTAAAACTGACCTTGTGGAACGCCTTTAATGACATTAGGAGAAATCATAAAAACATATTGCTTATGATTGGAGGGGTAATTAGAAAACCTAACTGTTTGGTCTGCCAGGTCTATTTCTAACAATTTCATACATAGAATAAATATCATGATAAATGGTACCAAAAGCTTTACACAAGTTAATATATAGTGCACCACAATATTTTTTGGGTACAGAGCTTCCACTACAAAAACATTTTGGGGCATATTGGGAATGACGTTATTTTGTATTGATAGGTTAAAAAGATATAACACTGTTTCAGCGATAATGTCTGCAGCCAAACATTGACATTGAGTTAGATCTCACAGAACTGTGGTAATGAGATGTATGACAGCAAACTGCTCAATTGTCCTATACTGTACTGTATTTGAAAATGACATCATGTAATCTGCATTTGTAAATGGAGCTGTTTCTCTGACTGCATATCAAGATACTACTTCCTCATTTATAACTCCACTAGACATCTTTGAATTGGTGTATTGTTTTTGTACATTTACATTCTGATATAGCATAGTATACTGTCAGTGTTCATGTCACATGACATGTCAGAATATAAATCTTGGATCAGGTTTAGGTTTATGATTGTAATGATGTTTTGATGCAATACTAATAAAATAAGTTGTTAGAAAGCGTGCAATTCCCCTACACTGAGATAGAGAGGAGCACATAGGAATACAATTTTTAGAGATGAGAACCGTGGAACTGCTTTTATTTCACAAATTATGAAAAGCAGATCATTTTGTATTAAACAGAATATGGAAAAGAAGGTGAAAAAACATGCATATAAATTTCCTCCATTTTGTCACCCCAAAAGCAACCAATCAGCTTGAACGATGTGGGTTTATTAATTCATCGCAAATAGAACTACTTATACTGCACACACATTATGAATTTACTTTGTACCTCATAATGTTCAAAACTTATTGATGCATTTTTTTAATCTTAAATAAATATTATGGTCTGTTTGTTGTCTGTGTAATTTTTTTTGCTTCAACTCTGAAGGCCTATATGTAGTACACAGTTCACACAATGAGAAGCTTGTGAATTTTGACAGGGTGGGGTTTAAACGAGGCAAGTTGTGCACATACCAGAAATGATGAGCACAAAAATTTAAAAAGCTAATAAATTGCTGTCTCTTTTCTCACCTTTAAAAAAAACCATGCATTCTAAATGTTTCTCGCTTGCATGCATACTTATTTCTTCTCATGGTTTGGAACTTAAGTTGCATTAAAGAATATCTGATGACATGACCTACACCAACTGGCTGAAAGTAGCTTGAGCGCTCTTACTCTTCTTTTATACAGTATAGACAAAAGGAAGACCACTGAGAGTGAGAAGTGTGCAGTGCTACACACTCAATATTTTGACAGCCTTGAATATGCCATACAGACACTCATAGTGCTCATAGTTCAGTTTGCTGCTGGACTTATCAGTGGAAGTGCCTGTATGTATCTAAGATATCAAGTATAAATGCAGAAGAACATGAAGTGAGACAAAAGAACGTTTTTGTTTGGGGGGGGGTTATACCATACACAGGCTTCAAACTGTACACAAGGAAAATATCTGTCAAACTCAGACAGGAACTCATGTGAACTGGCACAAGCCATTTTAATACAATAAATGAGCTGCCAGAAAATGTAAACACTGTTGAATTCTCTGCATAAATACTAACTTATTTGTTGACTCCCAACGTCATTGAAGGCAAGTGGAGCAGGCGCGTTGGAGATGGGTTCTTTTTGTCCGTCCCTCTGTCCTACTTGTTAATGTGATAACTTTGGAAAGAAATGACATAGGATCAACAAAGTTGGTGCCCCCCTCCCTGCAGAGCCAGGAGCAAATAAGATTGAAATGTATTTATATCACTTTGACCTTGTTTCAAGGTCACTTTTTGTGTATTCTGCTTGACAAAACTTATTAGTTTGATAAAACTACTGGGGCAGTTGGTGTTCTAGTTCATATTATATGTGTTCCATGGGCTTGAGCAGTCATTGGCCCACTCCAAGCTTGGCAAGGTATATCTTCATGGAGGTCACTGTGCACAGGGGGGCTGTAATGCTTGAACAAGTTTTAGCTTCTTAGTTCTCGTGAATAAAATTTGTAATCCAGCAGCAAAGACATTCTGCACAGTTGTGAGGTTTCAGCTTTGTGGCACCAACCTTATGGTTCTGATGATCGCATATCCATGAAATTTAGTTGATATACCAAGGGTGTAGGCTGGTCTGACCCTGGGGGTCGCACATCTTGGATGACCGGAACTCGAGTCCCAGGGGCTTTAATTTTATTTATTATATTAATCAGCACTTTGGGGGAACCTGGTACACCCATGGGTAGATTTATTAACTTTAAAAAATGTCTGTCTATACAGGGGTGAACTGAAATCAGACATTATAGTTCAACCAAAAACATTCTCAAATATATTTAAAATTACATCTGCAAGTACATGTGCTAAATACATTTACAAATTGAGCTAAAGTTATTTATCTATTCAAAGGCACAAACAAATATTAATACATATTTACAGCACAAAAACATACTATTAATTTTATAAAAGTACTGACCATTAGGCTGCAGATCCAGGCTGGATGGCTTATGATTATTTTAGCCATTCATTCTCTGTGCGTCAATGTTTGTGTTCTAACACATGCAGGAACTAGAGGCGGGACTAAGAAACTGTGCTTTATTCTTACACTCGCACTTTGTTTGATGGGCAGGGTTCAGCTATTATAGCTTACTGATATGTAATATGTAATGCGCTCCACTGAAATAGGAACCTGTCGTTGATTGTTGATTGGTCAGCTCGGGCTTGCACATGCACAGTTCCCGTTACACGTAAACTTCCGGTGTTAACTTCCGGCTTCCGGTTTACTGCATGCTGAATTTATCGCCGACTTTCTCTTCAATAACAGTCATTGAGATTGTGGATACCCATAATTTCTTGTCCAGTTGTCCAGCGGAACTCAACTCCTGCTGTGTGTGTGTGTGTGTGTGTGTGTGTGTGTGTGTGCATGTGTGTACATGTACCTTTCTGTAGACCCAGCCTACACCCTTGCATACTCTGTAAAGGTGTGTGTGTGTGTGTGTGTGTGTGTGCATTATCAAATTGTCCTTCAAGCTTCTGGACTCATCTGGTCTATTTTTTAAATTCAATTCAGTTTTATTTGTATAGCGCTTTTTACAACTGGCATTGTCACAAAGCGAGGAAAAACCTTGAGAGGAATCAGGCCCAAAGCGGAAACCATCCTCATTTACGTGAAACCATAAAGACACAAACCAGTTATGAGAAACTTTATTATAGTTCAAAATGTCCAAAATGTTAAATAAAGTCACCAGTTTCACAGAAAATGGCTGAAAGTGAAAACAATAAGATTAGATTAGGAAAATCTTTTTTCCTTATTCTTGCACAAAAATGTTTGTTGCAGAGCACACCTACTGGACTGGATGTATGTTTTCTAACACAAGTATGACCTTTGTAACCCACCTCCCACCCCCCCGCCCATTTACAGGACCTGAACCTGACCCTACGTCATACCAACCCTGACCTGACAGAGTGCTTTCAGCTTTCTGTTCTCTCATGGATCCCTTGCATTTACCTGTGGCTGGTCTTTCCTTTTTACTTCATTTACCTCAAGCTAAACAACAGAGGCTACATCATGATGTCTATAATAAACCGAGTAAAAACGGTAAGTCTTGCTGATATGTGTAAAATTTATGGCAGATGTGGTAACTGAGATGTGTATAATCTGTTCCTCACATTCCTCGATTATTGCAGAGCACACTCAGATGTTGTGTCTACAGTTCTCTCTTTCCTTTCACTCCGTATTCAGTGCCAGTTCTACCTTCGCAGCCTTCCACTGAACTTACTTTATATCCCTATGTATGCTCATGGATGCTGGCCTGTCAGACGTGGAATTCACTCCCACAGCCAACGCCTCCATGAAAGCTCGCCTTCTTTAAATCACAGTTTTTCAAACATTTTCTCATGACAGTCGTCTGTATACACTGTGCAGTCTCTCTCTCTCTCTCTCTCTCTCTCTCTCTCTCTCTCTCTCTCTCTCTGTTCAACTCAGTTCATCTTCCTCAAACTGATTTTACTCCATCGAATTCAGCCACTTTGATCAACTTTTTTGACTTATTGTGCTATTGACCCGTTCGCTTGGTTTTGATCATCATGAGGTTGATGTGTGTTTTTATGTGCAATCATACGTTTAAGAAAGGAGGGATTTAAAGTAATCTGTATTATCATCATGGATTATTACTGTTTTAGGATATCACAGTTTTTATTTAATATGTCTCTCTCTTATCCTGTGTGTGCAGGTTTTTGGCATTATTTTATGGATCGTGTGCTGGACAGACCTCTTTGCCTCTTTCAGTGACATGCAGCAGAACAATTCTAAACCGCCAATATTCTTTGTCACTCCATTAGTACTTGGCATGACAATGGTAATTCTAAAATCATTTGAATAATTCTGTCATTTCAAAATGAGTGTCTGTATTTGCTATGTACAAAAAGTACAATACAAAAAGGTACCAGTGTAACTCGGTTATCAGAGCCCGGCCATGTCTCTCACTGTCTGTGGTGAGAGACTGTAAAAGAACCATTGCTGACTTTCATTAAGAGCAGGCTGCATAACCGTCAGCGTGTTTATGCCCTGCGATGGCATGGTGAGTTGTCTATGGTGTACGCTGCCCTCACCCAGAGTCAGCGGAGATGGCCGCTAGTCTCCCCGAAACCCTAATTAGGAATAAACAGTTCAGAAAATGAATGATGAACAGAGGTACACGCAACAGAAAGGTTAATTCCTTCATTGGAACATCTGAAGGGTTAGTTTGCAAAAACACAGAAGTTCGATTGTTTTAATTATGAGGAAAATGACCTTTTCAGAATCTTTACTTTAAAGCCTCTAAAACAATTTTGGAAAGCTACTTCAAAAAATAGTTTTTCTCAAAAACCAGTTAAAACAGTTGGGCTTATCTGTTTTTGCAAACCAACACTTCACCTGTATACCTGCTTTTTCTTAATTATGACAGCCAGTTATGTTGTAGCTGCAAAATTGCATAAAATTATACAGATACAGGTCAAGAGCTAGAGTTAATTTCCATATCAGACCCTGCAATGTAGAAAAATTTCTGTAATTTGCGGACTATTGAGCGCACCTCAATATAGGCCACACCGACTATATTTAAAAAAAAAAAAAGAATTTGTACATATATAGGCCACACCTCTTTAGAAGCCGCAGGTGTCTGTCTTGCTCTTGCGCTTCCATCTAGAGCACCCCCTGGAGGCCGGTAGATTGTAAAAAAAATCTATATATTAGCCGCATTGTTGTTTAAGCCACAGGATTCAAAGCGTGTAAAAAAAGTAGCGGCTTATAGTCCAGAAATTAAGGTAAGCAAAATTGCAATATCTGGTTTTGCTCAAAGTATGATTCAACGTTTCTGTGTCTAACCTACTGTTATCTCTGGTGTGATGTTCAGTATATCATCTGTTGTGACCTGTTTCAATCCTTCCTGGATCTGTCACTGATAATTGTGTTTGTGTGTATGAAATACTGGATTGGTTGACCTTTGCTTGTTTCCTGCTTTGAACCGAGACTGTCTACCTGTTTTTTTATTATTAAAAATCCTTTTTATATGCACATGTATCCTGTCACCACTTTCCAGTTCGTTACAAGGCCTCAATAAGTGGAGATTACATATTCTCCCTGTGCTTGTATACCTTTCCCTCTCAATCCAAAGGCATGCACATTAGCTTAATTGGCAACTTTAAATTGCCCATAGATGTGAATGTGAGTGTAAATTGTTCTTTGTGTCTATTATAATACTGCAATAGACTGGTGACCTGTTCAGCATGTACCTGGCCTGTCACTTGAAGTCAGCTGGGGTTGGCTCCAGTCTTTCCCATTATTCTGATGGATAAGTAGTATGGACAGTTTTCTGTTGATATAAAGAATATGTGCAACACAAGAGGTTGTGAGATCAGGAATATCGTGTGCTTTCCAGGCGGCAGATTGTAAGATTCAAAGTTAGTCTGGTCTCAGGTTTTTATCAGAGAGGAAAAATCTGCTATTTAGATGTATTTTGAGTGATAAACAGTACACTCCTTGGCTTCTCTGATGCTAAATTGTAGAGCTCATGTGCAAAATAATACAATATAACTGGTCATTGAATTTCAGGGCAATGTCACATCATGTGATAGTGAAGAAATATGATAAAAGATCAATAATTTAAGTCCTAATTTATTCCGTATGGCATCTAATATAGACAAACTTGAATAAGTGTCTGAAACGTTGAGTATTCAAACCAATTGCCACATGAAAGAAATGTGCAGATATATAGGTGTTCCTATTATTGTGACCTGTTAGTTAAAATGTCTGTGTTCTGTTTCATGAAATATTGCTATAATGTTATAAAATATGAAAAACCCAGCTTTGCCATTTTTACTGACCCCAGCCTGGACATATCTGTATGTGACTCTGTCCTCTGTCTCTCTTTTTGACAGCTATTAGCGACATTTCTTATCCAGTACGAGCGTCTGAAAGGGGTTCAGTCCTCCGGAGTACTTTTTATATTTTGGACAATCTCTGTACTGTGCGCCATCGTGCCTTTCCGCTCAAAGATCCTACATTCCCGACAGGTTTGCAACAATTTTGTTTTTGTTTACACCCTAAAGAGGTCAGATTACCCTTTACAGAACTGTGCACACCAATACAACAATTCCACAACAACCTGCATTAATATGATGAAATGCCAGGCCATAGGTCTTAAATTATAATATGAAATTAAAGCAAATTCTTATTTTAAGTTCTTTCAACCGACCCATTTCATTTTCATATACTTATTCATTGGTAATGGAACAGAACCAGAGTTAGAGGTATTGTTAATAGTTATGAAGTAAAGCAAATTTCAAACATATTGTTTTATAAACTTCAATACATGACACCTTAATTTAAAAAAAAGCTTCAGGGTGATTTTTGACTGAATCAATAAAGGTGAAACTAACCCATGAATTAAATTCTAGAAATTAGATTCTGGCCCATTTATATTCACCCCCATGGTGGGTAACACTCTCACCTTGCAGCAAGAAGATCATGGTTTTTTGATCCTTGTGGTTGGCGAAGACATTTCTGTGTGAAGTTTGTACTGTCTCCACATTCTTATGTGGGTTTCCTCTGGGTACTCTGGTTTCCTCCTACAGTCCAGAGACAACAGGCTAAGTGACTATTCCAAGTTGTGCCTAGTTGTGAATGTGAGGCTTAATGGACCTTGGTCTTAAAGAACAGGTTCTGCAAAGGGTGTACAACCCTCTCAGTTAAAAATATACATTGCATCAGAAACCACGAAAGTGCCCCAGTGCATCATGGGTGGAGAATGGGAAGTGGGGAATGGAGAGTGAATGAATAAGTCCACCCAAGTTTGCAAAATAAAGAGCTGAAGCTTTTATCAGAATATACTTACTGTATACACCTTGTTTTACTTTTCCTCCTTTAAATGATTTCATCTCCCCATACAGACGCTCCCCGACTTACGTTCATCCATTTTACGTTTTTTCGTTTTTACGCCCCCCCCCCCCAAAAAAAAAGTCACATTTTGAGTTTAGACGTGCCTACATAGTACGCTGACATCATGACGCTGCATTCATTGTTTACAAACTACAGACTGAGTGTGTGTGTGTGTATATATATATATATATATATATATATATATATATATATATATATATATATATATATATCAGTTATATAGTGTTACCCTTGTGTTAAGACGTGATCTTTGTGTTTACACTGTTTTGTGGACTTTTGTAACCCTAAGCAAATCTGGTTGGTCAGAAGTGTAAGCATACTAGCATGGGTGCAAGTCTCATACACAGAGATGAATTAACTATCTGCTCAGATCGGCACAATCTTTATATTTATTATTTTTTAGCAGAATCCTAAGTGTGTATACTTATTTTTATATTAATATTCATTAGGATTTGTACTTGTTCTTTGTATGCATCTCTTGAATAAAGTTTACTTACTTACACAAAAGAAAGAGCTCTCGGCTTTGCAGGGAGACTGCAACACTGCAGGCTGCCTTCTAAGCGAGTTCAATGGCACCCTTGTGCACTTGAAAGACCAGAAGCCCGTATAACCCACAGCAAAGAACACTACTTTCGCAAATACACTACTTTCGGTATTGAGCGTTTCACATATTGTAAGCGTTGATAGACTGTTTTAAACTTCATGTTAAGTGACTCAGTATAAATGAGTGACTTATTTGAAATTAATGTTGATATTATTTGATATATTTGATATTATTTTACAATGTTATGTTTATAATAATTGATTTAGGGGTGTTTTATGAGATACGGTAATGGTATTTATGGATGTATAGTACAGTATGAGCGTCATACGTCACACGTCATACGTGATACATCACTGTAACAACTTACGTTCACTTTCAACTTACGTTGGGCCGTCCGGAACCAATTAAAAACTTAAGTTGGGGAGCGTCTGTAATTTGTAATCAAAGCCTCCTTTATCTGCAAAAGAAAGCACAGTGAACTGTGGGTCTTTTAAGTAGAAGTGTTTTTGCATGTGGTCGCAGATTTTAAGCTTCTGCAGGGACATTTTTTCAGTGGTTGATCCGTGTTCATCATCATGATGATTTTTAATGAGGAAAGAAACAGAACACATATGATATTTGCAGTGTTCAGCAATGACTCTAACTATCTGTGGTTAGTACTGTCAAAGATAGTAAAATGTGCAAAACTGAATTTTATTATGTGGCTGAAAACACCATGAGCATAGAGCGCATTCAGCATGTACAGCATATGTGTACCTTGTAAGATTTTTTTTTTTTTTTTTTTTTTTTAACCTGTGTGAATATAAAGGCATCTCAGACCATCCCGTGCTATCTGGTTAACAAGAAAGTTACACGCAAACAACCAAATAAATACATACAAACATATGTACATACATACACAGCATACATTAATAAGAAAAAAAGCCGTGGTCTTTATTTTTGTTCTTTTTGTGTTGCATTTAAAAAGAATTTAAACAAAATAAAAACATTAATCTGCTGTTTTGAATGAAATATATAGAGGAAGGTCGGGCATTGGGTAGGGTGAATCGCAGGACAAAAAGAATGTGATTGTTTTTTGGCTTCTCTTAATCTAACTGGAAACCTGTTTTTTTTTTTGTTTGTTTGTTTGTTTTTTTTGCAGAATGGGGTTGAAAGCAAACTGCGTTTCACAACCTTCTACATATATTTTGGCCTTACAGTTGTAGAGCTCATTCTATCCTGTTTCAATGAGAAGCCTCCACTCTTCTCCAACGTGGAAACAGATCCTGTAAGTGAGAGTGTATGGGAGAAGTAGAAATTCAGGGATCTGTCCAATATGTTTTACACATGCAGTATCGGTTCCAATGTTATGTTCTTATTTATTTGTTTTCTAGAATCCCTGTCCGGAATCATCTGTTAGCTTCCTCTCAAGATTGACCTTTTGGTGGTTTACAAGGTAGAAATGTTGTTTATACTAGTGTAGTTTGGAATTGGATGAAGTCATCCAATCTCTTCCTTGTCTGCTGTTTATTTTTTATGGATTGTGCTCGACACTCAGTACAGACGGAGTGATCAGGTTTAATTACAAAAACTTTAATGACTATTATCAGTTATTATCACTGTTATGAGCAACTGTATCAACACCACTGTACAACAGAGTGTAAAGATTACTGGTCATTGTTGCTGCAGCTTAGATAGAAAAATTAATATACAGAAATCTGGGCCAGATATTAATCATTAACCTCCTAACCATGGTTACTGATGAGGAAAAGAATAGACCTGGGATTTTACCAGGACTGAAAAACCTTTAACTTACAGTATCTTTACGCTAATATTCAAATAAGTGGCTATATTCTACAATGTCAGTTAAGTCACCGAAAGTGAATACAAAAATCGGTCTATCCATCGGTTGTGTGAGTCTGAAATGAGTTTCTGTTTCCTAGCATGGCAATAAAAGGCTACAATTCTCCACTGGAAAACAAAGACCTGTGGTCCCTGAACAAGGACGACAGCTCAGAGGTGGTGGTACCAAAACTCCACAAGAAATGGGAAGTGGAAAAATCTAAAATACAAAGGTATGCAGCAGCTCAGAGTTACCTTTAATATTTCATAGCTTGACAGCCTAGGACTGAAATTCCCATAATTAGGAGTATACAGTGTTATAAATGTAGAGGAAATAGCCAATAATATATAAACAGATCAATAATCAGTATGTTTTTTGAAATATGTAATTTATTAATTCACGCATTTGCTGAATAGCTTAAGCCTACTCGGGTTGCGGCGAATCTGGGAAAATTTGTACACCCTGAACAGCTCACAAGTCCATTATAGAGCCAACACACAACCATTCACACTTACTCCTAGAGGACATCCACAACAACCAATCAGTTTAGTGTGCATGTGCTTAGATTGTGTGATTAACCACTAACATGGGAAGAATTATGCCAGGGCCTTCATGCAGTGAAGCAGATATGCAGACCACTGCGCTACTGTGTAGACAGACACACAGACAGACATTTTATTCAGTATAATATCTATTGCATGAGTTTGCAAGAGTACTGTACTTCCATGATTAATGAGAGTCATCAGAGTTCCTTATTTTCTTAACATTATATAAAATACTACTGTGTATCAAGGTTGAAATACCAATATTTTGAGTGGCAGTGGTGAGTGGCAGTGCTGCCACTCACCACTGCCACTCACCACTGCCACTCAAAATATTGGTATTTCAACCTTGATACACAGTAGTGAGTGGCAGTGCTGCACTTGTGAATCACAGTCAGAAAAAGTAAATAAAAGTAATGTAAAAGCAAAAACCCGGGAAAACATCATTTCACTTCAGAGGCTGTGTATGAGTAAAGCCGGTGCAACTCTTTATAGAGCTTCCATTTGCTTCTTGGCACATGGATTTTTTTGGGAAGAGGAATATTTACAGTGGGAGGAAACTTCTACACTATATTTAAGTCTGCGGTTACAATATAATCCATTGTGTTGATATTCATTTTGGTTTTCACTGAGCATGTCCATTACCTAGAACCCAAATAAAAGTTCCTTGTGTTCTTTTAAAGCGAGCCTTTTCTCTTCGTTGTTAAGCATTGTCTAAGCTCTCCCTTTGTAAACATTTTGTTATCACGTCTTATCGGGTCAAGCTTGTAAACCCTTTTGAACAGGGCTCCACTGCTTTAACCCGTTGAACTTCTTTAGATATTCAGTTGATTACAACTGACTTCTCTACTTTATAGAATATTTACAATCTAAAGACTCACCATTTCTGACATTCAAAAAGAAAATTCATAATGTGAGAATACAAAAAGGTAATTGAAAATATATTGGTTCTTCCAATCAATAAAAATGACATCACTCAGTATAGAGAGCAAATGGAATTATTACAACCCCCCACCCCCACCCCCACCCCACCCCACCCCACGAAGGTTTTATCTGTAACTTTGGTCCCTACAGCTATTGAAACATTTCCAGTGAAAAAAAGCTGACTTAATTGCATGACATTTCCAAGGGAAAGTGCTACCATGCAAATAAATTATACCACAATTACAAGATAAGCATTTTCCTTGTAAGAATCATGACCACTGTCCTGTGAATAACCCTACAGGTCTGCACAGGAAATGAATGGTCAGGCCATGTACTCCAAAGTTGAGGCGGAAGATAACCATGTGGGAGAAAGTCCCAAGGAACTGGAAGTGCTGCTCTCCAAGAAGAACGAGTCACAGCAACCCTCGTTCCTGCTCGCTCTACTCAAAGCTTTTGGGCCTTACTTCCTCATTGGCTCAGCTTTAAAGCTATTCCAGGATGTCATCACATTCATCAACCCTCAGCTGCTCAGGTGAAATCATATGGAACATAGGGCCGGTGAATTATGACAGGAAAGAGAGTGGTTTATGAAGCATTATGACAACTTACTGAAAGATAGAAGTGAGAAATAATGTTTGATCAGCCTTGTCTTTGAATCACTTCTAGGTGGCTTTCTGGAGCATTACTGGGTTTCCTATTCCCATCTACTGTACTTAAATTGATAGTAGAATTTCCTCAACAAGAACTGATGATCTAACAGGAAAAGAACAGTTTGTATGGAAATGTTTTGCAGCGCTAGATGAGTATTTGAAAATGATTGGCTATTGTGTGGAACATAAAAGCTTGCAGGGTGTAATATATAGTATGAAGATATGGTCCGGCAACTGACACAAAATCAATATTTTTAGTTATTTTTATAATTTACATAAACCAAGAACAACTGAATAATGGGGGGGGGGATTACATGAACATTTTCGTTACATTGAAGAAAAAATTGAAGATTAGGTGACATTTATTTGAGCCTCCTGCAGGTGAAACCTGCCTTGTTTGAACCCGAGAGCCAGAATCTGATGTTCTCTAACTGAATGATCAAAGGCCAGCCATGTCTCTCACTGTCTATTGTGAGACGGATGTAAAAGAACCATTGTTGACTTTTGTCAAGAGTAGCTGCATAGCTGTTTCTGTCCCTTGCTGAAGGGTTGGTCAGGAAGGGCATCCGACGTAAAAACCTATGCCAAATCAAACATGCAAATCAGATGATTCGCTGTGGCGACCTCTGAAAAAGGGAAAAGCTGAAAGGAAAAGAAAAAGAAGAAGATTTGAAAGAGTCAGAGCAAAAAGGAGGTTAAGTCACATTTTTGATAAAACAATTAATGTAAAAAAGGAAAGGGCTGTAATATGAAACGACCATCTCAGCTTACTGCAGTGATGGGGATGTGTCCAGACAGGACCTCACCTTGGTGCTGCTTTTATGTCTTTTTGACCAAACTACTTTTTTGCTCTGATCCCTTCAATTTCACAGTAATAAAAATAATTTGTATGCGGTATAGATTACAAATGACTGCAAACTGAATTCAGCTTGAGAGCAGATCATTAAAAAGTCTTGAAGTCCCCTATATTTTTTTCACAGGATCGGTAGGTAACTCTTGCAACAGTTTATGTGACAGTGCATATCCCTACAATCAGACAGAGTGCAGACAAATTTCACCTTTATAGGAGGAGCGCCAGGTAAAAAGCCGAATAGAGCAAGAAAACCTGCAGCAAACCATCATACAACCGAGAGAACTCTGCATGAAAGAGTGATCAGAATTTGAGCAAGCCAACGGCAAGGCTAAAAAATAGTAGCTTTTGAAATGAAGGGTGCACTTATTTTTATCACAGAAGAATATCATCACATTTATTGATATTTCTGTTGACAAAATAATTGAAATTTGATATTTTTTGTGTGTCATGTTTATGTACATGCTTTATGTCTAGACACTGTATTTGGGAGGGCAAAATATGTACTTGTGTAGATATAGTAAAAAAAAAACTCAATAGTATCCATGGCATTTACTACATGGCAGTCGGCGAGTGCGTGTTCAGTCTTGGTCAGTTATTAGTATTAGTGAAAACATGCCATTCAGGTAACATTACTTAACTTAACACTAGTTTCTATTATACAACAGCAAGGATCTGGCATTATATAAGCCAGTTGTTGCCACACGAAATGTCAAGTGAGCATGTGTGTCCTCTCCACCAGTCTTTTATTATTATTATTATAATTATTATTATTATCATCATCAGTTCATTTTTTGTACCCGCTTAATCCTAATTTGGGTCGCGGGGAGGCTGGTGCCCATCCCAGCCAACTTCGGGCGAGGGCAGAGTACACCCTGGACAGCTCGCCAGGCCATCGCAGGGCGGAAACACGCTGACGGCTTTGCAGCCTACTCTTGTCGGAAGTCAGCAATGGTTCTTCTACATGCCTCTCACCATAGACAGTGGGAGAAATGGCCGGCCTTTGATAACCCAGTTAGCTCCACTGGAGGGGGGGGGGGGTGACAACCTTGTGCAGAGTGGGACTCGAACCCCCAACCTTTGGATCAGCGATCCAGCGCCCTATACCACTAGACCACCACTGCCCCATTATTATTATTATTATTATTATTGTATTTATTTTTAGAAAATGACCTCCTGTGAATTTTAAAAGTAAATGCTTTAGCTTGTTTACTTGACTAGATACAGAACTGCGTATACTGATTACAGTATGTGGTCAATATGAGCACAAATGCTGGCTTGTTCTCTGTTGCAAGTTCTTTGTGTTTTTCACAGCAATAACCTGTAGCGATATAGTCATTTGCAAAGCAAAGGCCATATGCAAATTTGTTTTATCTCACATGTGGTTCCTAAGGCATTCGTGTGATCAGCGATATTATCAAATTTGCGATGCTTTTTTCAGTCGTCTTACTTCCTGTTGTACATGGTGAAGCTACAGCTGGGCTATGTTTAGGGTAGGAACAAGTACCAGATAAGAATTTAAACACATTTCTGCATATACAGTAAGGACATTTTTGGCTTCCTCTGGGGCCCCTGTCTTTCTACAACAGTCCAGAAACATGCTTATTAGATCAACTGTCTTAATTGTGAGTCTCAATTATTACCTTAATAGTAATTAATTTGAATATGAATGGTTGTTACCAAAATAGAGTTTTGGTACATAAATTATAATTACAGACATTGTTTGCCTGCGAATAACATTATGGCCATACGCATGTAAGGATTTTGACCAACTTGATGGGGACACTATACTACCTAGGTCCCGGAATTGAGTTGATTTTAGAATGTCTAGGTCAAAGGTGAAGGTTGGTGCAAGGTCTCAAAGTTTTGGAGATAGAGCACTGATAACATCAAAGTAAGGGCCAGTGGACATGTTGATACCGTACTATGAAACACTAATAGGAACCCATATATGGACATAAGATTCAGTTAACTTTAACCTTGAGTGAACATGAAAGGTCAAATTCAAGCAATCATTTAAACCTTTAAAGTAGAGAGAGTGTTTTTGCTAATTTCCTTACAGAGGTTTTTGTTAATTTGGACTGTAGAGCATACAGTATTATAATGCAAGCAGGCAGGTAATTAAAACTAGAGCCCATGTAGTGCCTACTTCCATACAGTGTGGTGGAGGCACCATGCACGCTAAGGCGGTCCCTCTAGTTTATGTCTGTGTTAGACCTCCATCAGTCTCTTGGGATTTTTCACACACAACAGTTACTGGAAATTATACAAAATAGAGCAAAAGACCAAAAAGCTTGCAGTGAGCATTGCTTCTGTGAGGTTTGCTCAGAAGAGATTTGGCAGGCTGGTTTAAGCTGATGAGAAGGTGCTGGAAATTCAAACACTTTTTTTTTACAACTATGGTGAGCAAAAAAGCATCTCAGAATGGACAGCATGTCCACAGAATCCATTGGGGCTACGTCTCTGAACCAGAAACTGTTGATAGGTTTGGCGTCACACAAACAGGACAAGCTTGGAAAAGCATCATGTGACCCTTTTTCTTCAACTTTACAGTGAATTATCACATACTGTACTTACACACTTACTGGCACATGTAGACTTTTGTAAGATTTTTGGGTGTAATTTCTTTGTTAGTGCAGTGTAGTATCCTATCCCATATATTGTCATTAGTAAAGTACTAATACACACAAAAATACACACAGTAAATAAAGATTCAGTGAAGAGTGAAGGTTGAATATGAGTGTAAGTTGGCTATGCTTCTCTTCCTGACTGTGTAGGATGCTGATCGAGTTCACCAAAAGGAAGGATGTACCATCATGGTGGGGCTTTGCATTGGCCTTCCTCATGTTTGGCTGCGCCCTGTTACAAACACTCATCCTGCATCAGCACTTTCAGTACTGCTTTGTTACAGGCATGAGGCTGCGCACAGCTATCATCGGTGCCATCTACAGAAAGGTACATGTACACACATGCACACACACACACACACACACACACACACACACACACCCTGCTTAATGATGTAATAAACTCATTCAATTATTTATGCTGGTCTGAATAAGTTTACAAAAGCTGTTGAGGACTCCCGGCCATGAGCGGCTGTGTGCATTAAACCAGATTCGAACCTGCAATCTCCTGGTTAATAGTCGCGCACCTCTGCTTCTGATTGACTCTGAACTACTTTGACCTCGTCAAGTTGAATGACATTTCAACGTATTTAAAGCTTCAGTGACATTTGTACAAAATATGCTTTAGTCAGAGTCAGACCTCTGGCTTAACGGAATGCATGACTAATGAAAAAGGAACCTGTCTGTCTGTGGGTGAAGATCTAGGTGTGGATATTTTCTTCTGCTATGCTGCACTTTTACCCCGTGATGTGGGATTGAAGGTGTGCCTCCTTAATTTATGTACCATGTTTACAGTGAGAAGAAATGATTGTAAAAGATTAAGATCCTCTACTGTCAAAGCATAACAAAATTGGCTATTTTTTGATCATTTGTAAATTACTGGAGTGTAGTTTTAATAAATTTAGATTTATTGCCGTTCAGTGGTGGCCTGGTGGTAAAAGGTGCTGGATCGCTGATCCCAAGGTTGGGGGTTGGACTCTCACTCTCACTCCCACCACTCCCACCACAGGGTTGTCACTGTTCCCCCCCCCCAGTGCAGCTAACTGGGTTATCAAATGCCGGCCATGTCTCTCACTGTCTATGGTGAGAGGTTCATGTGAAAGAACCATTGCTGACTTTCAACAAGAGTAGGCTGCAAAGTTGTCAGTGTGTTTCTGAAATCAAACATGCGATGATTCGCTGTGGCTACCCCTGAGAAAAAGGGAACAGCCGAAAGGAAAAGAAGTTTTAATAAATTTAGATGCCTTTTTAATTTAACTTTTTGTTAAAAGTTAGATGCGTACATGATATTATTGAGTTTGTCAGTAATAGATAGTTTGACTTGAGCAGGATACTGTTGATCCCTTGCCTTTGCTGGTGAACTGTACGATCACTCCATTAACTGTGCCCAGGTGAATCCCAAGGTTTTGTGTAGTTGAACACTGGTTAAGTCCATCCAGATTTACACAGTACACACTCTCTTCTATCAGACAACTCTATGATTTATGGACAGAATCTAAGTAATTGCTCATGTGAAATTATGTATTAGTCTATTCTACATTTTATAACCTTCCTTAAATAAAAAATAATGGGCCCTAATTTACCATTACTCACTGAAGTATTCATAGTTTGTATGGAATACTCTATAATCTTTTATCATTTTTAAAGGGTTTATGGGGGGCAGTGGTGGTTAGTGGATAGGGCGCAGGATCACTGATCCTAAGGTTGGGGGTTTGAGTCCCCACAGGGTTGTCACTGTCCCCCCCAGTGCAGCTAACTGGGTTATCAAAGGTGGGCCATGTCTCTCACTGTCTATGGTGAGAGGCATGTAAAAGAACCATTGCTGACTTTCATAAAGAGTAGGCTGCAAAGCCGTCAACGTGTTTCTGTCCCTTGCTAAACGGGTTGTGACAGGAAGGGCATCCGATATAAAAATTTATGCCAAATCAAATATGCGAATCAGATGATTCGCTGTGGCGACTCCCGAGAAAGGGGAAAAGCCGAAAGGAAGAAAGAATGGGGTTTATCCAGTCCAAAGACTGGAGCCTGGGAACGAATTAGGCTTTTAACATGTAAAATGCAACTCCTACTGACGAAAAAGGCTCCGGATTAATTTCGTAAGAAGGGGGCCAACTGTATGTGTGTTTGTGTGTGTGTGTGTGTGTGTGTGTGTGTGTGTGTGTGTGTGTGTGTGTGTGTGTGTGTGTGTGTGTGTGGTAGTCATATCCAATAATAGGGAGTGGAGTAACTTTTATTTTTTCCTCTGGTTATAAGACGTATAGCTTAATTATTAACATATTCAAATTTTGCGGAAAAGTATGTTCTTACAGTAGAGCTGATTGGCATGCAGTTAGCTGATTTGTTGAAATCCTTTTTAATTAGCAGTCTAATAAATTAATGCTTGGTGAAAAAACATTTTCAAAAAATTTCTTATAATAAAATACTTAAATTCCATGGTTTGTTGTTGGTTGTGGAATTAATCTAGAGTCTAGAATGAAAATTCTGCATTAGTAGCACTTCAGGTGTGCCAGTGTTGCTAGCTATTAGTTTGGTCGAACTGGCTTGGATGTGCTCAAATGTGGACTATTTAATCGAACTGAGGACAAAAAGGCCTCCTGCTTGGAAAAAATGTTTTCCTTCGAAAGAACTTATACCTTTTTATCATATAATACGTTCATTCCAAATGCGTTTTCATGTCTTGAATTATCGGTCAAAGGCCAGCCAGTGTTAGCTTTAGCTTAGCATGAGTTACGACCACTTCTGTGTTTTAATTGTTCTGTGATGACGTTTGTAGTCACACTATATGTGCTTAACCAGTCAGAACATAAATTTGCTCTTATCTAGGGATTTAGAAAATAATAAACAAGTACAATCTGAACGACTGGGTGTGTTGATGAGGGTTGAGAGATGTATTTGCCTGTTTGTCAGGTTTATGCCTTTACTCCCTGCTTTCTATTAGGTTACTGCTGTTTGAATCCCTGTCATGGCGAAACCAAAAATAGTATATATTTTTAAATAACCATTTACTATTTTCACTGATAGTGCAGTGGTTGGTACTATCATGTGTCACCAAGCAGGTTTTGAGTTTGAACCTGCTAGTCAACCAGGGTCCGTGTCGACTTTTCGGAATTTGCTCCCTGTGCCTGCATAGGTTATCTCCAAATGCTTCAGTTTCCTCCAGTGGTCCAGAGGTATGCTGATTAGGTCAAATGCCCATTTCAAATTTTCTAGGCGTGTATGTGTGTGGCGATCTGTATTTTTGTGTTTACTCTGTGATAAACTGGTGACCTGTATACGAGGCATTTTTGCCATGTACTGATTGTGGTTGGCTCCATCTCACCCATGACCCGCAATGGAAGAACAGAGATAATGAGTATAAATAGTGAGTGAATGAAATGTAATATATATCACAGACTTTAAGCTCATCTCTGCAGTCTCAGTTGAAAGTACTGGAACATGCAAGACTACGGTGGCTTATACAGTAAACATTTTGGTTTGAGATGAAAAAAATCCTTATTCTGTGGTTTAGCATGTGTAGCTGTGAATATAAAAAAGTTAAGTCAAAAATTTCTGATTTTTTTTCCATAATATTTTTATCTTTTTGATCTTAAATCATGTTGTAGAAGGATTGCTCTTGCCATTTCAGTTCAGATGGGAATATGTATTGTGGCTTGTAAGTCGCGTAAGCTTATAGCTACTGTAAAAGTTCACCAGGTCACAATGTTTTCTCTTTGAGATGAGGTGTTTTTTCATTGCTTCACAAATAAAGTTATTGTACATCTGGCTATCACTGAGGTGGTCTGGTGACATAAAGGTTAGCATGTCTGCCTCATAACAAGAAGGTCCTGGGTTAACATGACACTGAGGCACATGAGGCTAATTGGATCTTCTAAATTGTTGTGTGTGCTGATCCTGCAATGAACTGGTGAGATCTTCAAGGTGTAACCTGCCTTTCATCTGGAGTCGGTTAAGATGGGCTCCAGCCTCCCTGCAACCCTAGTATGATTTCACAGTTTGGCAAGTAAATTAATAAGTTAATAGTTATCATCTTTATTTTATCTCAAAGTTTAACTTTGAGCTGTTGTGCCAGCAAGAGAGTTACAGTGATCCCTCGCTACTGCATGCTTCAGTTTCTGCGACTTCAGTGCATCGCGGATTTTTCAAACACATTCATCAAAAAATAAAAAAATAAGGAAATGAAGGAAAAATAGGGGAAGAAGGACATCCGACGTAAAAACCCATGCCAAATCAAATGTGTAAATCAGATGATTCACTGTGGTGACTCTCGAGAATGGGAAAAAGTTGAAAAGAAGAAGAAGAAGAAGGGGAAAAGTTAAGGAAAATGCTGCAAAACGAGGCCAATTATGAAAAAACCCAAATAAGCAAAAATAAACCCAAACCCTCCCAGCAAAACTACAGTACTGTACTTACATTTTTATGTGAGGTGCACATCTGAGTGTGTGCACGCGCGTGTCTGTATGTGTGTGTATTTATATTTTATTTACATCTTATGCTTTATTTTTTAATGTTTAATTGTTATTATAAGCATTTATAGCATTGCATATGTATTTATTGATATTATATACACATATACAGGTACAGTTGTCTGAAAAAATATCTGAACCTTTTAGAATTTCTCACATTTCTGCATAAAACCACCATCAAATGTAATCTGATCTTTGTCAAAATCACATGATGAGTGGCTTAAAGCTGCCCTGCCCACTATAAAACACACACCTGGTAAGAATTGTCTTGATGAGAAGCGTTGTCTGATGTGCACCATGGCTCACTCAAAATAGCTGTCTGAAGACCTGCGATCAAGAATTGTTGATTTGTATAAAGCTGGGAAAGGATACAAAACCATCTGTAAAAGTCTGGATGTTCATCAAACGACAGTCAGAGAAGTTGTCTACAAATGAAGAGAGTTTGGCACTGTTGCTTCTCTCCCAAGGAGTGGCCATCCACCAAAGATGATGCCAAGAGTTCAGCGCAGAATACTCAGAGAGGTTAAAAAAACCCTAGAGTGTCTGCTAAAGACTTACAGAAATCACTGGCACAGTTCAAAATCTCTGTGCACACATCAACTATATGTAAAACAATGGCCAAGAATGGTGTTCATTGGAGGACTCCAAGGAGGAAGCCACTGCTGTCTAAAAAAACCATTGTTGCTCGTGTAATGTTCGCAAAAAGGCACTTGGACACGCGACAGAAGTTTTGGCAAAATATTTTGTGGACTGATGAAACCAAAGTTGAATTGTTTGGGAGGAACACACAACGGTGTGTGGTGGAAAAATGCAACAGCTCACCAACATCAACACCTCATCCCCACCGTGAAGCATGGTGGAGGGTGCATCATGGTTTGGGGCTGTTTTGCTGCCTCGGGACCTGGACAACTTGCAATCATTAATGGAAAAATGAATTCAAAAGTTTATCAGGATGTTTTGCAGTAAAACCTGAGGCCATCTGTCAGACAGTTGAAGCTAAAAAAGAGGATGGATGCTGCAACAAGACAATGATCCAAAATACAGAAGTAAATCAACTTCAGAATGGTTTCGGAAAAGAACAAAATACAAGTTCTGGAGTGGCCAAGTCAAAGTCCAGACTTGAATCCCATTGAGATGCTGTGGCATGACTTCAAGACAGCGATTCATGCCAGACATCCCAGGAATCTGACTGAACTACAGCAGTTTTGTAAAGAAGAATGGGCCAAGATTAATCCTGATCGATGTGCCAGACTGATCTGCAGCTACAGGAAGTGTCTGGTTGAAGTTATTGCTGCCGGGGGGGGGGCACAAAATATTAAATGTGATGGTTCAGTTACTTATTCCTCCCCCTTCTGTCATTGTTTGCATGCTATCCTCATTAAAATATGAAAACCTATAAATGTTTGGGTGGTTTTATTTAAAGCAGACACTGTTTTTTCATCTGTGTGATTTTGACAAAGATCAGATCACATTTGATGGTGATTTTATGCAGAAATGTGAGAAATTCCAAAAGGTTCAGATACTTTTTCATACCACTGTAAGCTTACTACTAATGGTTTGAGGATAATGTTTTATTTTCCAGCGTAGACCCTGCTTGACTCCAGAGATGAAAATTACTCTTGGTTACCTCTGGTTATTCTCATGCAGTACCATATAGAAAAGCTGACTGTGTACGTGTAGTATAAATAAAGGCTTTGAATCACCTGATGGTGGCTTTACTAACACAGCTTACATATAAATTAGGATCCAATGACTAGCGCTCATGTAAAGACACTGATATTGGGCAGCCATAGCCTAACGGTAAGAGAATCAGCTTTGGGAACGATAGGTCGCACATTCGATTCCCGAACCAGCAGGAAAAATGTGTTGGTGGAGGAGTGAGCTGCATTTTCCCTTCCTCCACATTTATGGCTGAACTGCTTGAGGCAGCTTAACCCCCAATTACTCTCTGGGTGCCCCCAACGTGTGTGGCAGGTTACCGCTCCAAGTGTGTGCTCACTGCATACGCCTGTGCATGTGGGTTTTCACTTTATTTATTTGCTATACTGTATTAATCTCATAATTGAAAGTTCTACTTCTGCATTTAAACTATCTAAATACATATACGTCAGTCAGAGGGGTACATATACTGTACATATACGTCAGTCAGAGGGGTACATATACTGTACATATACGTCAGTCAGAGGGGTACATATACTGTACATATACGTCAGTCAGGGGGGGTCAATCCTACTTCGCGAAAATTGGTTGTCGCACGCACGGGGTGTGTGTGTGTGTGTGTGTGTGTGTGTGTGTGTGTGTGTGTCTCGGTCCCAAATAACCGCGGAAAGTGAGGGATCCCTGTATATGACATACATGTCAATGTTTCCACATACCTACAACTTCCAAATCACAAAAATATTATTTATTTATAATTTTTTTGCATGTAAATGAGTCAGGCTAGCAAAAACCTCTTTACATTCAACTTTAATGTTGTGTTGTTGACTCTGTTTGTACAGTCACTGGTTATTACTAATGAAGCAAAGCGATCTTCCACCGTGGGTGAGATTGTTAACTTGATGTCTGTGGATGCTCAGCGCTTTATGGACCTCACCACATTCTTGAACATGCTATGGTCTGCACCACTGCAGATCATACTGGCTCTCTTCTTCCTTTGGCAGGTCAGTAATTCAGTCTCTCATCTTTAAAAATCTAAACTTTATAATAGGCTGAACAGTCTACTGTGACTGGGATTAACAGATTATACTGAATGTGTACAAACCTCAAAATGAAAAGTTTTTCATGATTATTTTGCCAGAGAATCTGTCAAGTACCAGTTTACTGTAATTTATCTATCTGAGCATCATAATGGTCATGGATATCTGTTACTGGAGCATCATAATGAATGCCCATCTTGATGTTTTAATGTAATAACAAACATTTCTAACTAAAATGTTGCAACTGCTGCATGTTAGATCTTGCTAGATAACCCACGCTGAAATTGATGACTTGCTTTTTGATTTTGATTTTTTTTTACTTTTAGACTCTGGGCCCATCTGTTTTGGCAGGAGTTGCTGTTATGGTTCTGCTGATTCCATTTAATGCTGTGATCGCCATGAAAACCAGAGCATACCAGGTCCCTTCTCCATTCTGTGTGGCTGAAAAGATATTAATATTTTTTGAGAAATTAATATTTGTTTACATAGTTTGTGGTAAACCTTTAATGCCTTAGTGTGCTGTAAGGCTGCATTCTGATCAAATAACAAACAGCAAAATCTCTTACAAAAAACCCAGAATCATCTCTTTCTGATGTAGATGGATTTTTGATCTGCTCAACGTCACACTTAAACTGCAATTTTAGAGGTCCCTTAAGCTATTAGAAGGTTCAGTAGAATGATTTCAGGCATTCATTTTAGCTGTTTTATGGTTTGCAGGTGGAACAAATGCAGTACAAAGATGCTCGCATCAAGCTGATGAACGAAATCCTGAATGGGATGAAGGTGTTGAAGCTCTACGCCTGGGAGCCCTCCTTTAAGGAAAAAGTCTTACAGATACGGCAAAAAGAGCTTAATGTCCTGCGCAAGTCTGGCTACCTCAGTGCCCTGTCTGTCATGGCCTGGACAAGTGCCCCCTTTATGGTGGGTGTAAACATGCAGCTATTTCCCTTTTGCATGGTTGGAATAAAGTTGCTTGCACATATATTCGAAGCTCTGTGCTTAGAATAAAACTCACACAGACCAAAAACATGCACAGTAGGCTAATTGGCTGTTCCAAATTTCCCATCGGTGTTAGAGTAACTGTGAATGATTGAATGTGTGCTGCCCTGCAATGGCTTTGCAAGCTGTTCAGGATGTACCCTGCCTTTGCCCAGATTTCAGCTAAAAAAAACACATTGGGTCTTGTTCACCAAGAGATTTCTCCTGAATTCTCATGTACTTTTCATAAAGATTCTGACATTCAACAAAATTATCTAGCCTGGGATTTGCTTTTAGCTACGAACAGAATCCGATAACACAAAAGAATGCTCTTACGTGCATGCCAGTGCTGAAGTGAGATATTTCATAGCGAGCCTGGAGACCAGATGAGTATATCACAGGCATCTATCAGCTGTGTCGTGGGTCCTGGAGTGTAAATTAAATATTTCTATTTTTAACATAAACAACTTCTATTCCAGAGAGAATATTATTGTTGCTGGTCCAATTAACATTATAGGCACAGTAGACTGTGCATACTCTCCAGATCCATTCCCATATCTCAACCAGAACCAGTACCTCTCAAATTATGTATTACTCCCATTTTCCAGGCTTATGTTCTTACAATGCATTAGGAGATCAGGGATATGCACTGGATGTGTTTGTATACAATGTGTTTCTATTTCAGTCAGTCATCACAGGGTCATTACAGGTTCTATTGTTATGGATAATTTTAGAGATGTTGGTAGATGTGAGTGTTGTGGGCAAAGGCAATCGTATCCTGGAAAAGTCGACAGTAGGTTTTCCTAAAAAGATCGGGGAGGCTTAAGTAAAAACAATAATCAAGGCTGTTGATAAGCGATAAGAGAAGTTATTGACATTTCTCAAATGTTCCTTTAGGTCGCACTGACAACATTTGCCGTATACGTGAATGTGGACAAAAACAACATCTTAGATGCAGAGAAGGCCTTTGTCTCACTTTCTCTGTTCAACATCTTAAGATTTCCCCTGAACATGCTTCCACAGGTCATAAGCAGCATCATGCAAGTGAGTATACTTCCACATTTTTGGTATTCTGGGCATGTTTTAACACAGCTCTTTTCTTCTTATACAAATTAACATTAGGTGAAATAAACTGTCAGTGATTGTATTTGTAACCGGCAGAAAGTGTATTAAGATTTAGATTTTCTGGAACACATTGTACCTAATTTGTTTTTGAAAATGTCATAGAAGATTGTGATACTCTTCACCAAATGGAACACAATCTCTTTTAAGAAAGTTAACTTGTTTTATTCCCCCTGGCCTCATCCATAACACACAGGCTAGCGTGTCCCTCAAGCGCATACAGCAATTCCTGAGTCATGATGAACTGGACCCAGACAGCGTGGATCGAAAGCCTGCAGCTTTGGGTAAAACATAATAATGACACATCACTTTGGCAGTCTTTATGTTTCATTCTATTGGCTGCATGAGTGATGAATTCGATTCTTACTCACACTTTCAGAACACGCTGTGACTGTTGTAAACGGGAAATTCTCATGGGCCAAGAAGGATCCACCCACTCTTCAGAAGTAAGGATGTTTATCTGCATAAAAATGCGGTATAATATCAAACGCATTTATGTATGGTACAATATTATAATATTACACACATTGACAACTGATGAAGAAAGTTTCTCCTCTCTGAAAAGAATAACTTCACTTTAATTTTACAGACTGTACTGTATAATGCTATTGATATTTGTTGTGATGTGCAGTTTACCTGCATAAAAACAGAAACTTTCATGAAAGTACTGTATATACACTCAGCCAAAAAAAAAGGTTGCACACACGAATATGTTGTTGTTCCACCTTTCAGCATGTAAAGGTCATGCTACTGTTTCAGCAGACTTCAGCAGCATAACATTTATTTCCATCCAGTGTTCGGTTCATTTTTCACCAACATCTTAAACTGATGAGGGAAAAACCGAACCTCTCCATAAAGTCTTCTCCAGCACATCCCAAATACTTTCAATAGGGTTAAGGTCAGGACTCTGGGATGCCAATACATTTGTGAAAATGATTTTGTCATGAACCCTGAGCCAGTCTTTTACTATTTGACTCCTCATTTTATGTCCGTGCCATGAGGGAAGAAAAAGTTCATTGATGTGATAACCTGCTCATTCAGTTCATTCAGATCATCAGCCGACTTAATTCTATTGCCACATTAATGTTGCTGAGGCTTGACCTGACCAACTGGAGCAATAATTACATTAAGATTACATGCTGTGATCAAGGCTAAATGTCAATGAAAAAATGAAAATATTAGCGTGTACAACTTTTTTTTTTTTTTTTTTTTGGCCGAGTAATGTATAATGTTATACGATATAAGTGCACATAAGCCTATATGCCTCGATTCCATAGCATATGCATAGCATATCTTCCGTTATCTGTTCATTTTGGATGAATACAAAATTTTCTTGGTGAAAGCAGCTCATTTCACATATTGATATATGTAACCTGTGCTCTAGCATTAATGTGATGGTACCCCAGGGCTCAGTGTTAGCAGTGGTGGGTCATGTGGGATGTGGGAAAACATCCCTCGTGTCAGCTTTGCTAGGTGAGATGGAGAAGCTAGATGGCCAGATCTCCATTAAAGTAAGTGGATTATTTTTAAATCTTGTCTG
Organism: Plotosus lineatus; assembly: GCA_024760905.1. NCBI lineage: Eukaryota > Metazoa > Chordata > Actinopteri > Siluriformes > Plotosidae > Plotosus > Plotosus lineatus. The sequence goes on along the minus strand of CM045730.1, from coordinate 38,460,133 downwards.
ATAATGTGTTAGGTGTAATTGTGTAAATTGTGTAAATTCCTAATTGGCAAAAAAACCTGTGATGAATGATGCGTTTGTTTTAGGGTTCGGTGGCATATGTGCCACAGCAAGCGTGGATCCAGAACGCCACACTAAGGGACAATATCCTCTTCGGCAAGCCCTATGTAGAGGAGAAGTACCGCCATGTACTGGATGCCTGTGCTCTTACCCCTGACCTTGACGTACTTCCTGGAGGTGACCAAACTGAGATAGGAGAGAAGGTATTAGTCACCTGAATCCTGGATCTGTTAATTACATTGTGTATTGTCAGTTTGTGTAAGCCTGTATGCTGTTACATTTTAAAGATATAAAGTGTTGGGTATATGCAGGGAATTAATCTTTCTGGAGGTCAGAGGCAGAGAGTGAGTTTGGCCAGGGCCCTGTACAGTGAGGCAGATGTTTACCTCCTGGATGACCCACTGTCTGCTGTGGATGCCCATGTCGCCAAGCACATCTTTGACAATGTCATTGGGCCAGAGGGAGCACTCCGTCAAAAGGTAGATATGTTGATTATGATATGATAAAAAAGTAAGGTAAAGTCATTTGGGCTTTTTACACCCGAGCCATAGTGGCTCATCAGGCCGGTGCTTATCGCTGGTTTCCATAGTGTGAAGCGATTAGGAGCTCAACTCCTCCTGGATTGGTGGATGGGGGGGTCCATCGCAGGTTACCTTCCCAGTATATTTTTTACTGGTACCCATTTATACTGCTTTGTGAACAAGGGCACACTTGTGGTTGAGACCTTGCCCAGGGGTCTTAGCACAGTGAGAGTCTAACTGGGATTTGAACGCAACCTCCTGAACACACAATCGATCATGAGCGCAGCACCCTAACCACTATGCTACCGGCCCCACATGATATCTTTACAGTAGACCATAATTCCTCGTTTGTAAAGTTCTCAGCAATCTATTAAAATGAAGAATGAAAGGATGATAGATTAGTTTATGTGCCTTCTGCTGAACAGTGATGAATGATGGTTAATGTTTATTCTGTTCGTGTCATATTGTATTTACTAAACCAGTTACACCCTGGTAATAGTTCATTTGTCAAAATGCACAGGACTTAGACAAATTTAACATTTATCTGGTCACATCAAAGCTACCTCAGGATAACAGGCTTTGTCTTATAGGGCAATGGTAGCTTAGTGGTTAATACAATGAGTAACTGATCCGAAGGTTGACAGTTCAATCTCCACTGTTGGGCCATTGAGTAGGGCCCTTAACCATCAATTTCTCAAGTTATATAAAAAATGATAGTTGTAAGTAAGTTACTCTGGATAAGAGCGTCTGACAAATGCTGTAAATATAAATGTTTATCTGTCAAGGTGCTTGGCAGCAAACAATACCAGGATATTGTCAGCTTTTGAATAGGAATAGCTCATCCATCATTGAGCAGTTTTGTGTGTGTGTGTGTGTGTGTGTGTGTGTGTGTGTGTGTGTGTGTATATATATATATATATATATATATATATATATATATATATATATATATATATATATATATATATATATATATATATATATATATATATATGTTTGTATGTATGTGTGTGTGTGTGTGTGTGTGTGTGTGTGTGTGTATATATATATATATATATATATATATATATATATATATATATATATATATGCTATAATTAAGTTTCCTTAGAGAAAAACATACCAAACTAGTCCACACCCCCCAACAGTGAGGAATATCCATCCGTCCAACAAACCATTATCTATCGAAAACCAACCAGCTGCAACTGCCACTGACATCAGTAACTGAAGAATTCAAAGCAGGAAAGGCCAGATTAGTAATGACCCTCAATGACTCAAGGGATGAGAAAACCAGGAAAGCAGGCATTGAAGTCTGAACAGGAAGAAAATAGTCAACCAGCAAAGCAGTAGAGAAGACAGAGGGAAGGCTGAGGTACAGTGATATCATCGGGACAGTATGCAAGGGCAGACAAGGACTTCGGTCAGAATGGAGACAAAGGTGGAAAACAGCAGACAGAAAAAAGCTAGTCCAGCAAGAAATTAGAAATCAGGAGGAAGAAACCAGGAAAGTTAGATCTGCAGAGATAGGAAGCCAGGGAGCATGAACAAGGTGGGAAACACAGCCAAGAAAACTGAGAAGGAGTGATGTGTGGAGGTACACAGCATTCTAGCTGCCAACTCCATCCAACATTCAGAGATGGCAAATGATCCCGGATGCAACTTGCTTCCTGTGCAAAGAAAGACCAGCTACCCTAGAACACATATTGTCAGCATGCAGAGTAGCACTTACACAGGGAAGATATAGATATACATGGCGTCCTGATAAAGTTTTGAAGGAATTGGCCTGCAATCTTGACAGAGAAAGGATGAGAGCTACGAAGGGGACAAAGCACAAACCAACAAACAAACTTTGAGAAAGAAGGACAGCTTATAGAACCTGAGAAGGATAAACCGCAAGGTGTTATTCTGAAAGGCATTAAAGACTGGGAAATGAGAGGAGACCTGGGAAGAAGTTGGTTTTCCCACAAATAGTTGAAACAACTCTGCGACCAAACATAGTGATGTGGTCTACTGGCAAAAAGAAACTTGTGATGATCGCGCTGACGATCCCATGGGAGACCAGATGTGTATCAGCACGTGCACTTAAACCAACCAGGTACAGCGAATTAGTAGAAGAATGTAGCAAGAATGCTTGCTAGTTCCCTGTAGAAGTGGGGTGCAGAGGATTTGTCGCTCAGTAAGTATCCAGAATGTTTACATCCATGGGAGTGACAGGAAAGTCAAGAAGGCCAGCAATAACAGCATTAGAAAGAGTGACAGAAAGAGCGTCCAGTTGTCTACGGCTAAGAAGAGAAAACAGTAGCTGGAAGCAGACCGCTGAGGGCAGAGCCTGATCAAATCTGCTGACCCACCATCTGGACCGCGTTTTGGGATAGGGGTTGAAACGCACAATGAAGGATGGATTCGGCTAATGGCATCACTGGCCATGCAGTATTAATACCATCTGTATCAAAACACTTCGTTTATCTGTCAGGGTAATAACAGGGGAGGCCAGGGTCAATCCCACTTGACTTCAAATGAGACGTGGTTTACACCCAGAACAGGTCACATGTCTATGTCAAGGATAACACAGCAATAAACAACGTTTCACACTCAAATTAACATCTGGGGGCGATGTCGAGTAGCTTGTTATACTAATCTGCATGTCTTTGGCCTGCAAGAGGAAACTGGAGCACAAAGAGGAAACCCACACAAGTGCTTCATGGTTTGGCTATTTTCATTCAATTTTATAAATAATTAGCAAATCAGAAGTCAGTATTATTTTTTTTTAAGGCACATACAAACATTTATGGAAAATGCAAGTTCTCTGTACATTGTGGTGTATTAAAAAGTCAGTGAACACATCCATACCCCCATGAAACATATGCACAGCAACAGTGAACTCGTAGCTTGTACATTGTATGCCAGTATAATTGCGCTAACCGTGGGCTCTGTGTGTTTTATGGTGCAGACACGAATCCTGGTGACCCATGGCATCAGCTTCCTGCCCCAGGTGGATAACATCATGGTGCTAGTGGATGGCAGGGTATCAGAGATGGGGTCTTACCAGGATTTGCTCAATCAGAATAAGACCTTTGCAGAGTTCCTGAGGAACTACACTTTCGAGGACATCACGGAGGATGACGAAGTGACAGGTATACATGGGACATCACATTGAAAGTTTATCAGTGTAAAGCAGGGGTCACCAACCTTTTGGAAACTGAGAGCTACTTCTTGGGTACCAATTAATGGGAAGGGATACCCGGTCGATACACACCTCTGAAATTACACATTTGCTCAATTTACCTTTAATTATATGTTATTATTAATAATCAATGATATTAAATTATGTGAAGATATTGATTTGATTTAAAAATATATTCAAAAAAATTAGATGCTGCTCAATGGAGAGTGCGCAATGGAGCCATGGGCCTGTCCTAAAAATAGCAGTGAACAGGTCCGCGGGCAACTTATATTGTCCTTGCGGGGTACCTGGTGCCCACGGGCACCATGTTGGTGATCTCTGGTGTAAAGAGTATATCATGGGAGAAAAGTGTTTCCAGTTCACGGCACAGCAAGAAGGTCCTGGGTTTGAGCCCCATATCCAGCGAGGGCATTTCTGTGTGACCTTTCCAGTAAGGTAAAGGCTTTTTATACCCAAGCCTTAGCGGTTCATCAGGCCGGTGCTTATCCTCGGTTTCTGTAGTGTGAAGCAACTAGGAGTTCAACTCCTCCTGGATGGGATGCTAGTCCATCGCAGGTTAACTTCCCAGTGTATATATATATATATATATCTTCTTCTTTTCCTTTCGGCTTTTCCCTTCAGGGGTCGCCACAGCGAATCATCTGCCTCCATCTCACCCTATCCTTTGCATCTTCTTCTCACCAACGACCTTCATGTCCTCCTTCACCACATCCATGAATCGTCTCTTTGGTCTTCCTCTAGGCCTTTTGCCTGGTAGTTCCAGCCTCAGAATCCTATTACCAATATACTCACTATCCCTCCTCTGTACATGTCCAAACCATCTCAATCTAGCCTCTCTGACTTTGTCTCCAAAACGTCTTACATGTGCTGTCCCTCTGATGTGCTCATTCCTAATCCTCTCCATACTCGTTACTCCCAAAGAGAACCTCAACATTTTCATCTCTGCTACCTCCAACTCTGCCTCCTGTCTTTTCCCCAGGGCCACTGTTTCTAAACCATACAACATCGTTGGCCTCAACACCGCCTTGTACACTTTTCCTTTCATTCTTGCCGATACTCTCCTATCACACATCACACCGGACACTTTTCTCCAACCATTCCAACCTGCCTGCACACGCTTCTTGACCTCTTTTCCACACTCTCCATTGCTCTGGATTGTTGAGCCTAAGTACTTAAAATCCTCCACCTTTCTTATCTCTGCTCCCTGTAATCTCACCGTTCCTCTTTGGTCCTTGTCATTCATGCACATGTATTCTGTCTTACTGAGGCTAATCTTCATTCCCCTCCTTTCCAGGGCATACCTCCACCTCTCTAGATTTTCCTGCACTTGTTCTCTGCTCTCACTACAGATCACAATGTCATCTGCAAACATCATAGTCCATGGGGAATCTTGTCTAACCTCATCTGTCAACCTGTCCATCACCATAGCAAACAAGAAGGGGCTGAGAGCTGACCCTTGATGCAGTCCCACCTCCACCTTGAACTCTTGTGTCACACCGACAGCACACCTCACCACTGTCTTACATCTCTCATACATGTCCTGCACCACTCTAACATACTTCTCTGCCACTCCAGACTTCCTCATGCAATACCACAGTTATATATATATATATATATATATATATATATATATATATATATATATATATATATATATATATATATATATACTTTTTTTTTTTTTTTTTTAATTTACTGGTACCCATTTATACTGCTGGGTGAACAGAGGCACACTTGTGGTTACCGGCCTTTCCAGTACTTGAGTGGATGTCCTCCATATGCACCGGTTTCAATTCCACGGTGCGAAGACATGAACGCTGGGCTAATTGGAAACTCTTGGTGGTCTGTAGGTGTGAGTGTGAGTGTGAATGATTGTGTGCCTGACCCTGCAGTGCAAGTGAGCTGTTTAGAGTGTACCTCACCTTCACCACGCATCAGCTGGGATGGGTTCCATCTTTGCTGTGACCTAAATAAAGGATAAACTTTGAAAAATGAAATTAAATGAAATGAAATTAAAGTAAATTAAATGAGCTATCATTTGTTTTCTTGGACCAATCATATGGTCAAGATTTAAAATAATCAGTTTTCATAATATTTTCACAGCCATAAATTTTGATAGGTTTATGTTTAAGGACATACACCCATAACATATATTTGATTTTTCTGATCAGTCCCCAAAAATATTAATTATTATAATTCAGTTTAAATACCTTCAGAAATACTTAAATGAAAGAATAAGGAGATAACATTAATTCATTCATTCATTCATCTTCTAAGCCACTCTATCCGAATTAGTGTGGTGGGGAGGCTGATGTCCATCTCAACTGACTCTGGGTGAGGGTAGCTTGTCAGACCATAGCAGGGCCAACACACACACACACACACACACGCACACACGCACACACACACACACACACACACACACACACACACTCACACACACACACACACACACACACACACACACACACACACACACACACACACAAAACCTTTCACACTTACACCGAGGGGTGATTTGGAACAGCCAATTAGCCAACTGTTCATGTTTTTGGATTGTGGGAGGAAACCGGAGTACCCAGCAGAAACCCATCCAATCATGGGGAGAACATGCAAACTCCACACAGAAACACCTGAGCTGGGAATCACACCTGTTTGTTCTTGCTGCGAGGTAGAGATTCCAGGGTATACTCTGCCCTCGCCTGGAGTCGGCTGGGATGGGCGCCAGCCTCCTCGTGACCCTAATTAAGATTAAGCAGTTACAGGAAATTAATGTATGAATAATTGTTTATTAATTCATTAAAATGATCATAAATTATTTATTATTATTATTATTATTATTATTATTATTATTATTATTATTGTTATTATTATTATTATTATTATTATTATTATTATTATTATTATTGTTATTATTATTATTATTATTGTTATTATTATTATTATTATTATTATTATTATTATTATTATTATTATACCTTCTATTGATAAATACAATGTGTATTTAATTTTTTAAAAAGTGGTGTATATTTTATTAGTAAAATTTTATTACTAATCTAAAGTAATGTTTACTGAGTTTCTGAATCCTTAATCTGCTAGTCTACAGTTTTAATCTATGAGTCAATCTGCTCTTAAAACAAACTCAAAATGGAGGTTCTGGCTTTTTTTATTATGACTATCTATGATTTGAGACATAATATCAGAAAGCGCTTGCAATATAGAAAGTCATAAATAAACCACACGGTGAAGTTCCCTTTGCTCTTAACCTGTCGTATTATCCAGATTGAATCTGTTAAATTAAAAGGTTATCCAAGTGGCCTGACTTTTATCTTGATGTCTGCTGTTTATGGGTACACATTTAATCTCATTTGGACGTGTATTTATCTGTTGCAGAGGTGTTGATTGAAGACGACGAGTTATTCCCTGATGATGCTCTCAGCACACACACTGATATGGTGGACAGTGAACCTGCCGTTAATGAGGCTCGAAGACAGTTTATGAGGTAGCATCTGCACCTATTAGCATCGTTTAGTTTCTCCACTCAAACATTGTCCTGTTTCATTGTCCTGACCAGGGTTTGTATAAATCAGCTCAAATGCACGCATGCAATTTCTACTTTTTCTATTTTTACTTTAGGAACTGGATTATCACTGGCCATCCATTCTTGCAGTGTGAACGCTTTGTAAAGAAACGCTAAATGTGGCACATGTATGCACTGGCTATGAGACTTATAGACATTGTTCTCTGAAATAATTTTTTGATGCTACAGGCAACTGAGCATCATGTCTAATGATATGGAGAACCAAAGGCCGAAATCAATACGTAAGCGCCGTGTCAGCGAGAGGAAACATGTGGAACCACCGCAGGAGAAGAAGGGCCCCAAAGTGGAGAAGCTCATCCAGGTTGAGACTGCAGAGACGGGCCGGGTCGGTGCTCTGTATTACATTTTTTGTAATCAAAACCTGTTCCAAACATTTCATTTTTTTTTTTTTTTTTTGCCAAGTTGTTATTCTTTTTGAATTAAAAAAAAAAAGTTGAATTTTATGCACTGGGGACAGTAGAAAAGTCACTACTTGGCTCTGATGGACATCCAGTATACGTATTTGTATTTATGCTAGGTACTCTTTTTTTTTTTTTTTTAGGTAAAACTCAAGGTTTATTGGGAGTATATAAAAGCTGTGGGACCTTTGATGTCCATTTTCATCTGCCTCCTGTATGCCGCTCAGAGTGCAGCAGCTATTGGAGCCAACATTTGGCTCACTGTGTGGACTAATGACACAAAGACGAATGCTACACAAGATAACGTACCAATGAGAGTGGGTGTGTATGCAGCACTGGGCATTACTCAAGGTAAGGCACAGGTTAGAGATAGCGTAGTACCAAAGCTGTATCTTATCTTATTACTGTGGTACTTAATTTCAAATACAGGAGGCTCACAAATGTTGTGTTGATAATTGAGAGATTTTGAACTCTGTAAATTTGAAACATATTTTAAATGTTTAGTAGAGTATAAGAGGAAAAAATTATGAATGTTCTTCATATAAAAGTCTTTAAAATATGCAGTAGAATCATTTGGGGCATGTCACCACAAAATAAATAGCGGTCAAAAGAATGAAAAGGGGGTTTATTGGATATTCTAAATTAACAGTAGGGCCGTGGTAGCCTGGTGGTAATGTCGGCTGGATCACTGATCCTAAGGTTGGGGGCTCAAGCCCCACTCTCCACAAGGTTGTCACTGTCCCCCAGTGCAGCTAACTGGGTTATCAATGGCTGGCCATGTCTCTCACTGTCTGTGGTGTGAGGCGTGTAAAAGAACCATTGCTGACGTTCAACAAGAGTAGCTGCATAGCCGTCAGCGTGTTTCTGCCCTGCGACGGCCTCGGGGTCCCCTGAGGCAGTTCGTTCACAGCAACCCCTGCAGCGGCACTACAACCCATTTGTATCGGTTTCTGCCCTTCCATTAAATCCTTCTGGTGGCGCCGAGAGGGTGGACTTGCTGCTCCTGTCCTCCATACCTCCTACTCAGACTCTGCGCACTGAAAAGTATCACCAGCCGGGAGACTGACGGAGGCCTACTACTAAATTAACAGTAAAAAAAAAAAAAAAAAGTTCAAATCTGACCAACCAATGCAGAGAAATCAGAAAAAGGGATTATAATCTTTGCAGAAAATTAAGTCAAGAGAAAAGTATGAGTCAACTTTTCCACCTCACAGCTTTAGGATAACCATGTCCTTCCTGGGATGAGATTACTTTAAGCTTAATCCTAATTATGGTCGCGGGGAGGCTGGTGCCCATCCCAGCCAACTCTGGGCACAGGCCTAGTACACCCTGGACAGCTCTCCAGGCTATCGCAGGGCGGAAACATGCTGACGGCTACTTAGCATACTCTTGTTCAAAATCAGCAACGGTTCCTTAACATGCCTCTCACCGTAGACAGTGAGAGACATGTCCGGCCTTTGATAACCCAGTTAGCTGCACTGGGGGGGGCAGTGACAGCCTGTTGCACCCCCAACCTTAGGATCAGTGATCCAGCACCTTTACCACCAGGCTACCTCTGCCTACTGACCGTACATGAATATATATGAACTTTATCTGAAGCTCTTCACCTGTATCTACATATTGTGTGCTCTCACCTCATGATTTGCTGATTGGATAACTGTATGAATGAGCATGAGATGTATGGGTGTTCCTAATAAAGTGGTATTTAGTGTACAACTGGAAACACTGGTTGTTGTATTTGGGACCAATAACTTATCAAGTTTCACTCAGGAGTAAAAGTACTGAAGACAGGAGGAAGCTTTACATTTGGCAATAGAGGTTGCAGCATACTTATATTCATATATTTATATCCATTATACGCCCAATGCAGCCAGCTATAACTCTTACTGTCTGTGGTGATAGGAATGTAAAAGAACCATTGCTGTCTTTCAAAAAGAGTAGCAATTTTGATTGCCATCAGCATGTTTCTGCCCTGTGATGGTCTGGCGAATTGTCCAGGGTTTACTCTGCCCTCACCCAGAGTCAGCTGAGATAGGCACCAGCCTCTCCTTGACCCTAAGTAGGGTTAAGCAATTCAGAAAATGAGTGAATGAATAATGATGATATGATATAAACAAACCTACATATTGTTGTTTCATTTTTTATTTTAAGATGTTAGAAAATATGAATAAATAATATCCAAGATATGTGGAATCACAAGCAAAAGTATGTGCAAGAATTCAAGTTGAGAAACGGCCACTATTACAATTCATATTCATATATACTATTATTATATTCATATATACTAATATCAGATATACTATTATTCATATATACTATTATATATATATATATATATATGTGTGTGTGTGTGTGTGTGTGTGTGTGTGTGTGTGTGTGTAGAGAAAAAAATATATATATATATATATATATATATATATATATATATATATATATATATATATATATACATACATACATATAAAAATACTTTTTTTTTTCCTCCACAAAGTCAGATATAAATGTACCATATTTAATTGATCTCATTTATTTTAACACAATAGACATGTACAGTAAGTTGAATAATGTTAAGCAATGCTTAAGTACAAGACTGACATTCTGTTTCTGTTTTCCGGAACAGCCTCACTTCTCATTTTACCTGGTGCAGGAAATAATAAAGACTAAATTAACAGAGTGCAAAATCAATCACAAACTATCAAAACAATAGAACTGAACTCACCTCAGTGTTACCATTACTGGGCTCCATGTTTTATTTCCAGTGCAGCACAAATACATATTTACAGAGACATAGCAAAAGTAAATAGCATTATTTTTGAAAGCCGTGTACAAAGACATACATATATAGTGTACGTAGTAGCTCAGCTAATGGAGATACCTCACAGTAGTATTCTGGCTGACCTGGAGTTTCTGTTCAGCATCAGTTACCAGCAGCTAGCTGTTGTGGATTGCTTGCTACAATTGTACAAACACAGTTGACTTGTCACAAGAGGAATTCCTGAATCATTTACTGTAATCTGAAATAAAATCATAATAATATATTAGCAAATTTGATCAGATGAATTTTACAGAGAAGGCTCTGTAATTAGGGATATCTATTTACTTTTGATATGTCTCTGTATGTTTTTTGTTCTTTGGCTGGTGTTTCTGCTCTGTATTAATAATAACCTCATAATCCAAATTGATTTCTTTTATACCTCCTCTCTGCTCATATATGCTCGTTAACCTCATTTCACCTACAGGTATGCATAGTTTAGTGACTCTCTTATCCCCCTTACTCTCTCTGTGGCAGGCGTCCTGGTTATGCTCTCTTCCTTTACTCTGGCCCTGGGGAAAATCCAGGCTGCCCGCAAGCTACACCAGGGTCTGCTGGACAACAAATTTCACACCCCGCAGTCTTTCTTTGATACCACTCCCATAGGGCGCATCATCAACCGCTTCTCCAAAGATATTTACGTGATCGACGAGGCCCTACCCTCCACTATCCTCATGTTCCTGGGCACCTTTTTTACCTCCCTCTCCACTGTGATTGTAATCATTTCCAGCACTCCCATCTTTGCTGTGGTCATTGGCCCCTTGGCTTTAATTTACGTCTTTGTGCAGGTATTGTTTTTTTCCCCTCCACAACATCAGCCAAACTGGAGGAAACTTCAATGATGTATTCACTGTTTGAAAATAAGTAGAACTCATGCTCTGGCATGCAGCTAAGCTGATGGCAAAAAAGGAATGGTTCTAGCTGTGATTTGTCTTTCCTTTCCCTCACCTTTTTCCTGACTTCTTTTCCTTTCGGTTCCCCATACACTCCCTTTTGCTCTTTCTCTTTCTGTCTCCCTCTGATATGTTCTCTCCTCCCCTGTCTAACCACTTCCTTTCTCCCTGCAAGTAGCAACATGCCACTTCCTGCTTTGCCTGTTTGCTTGCATGCTCTCTCTCTCTCTCTCTCTCTCTCTCTCTCTGTCTCTCTCTCTCTCTCACACACACACACACACACACACTACACGTTGATTTTCAAGCAATCCTCTCAAGTGTTTTCTATAATGGCCCAGCATAATATGATTTATGGTGTGTTGCTGACCCCTGGTGACCAAAACATGACAGTACAGTTTAGTAATAATTAATAATGAAATAAAGAAGGTTTATTTTGGATAATGGAGCTCAGATTGGATAAGATTTATTTATCCTAAAGTATGCTTTTCCTGCAAGACTACCAATTAGTTTTTTTTTACTCTTTACAATACCTTTGTATTTCATTTCGATCTCTCTGCCATGTAATAGCAATCAAGCCATAATTTTCAGTTTCATGACTATATTTTGTTGCATTGTTGAGATTCTTGAGGATTTTGAACACCTGGAGACAGAGTGCAACTCTGTCTGTTTGCAAACTGCAATTTATCTACAAATGTCCATGCTGTTTTAGTCTTTGGGAGCAAACGCATGAGTGTCTGAGTCCAATAGTTAGCTGATTATATCTCACCTCCCCTCCACACAGGTGTGCTGATTCTGGCCAACTCTTTACTGAGCCGAGTCTACAGTATGCTGAAGGCTTCCCACACCACCCAACTTCACATGCTCAGTGCTCTTCTAAGGGCACCACAAACCTTTATTGAGTCCAACCCCTCAGGGCGCGTGTTGAATCGTTTCAGCAAAGATGTGGACACAATAGACTCTCTCATTCCAGAAAATATCGATATCTGGATGCGCACTTTCTGGTACACAGTCACTGTGCTGGTCATATGCTCTGTCCTCACCCCTATGTTCTGCATAGTCATAGTACCAATAATGATGTTCTATTGGTGGGTCCAGGTAAATAAGAACGTTAACTTATTAATGCAGCATGCTAATGTGTGCCATTCTGTTTGGTAGTCGCATTGCCATTACAGTTGTACACGCTGTAGTTTGATTGCTTGGTGTAGTAGATTGGGAGTGTTTATCATTATTTGTTCTTTATGCAACTCAAATTGAGAGAAAACAAGAATGGTGTGGAATAGTGCACCATAAAACCCTATTTTTAATCAATTGACTTATAAGAGGTCATTAATAACTATAAATAATTGGTAGCAGTTGACATTCATGGAAAGATCAAACTATCCAGATGTTAAAGCTGGGAAAGGTTGTGCATAAAGAACAGCTGCTTGTAGGCGTGGTCTGCTGTTGGAGTCAAGATGAAGAAACTAATTTCATATCCTTCTTTTTTTCGGCGTGGTTTGAGTTATCTGGTGTGTTGCTTTTGTACCCTGGTCTTGTTTGGCTAATTGTTCAGTTCATTTTCTGTAACCGCTTAATCTTAATTAGGGTCACGGGGAGGCTGGCGCCCATCCCAGCTGACTTCGGGCGAGGGCAGAGTACATCCCGGACAGCTCGCCGGGCCATCGCAGGGTGGAAACATGCTGATGGCGTTGCAGCTACTCTTGTCAAAAGTCAGCAATGGTTCTTTTACAGCCTGTCATCGTAGACAGTGAGAGACATGGCCGGCCTTTGATAACCCAGTCAGCTGCACGGGTGGGTGTGGGGGGGTTAATGTCAACCTGTGGTGAGTGGGGCTTGAACCCCCAACCTTTGGATCAGTGATCCAGCACCTTTACCTCTAGGCCGCCACTGCCTCCCTCTAATTGTTCTATATTTAACACTAGTGATCTATAACAGTCGTAGTTCTACTCTCTCGTACTGCTATTCAGATGGGCTTTTCCATTCCACCTGGCATTCAGTTCAAAAGAACAGCTGGTATTTAGTCATGGTTGTGATCAATAAGCGCGAGTTTTAGATCTCGATGACTTGATTTATTCCAAGAGCTCACAGTCATATTGTAGTACTTTTGATCCTGGGTAAAGATTTTGAGCAACAGAAAGCAACATGGCAATGTTAATCTTTATACAGAGTGACCCCCAATCATAACATCTTTAATGCGATACAAAGGCGGCCTTTCTGAGACCGTAGATGATGTGCAATGGGGTCAGTACCTTGCAATTAGTGTTTGAACAACAACAACTCTCAAAAGATTGTGAACATGTTCGTATGGACCTTTTGTACAGTATAAAAAGTCCCAGCCTTGAAAACTCATACTACATTTACACAACTTGCTCCAGCTTCTTTTATGATTCTTTCCTTTTTCACATGTTGCTTCTGATTGAGCTTCGGCGTTGCATGAAATATGAACAATCTCTATCCTCTTGATTTGATTTCAACTAACTCTTTAATTTGAAATGCCTTTGTTATGTTCATATTACAGGCTACACTGAGTGCATATTAATTTTATGATGGCACAGAATTTTAAATGCATTGTTTGATTGACACTTGAAATATGGCGAGGATTCCAGAACGCGCATTTCAGCTTTGCTATTCATCTATTATTTATCATAGTGCTTAGATATTTTTCAATTAAAATTTCACCTACTCAATATGCTACATTTATGTACCAACTACTTCCAAAGTTGTGCTGCATCTTTACCGAGTGAAATACTGTACCAATTCATTATTCGTTGTGTTCAGCATTAGTATTCATTATTTACTGTGTTTATTCATAGTTTATTTGAATGGATAGGATCAGGAATGAGCACATCAGAGGGACAGCACATGTAAGACGTTTTGGAGACAAGGTCAGAGAGGCTAGATTGAGATGGTTTGGACATGTACAGAGGAAGAATAGTGAGTATATTGGTAGTAGGATGCTGAGCTTGGAAGTACCAGGCAGAAGGCCTAGAAGAAGACCAAAGAGACGATTCATGGATGTGGTGAAGGAGGACATGAAGGCAGATGATTCGCTGTGGCGACCCCTGAAGGGAAAAGCCGAAAGGACAAGAAGAAGAAGATTCATAGTTTATTTGTGTTCACTCTTATTCATTATTTACTGAAAAAACTCTATAAAACAATCAGTTTTCATTTAAACTCTACTCGTCATGGACGAATAATGAGCAATTTCTGTGTTTAACTTTACCAACAAGTTTTATGTTCTCCCCATGCTTGTGTGAGATTTCTCCACGAACTCATTCATTCATTCATTTTTTTTTTTTTTAATAGCTTATTCCTAATTACGGGAGGCTGGCGCCCATCTCAGCCGACTCTGGGCTAGCTTGCCAGACCATTGCTGGACCAGCACACATACAACCATTCACACTCACACCTAGGGGTGATTTGAAACAGCCAGTTAGCCTATGGAGCATGCTTTTGAACCATGGGAAGAGATCGGAGTACCTGGCAGAAACCAACTCAAGTATGAGGAGAACATACAAACTCCATACAGAAACGCCCCAAGTTTGGAAATCGAACCCAGGACCTTCTTGCTGTGAGGCAGATGTCCTAACCACTGTGCCAATGTGCCACCATTAGACTAATTGGCTGTTTCGGATTTCCCCGAGATATGAATGTGAATGGCTGTTTGTTGCCTTGTGATGTCCTGGTGAGCTGAACCGCACCTTTACCCAGTGTCGGCTGAGTTCGGCTCGAGCCTCTCCATGACATTAGTGAGATTAAGAATTTTAGCAAATGAATGAATGAACGTTTAACAAATTGGGCACTAAACTGATGTGAATTGTTTACACGGCTGATTTGGTATGGTGTTTTTGGAATCCTCACCTCTGTATACTGTGCAATTCTTCTTTCATTTCTATTTTGTATTGTAGCCATGGTCATAGCTGCTAAACCTGCTATCTGTCTCTCTTCTCTCATCTCCGCTGTAGAGATTTTATGTCGCCACATCGCGACAGCTAAAGAGATTGGAATCGGTCAGTAGATCCCCTATATACTCACATTTTTCGGAGACCATCACTGGCACGAGCGTGATCCGTGCATATGGACTCAACAGTTCTTTTGTGCTCATGAATGATATGAAAGTGGACGAGAACCAAAAGAGTTACTACCCTGGTATAGTTTCCAACAGGTAGGTCTGGCTTAACTCCCTCTGGATGCATGATTGTCTGCAGATGTTCAGTCTTAGACTTGCCAAATTTTCTCTTTACTTGCAGTAATGTCTTTGGCAAGAACACAGTGATGCTTGTTTAGCTGACCTAGCCCATATGAAGCCTGGTCCTGAAAGCTGTAGTGTCTTTATGTGCAATGACAGTGGTGTGTTTTGATGGGTTCAGGTGGTTGGGTGTGCGGATTGAGTTTATTGGAAATTGCATTGTGCTGTTTGCTGCTCTGTTTGCCGTGATTGGGAAGGACAAGCTCAGCGAAGGACTGGTGGGGCTCTCGGTCACCTACGCCCTACAGGTACTGTATCAAAACAGTTTGGTGAAGGGACTATTCCTTTCGAAAATTTTACGTTTTAGAAGTTATATTCATATAAAGATATAAAAATAGTAAAGTGTTTCAGGTTTTAAATGTGTGAGCGTAAATGGATGTTATTGTCTGTGTTAGCCCTGCAATAGTCTGGCGGTCTGCTAGGGCTATACCTTACGTCTCAGCCAAAGTCAGCTGGAACGGGTTCTAGCTTTCCCGACATTTTTCTAATGGTATAAAAAATGAAAGTCACAGTTCATGCTGTTATCATTTCTGGAAAAGGGATTTTTTTTAAGAACCCATAGCCAATAAAACTGCAAATCCTCAAGACATTGGTGCTGTTGTTTTTTTGTTTACTACTATACTGTACATGTCCCCCTCTTTGTTTGGCACAATGTTCTATTTACTGTTATTTTATGCCTTCATATCACATACAGTAAAACCTCCGCTGACGAACGCTTAAGCTCACGAACTTTTCGCCTCAAGAACATTAAATTTGCGAGCATATTGTTTCTGCTGACGAACTAGTTTTCGGCGGACGAATCAAACCACGCGGTCGAACAGCGCCACGGTGGCGGCCACGAGAAGCTGACGCACGCTTACGGCGTCACAGTTCGTCACACCCCTTTCTTTGAATGCGGAAGTGGTTTGTGTTTGATAGACATTTTGGACCATATTGAGTGTACTTTTGCTATTATGGGACCGAAAAAGACCCACCACAGGCGGAGATCATTGAAAAACACGAACGAGGTGTGCGTTTGTGTGACTCAGCGTCCCAGTACCAGTACGCTAAGTCTACCATTGCTCCCATCCTTAAGAACAAGGAAGCTATTAAGGGTGCGTGTGTGGCTATGCGTGTTTCCAAACAGTAGGCGTTTCCAAACTCTCCTTCCAAACAGTAAGTCCCTCCCTCCTCCTCCCACTCCATTCCATTAAGCCGTCAACTACCATCACAAAGGTAAATAAAACGACTTTATTATACAGTACAGTTTATTTCTTTAATTACAATACAAGAGCACATTTATTATACATAAAATAAGGTATATTTTTGTGTAGTTTTAAGGCTTATTTAGTAGAAAATTATGTTTTATGGGGACCTGGGAACGGATTATTCTCATTTTAATGGTTTCTTATGGGAAATAAATGTTCGGAAGACAAACTTTTCGCCTCACACACACTTTCTGGGAACCAATTATGTTCGTGAGCAGAGGTATCACTGTATTAATACATATAGAGTGGCTTATTTTTCCTTCCGTCGATAGGTCACCATGTCCCTGAACTGGATGGTGAGAATGACCTCTGACCTTGAGAGCAACATCGTAGCAGTAGAGAGAGTGAAGGAATATTCAGAGACACCACCTGAGGTCAGTATTGTCAGTCATTGACTGACAAGAGGCTTTCTGATTAATATGTCATTTTTGGTAGAATTATATTTCAGTAAAAAAACATAAACCATGATGCATTGCAGCCTACTCTTGTCAAAAGTCAGCAATGGTTCTTTTACATGAACTTCACACCATAGACAGTGAGAGACATGGCCAGCCTTTGCTAACCCAGTTAGCTGCACTGGAGGGACAGTGACAACCTTGTGGAGAGTGGGACTCAACCCCCCAACCTTAAGATCAGTGATCCAGCGCTCAACACCACTAGGCCACCACTGCCCTTCGTTCACATTTAGGAATATACAAATTGTGCTTCTTCTTCTTTTCCTTTCGTCTTTTTCCCTTTCACGGGAGTCGCCACAGCGAATCATCTGATTCGCACATTTTAATTTGGCATAGGTTTTTACGTCGGATGCCCTTCCTGTCACAACAACAAGGGACAGAAACACGCCGACGGCTTTGCAGCCTACTCTTTACGAAAGTCAGCAATGGTTCTTTTACATGCCTCTCACCATGGACAGTGACAGACATGGCCCGCCTTTGATAACCCAGTTAGCTGCACTGGGGGGGACAGTGGCAACCCTGTGGGGACTCGAACCCCCAACCTTAGGATCAGCGATCCTGCGCCCTATCCATTAGATACCACTGCGCAATATATGCAAATTAGTTATGATGTTACCTGCCAACATTTCGCAATTGTTTGAACCTCAAGCAGATAGATGAACCTTTTGGGTCGCCTCTCAAGGAGTCCACCAGTCTTTCACAGCTCTGTTTCTACTGTAGCCCAGAACTGAGTTCAGGCTTTGTAGAGGAAAGGTTGTAAATTAAACTTTAGATGGTTGCTACTTAGACCTCATTGCTATACTGTATGTGATTAGATACCTCAAAATCTTATGCACTCTACGGTTAGAAGATATTATGTAAATAAATATTAAATCCGATGAAAGTATTTTTGTTTCATTTCATCGTTATAAACAAGGATAGCGATCCCTTCAAGGTCTTGATTATTTCCAAAGTCAACATTAATTCACATATTGTCAATTAACAAAGTCCATCTGCCATGTAATTCAAATGGCCTTGTTTATTCTCGGTTGACAGTATTTATCTTGTTATAAGTTTGTTCTCAATTATGTTTCCACTTCTTAACTTTTCAGTTGGGCCTTTGTAGTGTAACATGGAATTGGGCACACACACATATTGGAGCTTTGACCTGCTCTGTGGGCTAGCTCGTGAATTCTTTATTGTCTCTGTTATATTAATCCTATATCGCTGTACCAAACAACAGCTCACAACTGGAGCAACTCGGCCAACTCAGGTTGAAATTGCACGCAAGTTTCATTTTATCTTGTGCCACAGCACATTTTTGAAGAAAGAACAATGGAGGCCTGGCTGCTTTTCAGCGGCTGACTTAGCTGCTTTTGCTCACACTTGACATATACATAAACATACAGGCAATGTTCAGTGTAAGATTTTCAGAGTGACAAGCAGCCTATTAATATACTTTCACAAATGGGCCACAGGTGTGAGATGTTCAGTCATTTATTTTCCACATAGAGGCTGCATCCAATATACTTATTTCCATACTGTTAGTACAAAAAGAAACAGCACTTACTGTTATATATCCCTGTAAATCCTATACAATGCATTTATCAGTAGTTGAACCCTGCCTGGTCGATCTACTAAAATCTGTGATTTGTAAACATGCCACAGTTGGCAACACTAAGATATGTCAAAATGCAATAGGATTATCCAGATATATAAAAAAAAGTATTTCCCACAAACTAGAAAAATTGAAAGAAGGCAGGAGGACATTTGTTGCGTCATCCACGTAGTGTTTTTTTTTTTTTTTTGGAAATGTACAAAAGAACAGGGTAAACATTTCTATTGATGCTTATTTATGATGTTTATTTTATGGTACATGTGATTTATTTGCTGTCTGTGAACATCTAGGGCAGGTAAAGTAGCAGCGCAGTACATCGAAAATGTGTCCTTGGTAATCACTTGCATACTCAGAGAAACTTGTTCACCTGTCATCATTCGGTCAAATTTGTTTAAGTGGTAATTATTGGAGATGACAGTGACAGGTGGACAGTCCAGAATTAGATCATTAATATGATTTCTTAATTAAATAAATTGTTGCATTTGTATAGGCACCATGGGAGGTGGAGAAAAAAAAGCCTTCATCTGACTGGCCTCTTGAGGGCAATGTGGAGTTTACTAACTACAGCGTGAGGTATCGAGAGGGACTAGACCTGGTGCTGAGGAACATTTCACTCAAGGTGAAAGGAGGTGAAAAGGTTAGTGAAGTATTCGGGCAGTGCATGGAATAAATATTCTCCTTTAGACTTCCTTTTGCCCTGGACTGTAATGTGCACAGAGACAATTTACTAAACGAAATACTGTATATGAATAAAAGTAAATAATTTATCAGCAAGATGGTCTAGTCACTGTAAATATGCAATTGATATTATTGGTGGAAACAACTGGATTTTTAATGAAATAGGTGTACAGGGGTCCATTTTAATTATCTTGTGTTCCAATGCTACATTGTGTTACTTAATCCATATTTGTCATGTAAAACGCGTACTTTATTTGACATGATAAGTGCCCAGGGCGCTTAAAAAAAAAAAAAGAAAAAAAAAAAAAAAAAAGTGGGTGGGCGCTTATTAAAATGTTACCAGCGGAGTGGAACGGTAAGTGCTTATTACCATCGAGGTGGAAAAGATGAATAATAACAGAACACTAACAGAGTTTTACTGGTATTTTTGTTATTCATTTTGTAGTATCAACCAAACTACTTACATGAAAGCTGAAAATAAACAGAAAACAGCATAAATTAAAAAAAAAAGACCCCTTACTTTTCCCTCCCGGTGCTGTTCCTATAAACATTTTCCCGGAAGTAAAATCGAGCCAATCAACACGAATGTCAACTTTAGCGCATGGTACTTTGAACCAATCAACACGAACATAAACAAAAGCACATGGCCAGGAACCCCTTTAAATTTATGACGTTAGTGAGCATCAGAATTACTCGACATCACTTTCTGATAAGTCCATATCTGGCTCATCGCTCCATTCCTTCAGAGCATCCCATAGTTTTGCTGTAACAGTTGCTAATGGTTCATTGGTTGTTGGACATTTACCAAGAGAACACAGTAAAATATTTTCCTGTTTTTTAAAGCACGGCAGAACAATCAAATGTGATGATACTGATGAACATTATAGACATTCCCCAGTGACAGGGGATGTTGAAATACCGTGTAAACCCACTTTACAGGCAGTGAACACCTCATTTTACTGTTACAGAGACTGAGCGAATAAAATTGTGAAGTTTTGTCAACGTTTTTGCCCCCAGTACACAGGCGGTTATTAGACGCATGGGGGGTGGGGGGGTGGGGGTTTATTGGAGCAGGGCACTTATTATGTCGAATACGGTAATTTATTATTAGAAAACTCTTTTGGTTTATTTTTTCATCCCAGATGAAAACTGTTGAGCTGATTAAAGATTAAATAATGCATTTGTCCTTCTTTGGATGAGTTGAGTATCTCGAGAATCCGTGTTTGTAGGTTTGACTATACAATCAATAACATCAACTTTTTTCTGAAATTCTTCAATTTTTATTTGCTCTCAAAAATTAACATTATTCCATACATGAATATGCTAGGAAACGGAAGATATTGTACAACAGTGTGTACTACACCCTTCACAAAACAGCGTAAACTGTGTCTAACCAGAAAGAGAACCCCATTGTCCCTGTTGCACTACTGAGCAAGAGGACAAGAACAACAGAGTCTCTGGTTTGAGAAACTGAAAGGTCCCCAGTTGGCAGTTTTATTAAATAGTACCTGCAAAACTGCAGTCAAACTTCAGCAGTCAAAAAGCATATCCTGGATACCTGCCTTCTGGGTGGAGTTACACAGAAAGTAAAATAAAGATTACGATGGACAACAGAACACAGATATTGGACAGAGGAAGATTGGAGGGAGAGGTACTATAGATAGATGGATCTGAGGTTGAGATGTTCGGGTCACAAGAAGAATATTTGTAAGTCCTAGAATAAAGG
Source organism: Plotosus lineatus (assembly GCA_024760905.1). Taxonomy (NCBI): domain Eukaryota; kingdom Metazoa; phylum Chordata; class Actinopteri; order Siluriformes; family Plotosidae; genus Plotosus; species Plotosus lineatus. The sequence continues at coordinate 38,438,715 of CM045730.1, read as the reverse complement.
AAAAGATGCTGGAGGAGTGCTTGACACCATCTGTCACACATGGTTGTGGAAATGTGATGGTCTGGGGGGTTTTGGTGGTACATTGGGATAATTGCACAGAGTAAAAGGGATTTTTAAAAAAGGAAGGCTATCACTCCATTTTGTAACACCATGCTACAGCCTATGCATAGTGCTTGTTGGGCCTTTGTTCTACAAGACAACAAAGCTTCAAACTAGAGCTGGTATTCTGTCAGGAATAGAGTGGCCAGTGCAGTCACCAGATCTCAAACTGATTGGCCTGTTATGGGAGCAGTTTAGTTAGTTAGTGCAGTAGTGTGTTAGAAGTTAGTGTGGAAGAAGTGCCCATCAAGCCAGTCCAACTTGTGGAAGATGCTTCAGGAAGTTCAGTTCATTTTCTGTAAATGCTTAATCCTAATTATGGTTGCGGGGAGGCTGGCGCCCATCCCAGCCGATGTCGGGCGAGGGCAGAGTACACCCTGGACAGCTCGCCATGCTATTGCAGGGCGGAAACATGCTGATGGCTTTGCAGCCTACTCTTGTCGAAAGTGCTTCAGGAAGTGTGGGGTGAAATTTCAACTAACTTTGACTGACAACTGAAAAACAACTAAAATGATAAAGGTCTGCAATGCTGTAATAAAACTGAAAATGGGGATTTTAGACTAAAGCAATGTTTGAACAACATTATTATTATTATTATGACTATATTTCAGTTTAATTTTGCTACTAATCTGATGGTTGTAAGTGTGTGTTTTCATGGAAAATGTTTAATTTTCTGGCCAACCCAAACGTTTGAACTTGTAGTGTATATAACCTTGTATATCTGTTTGTTTGCAGATTGGCATCGTGGGCAGAACTGGGGCAGGCAAGTCCTCTATGACGCTGTGTCTATTCCGTCTGCTGGAGGCAGCAGAAGGGGAAATTACCATTGACAATGTAAAGATTGCTGAGATTGGTCTGCACGACCTGAGATCGAAACTCACCATCATTCCCCAGGTCGAATGTTCTCTCTCTTTCACCAACTCCATACAATCTGTTTTAATTTAGACACAGCTGAAAATGGTATTCGATGTTATGTTATCATCTCTCTCACGTTGGAGTTTAATGTGTCCAATTCAGTCTGATTGCCAAAATATTTCATGCTGGCAGAAATGTACAATCCAACACAGCTTTCAGCTTTCGACAAAACATCTTGAAATGGTTATCAGTGGCTAATTAGCATGCTTGACTCCAAACACAACTGTAGTTAATTTGCTGTGAGTTGAAGTCCAAAATTTTCACATTTTGGGTCCATCCTTTGTTTTCTTCAGTGATTACATTTCATGTGACCCTGATTCACTTTTGAACATATTTTTATTCATGCTAGTACTGTTAACGTCTTCTATCCATGAGTCCACCTGTCCTCATTTGCCCCCTTTTGCTGCGCGCAGATTTAGGTATTGCATATTAAAGACTGCAGAAATAGTTCTACTATAAATACAGATGCAATAAATAGTTCCAGTTGTATGAGGTAGTGAATTAATTGCTCTTGAATTGATAAAAGTAGACATTATGTTGTTTATTTTTCCTGTAGTTTTGTTGTATAGCACTCATTATTAGGACTGCGGATTTTGCTGGATTTTAAACATAACAAGAAGAACAGGAACAGAATATTTTCCTGAATATTTATATTTATTTTATATATAGAATACTGATTTTAGATCAGGGGGCAGTGGTGGCCTGGGGGGCAGTGGTGGTCTAGTGCTATAGGTGCTGGATCACTGATCCCAAGGTTGGAGGCTCAAGGCCCACTCTCAACGGGTTGTCACTGTCTCCCCAGTGCAGTTAACTGAGTTATCAAAGGCTGGCCATGTCTCTCTGTCTATGGTGAGAAGCATATAAAAGAACCATTGCTGACTTTCGACGAGTTGCTACATCGCCGCCAGTGTGTTTCTGCCTTGCGATGGCCTGGCGAGCTGCCCAGAGTGTACTCTGCCCTTTCCCAGAGTTGGCTGTGATGGGCATCAGCCTCCCCTCAACCCCAATTAGGATTAAGTGGTTACAGAAAATGAATGACTGAATGAATTTTGATTAGCATAGCACGATGTGAATTTTTTTTTTGCTGCTCATGTGTCTGTGTGTTTTTGTACGGTCATACACAAATCTATGCTTGCTTTTCTTCTTTCTTTGGCAATGCTTTTTGGATTCCTTCGGCTTAAAAGAAAGATGAACGCTATAAAAGTAAAGCAAGCTAAAATCACGTTGGGTTTATATTGGGAATTTAACCAGAAAAGGTTGTACTTTTAGTTGTAGAAGGGCAATGTGTTCTAAAGGTTTGCACGTTCGCTCCACAACAAGGTTTGAGTCTATGGCTGGGTGAGAATGTTTCTGTGTGGAATTTTCTCTCTGCGCTTGTATGGGTTTCCTTTGGGTTCACAGGTTTCCTCCCACCGTCCGAAGACATGCACACCAGGCGAATTGGCTGTTCCAAATTACCTTGTAATTGGTGTGAGTGTGAATGGTTGTGGATGTATTTGCTCTGTGATAATCTGGCGAGGTGTTCAGGGTGTATTCTGCTTTCACACAGAGTTGATTGAAACAGGCTCCCTGCGACCCAACTAGGGATTAAGTAGTTCGGTAAATGAATGAATGCATGCTAGTCACATATAATTACATAACTGAAACTAACTGGACGATTCATTGGACAGATGTGGCAAATGTGCAGATGTGTCTTTGTCCAAAAGACAGAAAGATGAAAGAAATAAGTAAGAAAATCTGGCTGCAGAGGCTTATTCCTTTGGTCAGGGGTCCACAAAGGTTTGTAATTAACTGGGGTTTGTAATTTAATGATCTGAATGTGACTTGCATCTACTTTTTATAGGAACCAGTCCTGTTCTCAGGGTCGTTGAGGATGAATCTTGACCCTTTTGAAAAATACAGTGATGATGATGTTTGGAACGCTCTAAACCTGTCTCACCTACATAAGTTCGTCAGCAACCAACCAGCCAAACTTGAGTTGGAGTGCTCTGAAGGAGGAGAGAATTTAAGGTACAACAACAACATACAATATGTGATACCTTGCATATGTATGTCATTTAATATGTTTTAGGACTTGATTATTACAGTTTCATATATACGCCGTGAGAATGTCTCTGATTGGTTCGCTGTGTCTGGATAATGAACAATATTATAATTGAAAATTTTTCTTATTTCTGATTGATGGCAGGCCACAAACTAATTAGAGGTGTTCTCCTACAAGCCAGTTTATCCACCATTTACTTTCGATAAGTTGAATGATTTTTGCATGATTATCACACACTAATGGCCCTGGTCATAGATACGATATAAAATAGATCAGCTATGCAACACGGCAGATAACTCTGTCTGGCCACCATCTTGGTTAGTTAGTACAGTTTACAGTAAAGCACTGCAGTAAAGCATGAGCTGTGTCACTATTTTCTCACTATTCATGCTGTAGTAAACACTAAATGAGAGCGAACAGCAGTGACCACGATGGAGGCATAAAGTTCCATCATCCAACAGCATTGTCAGTGGGGTGTTGCTATCTGTGTTCCTCATCTCTTCCTGTTCCCGAGACGAGAAGAGTGCTACTCGAAATAAGCGAAAAATATCACATTTGGTGGGGGAAAAAAATGTAAATTCCTTGAAAATAAAATACATCCTTAACATCCGATACTTTAATTCCGTACTTTGATGGAATGAATAGAATGAATCGATTATTATTATTTTAATATTATATTATTAGGTTAGCAGGAAACAACACGCAGCATTTTCGGATGATTCACACCGACTACAAAGTGCTCTGCTTCTATATTTTGAATGACTAACAAAGAACTGATAGATTTTAGCTTTTGTATGATATGGAGAATTATTCAGATTTCACAGAGAATTATTCACCTTGGCATCGACTTCACCAGCTAACACCCTCTGGATCGCAATAGTTCTTTATTTCAAATTTCACCTCAATCAATTTGTTATTATCTGTCTCGCACGCTTGTAATAATTCTTGAATCAAAGTGATGAACGAAGGCACACACTTTGCCACAATCATTGATTCTAAAATGAATTGAATTTCGAAATTTAACAAAATGCCATCACCAAAAAGATTAATGCAACAACATTCCACATCAAGAACCATTCATTGATATCCAAGCCTCGACAATTGATGCGACCCGGCGGTCCGTCTTGTGACTTGTCATCTTTCAAAACCCACGAACGACGAAACAGTCGCGTACATATTTCACTTCTGTAATGCAGTGCCGAAAACTGGTTTGTATGCTTAAACAAAACCAAAAATGGCCAACACGGCATGGGTACATCCCAAAACGTTCCGAAAATATTTGTTTAAAGATGATTTCAAAATACTAAACATCAATGATGATGGCCATGTTACCAAAATAAGATGTAAGATTTGCTACAAGTATATCATACAAATTAGGGAAGAAGCTATTCTACATTTATTAATTAATACCTTATGAATCATCAAAATAATATTATAGCGACAAAATGGAGTTACATGCATTAATGTTAGCAATTAGTTAACATTCCAGTTAAACCAGTTAAAGGTTTAATTGGTGCTACTATTGTTTGACATTAATGCTGATTGATGAAACTTTGCATGTTGATGTATTAAAAGTATTCCAGCAGTTTTATGAGAACAGAGAGGATTATTTGTCTTAAAATGTAATGTTTCAAAATAATTAGTTGTGTTGTCAATAATTTAATCCTTTACTATTAGAAAATTCAACAATACAGTAAAACCTCCGCTGACGAACGCTTAAGCTCACGAACTTTTCGCCTCAAGAACATTAAATTTGCGAGCATATTGTCTCTGCTGACGAACTAGTTTTCGGCGGACGAATCAAACCACGCGGTCGAACAGCGCCACGGTGGCGGCCACGAGAAGCTGACGCACGCTCACGGCGTCACAGTTCGTCACACCCCTTTCTTTGAATGCGGAAGTGGTTTGTGTTTGATAGACATTTTGGACCATATTGAGTGTACTTTTGCTATTATGGGACCGAAAAAGACCCCACCACAGGCGGAGATCATTGAAAAACACGAACGAGGTGTGCGTTTGTGTGACTTAGCGTCCCAGTACCAGTACGCTAAGTCTACCACCATCCTTAAGAACAAGGAAGCTATTAAGGGTGCGTGTGGCTAAGGGTGTTTCCAAACAGTAGGCGTTTCCAAACACTCCTTCCAAACAGTAAGTCCCTCCCTCTCTCCTCCTCCCACTCCATTCCATCAAGCCATCAACTACCATCACAAAGGTAAATAAAACCACTTTATTATACAGTACAGTTTATTTCTTTAATTACAATACAAGAGCACATTTATTATACATAAAATAAGGTATATTTTTGTGTAGTTTTAAGGCTTATTTAGTAGAAAATTATGTTTTATGGGGACCTGGGAACGGATTATTCTCGTTTTAATGGTTTCTTATGGGAAATAAATGTTCGGAAGACGAACTTTTCGCCTCACACACACTTTCTGGGAACCAATTATGTTCGTGAGCTGAGGTATCACTGTACATAAGATATTATGCATATATCTACTGAACTTAAAGCACAAATCTAATTAATTCAATAACACAAGTTTGTTTAATAATTGACTTCAGGTAACCATTTTGTGCAACCTGTGGGTAACGCAACTCATTTTCAGCTGAACGAACTTTGAGTTACCAGAATCATTTACCCGTGAACCGTAAACTGGTCCCCCAAAGTTTTGAAATGTCGAGGCCTGGACATTCATTATCCTTTTTGTGGATAATTATTTTTCATTATTTTACCATTACATGGTTGGTTTGAATACTCAGTTTTAATTGATTGATTAAAGTATTCCATTATGCATTGCTTTATAACAGACCATTTATATGGAGCAGGGAAACGATAAAATCATTTTTAAAACAATATAATCAAATTGAAATTGTTTTTATAGGCTGCCAATGTACTGAGTAGGATAATATACAGCAAGTCAGTCATTTTCATAAAATAATTTAATCCATTCATGTTATAAGACACCACCGCTGTTGCGTTTAATGACAAGCTGCACATTATCTTTTACTGTTTCCATTTATGAGCTCATATCCACTGTATTCTGGGTGGTTGCAGTGTGGGACAGAGGCAGCTTGTCTGTTTGGCTCGAGCATTGTTAAGGAAGACCAGAATCCTAATCCTCGATGAAGCCACAGCTGCGATTGACTTGGAGACTGATGATCTCATCCAATCCACCATCCGCACACAGTTTGAGGACTGCACAGTGTTTACCATCGCTCACAGACTTAACACCATCATGGATTACACAAAGTATGACTTGATTTTCCTTGGGTACTTTCAGATCTTCTCCATTAATACAGAATTTAAATACAGGAGCACGCATAGAATGCAGGATACCAGGCAGCGCAGTATGGAAAATAAAGAGGTGCTATACGGGTACTGGTTTTTATTACACATATGATTATCTTACAATTTGTTCTATAGTATGTGGACCTGACCACATTAGTGACAAAACACTCTAGTTTGGAGGTTTTACAAGTTGACTGGGTTTGATCTATAGCGGTCACTCAAGGTCAAAACTACCTCTCTCAATTGAAAGTCTATATAAGGTTTTCTATTTGTGTCTCATAGTACTCCATGGGGTAATTGTAAGTTTGAATGATTGTGTGTTGTCCCAGCAGTGGTCTGATAAGTTGTTCGGGAGTACCTCACTTTCAGCTGGAGTCGGTGGGATGGGCTCCAGCCTTCTCAAGACCCTAATAAATGAAAAAATTAAAATTATACAAAAAATTCTTTTGGAACTGCAGTGGTCTGGCGAGATGTTCTGGGTGTACTCCATACTTGCCCAGAGTAGACTTAGATGGGTGCCAGCCTCTCTCCGACCCTAATTAGGCTCAAGCTAATGAATGAATGAATGAAGTGACCCATCATAGCAAAGTGGGAATAAAGTTGGAAATTATTCATTTTGAATTATACAATTTCTTAGCTTGATACCATACGCTAAAAAATGATACCAAAAACATTTGTCTAGCTTTGAGTAACTAACCAAATCCTTCCAGGAATTTTCAGCTTTTAAAGCAACTTGGGAGTAACTCGTGTTTGCAGCTCATGAAAGTAAAAAATGTCCTACTTCATACATACTTTGCAGTGATGGTCACTTTTATTATAAAAATTACTGTATAATGATAATGGGTTTATTTTATATACAGTGTGTGTGTGTGTGTGTATATATATATATATACATATACATATACATAAATATATACATTTATAAATATATATATATATATATTTAGGTGTGTGTGTGTGTGTGTGTGTGTGTGTGTGTGTGTGTGTGTGTGTGTGTGTGTGTGTGTACTGCTAGTCAAATGCTTTCAAACACCCCCGCCATTCTTTTCAGTTTTATGGAAAAATAAGCAGTTCAAGTTCAGTGAATCACCTGAAAAGGAATAAGGGTGAACAGTATATCAGAACTAGCTGAGAAGAAAAGAAGAGAGCATTAGGATTCTAATCATGGAAGCACAGCCTCCAAACTTAAACCCTATCTAGTTGGTTTGGGATGAAGTGAACAGATGGGACGAAAGCAACCAACAAGCGCAACATGTTTATCGAAGCTTCTGCAACAGTGTCTTACTGACTTGTTTTTAATTCTATATTTGAATTTAAGACTCAGTTCAGTTCATTTTTTCTGTAACCGCTTAATCCTAATTTGGGTCGCGGGGAGGCTGGTGCCCATCCCAGCCAACTTTGAGCGAGGTCAGAGTAAACCCTGGACAGCTCGCCAGGCCATCGCAGGGCGGAAACACGCCGACGGCTTTGCAGCTACTCTTTAAGAAAGTCAGCAATGGTTCTTTAACATGCCTCTCACCATAGACAGTGGGAGACATGGCCGGCCTTTGATAACCCAGTTAGCTGCACTGGGGGTAAATTTCAGACTATGGAACTAAAAACATTCGAAAGTTAATAAGTTGTAGATTTCTACTGTTTCACAATTTAATCACAAATTTTGACTCAACACTGTCATCTACTTTTATAGATCTTCCACCTGAAGGCACTCTTGGTATTCTTTCCATGATGGAAATGTAATCTTTTTTGTGGAAGTTTCTTCAAATATTTTTCTCTTAAAAAGAAAAAAAGGGGGTGTTCAAAAACATTTGACTGGTTTTGTGTGTGTGTGTGTGTGTGTGTGTGTGTGTGTGTGTGTGTGTGTATCTGTGTGTGTGTGTGTGTGTGTGTGTGTGTGTGTGTGTGTGTGTTCATACATACACTGCAATCCATAATTATTGGCACCCTTGGGCTTACAGTCATCTCTTGCCACTTCGCGATTTGAGCATCGCGGTCTTAAAAATAAAAATAAAAAATTCAAAATTCACACTGAAACTCACATGTAAGCAAGCGGAAGGCAGGGACCCAAGGCAGGTGGCGTCCATTGTTTCCACATGACAGACTGAAGTGCCCCTCCTCCCCAGTTCAGGCAGGGACCGCCCACTCAACTCAATCTCACAAGCTGATTGGCTTAGATGCGTGATGCTGTTGCCTCCCGCCCACTCAACTCAATCTCGCAAGCTGATTGGCTTAGACGTGTTACGCTGTTGCCTCGCACATTCCTGCGGGATTTTTTGTGATTTTGTGATCTTACTGTATCGTGTTTGTGAACGTCCTGCACCGCGGAGAAGAGCTACAGTATTGTCAGAGGTGAGTCCAGCACTTAAAGTATTTATATATAAATTCTATTTAAATATTAATACATTACAGTATGTACATATGCATATAACTGTAACGTTTAATGTACACTTCTGGATATTGTATAGACGTGAAAACATATAGAAATGAGACAACATGGTAGAAATGGGGGGTGGGGGGCGGGGCGTTCCTACTTCGCGGTTTTTCGAATATCGTGGCCAGGTCTGGTCTACATTATCCGTGATATTCAAGGGATGACTGTACTACTTTGTCCAACCCCCTTTGCCAACAAAACGTTTCACTACTGTAGATGGGAGAATACACAAAAAGGAATCTTGGATCATTGCTCCCTGCACAATCTCGCTAAATCATCCAGCGACCTGCTCCTCTCCTCTGCATTCTCCCCTTCAGATCACTCTACAGGTTTTCAATGGGTTTTCAATTGAGGTCTGGGGACTGTGAAGGACATGAGAGGAACTTGATTCTGTGTCTGATGAACCAAACCATTTCAGTGTGCATATTTGGTCACATGTTTAGGGTCATTTTCTTGCTGAATGAACCGGTGACGCCGATCTTCAGATTTTGGTCAGAGGCCACCAGATTTTGATTTAACATGTCCTGGTATTTTAAAGCATTCATGATGCCATGCACCCTAACAAGGTTCCCAGGGTCTCTGGAAGAGAAACGAGCCCACAGTGTCACCGATCCTCCCCCATAAGTCACAGTGTCACCGATCCTCCCCCGTAAGTCACAGTGGCTGAGGTGCTTTTCTGCGTACTCACCGTTTATGTTCCAACAGACCATACAACAGAAGTTGCCAATAAGCAATCTTGGTCTCATCTAACCAAAACACACGGTCCCAGTTGAAGTCCCAGTACCTCATAGTGAACTCCAGACGTTTGTGTTTATGATTGTGAGAGAGAAACGTTTTTTCCATGCATGCCTCCCAAACAACTTGTTGTAATGTAGATGGAGCCTGATGAGAAATAAAAAGGAATAATTATTTCTTAGTCCGGGATTTATTTTTTCCCCCTTAAAATTCACTTGAGTTGAAGGTTAAAAATTTCTACACTTTTCACTGTGAGAGTAGATTCTGCAATAAAAACGGAATTAAGTTTAAGGCTGTTAACACATCTTAACCAGGGGTGCCAATAATTATGAAGGGCAGTGTGTGTGTGTATGTGTATACAAGAGGAAAATGGGTGATGTCTGGCATTTTGAAAAAACTGAAAAACCAACTTTGGAGACTCACTAACCTGAACTAAAGGCTCTTTTCTTCAGTTTGATTTGTTTTATATCATAAAAGGGTCCATTCCCTTTGTACAAAAAGAGATTGACACCACTTGAATAACCAAATTAGTCAGATGTGAAATCACTCATTTCTCCCCGTACTTTTCAAATTTCTTTTTTCATTTCCATTTCCGTCTTGTGATAAAGGGCATGAGTAGAGTTCCAAACGATATCAAAGTACAATGGGAGAGATTTGTTGTGTTTTTGTACCATTAAATTAGTGATGATGGCTATTTGAAGTTTGATCCATGACCACATGGAAGTCTAGATACTTAAATGCTGCCTCATCTGACATAGCTACACAACTTTCATCTGAATCTAAGTCCACTCAAACGTTCAACAAAACAATAATAAACCATGAGGGATTTGAGACAGAGACAAAATTTAAGTTTAATTATTATATACAAATTTAAGTACACAAAAAACATCCTTGTGCTCTAAGAGTGTGATATAGCAGCTTTATTTATAGCAAAATTTATTGTGGTGACTCGTGAAGACATGATGCACCGATAGGGATCAATAAGCCAATAACTGTAGAAATTGTGACATTACCCGTTTTCCCCTTATGCCTTTCACACACACACACACACACACACACACACACACACACACACAAAATCATCCTATTATCTTTGGGGTCATTTTAATCCCATTCAATGTTTAATGTTTCTATATTAATGGTTGACATCATTTAAAGGGATACAACTGGCGAACCCAAAACATACTGTGGTGATACGTTTGCACTGTCGTGTATGTCTATTGTATGCATGATGTTCTTTGGGATCAATTTGAACCCGGACTATTTTAGCTGTATAGAATATGAAACGTGAACATTTTTGCACACATTGTTTAGGTTGTTGTGGATAATCTTGAGCTCACCTAACCATTACTCTCGTATAGTCCGAGACTCACTGATAGCTTGTACAGCACAAGGGAGGGGCAACATCATTCTCATGAGAACTTTGATACGTCACGCACTGCGAGGGCCAGAAAATCTGGTTCCCCTGAAGATATTGATACAATGTCGGGGTGGAGCAAACATACAAGTGTGCACCAAAGTGTCCTCAATCATTTCTCCTGGTGTTCTGTGTGTTGTCTTTTTCTGCTCTCTCGCGCTCTCTTAACTGAGAATGACTTCTAAGTGAAAGTTTTCTCCATGTGAGGTGCTCTTACAGTTCTTTAACCATGAAAGTGACATAGAGGAGAATGTATCTGAGACAGAGGATGATGTTGACGAGGACCCTGTTTATGAGGCATCCTCCTCTGATGAAGATGAGAGCCTCAGTATTGACCCTCATGTTGTCTTTCTACCACCAGCAAAAATACTGCCTTTCAAAAATGAAAACGTTACAATGGTCTAAAAGTTAGAATGGTATAGTGTTTATATGTTTTTGGGAGCGCAAAACTAACTTCAAATATGCTTCTATTCTTGATAAAAGCACAAGATTTTTATTCCAAATATTACAGATTAAAAATATCTGCTTCATAACAATAGAAATCCATTTAAATACAAAAGAGATATCACTTTTCAATCAGTTATTGTGATTTGATGGTGATCCGCATATTTCTCCATAGACGCATACCAGGTACAGTATTCTGGAAGTAACAAGGGACTGGGTGACTTTATTTGGAGAACCATTTAGGTAGTCAGAGAAACAAACTCAAACAACCTGAAGCTTAAATTTGGCTAACTATGATGTACAGACGCTCCCCGACTTACGTTCATCTGTTTAACGTTTTCTCGATTTTACGGGGTTTTTTTGTTTGTTTTTTTTTTTCAAAAAAAAAAAAAAAAAAGTAAAATTTTGACTTTAGACGTACCTACGTAGTACGCTGACATAATGATGCAATGACGCTGCATTCATTGTTTACAAACTACAATCTGAATGTGTGTGTGTGTGTGTGTGTGTGGTATATACATATATATATCAGTTATATAGTGTGTTACCCTTGTGTTAAGACGTCGTCTCTGTGATCTTTGTGTTTACACTGTTTTGCGGACATTTTTAACCCTAAGCAAATCTGGTTGGTCAGAAGTGTAAGCCTACTAGCATGGGTGCAAGTCTCATACACAGAGATGGATTAACTATCTGCTCAGATCGGCACAATCTACCATGCATACTCAGTTAAGGGATGGTTCAACATTTTCCCAAGCGGACAGAAAGTACGCTTTTTTGATCCCCCCTCCCCCTCTGAAAGTGTACAAATAAATGTTGATGATCTCTCAGCAGGATTTTTAAATAAGATATTAAACAAAACAATGGTCAAACCTCTTTTATAAAATAAATCAATGCATTTCCTTGATCAATACTTCTTTCATACACCAGTCAAATAATAATAAAATCAACAAAAAAGACTTTTAAAGAATTCTTTTTAATGACACTTGCTTTAATATTAATATTAAGGGGGGGCGGGGGGTGCAAACATCTCGGTTGACCAGAGCCTCAGCCTTAAAGGGGAAATGAAACGCAGACTAAATCAGTTGGCGGTAGCTTAAGTATAGTTTATTGAAGCGATTGTGGCTTAGATTTTATATCATAAATAAACCATTGCACACACATTGGTTTTGTTTGATGTGCTTGTCGTATAAGTTATCGACCCGAAAGCCGCCGTTGCTAAGTGCCCGCCTACACAAAGTTACCGTGACGTCACTGAATTGATACAAAGTACCACATAAAATATAGTGCATGCATATCACAGCATATGATATAAACAACATGGAATCTCACGCCAACAACACGCACAGTTTTTCAGCAGAAGACGATTCATCTATTACTCTCAGAAGACGAATCAAATATTATAGTTCAACCAAAAACATTCTCAAATATATTTCAAACTACATCTGCAAGTACACGTGCTCAATACATTTACAAATTGAGCTAAAGTTATTTATCTATTCCAAGACACAAACAAATATTAATACATATTTACAGCACAAAAACATACTATTAATGTTATAAAAGTTCTGAGCATTAGGCTGCAGATACAGGCTGGATGGCTTATGATTATTTCAGCCATTCATTCTCTGTGTGTCAATGTTTGTGTTCTAACACATGTACAGGAACCGGAGGCGGGACTAACAAACTGTGCTTTATTCTCACACTCGCACTTTGTTTGATTGACAGTGTTCAGCTATTATTGCTTACTGATAATATTATGTTTGTTGATTGGTCTTTCGGTTTACTTCCTGACTCTAGTCATGCGGAACTTATCTCCGACTTTCTCTTCAAGAACAGTCATTAAGTTTATTTATAAGATTGTGAATACACATCATTTCTTGTCCAGCCGAACTCAACTCCTGCTGTGGGGGGGGGGGGGTGCACGTGCACGAGTTGTAAAATGAATGAAAACCCGAATCCACAAATTATAGAACAATTACAGATATTTATTATCTTTTAGCAGAATCCTAAGAGTGTATACTTATTTTTATATTAATATTCATTAGGATTTGTACTTGTTCTTTGTATGCATTGCTTGAATAAAGTTTATTTACTTACACAAAAGAAAGAACTCTCGGCTTTGCTGGGATTCACATCAGTGCAGGCAGGCTGTGTTCTAAACGAGTTCAACAGCACCCTTGTGCACTTGAAAGACCAGAAGTCTGTATAACCTACAGCAAGTACACTACTTTCGGTATTGAGCGCTTCACATATTGTAAGCGTTGATTCGCTGTTTTAAGCTTCATGTAAAGTAACTCGGTATAAATAAGTGACTTATTTGAAATGAATAAGATAATACATAAATAATAATAGATAATAAGATAATGAATAAAATAATGATATTATTTGATATATTTGATATTATTTTACAATGTTATGTTTATAATAATTGATTTAGGGGTGTTTTATGAGATACGGTAATGGTATTTATGGATGTATAGTACAGTATGAACGTCACACGTCATACGTCACTGTAACAACTTACATTCACTTTCAACTTGCGTTCGGCCGTCCGGAACCAATTAAAAACGTAAGTCGGGGAGCGTCTGTAATTACTTTCTGGAGGTTTAAATTGCAGGGTTAAAATCAACCCCAAAAGAAAATGGTGTTAGTAGAATTTTCAGGTAAGAGGAAGGTTTAAAAAATACTGCTCGCATCTTTTTGGAGATCATGTTGAGTTTGTAATTTTTAAAAATTTTTATATTCCTAATACTGTATTTTAACTTAATTGTTTTTAATCATATTTTTGTGTGTGTACAGAGTTCTTGTGCTGGACAAGGGACAGATATCAGAGTTTGACACACCAACAAATCTTCTCGCACAGAAAGGAATATTCTATGGCATGGCCAAAGATGCAGGGTTGGCGTGAGCCATCATAGCTTTTGAAACAAGACGGTGCCTTCATCCACAGAGAGACAGTGAATGTATCCTTGTCCTGTTACTCAGTAACATTTACCTGTAAATGTTTTTGCTTCAGAGTTGTTTTATATGAACTACAGTTTGACTGTTATTTAGGCCACTGACATTAAATGATGAAACAGTCTATTTTTATACTGCATTATTTTACTTACTTTTGAGGCTTTACAATAAGGAAATGCTGGTGAAATAAATGTACTGTTACTTTTTGTACAGTACATGTTTTATTACTAAAGTGGAACTGTGCTGATTTTGCTGTCCAAAGATATCATGCAAATTTGTATTTGTTGTCTTCAGGAAGGTCAGATTTGAAACGTTTATTTGGTGATATGGGTCGTGGTGGCCCAGTGATAGTCTGGGAGCTGTCCAGCGTGTACTCTACCCTCACCCAGAGTTGGCTGGGATGGGTGCCACTCCCCCCAAACCTAATTATGAATAAGTGGTTCATAAAATGAATTAATGAATAATTTGGTGACCAAATTTTTTTTTTGTATGACAATCAGAGTCAACATGACATGCAAGGATGAGATGTTTTAAATACTTCCAGGCTGGATCTGTTTTAGTGATTAGACCTCAGCACAACAGCATTAATATTTGATTAGAATGTTTTGAGTTAAAGGGAGTATCTATTTCTTCCTTCAGCAGCTACAATTTTACACCTCATGTGAACCAGTCTTGACTGTTTGCTCCAGAACCTTTTAGATTCAGATATGAAAAACAGTTCTTATGGAATTTGATAATTTAATTTTAAGATGGAGTGTATGCTGTGAATAGGGGTGAATTTATATTTCTTAAATAGCTTTTATAGTTTTTCATGCAGTAAAATATATATTATATGATATTTATGCTTTTTTATGATTTAAATTGTGTTAAACATACTGTACTGGGTGTTTCAATAAAACATCAAAGGCATTGTGAAGTCAATCAGAATTTATTGCCTACTTTTGTGGAACAAAACAACTGTGTGCATGTTTCCTTGTGGTTATTGAATGGATTGTACGCAATAATTTATGTTAATAGTTGTAATAGTGTCCTGTATTATTGCCTTTTTTATTTTAATTTACCAGTAATGTCAGCAAAGCTAACTTAATCCTGATCCATGCTTCTTCACAACCCATATATTTTTGTTTCAGGATTGAAACGTTTTCAGCACCATTAAGTCTAAACAAATGTGCCTGAAAGATCTGTTTGGGGGAATGTTTTTGTGTTTTCGTGAAGTTCTCTCTGTAATCATACAAAAATTATAAAATGTAAAAATTATTATTAATTATTATTATTATTATTATTATTATTATTATTATTTCTTTTTAAATTTACACTATGGAGCCTTTTTTCATTTCAACACATGACTCAAATGAGGTCTACAGTCCAAACGAAAAAACATTTTTCAGTTTATATCTACAAGAAAATATATGATTCTGTGTTAGATTATTTAAAAAACACTATGAGAGATTTTAATAAAATTGAGAAACATGGCTGAAAGATCCAAAATATTATTTATACATAACTTTAGTATGTACAGTAATTGGTTTTCAGCATAAATCACATCATAAAATAAAATGTCATGATTTTCATACCGTACCGAATGTTTTTTCATTAAGTGTTTCCCAGATCACACCTGCGGGCATGACATGCACCCTTGTAAGTCTGAATTTCAACAGACTAATATCAAATTGGGAAGACCTTGGCTCTATGTTCAAGAATATAAAATAAGAATTTCTTCTTCCACAGCAACACTAATATGAAGCATTTAAAGAATATGGATTTTTCTTCTTTTTCTTTCAACTGTTCCCTTCAGGGGTCACCACAGCGAATCATCTGCCTCCATCTCATCCTATCCTCTGCATCCTCCATCCTCTTCTTCTCTTACACCAACTACCTTCATGTCCTCCTTCACCACATCCATGAATTTTCTCTTTGGTGTTCCTCTAAGTCTTCTGCCTGGTAGTTCCAACCTCAGCATCCTACTACCAATATATTCAGTATCCCTCCTCTGTACATGCCCAAACCATCTCAATCTAGCCTCTCTGACTTTGTCTCCAAAACCTCTTACATGTGCTGTCCCTCTGATGTACTCATTCCGGATCCTATCCATCCTCATTAGTCCCAAAGAGAACCTCAACATTTTCATCTCTGCTACCTCCAGCTCTGCCTCCTGTTTTTCCTCAGCGCCACTGTTTCGAAACCATACAACATCGCACATCACCATCTTGTACACTTTTCCTTTCATTCTTGCCAATACCTTCCTATTACACATCACACTGGACACTTTTCTTCAGCCATTCCAACCTGCCTGCACGTGCTTCTTCACCTCTTTTCCACACTCTCCATGCTCTCGACTGTTGAACATAAGTACTTAAAATCCTCCACCTTCCTTATCTCTTCTCCATGTAACCTCACCGTGCCTCTTGGGTCCTTCTCGTTGTCACACATGTATTCTATCTTACTGAGGCTAACCTTCATTCCTCTCCTTTCCAGGTCATACCGCCACCTCTCTAGGCTCTAGATTCTCACTAGATTTTCCTCCACTTGTTCTCTGCTCTCACTACAGATCACAATGTCATCTGCATGCGTCATAGTCCATGGAGATTCTTGTCTAACCACGTCTGTCTGCCTGTCCATCACCATAGCAAACAAGAAGGGGCTGAGAGCTGACCCTTGATGCAGTCACATCTCCACCTTGAACTCTTCTGTCACACCGACAGCACACCTCAGCACTGTCTTACATCTCTCATACATGTCCTGCACCACTCTAACATACTTCTCTGCCACTCCAGACTTCCTCATGCAGTACCACAGTTCCTCTCTCGGCACCCTGTCATATGGTTTCTTCAGCTTCACAAAGGCACAATGCAGATCCCTTTGACCTTCTCTGTACTTCTCTATTGACATCCTGAAAGGAAACACTACATACGTGGTGCTCTTTCTTGGCATGAAACCAAACTGTTGTTCACAAATGCTGACCTCTGCCCTTAGTCTAGCTTCCATTATTCTTTTCCATAAATTCATCGTATGGCTCATCAACTTTATTCCTCTGTAGTTGCCACAACTCTGCACATTCCCCTTGTTCTTAAAAATGGGCATCAGCACACATCTCATCCACTCCTTCGGCATCCTCTCACTCTCTAAGACTTTTTTGAATGTTCTTGTCAGAAAGTCTACTGCTACCTCCTAGACACTTCCATACCTCCACAGTTATGTCATCAGGACCAACTGCCTTTCCACTCTTCATCCGCTTCAATGCCCTCCTCACTTCACCCTTACTAATCTTTGCTACTTCCTGGTTTTCTTCAGTCACCTCTTCTACTCTTTTTTCTCTCTCATTTTCCTCACTCATCAGCTCTTCAAAGTACTCTTTCCATCTTCCCAGCACACTTCTGTCATCAGTCAATACATTTCCCTCTCTGTCTTTAATCACGCTAACTTGCTGCACATCCTTCGCATCTCGATTTCTCTGTTGTGCAAACCTGTATTACTAATTTTCTCTCTCCTTACTGTCCAACCTAGCATACAAGTTATCATACGCCCTCTGTTTGGCCTTTGACACCGCTACTTTTAGCTTACTTTGCATCTCCCTGTAATCCTGTTTACTCTCTCCAGTCCTTTCAATGTCCCACTTCTTCTTTGCTAATCTCTTCCTTTGTACACACCCCTGCACTTCCTCATTCCACCACCAAGTTTCCGTGTCTACTGTCCTTCTAGAGGACACACCAAGTACTCTCCTACCTGTCTCCCTGATCACATTAGCTGTAGTTGTCCAGTCATCTAGAAGCACTTCTTGACCACCCAAAGCCTGTTTCAACTCCTCTTTGAAGACAACACGACGCTCTTCCTTTTTCAGCTTACACCACTTTGTCTTCTGTTCTGCCTTTACCTTCTTATACTTCCTCACCATCAGCGTCATCCTGCACACCACCATCCTATGCTGTCTGGCAACACTCTCACCCACTACTACTTTGCAGTCACCCTATGCTCCTGTCTCTTCTGGAAGAAAGTATTCACCACAGCCATTTCTATCCTTTTTGCAAAATCTATTCACCTCTGTCCTTTTGTGCTCCTGTCCTGGATATCATACCTACCAATCATTTCCTCATCCCCTCTGTTAACTGTTGTTGGGGCATTATGTCCCTGGTAGGGTCACCCAAGGCAAACATGTCCTAGAGGAAGGTCCAGATGAAGCGTGGTTCAAAAGACCTCAATGAAGAAAAACTCAAGGAAATAGTTTCCCTTGCTAGATGCAGGTCACCAGGGTTCCCCCTGGAGCCAGGCCTGGGGGAGGGGCTTAAAGGTGAATGCCTGGTGGTCAGGCTTCTGTCCATGGAGCCCAGCTGAGCCCAGCCCGAAGAGGAGACATGGGTTCATCCTCCCATAGACCCATCACCTGTGGGAGGGGCGACAGGGGTTGGGTGCAGTACCCTCCAGACCTGGCAGGCCCAAGCGTGTAGTTAGGGTTTATTGGGAACATTTGGTGGAGTCTCTACTCAGAAGGGCCTTTAACTCCCACCTCTGGCAGGGCTACAACTCTGTCCCAAAGTAGGCGAGTGACATGGAATCCAAACAAGCCATGTTTCGTGCCTCCATTGCTGAGGCGGCAGCCCATAGCTGTGACCGGAAGGTCATTGGTCCCTGTTGTGGCGGTAACCCCCAACCCGGTGGTGGACACCTGCAGTGAAAGGGGCCGTCCTCTATATGCTTATACGCTCTACAGGATCCTGGAACTCAACTCGGTTTGCCCAATCAGTCCACATGACTTTTATGGATTTAGAGAAGGCTTTCGACCGTGTCCCTTGAGCTATCTTGTGGGCCGTGCTCTGGGAGTACGATGTACCGGACCAATTGCTATGGGCTTTATGGCCTCTGTATCACCAGAGCTTAGTCTGCATTTGTAACAACAGGTCAAATTTGTTTCTGTTGAGGGTTGGAGTCCACCAAGGTTTTCCTTTGTCACTGATACTGTTCATAATTTTTAGCTACAGAATTCCTAGATGCGGCGTTTGAGGGGTTCCGGTTTGGTGGCCATAGGATCTCGTCTCTGTTTTTTGCAGATGTTCTGGACCCGTTGATGCATTTGGTCATTTGGTTGCTGTATCACCAGAGATTGAGTTTTGTCTGCGTTGGTAACAACAGGTCGAATTCCTTTCCGGTGAGACTTGGAGTTCGCCAAAGCTGTACTTTGTCACTGTTTCTGTTCATAATTTTTATGGACAGAATTTTTAGGCACAGTCTAGGTGTCGAGGGGATCTGGTTTGGTGGCCACCGGACTTCGTCTCTGCTTTTTGTGGATGATGTTGTCCTTTTGGCTTCATCAATCTGGGACCTCCACCTCTCACTGGCGCAATTTGCAGCTTAGTGCAAAGCAGCTGGGATAAGAATTAGCACCTCCAAGTCCAAAGCCATGGTGCTCAGCTAGAAAAGAGGGGAAACCCCTTGGGTCTGGAATGAGGTCCTGCCCCAAGTGGAGGGGTTCAAGTATCTGAGAGTCTCATTCATGTCTGAGGAAAAGATGGAGCGAGAGATCGACAGGCGGATAGCTGCAGCCTCTGCTGTGAAGCGGAGCTTGTACCGGTCTATTGTGGGGAAGAGAGAGCTAACATAACATAACATAAACGTTTCAACCCTCACCTATGGTCACGAGCTTTGGGTAGTGACCGAAAGAATAAGATCGTGGATACAAGCAGCTGAAATGAGCTTCCTTTTGCGGAGTGTTGGAGCTCTCTCTCAGAAATAAGGTGAGAAACTCAGCCATCCTGGGTGGGCTGTGTGTGTGTGTGTGTGTGTGTGTGGGGGGGGGGGGGGTTTGCTCAGGGTAGAACCACTGCCCCTCCACATTGAGAGGATCCAGTTGAGGTTTCTCGGGCTGGTTAGACTGCCTCTTGAATGCCTCCCTAGTGTGGTGTTTTGTTCATGACCAACCAGGAAGAGACCCCAGGGTCGACCTAAAACATGCTGGAGGGACTGTATCTTTTGGCTTCTCTGGGAATGCCTCAGTGTCCCCCCGGAAGAGCTGGAGGAAGTGGCTGTGGAGAGGAACCTTTGGTCTTTACTGCTTAGGCTGCTGCCTCTGCAACTGATCTCAGATCAAGCGGAAGAACATGAGATGAGAACGTTATTCTGAAATAGTTCCACAATTTACAAATGCATCTTTTTGCAGACGGGCGAACCTCTACCCAGGTGCTCTTTTTATACCAATCACATTACTGACTTGTTGGTAGTTCATCAAATTATTTGCAAAATGTTCCTCCAGTTGTTTCTTTTTAGAACCACTTATTATTCCAGCCCTTTTTCGTCTTAGTCCTAACTTTTTTTACAATAAGTTGTTGCCAAGACATTCAAAATCGGGCAATATTTTTCATTAAATGATAAAATATATCACTGATCTGTTTTATATGCTCTATTGTAAATAAAATATGGGTTTAAAATATTTGCAAATACAGTAATTGCATTCTGTTTACATTTTACATAGGCTCCCAATGTTTTGGGTATTGGACTTAGTTATCCCAAAGGAATCAAATCTATGTAGACCGTTAGTGTATGTTGAACATAAAAAGTAGAAATTGTGGGTTGAGTAAGACTAGGATATACTAGTTTGCTCTACATTTCTATTTCTGATGTCATTGTCAGAATATGGGCACCTGTGTTTTGAACTATCTAAAGTTTAAAGAGAATACAGCAGGCATACAGTCATAAACAATGTTTCAGTCAAGAGGATTAAAAAGACATGTACTAGTTTCTCAGTGTCATGTAGGGTAAGCATATGTTTTACCTGGAATTCATACTAGACATGCTATGAAAGCATTGCAATTACATGGCGCCTATCGTTTAATCCACACTGTGCTCATTCAGCATGTGCAACGATCATTGGAAAGTCAGTACACATACCCATTATAAGTATACATTTATTATATGACTATTTATTTATTTATTTTTTTTATCAGAGTTTAAAAAAGAAATGCCAAGTGTGCATGTGCACCATGACTGAGATCCCTCAGCTTGCATATTAGATCACAGTGTTGTGAAATATGACTAGCGGGCAGGATTGGTCAAGAAAGTCTGTGAAGGAGATTGGTCAGAATTCCTTTGAGAGAAAGGGGAGAGGTGTGGGAATTAAAAGACAGTCCATCACACACCACAAGGAGGAAATTTGTATTTAACTCTCTCCGCATTACGTGTGAGATCTCAAAAAGGAAACTTGTAAGAAATACAATAAAACTTTACGTCTATATCAACTGCTGAAACAAGGGTTCAGTGTCCATGCTTAGAGTATAGGCTATATCCAATTTCTCAACATAATTTAATAAGCTAATTCAGCTACATGGACAGCCCCAGGCAGATTCATGTTTTAGGTGGTTTAGTCCACCAAAAACATCATCACATGCCAGATGTCATTCAAATCTGTTCTCTAAAGTCCACCAGCTCTTGTTGATTTAGACATCGGAATTCTGTTCAGATAACAAATGTTCACTTTGTTTCATTCTGGGAAATCTTGCTTTGTCACAGTTTCATAATATCTTCCCCTCTGTTTTCCTGACACTGTCAGCTGCACGTAATGATATGTGTGTTACGTGATGATATGTGTGCTAGGAGCTAAAGTCATCTGTTTTTCATGTGGTTTGGCCCTTTACATCCTGAGTTTATTGATTTTTTTTGTGTCCATCATCTGTCAAAAATATGATGGGCTGGAACATGAAGTTTTATGAAATGAAGAAAAAAACAAACCTGATTCTCCCAACTCCAAACCACAGAACATGAGGTGTCTTGTCTAGATTGTTCTAGTTTATGCTTGTAGCATTGCCAATGTTTGAGACCCAAAAGGAATTACATAGCAGTGATGAAATATCATTCAGAAATGGTTCATGAGTTAGCCTGATTTAAGAGGTAAAATTAGTAAATGGTATACGTTTAAAGATTTTTGAGGTGCATGCCATTCACATAGGCAATAAATTTAATTTCAGATTCGACAGAAGAAATAAATGCTTTCTCGAATTGAAGTACAGTATATGAAAAAAAAATTTTAGTCATAGCAGTGTTGTGAAAAAAACCTCAGCAGGTTTATCTCATGGTGTGCTTCTGTCCACCCTACAGTATATAAGGGTACCAGTAAAAATACTGGAAAGATAACTTGCTGTGGGCTAGCGTTCCATCCAGGAGAAGTTGAAATCCTAATTGGTTCACGCTAAGGAAATGAGGGTGATGAACCAGTACTTTCGGGTGTAAATGCCCAACGGACTTTGACTTATTCTACCACATGAATATGCTTTGATCTCGACCACTCCACTGTAGTTCTGGCTGTATGTTTGTAGTTGTCATAATTCATTCCTTCATCTTTATCCGCTTAATCCCGGGTCGGGTCGCGGGGCAGCAGCCTAAGCAATGAGGTCCAGACGTCCCTCTCCCCAGCCACTTCCTCCAGCTCTTCTGGGAGGACACCAAGGAGTTCCAAGACAAGCATGTTCTGGGTTGACCTCAGGGTCTCTTCCCAGATGGACATTCCCAAAACACCACACCAAGTAAGGCTTTCTGGCAGCATTCTAACCGGATTTGAGCCACCTCAACTGGCACCTCTCAATGCGGAGGAGCAGAGGTTCTACTCTGAATTCTTCGCAGATGGTTGAGCTCCACACCCTATTTCTGAGGGCGAGCCCTGCCACTCGGTGAAGGAAGCTCATTTCAGCTTCTTGTGTTTGCGATCCTGTTCTTTTGGTCACCACCCAAAACTCATGACCATAGGTGAGGGTTGGACCATAGATCGACTGGTAAATTGAGAGCTTTGCCTTTCAGCTGAGCTCCCTCTTCACCACAATGGATTGGTACAGGCTCCACTTGACAGCAAAGGCTGCACTGATCCTCCTGTTGATCTCCCGCTCCATCTTTCATTCCCTCATGAATTAGACCCTAAGATACTTGAACTCTTCCATTTGCGACAGGACCTCATTCCAGACTCGGAGGCTACATTCCACCCTTTTCCGGCTGAGAGTCATGGCCTCGGACTTGGAGGTGCTGATTCTCATCCCAGCTGCTTTGCACTAAGCTGCAAATCGCTCCAATGACAGATGGAGATCCCGGCGTGATGCAGCCAAAAGGACAACATCATCTGCTTAAAGAATAGACGAGATCCTATGGCCACCAAACCAGAACAAACATAAAGGCCCATGTGGGCAATGACAGAATAATATTCATCACTGCAAAATAGTGAGGACTTGAATATCTGTTTATCCTTGAATACTTTATTGGGTGCCATGATCAGTGAGCCCTCGAATGGCACTGCAGTAAAAGCATTCAGGATTCTGTCAAGGAAATCACAACCTGGGCTTAGGAACACTTCCAGAAATCACTGTCTGTGAACTGTTCTCAGACCTGCAGATTTTGAACCAAGTGCTGGTAGCATGCTGAATGGTTTTGATTTGGATGATTCCAAAAAGAATTTTAAAAACTTTAGATTGATGTGACCATAGACCAATTTTTCACTTTGCCTCCGTTCATTTTAATTAAGCTCCTGCCCAGACAAGATGATGGTATTCCTCTCTGCATGGAAGAGCTTTAACCTGTATTTGTCAATGGGACAGCAAAGTCTTTGCCTTGAATACTGACTACCGTTGTATTGTACCACGCCTTTGTTTATGTATATCCTCATTGCTATTGACCTGGTTTGTTACTTTGACTATGCTTTAGCTTTTTCCTTTATTACTCTTGACCTTGATGTCACTTGTATTGTCTGTTTTTGATTACACTTTTGAATTTGTCTCTGATATCCATGTGTGCCTGTAATCTTGTAGTCTGCCTGTTTCACTATGACCCAGTCCAGCAATTTAAGGCAGTGTTGGGCTTCTCTAATTATACCCATATGCCCACGATCTACAACCAGATAAGAACCAAAGTGGATGCAAGGATGGATAGTTTAGATTTGTCATAGCTTGCTGATCTTTTGAAGCAGCGCAGCCCAAGACAAACACTTACTTGGACAAAGCTTGCCTATTGTTAATTTTGAGAATTATGTAGCTCCAAATTGGTTAAGGTTTTTCCCAGAAATTATTCAAAAAAAAAAAAAAAAAACGTGGACAGTTTTAACATGTTTATATGCTTTATCCTCTATTAGCCAATCTCAGCCAATCTCAAGTGGTCATCACAGAGCCACACAACTACTCACACTCAAATTTATGCCTAGAGGCAATCAGGAATCCAGTCAGCCTGTTGTCCATGACTTTGGACAGTAAAAATCAATTAAATTTAATGAAAATGAGATCAAACTACTTGAACAAAGCTCGCGAGGCTCAAACCCAAGACTTTCTTGTTCGGAGACACGCATGCTAACCACCACCCACCAAGCCACTTAGTATTTTAACTTGATCTACTCATATTTCTTTGGACATTTTGATTGGCAAAAATGCTTTTCACACATTTCAGTGAATTTATCTACAAAATGTATAATTTATAGGTGATTGCACAATTGATTTTAAGTATCCTAAATTTACCTTAATACCATAGCAACACACATACTTTATTTTGTTGTTGTTGTTGTTTTTTAAAAATCTTTTTTATATTGAAAGCAAAATTCCGGTATAAGTAATGATTATAGTAAGCGATATGTCTATTTCAGACTTGTTTGTAGTCCTTTGGGTTTTTTTGGCACCTTATCAGCCAACTCCTGCATACCTGCCTTTCGCCTGGGGTTACTTCAGTCAGAAATGACAAAAGTTTATAAATTCCAGTGCCAAATCAAGCCTTTCACTCAGCACATTGTGAATGCATTGCTGCCACAAAGGGCAGATAAGGTGAACTGTCTCAGAAAAAAAGAAGTGTAAAAGAATGAGACATACAAAACTGCTTTCTATGTAATCAATCATAAAAGAGATGCCTTACTTTCTGTGTCTCGATATGCCAGCAACCTTCGCATAGTCCAAATAAAGATTTTTATCCCTGCCTGAGGGAGCACTGTCCTCATTTTGGGAATTTTCCAGACTGAGAAAGTTGAACATAACCCTTGTTTTTTGTCTAAAACAAAAGACATATTTGATACATTTTTCAGGTAATTGACTGCTCCCAGTGCATTGCATAAATTAATAGGGCAATATATTTTGTCCAAATCTTATAAATGTTAATGGATCACATGATATTTACTAATTTTTAAAAATACAGGGATACAGGTATTAAAACAGATAAACACAGGTAACTGAGCAATAATTATTACTCATTTGTCTTCTAATGATAATTTATTCTAACATTTGAATGTAAATAACTGTTTTTATGAATGAAAGATCATTATTAGTGGTAACACTTATGCTTTACTTACAACTTTGATTAAAAACTTAATTCTTAAGATTATTAAATCGCTCATCTTCGAAGTAAAGTTTGAGAGCTTTAGCTATAAGACAATGAGACAAGTATCTTCTAGCGTATCCAAGGACACTGTACTGTACATCTTAAAAAAAATCAAGAAAAAATCAAGAAATATGCTAACCGTGCTAAATGAGCACACTGTGCACTTTAACAACAAGTCCATTTGTATGTCCATTGAAACACTTTGTTTTGTTTAATAATTTATTATTTTCAGGATTGTGTTATTTATATCATTAAGAATTATGTGATAAATAAGCTGATTATATAATCTAAAATAAGACTGATCCTAAATTCTGTACAATTTCACATTCTTTGTTCAGGAATCATCAATACTGTACAGTATTATGAAACTATAGTGTTGAAATAGAACCTAGAATCTCCCTTTTGACCGCATTTGACACCCTGATGTGTAAAGTAGGAGTTGTTTTTCTCTGAGAGGGTATGTGAGGACATCGAGTTTCCAGTAATTATAAAATCTCCTCCTTGATTTGTTCACAGGAAAGTTGGGCATTAAAACAGGCAAAGTAAAAGTGAAGATATTTAATGCTGGGAGGGGTATCAGGAGCTGGAACCCCCACGAGCAACTTCCATCCAAAACTACTTTGAAGTTTTTTATTAAATATGAATTTAGAAATAAGATCTTTTGAAACCATGTGGATTCCATTGTACACTGAGGTTTGTTTTTTTTTTTTACCAAAAGATTCACAAATTCAGAATTTTTTGTTACTTGGACTACAGTCATAAGAAAGTGATTGCATTCATATGAAAAGTCCAAAAAGAACCGCTGACTGTACACTGAAAAACTTCATAAATAAAAATGTATACAAACCGATCCACAACAAATAATGATATCAACTCATGTACTGGGCAAAATGCTAACAATAGAGATTAATTTCTCCATTTTAAATGTAAATTGTTTACTTTTAATAAAGCAGCATGTCAAATAATTCATCACCAAAGAAAGCTTATTTAATTATCTATCTCTCTAGTGCCCGTGTCATAGGACGACCATTGGCGACCCACCATGAAGGATAACGCCCTGGTTATCATCTTCATGGAGGTTTTCTTGGCAGGATTAGTGCAGTGGTTTGCCATTGCCTTCTGCATGATGCGAACCTACGGGCAATTTAGAACGGCCAATTAACCTACTGTGCATGTCTTGGGATTGTGGGAGGAAACCGGAGCACCCAGAGGAAACCCACGCAAAACCACAGGGAGAACATGCAAACTCAGAAACCCAGGCCTTCTTGCTGTGAGGTCTACGTGCTAACCACTACGCCACCGTGCCGCCTATTTAATTATACTGTACTTATATAGATTGTGTCTAATTCTGCTTGTATTGAAGCAGTTAGGGAGATATTTATATACTGCTCACAATTAAGATTTGGTTCAGATTCAACAGTTCTGCACATCACCAAGTCTATATTTAATTGTCAAAGAAAGGTATTTGTATAGCCCGGTAAATGCCCTAGTGGCGCAGTGGAGAGCACGTTTGATTCCCAGGCCCCTCCCATGTTTATGTGGGATTTCCCATATATTGCAGTGTTCTCCTACAGTCCAAACTCATGCAGAGTAGATGTTCCAAAATTTCTCTGGGTGTGACTTTTAGTGTGAATAGCTATGTGTGTGATGGCCCTGCAATGGCCGGGCGAGCTGGTCAGCTGAGATAGGCAACAGCCCAAAACCGTAATTAGGATTTCACAGCTCAGAAAATGAATGGATAGCTCAGTGAAACTATATACTAGCAAACTGCCTTTATTTAATTTAACTCCGCACCATTTCAGTTAAACTAGCTAAAATCTGTTGATATTATATTTGACAGTGTACGAAACAAACAAAATGGGTGTTTTCCTTAAAATGAAGGAGTGATGTATAATTAATGTAACACAATATAAACAGGAAAACCTGTTGTCCTGCTCATTCGTCCAATTAACCAATAACCATTTACGTAAACAACAGGGCGATGCATGAAGCTGGTGTTACCCAGTCAACTTACATTCATCCATTTATTTTCTGAAACGCTTAATCCTAATTAGGGTCACGAGGATAAGAATTTAGAGAGTAAACATCAGTGAGCAGTATTTCTCTACACAGAAGTGCCTTATTGATTAATTGGAGAGGTCAGGAGAAAATTCTCAGATTGCTTGTAGGTGATAGGAAGCCTGTGTGAACTCAACAATTGTTTACATTAGTGCTAAAAAGAGAAGCTGATCAAAATGCATAACGCTCAAACACTGAGCCAGATTATGTTGTAATGACATTGTGTTCCATCAGTCAGGAACGAGAACCAATCAGATTCAAATTCAAATTTTATTAGTCACACACAACCATGCACAGTAGTGTGTGCAGTGAATTACTTTATAGAATAAGAGTAAGAATAAACAATCGGAAACGAGAAAAAGAATAAAATAGAATGATAAAGGGAGCACAGTATACAATTAAATCTTCTTCTTTTCCTTTCGGCTGTTCCCTTCAGGGGTCGCCACAGCAAATGATCTGCCTCCATCTCTCCCTATCCTCTGCATCTTCTACTCTTACTCCAACGACCTTTATGTCCGCCTTCACCGCATCCATAAATCTTCTCTTTGGTCTTCTTCTGGGCCTTTTGCCTGGTAGTTCCAACCTCAGCATCCTACGACCAATATACTCACTATCCCTCCTCTGTACATGTCCAAACCATCTCAATCTAGCCTCTCTGACTTTGTCTCCAAAACATCTAACATGTGCTGTCCCTCTGATGTACTCATTCCTGATCCTATTCATCCTCGTTACTCCCAAAGAGAACCTCAACATTTTCATCTCTGCTACCTCCAGCTCTGCCTCTTGTCTTTTCCCCAAGGCCACTGTCTCTAAACCAGACAACATCGCTGGCCTAATCACCGTCTTGTACACTTTTCCCTTCATTCTTGCCGATACTCTCCTATCACACATCACACCGGACACTTTTCTCCATCCATTCCAACCTGCCTGCACGCGCTTCTTCACCTCTTTTCCACCCTCTCCATTGCTCTGGATTGTTGAGCCTAAGTACTTAAAATCCTCCACCTTCTTTATCTCTGCCCCCTGTAACCTCAAAGTTCCTCTTGGGTCCTTGTCGTTCACACACATGTATTCTGTCTTACTAAGACTAACCTTCAATCCCCTCCTTTCCAGCGCATACCTCCACCTCTCTAGATTTTCCTCCACTTGGTCTCTGCTCTCACTACAGATCACTATGTCATCTGCAAACATCATAGTCCATGTAGATTCTTGTCTAACCTCGTCTGTTAGCCTGTCCATCACCATAGCAAACAAGAAGGGGCTGAGAGCTGACCCTTGATGCAGTCCCACCTCCACCTTAAACTCTTCTGTCACACCGACAGCACACCTCACCACTGTCTTACATCTCTCATACATGTCCTGCACCACTCTAACATACTTCTCTGTCACTCCAGACATACAGTATACAATTAAATATACAGTATATATCAGCATAACAAATACTGGGCACATATCTTGGTATAATGGTGCGAAAATAACGTATCTATATAATTATAATTCCATACTGAATTTTCTCTGCAAGCAGAGTTCCTCTGTGGTCATTGTAAAAGAGCATTCAGCTCTGATTATTACACCTCCCCTGCACTAATTTTGATGCTGACTGGGATTCCATCCTGGTTCTGAGTTAAAGTGATCAATACACAATGCTAAATATCTGTTTGTAATGGGAGACATTTCCAGCAGTGCCATGACAGTTGATCCTCAGTGCTGATCTTTGACTTTAGTAGAGTCTGAATCTGGTTCATTCTTTGCCAGTTTGTAGACTTTGACAGTCAGAAAGAGTAACTGTCAAATTAGAAGCAGCCCAAAACTGGATAGAGTGGACAGAACCTTACTTTTTGAAGACTCCAGAACACAGAATGACTTTCCACCAATTTGATGCAATGAACTCCTCTCAAAAGCGCAACATCCCCATCTGAATCCAGTTGAAATCCTCCACGGTTGCTCCATGCATCCTCTGCAGTGTGTAAGCTTAAACCCACTTGCTAATTCCTGTCTGTGATCATAATAATATTTGGCCAAAGATAAAGGCAATACAGTTATTCCTTTTCAAAAGTTTTTGGTTTAATGAAAATATACTACATCCCATCATCATGTTTCCTCCCTAGTTCACTAGAAATTAATCTATACATCGAACAACCCGTGTTTACAAATATAGTTACTGGTTGTGGATTCTGTTTAAATCCTCAATGAAAAAAAATTATTCTGTCAAAGATCCAAAGATGTTTCCTGAGCAAACCTTGATGCATGTTGTCTAATACTGCAAATTCTACTGAATCTCTTCGAGCATTCGGAGCTCCATGTGGAGGCTCCACACAGGAGATATACTTGGTTAGTAACAGTGCTATAGGTGCTTTCATCTGCCACATTGCCCTAGGACATCACTGGGATCTCATATTCTACTGAAACATATTCTAGTTTTAAAAAGAATACATACAGGTATGCAAAAAATCTCATCAACCTTTTTCTACAACTCACAACGGCAAACGATTTGGGGGTTTTCTCTGTGTGCATTACAGCCCTGCAATGGACTTGTGACCTGTTTAGGGTGCAACCCAAATCTTAGATAAAATCACTAGCCATAGCTTTGCATGAGGCCCTGAAGGATGAGCAGTACAGATTATGGTTGAATGGCTAGAAGGATGGATGTGTTCACTACTGACTATATGGTTCTGGAACAATACTGAAGCTGAACCCAGGGGATCTGCCAAAATTTATGAACCGGGCAATTTGCCTTTCAGAATATCCTCTACTATGTGCAGTGTATATAACTTTTTGAATCACATTGCTTCTGTCTGTACATTGCACCAGTTATTGATCTGTCACGGTTCCAAGATATGGAGAGAGATCTGCATCAAAGGGTCGTACCTTCTCCAGATTCCACAAGGTTTCAAAGGTTTACAGCAGATACAATCATATACAATCATCCTGTGTTAAGGTCTTGGCATGTGTACACACAGCG
The DNA here is from genome assembly GCA_024760905.1 of Plotosus lineatus. Taxonomy (NCBI): domain Eukaryota; kingdom Metazoa; phylum Chordata; class Actinopteri; order Siluriformes; family Plotosidae; genus Plotosus; species Plotosus lineatus. The sequence goes on along the minus strand of CM045730.1, from coordinate 38,408,053 downwards.
TATCCACTCTGGTGAGAGAAGTTTGTAGTCTACTGTTCATGGAATAAGCGACTGGCGTTTTATATACTGAAATCATTGTTTACTTTGGATGTATGTGTGGTTCATTATTTTGATCTACCTATGGACAAGCTGTAACATTCTGACAGAGGTAATAAGGTTTTAGGCAAAAACATAGCGATTATATCATCAATCTCACAGAAATGCGTGGACCACAATCTAAAAAGGCCTTTAAAGCACAGATGCTATTCTACCAAAGGGACCGTTCTTTGTATGAAATCTTACTTCATTACAATCATCCAGTGTTCATGCCCAAAATTATTTTTCAATCTACGCACAGCATATTTTAAATGCAGATCCAATAACCATGAGGAACAGGGGGTTTGATCACATATTAACAGCTGTTTTAAAATGTCTGTCTGTCTTCCTTTCAGCTTTTTCCCTTTTACTTGGGAATCGCCACAGTGAATCATCTGATTCGCATGTTTGATTTGGCAAAGGTTTTTACATTGGATGCCCTTCCTGTCACAACCCTTTATAGTAAGGGACAGAAACACGCTGACAACTTTGCAGCTACTCTTTACGAAAGTCAGCAATGGTTCTTTTACATGCCTCTCACCATAGACAGTGAGAGACATGGCCAGCCTTTGATAACCCAGTTAGCTGCACTGGGGGGGACAGTGACAACCTTGTGGAGAGTGGGACTCGAACCCCCAACTTTTGGATCAGCGATCCAGCACCCTATACCACTAGACCACCACTGCCCACTTTAACAGCTGTTTTAAAATAACAGTTTAAAATCTATTTTTGGAAACTGTTACAAGTTTAAAAAGCTTTCTGAGCATACATCACTCCACTCTCTCTGTCACAGAAGCTTTTCTCCCAAACTCGATGAGGAATTCACATGCACATGAATCTAATTTTTACGTTCAAGAAAAATAGTTTCGGTTCCATGGATAAATGGTGGTGAACAAATCCATTTATGTCATATTCCACTGGTTATTCAGTTCCACTGACAGGATAGTTCTCATGGACTATTTACAATTAAAATTAATATTAAATGGGGAGGGCCGCGGTGGTATAGAGGCTAGAATGATAACCTCACAGCAAGAATTCCTGGGTTTGAATCCTGGTCGCAGACATTACTGTGTGGAGTTTGCATGTTCTCCCAATGCTTACATGGGTGTCCTTCAAATACTCTGGTTTCTTTCGACAGTCCAAAGCATGTTAGGCTAACTGGCTGTTATCAATTATCCCAAGTCCAAATCTGAATGTGTGTGTGTTAACCTTTCAATGAACTGGCTGTTAAGGGTGTGGCTTTCCTTATTTTTGTCATGTGACACTCTCATACATGGTGTCAGTTAAGGTCGTCTCCAGCCTCCCCACAACTCTAATAGGATAAGGCCCGTCTTGTACGTTCTGCAAAGAGATTTTTCAATATTTTTTAAAACTTCTGATGATCGTATGTACTGTAGATGATGAGCTATTCAAAGTATTCACAATTTTATATTGTTTCACAATTTATACTTGTAGTTTTTCTGTTTTTGTTGTTGTTGTTTTTTTGTTTTTTTTACAGATTGTTGAACTTCTGCCCAGATCAACTTTTTATTCTCAATCATGTTACTGACCTGTTGCCAATAGACCAACTTAATTGCAAAATGTTTTCCAGCTGTTTCCTTTCAGTACCACAAGATTTTCCAGCCTTTTGTTGCGCCATCCCAATATACTAGATGTGTTTCTGCCATCAAGTTTAGTCATTTATCTATTCATTCACTTTCTAAGCTGCTTAATCCTAATTAAGTTTGTGGGTAGGCTGGCATCCATACAACCTGATACTGGGTGAGGGCAGGGAACACATTGAACAGCTTACCAGGCCATCACAGGGCCAAATATCAACCATTCACATTCACACCTAGGGACAATTTGGAACAGCCAATTAGCCTACTGTGCATGTTCATGACCCCTACTTGAATTGCCACCTAATTGTGGTGGAGGAGTTTCCATGTCCTAATGATCCTAGGAGTGAGATTTCCAGGAGCATTATGCCCCTGCTATGGTCTCCAAAGGAAGTTATAGTTGAAAGTCCAGACTAATTGTGGTTAGAAGGCTTCTATACAGATAATAACGAAAAGACATGGTTTCCCTTGCCCGGACATGGGTCACCGGGGTCCCCCTCTGGAGCCAGGAGTGGGGGAAAACACGAAGGCAAACGCCCAGCCCAACAATCAGACAAGGGTCCACCCTCCCATGGACCCACCACCTGTGGGAGGGGCTATAGGGGTTGAGCGAGCTGTGAGTTGGGTGGGAGCCAAAGACATGGGTTCTGTTGACCGATCCTCGACTACTGACTCTGACTCTTGGGACTCGGAATATCACCTCCCTTGTGGGCATCCTTGTTGCCCCATTTCAGTGCCCACAAGTTGGGGTTCTAACAGGTTGACGAAAGGGTAGCTTCCCTCTGCCTTCCTGACTATTGTTTGTGTTTATGCAACAAATGACAATTCTTTCAGGGTGTGTTAGAGAAGACTCCTCCCCTGGGAGGTTCCTTCATTGTCCTGTGAGACTTCAACATCCATGTGAGCAATGATAGTGTGACCGGGAAGGGTGTGATTGATAGGTACGGCCTCTTCAATCTGAACCTGAATGGGGTTTCATTGCTGCATGACTTGGGCTCTGGAACCATCTATTTTGAGAGGGGCTGGACCTTATTCCATTCTGGAGTTGCTCATGGGGAGAGGTGGTGAGCTGTTTTCGGCATGCTTGTTGCCCCATCTCGGTGGCCACAAGTTGGGATTCTAGCAGGTTTATGAAAGGGTAGCTTCCCACCACCTTCCTGACTATTGTTTGTGTTTATGCAACAAATGACAGTTCACAATATCTACCCTTTTTGGAGCCTTTAGTGGGTGTATTAGAGAAGACCTCTTCCCCGGGGGACTCCCCCATTGTCCTGTGAGACTTCAACGTCCGTGTGAGCAATGATAGGGTGACCGGGAAGGGTATGATTGATAGGTACGGTCTCTTCAATCTGAACCTGAATGGGGTTTCATTGTTAGCCTTCTGTGCTTGTCACGGTTTGCCCATCACGAACACCATGTTTGAACATAAGGGTGTCCATAAGTGCACTTGGCACCTAGACACCCTAGACTGCAGTTCAATGATTGACTTTGTAGTCATGTCACAGACTTGCTGCATGTTCTTGACACTCAGGTGAAGAGAGAAGCTGAGGTGTGAGATCCGACCTCAATATCTCAGGGCTCTGGATGTTGTAGGACCTTGGTTGACATGTCTCTGCAACATCACATGGTCATCGGGGCCGACCTCTAGATTGGAAAACTGGAGTGAAAGTCTCTCTTTTTAAAACGTGTCAACCAATACAGTCCTAGAGCATCCAGAGGCCTGAGATATTCAGGTCGGATCTCATCCACCCCAGAGCCCGACCACCAAGGAGCTTTTTGACTACCTCAGAAAACCTCACTCCCAGTGATGGGTGCCCCCTAAAATCCCCAGGGTCTTCCTCCTCTATAGAAGGCATGTTGGTAGGTTTGAGGAGCTCCTCGAAGTATTCCTTCCGCCTCCAGACAACATCCCCAGTCGAGGTGAGCTACATTTCTACTGTAAACAGTGTTTGTGGAGAACTGCTTCCCCCTCCTGAGGCGTCGGATGGTGGCCAAGAACTTTTTCGAGGCCAACTGATAGTCACTTGCCAGGCCCTTACTAAATTCCTCTCATGCCCAAGATTTTGCATTGGCGACAGCTCAGGCTGTAGCACGTTTGGCCTGCTGGTACCTGTCTGCTGCCTCTGGAGTCCCACGGGCCAGTAACACCTAATAGGCCTCCTTTTTCAGCTGGACTGAACCCTTCACCACAGGTGTCTACTGCCAGGTTCGGGGGTTACTGCTATTAAAACGCACCTTCTGGCCACAGCTATGGGTTGCCACCTCAATAATGGAGGCAGGAAACATGGCCATTTTGGATTCCATGTCCGTTCGGGATGTGGTTGTAGCTCTGCCGGAGGTGTGAGTTAAAGGCCCCTCTGACAGGAGACTGTCAAACATTCCCATGCTTGAGCCTGCCAGGTCTGAAGGGCGGCCTTCCCCCACCATCGGAGCCAGTTAACCACCAGCTCAGCTCCTCTCTTTACCCCAGAACATGCGACCGCAAGTCTGGTGACTTGACTACATAGTCCGTCATCGAACTGTGACCTAGGGTGTCCTGGTGCCAAGTGCACTTATGGACCACCTTACGTTGAAACATGGTGTTTTTGATGGACAAACTGTAAGGAGTACTTGAGTCCAACAATGAAACATCATTCAGGTTCAGACTGCAGAGGCCGTAAATACTGATTACATCCTTCCAGGTCACACTGTCATTGCCCACATGGACATGAAGTCTTCGAGCACAATAATGATTGTCATCCCCCCCCTTTTTTTAAAACACTCACTCTAATTTCATCTTTAAATTACATGCTAATCTAGAGGTTCACATACTATTGCCACTCAGGGATATGTAATATGTAATATATGCCATTTTCCTTAATAAACAAATAATCAAGTAAAATATTTTCGTCATTTATTTATCCGGGTTCTCTTTATCTACTTATTGGACTTGTGTGAAAATCTGATGACGTTTAGTTCATATTTATGCAGAAATGTATACAATTCATTACCTGGAAAATCATTAAAAACACTTGTCTGTATGTCTATCTGTCTGTCTGTCTGTCGGTCGGTCTGTCGGTCTGTCTGTCTCTCTCTCTCTCTCTCTCTCTGTGTGTGTGTGTGTGTGTGTGTGTGTGTGTGTGAGAGAGAGAATGTAGTTGGTGATTTCTAGTCACTTTTAGGAAGCAGCATGGGCAGGAGTTTGCTTACCTGTACTGTATTGGAACTGGCAACACCAAGAGGGAACTGTCTCTAAGTCAAAATCCTATTTTGTAGAGAGCAAGTGATTGTGTTGCAACCGAATCTGATTGCATCTGATCCCGCTCTCCACTAATACTGTATTCTTGTGTTGCGAAAACACTTGGATGCGCTGATCTTACTTTTATTTCTTTCCTTCTCTTTTCCTCTCTGATCCACAGAGACATTCAGAGAATCAGTACAAACGAGCAATTCAATGGAAATTGAACAGGGCTGATGCATGAAATTAAGGATATGTCATTTGGAAAGAAATGTAAGAGAATATGATTCTTACTGAAACCTGATTGGTGCAGTAGAAGGCGCATGAGTTTGACACATCTCAGGTTTCCCTCTGAAGGGTTAACTCAGGCTCCAGGCGTTTCTCACGCAGGCAGGTATCCCAGTACCAACCCCAACTTTCGAACAGATGTTGTAAACCCTCTATATTAAAGGTCGGAGACATTCATGACCGTCACATGCGAGGAACGGTTGGGTGCTGTGATCAGGAGGAACATCCTGTACAAGTCGGCACCGGCTCTGTTCTCTGTTATCATAGGTATAAATACACACATCTCCAACTTCCCTCTCCAGCAGGGTTGAGACAGGGACATTTGGCACCGCTGGATGTACCGAGGTCTCTTTTTCTTGCGCGTCGTGATACCAGAAATCCAAGATCTTCATTCTTCAACAAATACGAACTTAAAGAAAACCATGCGTCTCTGGATCTGGGTGGTTTTGGCCGTGGGGTTGGTCATGCTCCGCGTGAGAGGCATGACTCTGCAGAGATCTGCGCGCTCACACGCCGGTCTGTGTCCCAACGATGTGAACCCAAACCTGTGGGTGGACGCAATGAGCACCTGCACCCGGGAGTGCGACTCCGACCAGGTGAGCGCTTCTGCATTCTTCATATTGTTTTCTACTGAAGAATCCTGAAACTCCCTTTCCTAGAACAGGAAACCGAGAAGACTCCTGGAACTAGTCGGAGAACAACTGAAAGATTCCAGGAAAAAAAAAAGTTCTAAAATAACCTATTAGCCCATAAATACATAGACAGATCTAAAATGCAGAGTTACTCTCAGATCAAACTGTTCTGCAAGGATTTTTTGTTATAGATAATTAGGGTTTTCCCCACTGGGAGCGTTCATTGATAAGGAATTGCTCACAGAACTATAGGAAGAGTTCTCAGAAGGTATGGTAAGAATATACTGAAATTCATGATGAAAGCTACATTATTTGTTGTAAACTGGTCTTAGATGTGAATGTGTATGCAGACTGTGACCTGAACACTCGCATCCCATCCAGTGGGTGTCTAACATCTGGTGTTTCATCTCAATCCTGATTATATTTCAATTAATAAATCTAATACAGTTACATAATAATAATAATAATAATAATAATCATAATAATAATAATAATAATTATTATTATTATTATTAGTAGTAGTAGTATTATTATTGTTGTTGTTGTTGTTGCTGCTGCTGCTGTTGTCATTGTTGTTGTTGTTGTTATTATTATTATTATTATTGTTGTTGTTGTTGTTGCTGTTGTTGTTGTTGTTGTCATTGTTGTCGTTGTTGTTATTATTATTATTATTATTGTTGTTGTTGTTGCTGTTGTTGTTGTCATTGTTGTCGTTGTTGTTGTTATTATTATTATTACTATTGTTGTTGTTGTTGCTGTTGTTGTTGTCATTGTTCTTGTTGTTGTTATTATTATTATTATTATTATTATCATCATTATTATTTTATAATAATTATTATTCTTACTATATAATAATAATAATAATAATAATAATAATAATTATTATTATTATTATTATTATTATTATTATTATTATTATTATTTTAGGGGCAGTGATGGTCTAGTGGTACAAGGTGCCGGATCGCTGATACAAAGGTTGGGGGTTCGAGTCCCACTCTCCACAAGGTTGTCACCATCCCCCCCAGTGCAGCTAACTGGGTTATCAAAGGCCGGCCATGTCTCTCACTGTCTATGGTGTGAGGCATGTAAAAGAACCATTGCTGACTTTCGACAAGAGTAGCTGCAAAGCCGTCAGCGTGTTTCCATCCTGCGATGGCCTGGCGAGCTGTCCAGGGTGTACTCTGCCCTCGCCCTGAGTTGGCTGGGATGGGCACCAGCCTCCCCGCGACCCTAATTAGGATGAAGCGGTTACAGAAAATGAAATGAAATGAATAATAATTTTTCTACTGTTAGTACTGTGGGGCCGGTGGTGTAGTGGCTAGGGTGCTGGGCTCACGATCAGAAGGTTGTGTGTTCAAATCCCAATTAGACCCCCACTGTGCAAGACCCCAAGGTCTTAACCACAAGTGTGCCTCTGTTCACCCAGCAGTATAAATAGGTGCCATTAACAATATGCTGGGAAGGTAACCTGTGATGACTAGCATCCCATCCAGGAGGACTTGTGGTCCTCACGCTATGGAGACCGGAGATAAGCACCGGCCTGATGAGCCACCAGGCTCGGGTATAAAAAGCCCAACAGACTTTACCTTTATCATTATTACCACGATATTAATGATAATAATATATTGGAGAAACACAATGCAGTAAAGAGAAAATGTTTACAAAAGTAAAAAGTAAAATTTGACTGTTTGCTTCTGTTTTTTTGTTTAGGAATGTGAGACATTCGAAAAGTGCTGCTCAAATGTTTGTGGGAACAGGAGCTGTGTGGCAGCCCGCTATGTCGATGCAACAGCAAAGAAGGGAGTTGATGGCATAACCAACGAAGCAACCTGTGACAAGTTTGTGTGCACTCAGCAGGGCTCTGAGTGCCACATCTGGAATGGGCAGCCCACCTGCAGATGCAGAGATCGCTGTGAAAAGGAGCCGCATTTCACCTGTGCTTCTGATGGGATGACCTACTACAACAAGTGCTACATGGATGCTGAAGCCTGCTCCAAAGGCATTTCACTATCTGTAGTGACCTGCACGTCCCAGCCTGTGAATACTAGTCCTCCACCCCAAGGAACCACTGGCCTCCCGACAACCACTCTACTGCTTACCACTCCACCAGGTGTGCAGCCCCCAGCCATAACTGGTAGCCCGATGGAGCAGTCTGTTTTTGTAGGCGATACAGCCAGTTTCCTGTGTGAGGTGTTGGGTTGGCCAAAACCTGAGATCACCTGGGAAAAGCAACTGGAGGGTAAAGAGAACATTGTAATGAAACCCAATCATGTGCTTGGAAATGTGGTTGTTACTAATATTGGACAGCTGGTGATCTACAGTGCCCAGCTGGAAGATATAGGTGTGTACACCTGCACTGCTACAAACTCTGGTGGTTCCATCCAAGCCCATTTCCCTCTTTCTGTGACCCAGAGAGATCCAGTTGAGGAAGAGAAACCAAAGAACCTGTCTTCTTTCCCCACTGAGGAGTGCATTAAGCATCCAGACACTGGAGACTGTGGTGGGGAGAAGTTGAGTTTTTACTATGATAGCAAGAGGAACAGCTGCTTCACATTCACCTATGGCAACTGCAACCAGAATCAGAACCACTTCGACAGCTTTGACTCCTGTATGCTGTCCTGCCAGGCTGAATTGCCTGCCCCATGTGGTCTTCCCAGCCTACAGGGCCCTTGTAAGTTCTACAAGCCACGCTGGGCCTACAGCAACACCCTGAAACAGTGCCAGCCATTCATTTATGGGGGTTGTGGAGGCAATGACAATAACTTTGAAACCAAAGAGGCATGTGAGGACTTGTGCCCATATCCAAAGTACCACCACTGCAAGCCATGCAAATCCCAGCACAAGATGGTGTCCAGCTTTTGCAAGAGTGACTTTGTGATATTGGGCCGCATGACAGAGCTAACAGAAGAGGAAGGCTCTGGCCGAGCACAGATCAACGTGGATGAGATTCTTAAGGACGAAAAGATGGGACTTAAGTTCATGCAGAATGAACCCTTGGAGGTCTCATTGCAGAACATGGACTGGAACTGCCCATGTCCCAACGTCACTACCTCGGACAGTCAGATCATCATCATGGGTGACGTGCACAACGGAATGGCCGTGCTCCAGCCAGACAGCTTTGTCAGCCAGTTTAGTGTTCGCCGGCTCCGCAGGCTGCGAGAAGTAATCAACAAAAACACATGTGAAATTCTGAAAGAGTTCAGGGAATAGGGCAGTGCTTTTAGCCCATGATGACTGCTATTCTTTTGGAAATTCAAATGACCAATGATATTTATCAGTGTAAGAACTACGCATAGCAAATGATGGAGAAACTCTTAAAAAGTTCCACATCCCTTTACCTTCTTGTACTTTTGTACTTCTATGTAACGTACTGTATTGTTGATATCATTATCTTTCCTTTTTTCTTTGTTTATTATATACAGTACTCTTGTATGTGAGTAGTGAGTTGCTCAACATCCACAGAATTCCAGGCCAGTTAAGATGTTTGCTTTGACAAGGTTGTATATACAGTTTGAGACACAGCTGTTCACTCATGAGACAGTGTCAACTTTCAACGTCTTCATAGGAAACCTGCTAAAATGCCCCTTAGGTTAAAGTGAAAGAACACATTTATAGGCATAGGAGGCAATAATCAGACCCATCTGCTAAGCCAAATCCCAGCAAACCCTGTATCTCTGTCTCAAAAGGAACATCATGCTTACCTTATAAGTTCATGGTTCATTCAACTACGAACTTGATAATATATTGGTTTGATTCTCAACTCATTTATAACTGGAGTTTCATCATGCCTCAATAAAACTGTTGTAATATACTGTAGAAAGCACATTGCTAAGTTGTATTATATTTACTCTTTAAGTTCTGTACCACAGCTTGTTAAAGCAGATATAATCTGTATTCTATCCTGCTTACACTTCTGTTACGATGAACATTGGATGTACAGGTAGATATTATAGCAAGGACAATCTTGAAGTGATACTGTTTTCCTTTATTTATTTTTTTAAATATATTTTATTCCCACCTTACATTATCAATGTCTATGAGCACATCCATTTTAATTCTTTTTTTTTTTTTTTTATATAAAATTTGGAATCGTTGTTGAAAAGATGTTAAACTATCACTAAATAAATAAACAATTCTTATTTAAACAAGTCTCTCTAAGAATCAGCATTTCCCCCACAGTGCATTACTACTTTTCTGGTGGTTCTGCAAGCCTATGTAAGTGTGAATACATTTAAATCAAATAAAGCTTAATGTGATACTACAGAATGTCTTTATGCCATAACAATGCAATACTATTGCCGAGGAAAAAAACGAAATAATGACTTCTTTAATTTGATGACACTTTTGACTAGCATGATAGCATAAGTATGATTTGTTCTTTTCTTTACAGTCCACACTGAGGCCCTATGCTTAATTCCACCAGATCGCCAAACATACAACCAACGTGGATGGTCACACTGGGGAGGCTTAAGTAGGGGGAGTTGGGAAATGAAGCATGTTTGGATATGAAGTTTGAACATTTGGGAGATCGACCATCCCACCAGCTGGTTTCTGAAAAGTTTTCAAGGGGCTTCAAAAGGCCGCTACTGCAGGTGGTGGAAGGCAAATCTGTGACCTTACAGCAAGGAGTTTCAGAAAAGGGAAAACATGACAAAGTGAGAACTTCATTGTTTTCAATGATAAATTCCAGGTAGAAAGAAATGTAACTTGAATATCTTCGTGTAATATTTGGAACAAACAGGCCTCCTAATTCTGAGCAAGCAACTGCAAAAATGAGGGCGACTGGGTCAGCACAATATTGTAGAGTTAAAGGAACTGGGGAATACCATCATCCAACTAAGTTCAACATGCTTGCTTCCTATTCTACTTGAAACTCTCCAATATCGTTAAGCTGAAATGATTCATTATACCAGCAACTCCTGCTGGCATCATAAAATTAAATTTACAGCTGTCTGTGTGCCTTGTCAGATGTGCTTTATGGGAGCCAGAAGTACTTTTCTTGTGATCTGCCGAGTGCATGTAAGGTTATGTAAACCTTGTTTTAAGGATTAAGCTTGGCAGTTCCTGTTCACCAATTTCTGTTCCTCCCATTTAGCCCACACAGACATCGGAGGACACAGGGAGTCCGGAGCAGGCATGTCTTCCTTTCTTTCTTTTACAGTGAATGAAGCGAGTGAGAAAATGAGTAAGAAAATTCTGCGTAATAAATAAGACCAGTTGTATTCATTCATACCAGGCATTCATTTTAGGCTCTTAGAGGTTTTGGGGGTTTTTTGGTTCTATACAAAATGTTTCATGGTTTGTTGATGATCCAGTTGTAGTAAAGGGATGCAATGGATAAAAACACATCACTTCGTGTAGATTAGTGAAATATTTCAAAAACAAATCGTCTCTAATATTTAACGATTACAGAAATTAGTGATCTATGAATGGTGACGTTTTCATTAGTTTCTTCTGCAGTGACCAGGAAGAACATGGTTAGCAGTAACGGTGATGGTACGATTACTGAAAACTCCTTTCCGTGACTTAACGGGATTTAGTCTTCCTTTTTTCCCTGTAAATAGTAAAAAGGAAGTTTTATATATAAAACAAATGGAGTCCATCCATAAGCTGTTTTCAAGGATTTATTTATTTATTTATTTATTTTTTTAGAACCCTCGACATGGACCCTTCATTATTTTTGATGTGACCTCAATTGTTCCACCTTAATGATTGGTACTCTGTGTTAATAATTATTTGCATTGCAACACGGGGTGGGGGTGGGGTGGGGTGGGGTATGTGGATGCATGGTGCATAGAGACCTATTGACAGACTGGGAAACAAGTCCCAACAAAAACATAACCAGGTTTCATGCATCCATAGTGCTGTGCATCACCTGGTCTGTATATCATTGATTGGTTAAGCCTGGGAGGCATGGCCAAGGCCTACGTATATATAAACTCAGACTCCAGATCTCACTGTAGAATAGCGTTTATGAGATTTTTTGACCCCAAGCAGTAGAGGTACAAGAGACACCTGAAAACTATTTTTTTGAATAGAAGTGACTGTAATATGAATAAAATCCACAAATACGTTCACATCATATCAATTTTCACAGTACCTGTTCTCCAGGCCAAACATTCATTTACATTCTCATTTGGACGAGGTAATTAGCCTCATATGTGTCTATAGATTAAGGGGATGAAACCAGAGCATTCAGAGGAAATCAGGCAACCATGCGGCAAACATGCAAACTCAACTCAGAAATGCCTTCACCAGTCATGAAGTGCTAACCAGTACACCACAGTGCAGTCCTTAATCGAATGATTTCATTGATGTAAATAATTAAATTGTAAATGATCAGTTTTAGTGCAACCTTAGGGTTCGCCTGTTCGCCTCACAGCAAGAAAGTTCTGGGTTCAATTCCTGGGCTCAGGGTGTTTTTGTGTGGAATTTGTATGCTCCCTCTGTGCTTGTATAGGTTTCCTCTGGGAACTCCTGTTTCCTCCCAGAGTCCAAAAACATGCAGAGTCAGCTGATTGGTGGTTGCAAATTTCCCCAAGGTGTAACAATGAGTATGTGTCAGTCCTGCCAGAGTCAGCTAAGATGGCACCAGCCTCCCTGCGACCCCTGCGTGGATTTTATTCATATTACATTCGCTCCTATTAAAAATAAATAGTTTTCAGGTGTCTCTTGTACCGCTACTGCTTGGGGTCAAAAAATCTCATAAACACTATTCTACTGTGAGATCTGGAGTCTGAGTTTATATATACTTAGGCCTGGCCATGCCTCCCAGGCTTAACCAATCAATGATCGAAAATGAATGACAAGGACAATACTTTTTATCCATATTACTGACAGTGAAAAGGTTCTCTCTCAATGGGCCCAATCTGTATTAAACACCTCAAAACTATTCCTATTTACACAGTACATTAAAGCACACTTCAACTAACTACCATTATCTTTAAAGTTTCTAAAGTCTTAAAATCAAAAGCGGTGATTGCATGATCATTCACATGTTGTGCCTCATTCCTGGACTATATTTGAAAGTTTATGTTTCATGCTCAAAATTCTCCTTTAGATTTTGCATTGGAATGTCACCTAACAAACCTGCATCACATGGATTCATTGATGTAAATAATTAAATTGTAAACGATCAGTTTTAGTGCAACCTTAGGGTTAGCCTGATGATCCTCAGATCTCTCCTGCATCCCATGAATTGAGCCTCACCTGCATCCTGTGGATTGATATGGACCGGACTGCAAGCGGTACAGGCCCTTATAAATTCTTTCATTCATCCAGTTATTTTCTGAACCATTTCATCCTAATTAGGGTTGTGGGAAGGCTGATGCCCATCTCAGCCGACTCTGGGTGAAAGAAGCATCCACCCTGGACAGCTCACCAGGCCATTTCAGGGCAAAAACAAGCTGACAGCTCTAGGCAGTGAGAGACATGGCTGGCCTTTGATAACCAAGTTAGCTGCACATAGGAACAACAATAACAACCCGGTGATAGTGGGGCTTGAATCCCCAACCATGTGGTCAATAATCCAGCACCTTACCACAGAGCCACCACTGCTCTATGCCAGTATTAATTCTACACCAAATTAATATACATTTTAAATTTACACAGATTATATAATCATTACAAGATGCTTATAAATCTGATAATTTACTCGAGGTTGCAGTTAAGTGTCTGTTTGGATGCTGATGTTTTATCATTGATGCTGTTCAAATGGAGCCATCCAAATTCTCCACATACACTTGGGTTTTGGTTGTAAAATTGTTTTCTTTTCTCTGTCTGCTGGGATTTTCTTGTTACCAATGTTGGTGAATTAGAGAGAGCAGAGAGAAATCATTTCCTGCACCTTCCAAGAACTTTAACCGACACCGAGCTCTTTGGACTCTCATCCTTTTAACGTCAAATCAAGTCTGATTATTGCAGTTGCATTTAGGCTCCTGCCCTTTCACACTGCTTTTAAAACAATCCACCAAACAGATGAACAACAACCAAACAGAAACACATCTACAGTATTTAATAAAGAAGTGTACTGTACCCTCGGTGTGTTTCACCCACTAGATGTCAGCATTGCCCAAGCAGTGTCTCTGCAACCTGACAGCGTTATTACTTCCCATTCCAAAAAACACACACTATCTCTCTAAAATTGATATACAGATCGAATAAATTATTGACTTCTAAGGTCATAAATATAGGCATTCTTGAAAACAATGTCTTCTGATTTAAGCATTTATATGGAATAAACTCAGTAGACCTATTTCAAAAGCATTGATGAAAATAGGACAATGAAACCTGGCCACATGCAGAGAGCCTTGAGCTTTATAACAGCAGGCATATTATATATATATATATTTAACTAGGAAAAGAAAAGGTTCTTGCATTAAAAATTACTGGGTCAAGAAATAAGAGAAAATATCCTTGCCATTCACAAGTACAGCTTATGATTATAATGTCTTTGTTGTATAATAATAATAATAATAATAATAATAATAATAATAATCAGTTCATCAGTTCATTTTCTGTAACCGCTTCATCCTAATTAGGGTCGCCGGGAGGTTGGTGCCCATCCTAGCCAATTCCGGGTGAGGGCAGAGTACACCCAGGACAGCTCGCCAGGCCATCACAGGGTGGAAACACGCCGACGGCTTTGCAGCCTACTCTGGTCGAAAGTCAGAAATGGTTCTTTTACATGCCTCACACCATAGACAGTGAGAGACATGGCCGGCCTTTGATAACCCAGTTAGCTGCACTGGGGGAATAATAATAATAATAATCATAATAATAATAATAATCTTCTTCTTCTTTTACTTTCGGCTGCTCCCTTCAGGGGTCGCCGCAGCAAATCATCCGCCTCCACCTCACCCTGTCCTCCGCATCTTCTTTTCTGACTCCAACGACCTTCATGTCTTCCTTCACCACATAATAATAATAATAATAATATTAATAATAACAATTATTATTATTATTATTAGTAGTAGTATTAGTATTATTATTATTATTGTAAAACATTAGATAATAATAATAATAATAATAATAATTATTATTATTGTAAAACATTAGATAATAATAATAATAATAATAATTATTATTATTATTATTATTATTATTGTTGTTGTTGTTATTATTATTATTATTATTGTAAAACATTCGATAATAATAATAATTATTATTATAATTATAATAATAATTATTATTATTATTGTTGTTGTTATTATTATTATTATTGTTATTATTATTGTTGTTGTTGTTGTTGTTATTATTATTATTGTTGTTATTATCTGATGTTTAACCATTTGGTGGAGCTGGTGTTCTCCAGAGTGAAGCTTTAGAGCTTTATTTGGCTGACGTCAACAAACCATAACAGTGTGTGTTTATTTTGGGGACAGCACTCACACAAAAATAGAGCATGTCCAAGTGGACTGATGCCTCCTCTCAGGAGCAGATTTCATGATCACATTAGTGCACAATTATTGCATTTGCTTGATAGGTTTGTCTTTTTGTGATGTACAATAAAACTGTCTCAAAACAAGCTACAAAACATCCAACTAATTTGACCTTTCACAAATTTACTATACAAACAGGATATCTGAAGCTAGAAAGGTCTGAATTGCTCTGATTTGTAGAACACCTAATCACCACGAGTGAGTCACTGATGCACTATGGGGAAAAAAAGTACATCCTAATGAACTGTATAAGAACCACTCAAACGCAAAGGACAATAAGGGTTGCTAGGTCAGTTGTTTTACGTCAGTCATTCAATATCTCAGCATTGGTATTTGTTTTTTATTCTATGTAGAGGAATAATGGTGATGACACTTGTATCAGTTCTGCTTTACAGTTCCAGACTCTGGGGACACTGAGACGCCGCCTGTATGGCATTTCGTAAGCTTTTCCTAGGTCCATGTGGATTTCATCTGAGTTCTCTGGTTTACTTTCACCATTGAAAACCATGCAGATGGTTGGAATGGTAAAGTGCCTGTAGGTTAGAATGAGTGGATGAACATGTGTGTGAATATGAGTGCCTTTGTCCATGAGTCCTTGAACTGGCATCCCGTACATGATGTAATTCCTGTTCATACCCTACTGAAACCCAGAGCTAGACAAACTGGTTGATGGATGATTAAACATCTTTCATTTGTAGAGCAACACATTTTAAACACTCATTAGATAAAAGCTCTTATGGCATTGCTTTATGGAACTATGAACATTTCAAGTACAAATTCCAACACAATTCCCGAGGGCAGCATGCTATTTTTCCACCTAGTATATTTGTATGCAGGTAAGTGATCCATGGTTGTTTTTACATTCTCTCTCTCTTTCTCTCTCTCTCTCTCTCTCTCTCTCTCTCTCTCTCTCTCTCTATCTTGCTCGCTCGCTCACTCGCCACAGCCTGAATCCTTTTAGGCTCAGGATGGTGAGGCAGTAATGAGGTACTCCACATCGCCACTGCCCCTTTTCTAGAACCTGTAAAGGAACATTTTGTCCAAAAAAAAGGGAAAATAAATAAGTTTATACATTTGTCTCCATTATCCAAATATTCAGTCAGCCAGATATTGATTGGTGTTCGAGAGGATCAAGGAAAATGCATATTCAAACAGTCACATGTATTTGACCTCTAAATTTATTTTTTAGTCGAAAATTGTGTTTTAAAAAATCTATAGCTATTGTCATGATACATCTCTAGGATGCTCCTGAACACCAATCATCAGTGATGTAACCTGAGGTCCTCGGATGTTTCGGGTCTTTCAACATCAAACACCCTCGCCCAGGCGACCCAGCCATGGTTGATCAGACCCGGCTTGTGTTCAGGTGGCTTTTGCTTTCCCATGGATCTCCTCTCCTAATCCACAGCCATCTCGAGGCTTTCTCCGCTTCCTCAGTGATCCTCTTGATGGCTCTTCTCCTCTCCATCCCCGTAATGCCCAGCACACTCAAGGTTTTATAGAGTGATTGGCCTGCGAACCCTCTGCAGCCAACCTCGATGGGCATACACTGTGCCTTCCAGCCCTGCTTACGGCAGCCTATGACCAGATCTTCATATTTGGTCTTCTTTCTCTCATGGGCCTCATCCAGTCGGTCCTCCTATGGCACGGTGAGCTCCATCAAGATGATGCTCTTTGTCTCCTTTGACACCAGGAGGATGTCTGGCCTCAGGGTGGTTGAGACAATACACTGGGGGAACTTGAGTTGTTTCTTCAGGTCAACAGACTTGGAAAAACAACTAGCCAGTCTTTTGCGGTTGCCAGAAGCCCCGATGGGTTCCTGGCTCCTGCGGTTTTTCCCAACTTCTCACCCGCCTTCACAAAGGCGATCAACTGAGTGGTTATGCATATGCATACTCCACTGTATGCTCTGACACAATTCAATCATAAACTTTATTTTACATAGTCCTATGATCATAAGCAGTTTTAACACTTTCAGGGGTTTCTGCTGTAGAAGCTCTTCTGTGGAAGCAGGCCAGACATACTATACTTTCCTTCACTCCTTGCAGATATCAGTGATCCTTGGGCACCCATGACCCTCTCACCAGTCCACTGGATGTCCGTAAACCACCTTTTGTTGGTATTTACCACTGCATACCAGGAACACCCGATAAGACCTGCTGTTTTGGCGATTAAGAGACCTAGTCATTGTCATAGCCATCACAATGCGGCCCTTTATAAAGTCACTCAGGCCCTTATGCTTGCTCATCTTCCCTGCTGCCAACACACCAACATTAATAACTGGCATGGAATATAATTTAAATGGTTGTCCCATGTCTGTGTCTCTGGAAAGTCAGTGAGGTCGCCGTATCGCTGACTTGCAAGATGCTAGGCAGCAATAAGACTCCCACGAAATAAAGAACATAAAATCAAACTCAGGTAGACACACAAGCTTTCTTTGAGCAAACCATCAAGGAGAATTGACTTGTTGAAAGAATATTAATACCTACTAGACAGGTGATACTAATGAACATGGAAATCAACTCTAAAAAGAAAAAAGAAAACCCAGTATTAACCTTTCTTTCTTTTGCTCCAGACCATAGCTGGGGAAACACAGGGGAGATTTATTTATTTATTCTCAGCAGGGTTGAAGTTGATTTACCCAAGCTGTGTTTCTCAATAGAGATAAAGATATCTCGTCTTTAGTCAGTAGCTGAATCTATAACAATGTTATGGCAGATAGATGTGTGAGAAACTGAAAATAAGTATTTTTTCATTTAGATAATCGAGCAAAATGTCCTGGTGAGCTGTCCAGGGTGTACCCTGACCTCGTCCAGAGTTGGCTGAGATGGGTGCCAGCCTCCTCGCGACCCTAATTACGATTATATGGTTCAGAAAATCGGGGGCAGTGGTGGTCTAGTGGTATAAGGCGCCGGATTTATGATCCAAAGGTTGGGGGTTCGAGTCCCACTCTCCACAAGGTTGTCACTGTGTCGTCGTCAACCCCCCCCCCCCCAGTGCAGCTAACTGGGTTATCAAAGGCAGGCCATGTCTCTCACTGTCTATGGTGTGAGGCATGTAAAAGAACCATTGCTGACTTTCGACAAGAGTAGGCTGAAAAGCCGTCAGCGTGTTTCTGCCCTGCGATGGCCTTGGCGAGCTGTCCTGGGTGTACTCTGCCCTCGCCCTGAGTTGGCTGGGATGGGCACCAGCCTCCCCGTGACCCTAATTAGGATGAAGCGGTTACAGAAAATGAATGAATGAATGAATGGTTCAGAAAATGAATGAAAGAATGATTAATGTTTCTGTTATCATATATCATCCACATTTCAACTGTGGTCCTGAGAACAGTTCATAAGAACCTCCTTACCAAAACAAAGCACTTTGCCTGAGTTGGCATCACTTTGTATTCACAAATTGCTCTTTCTGTTGTGATTTATTTAGTATGTCTCTCCAGCAGAAATATCCCCCTTCGCTGTATTCCACTTAACAATGAATTATTTGCAAGATTCTTTAAGTAGAAGGAAGGTCAGTAACAATATATACAATGGCAGTAGCGTCATGATGGTGGCTGCACCAGTGTTTAGCTTCATAGCATTAGTTTGTCCTTTTTGTTTTGATAAATGTCTGTAGTTTTTTGTTTTAGATTTACTTAAGAGTTTAATGTGATTCGAGGCTAATGATTATATTAAAAGCTAGAAGCTATAGTATCACCATAATTCTTCCAACCCCAGTACAAAACTAAAGTGAATTGAAAACACCAGGCATGTCTCATGACAGGTGCTGTAGAAACCTGTCCAAACTTTCAAAATGTAGGACACTTAATGTTGAATGTTTTTGCTATCAGAAGCAAGTTGGCATGCTAATAACAATATCTTAGTACATCATGAAAATGTTGCACAGGTACAATAAGCTATACAAATAGTGGGAGACACTGAATAATTCTATTGGTAATAGAATTGGATGTACTGCATAACAGAATCGTGTGTGTGTGTGTGTGTGTGTGTGTGTGTGTGTGTGTGTGTGTGTGTGTGGTGCCATGCTATGGACTGCTGTATTTATTCCTGTCTTGTGCTCAGTGTTCCATGGGTTCAACACTGTAGATACATAAATAAATAAAACTGTGTGTGTGTGTGTGTGTGTGTGTGTGTGTGTGTGTGTGTGTGTGTGTGTGTGTGTGTGCGTGTTTGACTGTCATCAAGAGGAGGCTGCATAGTCGTTGGCCTGGCCTGGCAAGCTGTCCAGGGTGTTCTCTGACAGATAGGTGCCAGGCTCCCCGCGACCCTATTTAGGATTAAGCAGTTCAGAAAATGAATGAATCAATATATATAAACATAATGTATCCTTTATAACCCTTATAACTTTAAACAGATAAGTAAATAAACCTTTTAAAGAGTCACATTAAGTACAGTCATTTTGTGTTTGTGTATGTGTGTGTGTGTGTGTGTGTGTGTGTGTGTGTGTGTGTGTGTGTGTGTGTGTGTGTGTGTGTGTGTGTGCGCGCGCGCACTAGGCTATATACTGGGGCGGTATCAGAGTCATGCTATGTTCTAAAATATCATAAGTCAAAATGATCAATTCTCAAAATTGCAAAAATCAGATGATCTGAGTTCAGCCTAATAAAACCAAAACATATGCTGTTGGTTTATTTCCTCCAACTACTGCTCTGATATTAGGTCGTTTGACTGACATTTCTGTCATGCAGTTAGCTCAGCTTGGTATTTTGATTGTAGATTGTGCTTTTTATGTTAACCTTCCAGAAGGATCTGTTCTTCTTCTTCAAGGATTTATTCAGCAGCTTTTTCTAATTGCCTCTATAATTGTTTTTGGTTGAGTGTCGCACTGGAGTGTTGAAAATGCTACTCGTACAGATCTAGTGCAGGAGCTGAGCTGGAGAAGCAGGAAGCTAAATTTGGAACAGTGTCGCAGAACATCCTTTTCTTTACCTCAGCAAATTTTAATGGCCATGTTTCTCAAGCACAGGAGTTATGGGCACAATATTAATTTTAGCCAGGGAGGTTATTGACAAACTCCTTAGCTTAATATTTAACATGAAGCATGAGACGTGAGAGAGGTGTTAAAAAAAGTACATTTTGACAAATAAATAAATAAATAAATAAAGTAGTGAATATTACATATGTGCATTACATATTTGAGGGCTTCATAGAAAAACAAGATGACAAGATGAACACAAATTTCCTTGTTTGGTACAAACTAGTACAGTATTTTTAATGTTCTTCAAATGATAATATATGTTATATTCAGTACAGTATATCATATATATATATATATATATATATATATATATATATATATATATATATATATATATATATATCCCAAGGTTTTCAGTGTGGTTTTAAAAAAATTAAGACACAAAATAGTAATATAATAATAATAATCATCATCATCATCATCATCATCATGTTTATTGTATTATAGTGTAATAATTATTGTTTATTGTTTATTGGGTGTTTTGTAATCCAGCCTAATACATATACAGTGCATATTATCACATGTATTCAGGTCCAATAAATGCGTTGTGTGTGTTGAGGATAGTTAACTTTGTTGTCTATGACCAACCCAGATCTGACTGAGCTATTTAGACAGTGCTGTACTACATGCTACATGGAGAGGATCTATACTGTGTCATTTGTTCTGCTTCACTGCTTGCCGGATCAGAATTATTTGCTTATTTATAGTGTTGCAAATCCTGTTAAACCCTGATTTCCCCTGTTGATCTGTAGTCACAATCATTCATGGCTTGCAGTCCTCTCCTGGCCCAGGCGGAGGCTGCTGGAGGCAGCTACAATAGTGGTGCACGTTTGAAGTGTAAGTTACTCATAAACACATTTTTCAGATCAGAAACCCAAATTATTGTAAAGAAAGTAAGGGGTCAGGTAACAACAAATATTTGTAGCTGTTGTAACTGTAGGAGCATTCATAGATATTAGGTAACTTTTTTTTTTTTTTTTTTTTTTTACTGTGCTATAAATTCTCATTCAAGGCATTTTATTAGCCTGACAAAATCTTACAAACTATTAGCCAGACTGAATATGCTGCACACTGAGGGAAATGTGAAGTTTGCCAAGGACATTCCTTATGTTGTGAGTGTCATTTGAACAGAGTCTATTGATAGATCAGAACAAAGAATAGAAAGAAGCACATACCCATAAAGTTGTTGGGATTATACAGTAATAACAATCCTAGAAACATCAAGATGAAGTCAGTATAAGCTGTTTTACAGAAAAAGTGGGAGAGAGAAAGATAAAAACATTGCCATTCTGAAGGGGAGGAAATACACAAAGTCATGTTGCCCTAGTCCACTGCAGCAATCAAGCTCAGGTGGCTGAACACAGGCCAGGAAAATTGTGCCTCAGTACATTGTGTACACTCCAGACCTTCGTTGAGACACAAAGAGCATGCAGCTCAGCTGTCACAGAGCTGGGACACTGGAGCTCACCTCAGCTTCTTAAGACAAAACCAGCTACTGCAGCCACTGTCCAAATCAGGGCCTTTTGTCTAAGCTCCAAGCCTGGGACAAAGGGACAATTTCTGGAGTGGACCCTATAAGCTCACCAGTGGGAGGAGACTTCCACTCTGTCATTTCACGGTGACATTTCCATCCTCTCAACCGTAACCAAAAAATAATAATAATTTGCCAGTATAGCGTATGAAACTCTACTAGAAGGTTGAACATGATGGAGAGCGCTAACATTTTATTCCAAAGTCATTTAATCAGTTTGAGTTATGGTGATTGCAAATTCAAGAATCTATGATTTACACCATAATCATTCACAGAGCCTTTGTTGCCAGTGGATGAACATTCATTTGCAGATAAAGGATAGAACAAACGGTTTATAGTGATCCACAGTAACCCTTAACAGTAACCCCGGGTCACGGGGAGACTGGCATCCAGTGTGGGGAATACCCCGGACAGCTTGCCAGGATATTGCAGGGCCAACACTCACACAACCATTCACACCTAGGGAAGATTTGGAACAGCCAATTAACCAACTGTGCATGTTTTTGGACTGTAGGAGGAAACCAGAGTACCCGGAGGAAACCCAGGCAAGCACGGGGGGGGGACACATGCAAACTCCACACAGAAAGCCCAAGCTGGGAATCGACCCCCAGGCCTTCTTGCTGTGAGGTGGGCGTGCTAACCACTACACTGCTGCCAACAAGTCTCCTCCTCCTTATTGTTACTCGTCTGTATACTTCACATACCTATAAAATATACTTAAAACAGGAAGGAAGCTGTTAACAAAATCTAATACTGTATTTGCCCTTGACATTGTTGGCTCAGTCCGAAAATCAAATCAAATCATATACGGCTTACAGTGATCGTACCACATAAATATTATAAACATTAAACCCCATGCTTACCATTTCCTACAATATTGTGCGAACAAGTATTTCAGACAGACATGTAAAGGGACAGAAGAACTCAAAGACAATCCATAAATATAACAAGAGGCATAAAGACCAAAAAAACTAATTCAGGAATATGATAACAAAATCAAAAATACAACAGAATAAACTCAAACCAGAACATTTCATGTCTTAATGAACAATCTAGTGCATTGCGACAGTAAAAGATCAAATGTGCCTAAATTACCTCATTTCTAGTCATGCTTGTTTATGCTATTTTATTTATGGTGCATTTTTGTTTTTTTAATAAAGGACTTTCATTTGATGTTTATTTTCGAAGCGAACCAAAGAACAGACTGAAACATGCCATTCAGTTTATTTGTGAGTCAATCTGGGTGGTCAAGGTACTTTGTTGCCGATCAATAAGTAATGACGATGATGTTCGATTATAAAGGCCTACCGCTCTATTTTGAGTTAATGCATGTGTTTTTGTTTATTTAATTTATTTAACAATAAAAAATTATTTTATTTAATCTATTGTTGTTTTTTTATTGTTTGTTTGATTATTTTGTCTTCTTATTTGTTTTTGCCTTTTGTTTTCGGGTTTTGTTTGTTTTTGTATATCTCACATGTAATCCTGGGTCAAGGCGGCAGGATTGCGTAAGAGTTCGCATATCCGCTTCACAGCAAGGAGTTTGGACTGTGCGGACTCCTAAAGTCGGAGGACATTCTCATTAGGGCTAATTGGACATTTTTCATTGCCCCTAGGTATGAATGTGGGTGGATGTGCGTCTGTGGTGGCCCTGTGATGGTCTGGCAAGCTGTTCAGGGTATACTGTGCCTTCCACCGGAGTTTGCTCCATCCTCCCCTTGACCGTAATAAAGGATAAAGTGTTTTAGAAAACAAAATGAAATGAAATCTCAGGTAAACTTCTGCCTCATGGATGCTCCGGTTACAGCAGAACTGTGTCATGCCGTTACAAATTTACTTCTGAACTCTCTTCTGCTCTATGCGTTATTAACTGAAGCACCTCTGCTATAGGAACATGGAAGCTTTAGGATAGAATAGACACCCTACCCCTGATTACAAAAACTTTTAATTTCAGGATTAATACCATTCACTTTCATGTTTTCTGTAGAGAAATTGGGAAATGGTGCTTCAGTGGAGCATCGTCAAGAAGCATTACTATCAACTTGGCGATCTCAAGTTCGCATCCAGGTTCATGCCGCAGCCGCCTGCACACAGCCTTCCGTGGGAGCTAATTGGTCAAGCTCTCATAGGAGGGACGGCATACACACCCCTATCAATCACCAGCCAATCCATGGGCATCTGTAATCTCATTGGCGAAAAAGAGGTTGATAGCACTTTTCCTCAGAGTGTGTTGGGTCGCCTCTAACTGTGCATGTGCAGCAGTATGTAAAGATGCAGGTAGCAGCATCGCATATCATAGAAGGGGCATGTGAGTGCTTACGCCCCTCCCTGGTTGGTGATGGTCTTATGTGATAGGGAGGCACTTGATGGGTGGGGATTGGATACAACTAAACATGAGTGGAGAAAAAAAATTTTGCAAAATAAAAATTATAAAAAAGGAAAAGTAAAGAAATTGGGAAATTGCCAGAGCAAAGGTGGCAGAGAACCATGTCAAAGAAGCTCAAGTTTGGTTGTATGTAGTCTTGATTATGGGGGGGGGCAGTGGTGGCCTGGTGGTAAAGGTTGGGGGTTCGAGTCCCACTCTCCTCAAGGTTGTCACTGTACCCCCCCCCCCCCCCCCCAGTGCAGCTAACTGGGTTATCAAAGGCGGGCCATGTCTCTCACTGTCTATGGTGAGAGGTTCATATAAAAGAACCATTGCTGACTTTCATAAAGAGTAGCTGCATAGCCGTTAGCATGTTTCTGCCCCTTGCTAAAGGGTTGTGTCAAGAAGGGCATCCGACGTAAAAACCTCTGCCAAATCAAACACGCGAATCAGATGATTCACTGTGGCGACCCCTGATAAAGGGAAAAGACTGAAAGGAAAAGAAGTAGACTTGATTATGTGTTCCTTATCCTTACCCACACAGATGATGGTTCTCTTGTGGACTTGTGCCTACACAAAGCCAGGAGCTCTCTTTCATCTTCCTTTAGTTTGTTGTTTATATGGACCGTGCTTCGTACATGTTGATGTCAGAGTTAAGCAATCAGAGCATGAGCACAAGAGGAAAGATTACCAGACCAATCGCAGGGGCAAAGGACATGACTAGTCACATCTCCAGTGTTTCATAACAGTACTAATAGATAATCTTTCACAGGCCTTTACAGAATTAACTACATTTTGTTACTATGATCAGGAATTAAGTAAGACATTCATATAGCAGGTCTTTTATGAAATCGAAAAAAAAAAAAAAGAATCCGGCTGTTCTTACTTTACGTGCACATTTGTTAAAAGTCATAAAACAAACAAAACACACAGGATATAAAACCCCAACTTAGTGTGCTTTGTCCCCGTGTTGAAGCCTGAGTGTTATTTGATTAATATTGAAGTTACATTCAGTGTTGTGATTACATTAAACCTACCGTGAGGCCAAAGAACATGAGAGGAGATATAGATGACTCACACGTCTCTATTTTTGGACTTTATCTCCAGGCTTTTAGACAAACAGCATAAAAGGATAGAAGGAACATAAATGAAGCACAGAGTCACTCAAAGCCTAATGACTCCCATAGTGTTACAAAAGACAGACGGCTAACGTCATCACTAATTGCGTACGGTGTTACTTAAAACTGACTAATGAGTGACATTGGAAATGCTGGCGAC
This sequence comes from Plotosus lineatus, assembly GCA_024760905.1. NCBI lineage: Eukaryota > Metazoa > Chordata > Actinopteri > Siluriformes > Plotosidae > Plotosus > Plotosus lineatus. Next base: position 38,382,655 of record CM045730.1, on the reverse strand, counting down.
TGCCCAGTATAGCAAGTGTGCACTTTGTAATGCATCCACAGCGTCAACTGCATTTTAATTAACCAGTGACTCAGAATCTGGACTGAGAACAACTTAACTCTTCGAAAGAAAAGCCATCAAATAATACCAGTGCTAGTCACGCAAATTAGGGTTTTTGGATCTGTAGTATGTCTATCACCTGAGTACATGTTATTATTAAAAGCTTATTTGGAATCAAGCGCCTAATTATGTTTCTTAAACATGTTTAAAAGGTTATCATATTCAGAATGAAAAATCGCATTTTCACCAGACAATCTGCTCCTTTTTGTCACTAAATGTGGCCTAGAAATGTGTACTTTACCCGAAAGAGAACATTTGATTGATGGGAGATGTTTCCAGGAGCCTCGTGCCAGGCTTCCAAGGATATTACATTTTATTATCTTTAAAGTAAACAAACCCCTAATGTGACAAACAATATTCATAATATTCCGCCCAAAAATTTTTCAGTTCGTATCAGACAGTCTTAGCCAGATTATTTAATCAAGTTCATTCATACATTCATTTTCTGAACCGTTTAATTCTAATTAGGGTCGTGGGGAGACTGACGCTCATCTGAGCTGTCTCTGGGCGAGGGCAGAGTACACCCTGGACAGCTCGCCAGGTTATCGCAGGGCAAAAAAAACCACTGATGGCTATGCAGCAACTCTTGATGAAAGTCAGGAATGGTTCTTTTACATGAACCTCTCACCATCGACAGGGAGAGACATGACCGGCCTATGATAACCCAGTTAGCTGCACTGGGCAGACAGTGACAACCAACTGATAGTCAGGCAGGAAACCCCGACCTTAGAATCAGTAATCCAGCACCTTACCCCCAGGCCAGCACTGTCGCAAAAAAACAACCCCAAACCATTAAAATGACATGTTTTTGGCATGTACTGGGCAGTGACATGTACTGGGCAATGACATGTACTGGGCAGTGGTGGTCTAGTGGTATAAGGTGCTGGATCGCTGATCCAAAGGTTGGAGGTTCGAGTCCTACTCTCCACATAGGTTGTCACTGTCCTCCCAGTGCAGCTAACTGGGTTATCAAAGGCGGGCCATGTCTGTCACTGTCTATGGTGAGAGGCATGTAAAAGAACCATTGCTGACTTTCGTAAAGAGTAGCTGCAAAGTTTCCACCCTGCGATGGCCTGGCAAGCTGTCCAGGGTGTACTCTGCCCTCGCCCTGAGTTGGCTGGGATGGGCACCAGCCTCCCTGTGACCCTAATTAGGATGACGCGGTTACAGAAAATGATGATATCAGATGTGTGACTGCACAGGCAGGGACATAAGAGTTGTGTAACAGTGGTATAGGGCGCTGGATCACTGATCCAAAGGTTGGGGGTTTGAGTCCCACTCTCTACAAGGTTGTCACTGTGCACCCCAGTGCAGCTAACTGGGTTATCAGAGGCCGGCCATGTCTCCCACTGTCTATGGTGAGAGTTTCATGTAAAAGAACCATTGCTGACTTTCGTAAAGAGTAGCTCCAAAGCCACCGGCGTGTTTCCGCCCTGCGATGGCCTGGCGAGCTGTCCAGGGTGTACTCTGCCCTCGCCCAAAGTTGGCTGGGATGGGCACCAGCCTCCCCGCGATCCAAATTAGGTTTAAGTGGTTACAGAAAATGAACTGAACATTTTAAATTTTAAATATATTAACCATGATAATGGAAGATCAAGTCGAGCTAGTACTGTGTAATTAATGCCAACTTTACATCTTTAGGATTTAGTGCAGGGATCCCTCGCTACTCTGCGCTTCAATTCATGCGGCTTCAGTGCATCGTGTTGGTTTTTTTTTTCATATTCATTGAATTAAAAAATGAAAGAAATGAAGGAACAATAGGGGGGAAGTTATGGAAAATACCGCAAAACAAGGCCAATTATGCAAAAAAAAACAAAGAAACAACAAAAAAAAAAACCCCAACCCAAAACCCCCATCAAAACTACTTACATTTTTATGTGAGGTGCACATCTGAGTGCGTGCGCGCATCTGTATGTGTCTATTTATATTTTATTTATATCTTATGCATTATTTGTGAATGTTTAATTGTATATGTCAGTCAGGGGGCTTGATCCTACTTCGCGGAATTCGGCGGTCACAATGGGATCTTGGTCCCAATTAAAAACGGAAAGTGAGGGATCCCTGTACTAGGGAAGTAAAAAAAGTTCGAAGACGAACCTAAAAAAATTATTTGTGAAAATAAAAAAGCTTTTTTCTTATTATCTTCAATTCATGTCTAAACACTTCGGCAAGCACTGGTTCCATCAATAAGTTCCTCGGTTGTAGAAATCTTGGAGCTGTCTTTTTTCACATTTGCTCTTTTGCCTCCTGTAAGGACTGAAATGAAATTTCTTTCAAATGTCTTTGTATTTTTTTTGAGAACATGAACAAATCAGACGGAGCTACAGCAGCGCTGTAAGGAAAGTGTGCAAAAGTCTCCTTTTGGAAATCGCGTACGATAGCACTAACAGTCCCAGCATACACTGGACAGTTTACCAGGCCAGAGCAGGGCAACACATACAACCATTCATACTCACTCTCACACCTCGGGGAGACTTGGGAAAAAGGAAACGAGAGTACCCAGAGGAAACCCATATAAGTACGGGAAGAACATGCAAACCCCCACACAGCAATTCTCCCAGCCTGGGAATTGAACCCAAGGACCATCTTGCTGTGAGGTGTTACTGTGCCGCCTTGTTATTGTTTATTTTTGCGGGTTTTTTTAACATCATAATGATGACGAGACCAGCTGATCTTGAAAACCTGTGAGTAATTCTGATTTATTTTGATTCAAGCATTACCTACTCAGAATAATGTTTATAAATCTACGGATTTTGGAGTGATCAGATCCCACAGTTCCCATGTAGTATGTACTAATTCTTCTTGCTTGAATGAATATTCATTCAATTTTATTTTGAACATGTGAAAATAACACAGTGAAAAGCAAAACTATCAACATTAATAATACTCCTTTTCTACTACTCAGTAATTAATGATCACCAGTTGAATTTCTTTTTTTTTTTTCCTTATGCTATTTTAAATATCATTACTTTCAAATTATTTCAGAACTATAACATGTTCCTTTTATTTAATAAATAAACATTTGGAATCATAGACATGGTGAAATTGTTAGTTGTTGTTCTTTAGCATATAAAGTATTTTTCTTGTTGGCTAATTACTGTGATATGAAAACAAAAGCCCTTTGGATATGCCCACTGACCGATGTGGGACAGGAATACACCCTGATATAGACATCAGAGATGCTTCCGGAAAATGTTTATCACTTTGGGCCATAAATGTAACTTGAGGCAGTGGTGGCCTGGTGGTAAAGCTGCTGGGTCACTGATACTAAGGTTGGGGGTTCAAGCCCGACTCACAAAAGGTTGTCACTGTTGCCCCCCCAGTGCAGCAAACTGGGTTATCAGAGGCCGACCATGTCTCTCACTGCCTACGGTGAGAGGTTCATGTTAAAGAACCATTGCTGACTTTCATGAAGAGTAGGCTGCATAGCCATCAGTGTGCTGTTGACCTTTGGTGGCCTGGTGAGCTGTCCAGGGTGTACTCTGCCCTCGCCCAGATGCGGCTGAGATGGGCCCCAGCCTGCCCGCAACCCTAATTATGATTAAGTGGTTTCACGAAATGAATGAATAAATGTAACTCCATGTACACTATTTTATGTTCAGGCTATATGATACCATGATTTGAAGACATGCAGCACGTACAGAACTTACTGTATGTCCTTTCTCTTGATGCTTATAGAGTGAGTCTGCAGTTGCAGCATAAGTTAGCATAACATACGTTAAATAACGTCAATCCTAATAATTGGCAAATAATAAATGGAAAGATAAACACTGTGGTGGATATACATGAACTACAGCTTCATATGTAACTATCAAAGTAACATTACCATCTGATTAAAATCATCTTGTACAGATAGGAGTGCATTAGTGCACTTTGCCCGCATTTTCAAAAGGGTCAGATAACATCGTCCAGAGAGAACACTCCTTATCACGAAGGCCTGAGAATATATTTGTTACTAAATGTTTATCACACTTTTCTAACAGACTTACATTGTTTAGACATGTATGACCAGATTGTTTGAAGAAGCACAAATCAAATATTCCGAATAAATATTCCTTACAAATATGATAAATGGCATCATACTAGAATGTCATTATCACGGTTTTGACACTGGTAGTTCCCATTCCTCTGTAATATAACTGAGTCTCGTGCCTGTTCGTTTAACTGCCTAGTGCTAGAGAGGGAGGGCGAGAGGGGGTGGAGAGAGGGGGTGGAGAGGGGGTGGAGAGAGGGGGTGGAGAGAGAGAGAGGGACAGAGAGAGAGAGAGAGAGAGAGAGAGAGAGAGAGAGAGAGAGCGAGAGAGAGAGAGAGAGAGAGAGAGAGAGAGAGAGAGAGAGAGAGAGAGAGAGAGAGGGGAGAGGGAATGTGAGAGAGGGAGAGGGAGAGAGAGGGCAAGAGAGCGAGAGAGGGAGAGAGAGAGAGAGAGAGAGAGAGAGAGAGAGGGAGAGGGAGAAAGAGAGAGGGAGAGAGAGAGAGCGAGGAAGAGAGAGAGAGAGAGAGAGAGAGAGAGAGAGAGAGCGAGAGAGAGAGAGAGGGAGAGAGAGAGAGAGAGAGAGAGAGAGTGAGTGAGAGAGAGAGAGAGAGAGAGTGAGAGAGAGTGAGAGAGCAAGGGAGAGGGAGAGAGAGAGAGAGAGAGAGAGAGAGAGGGGGAGCGTGAGAAAGAGAGAGCGAGGGAGAGGGAGAGAGAGAGGGAGAGTGAGAAAGAGAGAGCGAGGGAGAGGGAGAGGGAGAGAGAGAGAGAGAGAGAGAGAGAGAGAGAGAGAGCGAGGGAGAGGGAGAGAGAGGGGGGGTGTTCTTATCAGGTACAGAGAGCACCACGCTCCCAGGCACATGGCTACACTTTGTACATTCCCACTAACCTTGAAAGGGATCTAGAGGCTCTCCCTCGTCCAATCCTGAAGTAGCCTATTATCGCAGTGCATTGCTGGAAGGGAGGGAGCAGACAGAATTAAATATAATTAACCGATAGTACTAGGCTGGGTGATCAACTTAAGACACTTATCACATTGTCCATGTCTTTTCCTGATCCAGACTTCCCTGATTAACCCATAAAGCCATACACATACAAGGGTGTTCCCATCTTTGTAGGAGTTTCCTATTGAGTTGTGTATTACTGTAGCTAAATAAGGCCAACACAAACTTCTAAACATCCAATTCTGCCCTCAAAAGCAATCTTTTCATAAATGTATCATGTTTGCTCGTATGTACCTGTCCCAACACAGACAGACATGCATGCATATTTTACAGGCCCACTGTGGGTCTGTCTGACTCTGTCTTCTTATAGCAGGTGACGTGGCTGGATGATGGCACCTGGCCTGGGGGTAACAGGTCTCCGGTGGAGAAGAGAGGGATAAAGTCACACTGCCTGCTGCCTCAGCACAGCGCCAGAATAAACGTAGACCCGGAGACTGTGTTGTTAACCAAGCTTAGAAGATAAAGCCTCCTCCTACCACAGATAATCTATCTTAGCCAATGTTTATTCCGTTAACTGTAGTACAGCCTGCGTGCATGAGGCTGCAGAAATAGAGCAGTCAGCTCAGGTGTCAGGGGTTGCAGGGTAACACACCAAAGCCTCTTTAATATTAAGGTAACTGGGTTGCACTTCAGCCGTGCAGCTCGGCTTACTTGTCCTGACAATACGAATGGAAACATATGATAAAACTGTACACGAGTCGTTTGGAGATAATGTTGTTGTTGTTTTTAAGGTTTAACTTATGTTACAGGTGCCCATACATGAGAGAATAGTGTTATCGTTCATCATCAGTTCATTTTGGCTAAATACAAACGTATCCTGATAAAAACACTCCAGCTCTCTGTAATGAAAACCCAAGTGAAATAATATCACCACAGGGTTCCCACATGGACACAGACAGACAGACAGGCAGGCGGATGAACAAACATACAGACAGACCGACACAATATTTCACAACGCAAAAAAAAAACAGATCATTAATAACAATAATGTGTGACCAGAGGAACAATTCTGCACAAATGCAATAACTTAGTAATGCAAAACCGATTCATAGAAGATGGAAAGGTCTAGAATCTTTCTCATTTATTCAAACTGGTCCACCGAAAAGTTTATCCATCTACTCTGCCCTCGAGATACATGTACATTTCTATATTAGCCAGTCTACAAAGTTTTTTATTGTATGGATGTATATATATATATATATATATATATATATATATATATATATATATATATATATATATATATATATATATATCTGTCTGTCTTCCTTTCGGCTTTTTCCCTCTTACTCGGGAGTCGCCACAGCGAATGAGCTGATTCGCATGTTTGATTTGGCAGAGGTTTTTACGTTGGATATATATATCAGTGGTGGTCTAGTGGTATAGGGCACTGGATCGCTGATCCAAAGGTTGGGGGTTCAAGTCCCACTCTCCACAAGGTTGTCACTGTCCCCCCCAGTGCAGCTAACTGGGTTATCAAAGGCGGACCATGTCTCTCACTGTCTATGGTGAGAGGCATGTAAAAGAACCATTGCTGACTTTCGTAAAGAGTAGCTGCAAAGTCATCAGCGTGTTTCTGTCCCTTGCTAAAAAGGGTTGTGACAGGAAGGGCATCCGACGTAACAAAACATCTGCCAAATCAAACGTGCGAATCAAATGGTTCGCTGTGGCGACTCCCGAGTAAAAGGGAAAAAAGCCGAAAGGAAGACAGACAGAATATATATATATATATATATATAGTCGGCCCCCAATTTACGAAGACCCCTTTGTACGAAATCCCCGGATTACGAAAAACATTTTCTTGAGTTTCTGTCCCCAAAATAACAAACAACCCCCTCTTACGAAAAGAAATTCAAAATTCAAACGCGCCAATCAAAATTTCCCACAACTCGCGAGTTGCTCTCTCTCATTGGCTGTCTCTTAACATCCCGCCCCACTGGCCTCCCAGATAGAGACAGAAGGAAGCTTCACTCTTTAGTTTTTAGTTTAGTGTTTTAAGTTGTTTAATTCAGTAAATGTTTCATAAATGTGGGCGCATTTGAGCTCATCTGGAATTCCGATCCCTCAAGGAATCAAATTAAAGTTGAGTTTGCCAAGCAGGGAATGTGGGATGAATTCCACGTCTTGTGGGTGTGGCCCGCAGTGCGCACGCAAGAGAAGGAGAGAAAGAGAGAGAGAGAGAGAGAGAGGTGTGTGTGTGTGTGTGTGTGTGTGTGTGTGTGTGTGTGTGTGTGTGTGTGTGTGTGTGTTAATAAAAAAATGTTTAATAATGGTTTAATTAATTAATATGTTAATAAAATGGTATTATGGTTTAATAAATAATTTTCTTTTACTTTAAACACTTATTTCATACAACATTGGTGTACTTTTATCATTTTAAAGGGTTTATGGGGATTATCCAGTCCAAGGACTGGAGACTTGGAACAAATTAGGCGTTCAACATGTAAGATGCGACCCCTACTTACGAAATCCCCGCAATACGAAAGGGGCTCTGGAACAGATTAATTTCGTAAATTGGGGGGCCGACTATATATATATAATAAAAATAATAAAAAATAAAAGGACAGGACAAAGACTTTCTATTGAAACTCCATTTATCACTACAGATCTGTTTCGAGGGGTGGTGAAACCATCCTCTCTCTTCAGGTGATTATAGAAGAATGTATAGAAGAATATATATATATATATATATATTGTTTGGGTTTTTTTTGTTATTTTTATATTTTATTGTTCTGTTCTAATTATGACTCAATGATGTTACACCTTTCTGAGCTATTTTGCACCCCCTACTGACGGTACTTCAAGAGCCTGTAACAGTAAATTTCTCCATTATGAGGTTAATAAAGCTGTCTGTCTGTCTTCCTTTCGGTTTTTTCCCTTTTACCCGGGAGTCGCCACAGCAAATCATCTGATTTGCACATTTTCATTTGGCAGAGGTTTGTACGTCGGATGCCCTTCCTGTCACAACCCTTTTAGCAAGGGACAGAAACACGCTGACGGCTTTGCAGCTACTCTTTACGAAAGTCAGCAATGGTTCTTTTACATGCCTCTCACCATAGACAGTGAGAGACATGGCCCACCTTTGATAACCCAGTTAGCTGCACTGGGGGGGACAGTGACAATCTTGTGGAGAGTGGGACTTGAACCCCCAACCTTTGGATCAGCGATCCAGCGCACTATACCACTAGACCACCACTGTATCTTATCTTATCTTATCTTTAATTCTCCTAGTGTCATTGGGAAGCTGGAGCCTATCTCAGCTGGGGAATACATCCTGAACAGCTTACCAGAACATAATAGGGCCAAACATACATACAACCATTCCCACTCAAACTCACATCCAGGTGTAACTAGGAATTATCAATTAGCCTAATCAGATTGTTTTTTTAAATGAAGGAGGAGGAAACTGGCATACCCGTAGGAAACTTTCACAAGTATGGGATGAACATGCAAACTCCACACAGACACACCAAGGCTCAGAACCCAAAAACCCAGGATGTGCTAACCACTATGCTACCGTGCTGCCCCATGTAAGATAAAGTGAAAAGAGAAACAGAAGTGTGCATATGATTTCAACGAGAAAGAAAAAAAGACACCAATATCATTTTGCTGGTTTTAGGGGCCATTAACACTCACAAATAATAGTAAGCAAATGGTTTCGGAAAGACGATTGCATTTTATCTGTATGAGCTAATGCTGGGGCAGTGGTGGCCTGGTGGTAGGGTGCCTGTTTACTGATCCACAGGTTGGGGGTTCAAATCCCACTATCACCAAGTTGTCAGTGTGTGGTAAGAAGCATGACAGAGATGATCCATTGCTGTCATTCATAAAGAGTAGGCCACTGGAGTGCCATCAGTGTGTTTGTGGCCTGGAGAGCTGTCAAGAGTGTACTCTGCCCTTGCTGAGATGAGCACCAACCCATGAGATAACATAGCATGTCATGTTTATTTAATATCCATGGTTAGTGAATGAGCATGCATGTTGATAAAATAACTACTGTATATAGAATTGGAGCTTTATTTAATTGCATATAAAGTGCTGAAATATGCACAATCCCTTTCTTATTTATGATTGCATGCCAGAGGAGTTTAGTCAGTTGGTTTTCAGATAAATATATCGGCAATGAACCTTTAATTTCTCTACCAATATGCAAATGTTTCTCATTTAAAACCATAAATGAATTTGTGCTATAGAATATTTCAATGACTAGCATCCTGCTAGATCAGCCAGAAATGAAAAGAGAACAGACACTCATCTTTAGTACAATGAATCACATTGCTTTCAGTGGATTAGGTTATGTTTATTGCTCTACACAGTGTGTTGTACATAAAGATATATGAACTATACTCATCACCTTCAGTACTAAATAGACAACATTTGTGTGTGTGTGTGTGTGTGTGTGTGTGTGTGTGTTTGCATGTCCGTGCATGCTATGTATGGTTAGTCTCGGTGGGAGGTTACTGGAGGCTGTATGATTAATGGTAGCTTTTGCATTTAGATTGGATTCCGACTGAACTCAAAGCCGCTCCATTACAGAACGTGCTTTATGGACTTTATCACCCAGTGCAGGCAGATATTACATAAACCAATCCCAGTAATGCTTCCTGGGGTTAGGGATTTACAAAGCTTGGACAAAAGAGAGGAAACGAGATGGGCTATTTAACCCTGACACGAAGACTCATGACCTTATACTGACCCGAGAGCTGTTCATTTACACAAACTGGCGGAAGAAATATGCAAACCAAGGCGTAGCTTATTAATGTGCATGTTTATTTATATATAATGTATGTTCAGAGCACAGATTACTTTCCTATTTTCTGAGCCCATTTTTTCTTTTAGTTTGCTAGAAGGAGATTAATGTATTATTAACCGTGTGATATTAATCCTGCTCTTGTGGGTTTTCATTTATTTATTTATTTATTTTAGTATAATGTATGGTCATGCCACAAATGTCATTATCATGGTTCATTTTTTTCCCTTGTACTTTGCTGTCATGATAAAAAACTGGCCCCCTTGCTTTGAGCCGTAAGAAATGGGACAGCATGGAGCACGAATTCCAATATGCTGAAGCTTCCTGCGAAGAAAGAGTGGGGTTTATAATGTTTAAAGAAATCCTCCTGTCTCTGAGATGATGTATTTCAACTATCCAAATCTTGTGGCTTTTAGATTGAAGTGCAGAGCTTCAGTCCTTCTCAGGAAATGCAAAAATGACTTCTGCTCTTGTGCTGTCAAATTCTTGGCCTTTTTTGTAATTGTACTGTATGAATCTTATTTAACTCTTTTCCTTGTTATGACAGACAGACAGACATTTTATTCAGTATAAGGCCACTGGCCCATAACACTTACAAAAATAAATATTATAGTAAGGTTGTGTTTCATGTATTTCATGTTATGAAAATGCAGTTTAACAAAAATAAGTTATTTCAATATTCTTTCATGCATTTGGGTTTAGATTAGTCATTGTGACTTGAACTTAATAATGATTATAGGAAATCCTGAAATGTACCTATTAAGCTGTCAGACAAAACATTCTGCACAGCAACAAGCTCAGAACACAACACAATTTCTGCACAAGTTTTTTTTTTCATTTCTTTTTAATGACACTTATTAATAATGTTCTTTTTTTTAAAAAAATAAATGAATAAAGACAATCTGACTACATCTGACTAATCCTGCACAGAATCATTCTAGCACCATTTTGCTGTTGATATTCTCCTACTATCATTACATGAGAAAAGACAGGCCAGCCTTCTGTTTTTACCCTTCACACGTCCTTATGACAGAGCAGATTTAATTCTGTCTAACTTTGGTTAATGCCCACAAACAAGCACTCACTCAGGCACACAAGGGTCATGGGTGTTTTTGGAGGCAAAGGTCGCAGAAGGTATGCCAGTTCCCTGGGGTAATAGCTGTCTTTATAAATAGTCTGTGATGTGTTTGTGATGTAGCTCTTTCCATGTTTGGGCCTGAGCAGAAGTGGCTGTGAAAAGGCAAGTTAAAAGAAGCAGTATACGTACATGCTTTAGGTACAGTAAATCAGAGATAACAGTGGATCCCTACTTATACATATCTTCTTTTCTTTTTGGCTTTTCCCCTTTTTCAGTGTCGCCACAGCGAATGATTCGTATGATTGATTTGGCATAGGTTTTTATGTCGGATGCCCTTCCTGACACAACCCTTCAGCAAGGGGCAGAAACACGCTGACGGCTTTGCAGCTACTCTTTACGAAAGTCAGCAATGGTTCCTTTACATGAACCTCTCACCATAGACAGTGAGAGACATGGCTAGCCTTTGATAACCCAGTTAGCTGCACAGGGGGGGACAGTGACAACCTTGAGGAGAGTGGGACTCAAACCCCCAATCTGAGGATCAGTGATCCAGCGCCCTTTACCACCAGGCCACCACTGCTCTGTATCCCTACGTATACATATAAGCTTAATAAATGTTGTAAAGTCTGCTGTGCTGCTATATCAATAAGATAAAGTAGTAGCCGTCTGGGGCAGTGGTGGCCTAGTGGTATAGGGCGCTGGATCGCTGATCCTAAAGTTGGGGGTTCGAGTCGGCGTGTTTGTGTCCCTTGCTAAAAGGTTGTGTCAAGAAGGGCATCCGATGTAAAAACCTATGCTAAATCACGCATGCAAATCATTCGCTGTAGCGACCCCTGATAAAGGAAAAGAAGATATGTATATGTATATCAGTAGCCTTATAAGACCCAAACTATATTGTTGTGTGTCTTCTTTATTCCCACCCGATAAATACTGAACTTGTTCAACATCTATAATCCCTAATATATTTGGTAAAAGTGTAAATGTCTTCGTATGAGCATCTTACAAGTCAATAAACAGTGCAGTTGGAACAAAATATGGTGTCCTCATATGAGCACAGTGGGGTCTCAGTAAATCCAAATTAGTTATTGACAAGAGAATACAAGTTTTACACAATAATCAAGTGCGGATCATTTTTCGACACAGTTGCTCTGCACTTCAGATGTTTTTCACTGTTCTCATTGTTAGCAAAACAAACAGAAAATCTGATGCTTAGGTTATTTGTAAGGCATCAATGTCTGAAAGTAAAATTTCTTTCCAAATTAAAGTATTTAATGTAATTCAATACTAAAGTAAGTAAAAAAAGGACTTCTGAAGTCTTTGAAAGATTATTATTATTATTATTATTATTATTATTACCATTCATTTATTCATTCATTCTAATCCTATTTAGGGTCCTGGGGGGTTTGTGCCCATCTCCACCGACTTGAGCGAGGGCAGAGTACACCTTGGATGGCTCACCAAGCCATCACAGGCCACAGTCATACAACCATTCCCACTCAAGTTCACATATAGGGGGGATTTGGAACAGCCAATTAGCCTACTGTGCCTGTTTTTAGATTGTGGGAGGAAATCAGAGTACACAGAAGAAACCCACGCAAGCACGAGGAGAACATGCAAACTCCACACAGAAACACCCAAGCTGGGAATTGATCCCTGTGTGGTGAGGTGGACATGCTCACCACTGTACGACAGCCTTATTATTATTATTATTATTGTTGTTGTTGTTGTTGTTGTTGTTGTTTCTTCAATTTCAAGATCAATCATCTTCAACATCAGCTATCTTCACACACAACTTCCCCTGTGACCCTATGAAGAAGTCATGATCATATTCGCCAACGAAGGATAAACATAAATTTCTTCAATTTTCAAATTTTACAAACTGTTTAACTGTTTTATCTTTTATTAGGGCTACTGGAAAGCTCAAGCCTATTACAGCTAATTCCCTGCAAAGACAAGAAACACCCTCAACAGCTCATTTCTCTCGGCTGGTCCGAGAACTCCTTGGTGTCCCCCCAGAAGAGCTGGAGGAAGTAGCTGTGGAGAGGCACATCTGCACCTCACTACTTAGGTTACTGCCCCCATGACCCAACCACAGATTACACAGAAGAAGATGAGATTAAACTATTATTATTATTAATAATAATAATAATAATAATAATAATAATAATAATAATAATAATAATATAATGATGATGATGATGATGATGATGATGTTGATGTTGATAGAAATACTAATAATCAATATTTTCTCCTGAATTTATTACTGTAGTTACTTTCTTTGAATTCTTTATTTATCACGATGTTTCCCCACTGATCAATAATTTGGTGCCAGTATAGATTTGGTGTCTGATTCAGGCGAGAGCTGGCTTGTGAAGCTCCAGCAGACACAATATAAGTCCATAATGTGAGCACAGAAGAGAGCACACTCAAGGTATGACAGAAATTGGGAAGTAGGGGGTCAGGGAGGTAGAAATACATCTTAAAATAATCTGGAACAAGATGGAGGGCTCTTATCCTAGATCTGAGAAACAGAATCACCTTTATTATCTTGTTCTCAATTCTCTCAGCACTCAACACCTTCTATCTTCATACAAACTTCTACTGTTTGACAAATCCTTTTAGGGGGCACTTACACTGTGATAGCATTACCAATAATATTATAACTCTTTAAAATATAGTGCTTCTTGCTATGTAGGGACACAGCTGGGCTTTGCTCCAGGCTGGTTGAACTCTTGGCATTTTCTGATTTGGAGTGTTCATGTCCGAGCACTCGTGTTGTTTAAAGCCCAATGATTTTGGTGTATTATTCAGAATTAATAAAAATAAAAAGATAAAGAAAAAAATTATTATTAAAGATTTATAGCTTACATTGTGCATTTAAACTTATACACCTGTCACTCCTAATCATTATATATTCATTCTTACAATTTAAATTAGAAACTTGGAACATGAGGAGAACTGTGTATACTCGTCTATAATCCAGGCCTGTGCTTCTTTTACTTATTTCAGTTCCCATCCTCTCTAGTTTGACTGCAATTACAGTGAATGCCCTGTTTTTATTTGACACCGCACCGCTTCTGTTACCCAAAAGAAGCGTACTGTTCTGTTTAGTATGCCGTCTTGACTTAGCTTAGACGCTCCCTGGGAAAACAAACTGGGGTTAGTGGAACATCTCTTTATTACAGAGCAACCTGGTTTAATTAATCAAAGAGCTGTGAACATTACTGCTGAAATTAAGTCTTGCACTGATAGACTGAGAGAAATCCAACCAGAAAGAAAAGGAGAGGCTGAGTGAACTAAAAGTTGAAGAGGGAATAGGCGTCAAAATAATAAGACCTAATGGGCAATGCAGAATATGTAAGAGTATACTGGGACAAGTAAGGACTCAAGAGCTCCTCCTACATTCCTCCCTCAAGAAAAACACACACACTAGAACATGCTGTACACATGACTAAATTATATTCGTTTGACGAATATTTACACCATAAGCTCTGAATATATAAGGAATGGAAAGCCTGCCAAAATGTCAGTACTGTTTCACATTCAATTTAACATTAAACGGAAATGCAGACAGTAATTTCACTGTACAGAAGTAAGCCATGTACTGTAGACATGTGAAAGAGCAAAGAACACAAAACGACAGTAAACACGTGACTGATGCACAGATAGTTCCATCAGCACACAAAAAATGAAATAGTGCTTAATGTACAACCTTGAGGCAACACCAGAATTATTTGCACCCTTCATGAAATACATATATATATATATATATATATATATATATATATATATATATATATATGTGTATATATATATATATATATATATATATATATATAGAGAGAGAGAGAGAGAGAGAGAGAGAGAGAGAGAGAGGATTTTCTGAGTAGATCCTTCTGTAGGAGAGTGCTCAATACTTTTTGTTAGAGCAAATAACAATAAAAAGAAAAGGACAGGACAAAGACTTACTATTGAAACTCCATTTATCACTACAGATCTGTTTCGAGGGGTGGTGAAACCATCCTCTCTCTTCAGGTGATTATAGATATATATATATATATATTCTTCTATAATCACCTGAAGAGAGAGGATGGTTTCACCACCCCTCGAAACAGATCTGTAGTGATAAATGGAGTTTCAATATTAAGTCTTTGTCCTGTCCTTTTATTTTTATTGTATATATATATATATGTGTGTGTGTGTGTGTGTGTGTGTGTGTGTGTGTGTGTGTGTGTGTATATATATATATATATATATATATATATATATATATATATATATATGTGTGTGTGTGTGTGTGTGTGTGTGTGTGTGTGTGTATATATATATATATATATATATATATATATACAGTATACAGTGGTACCTCATTTTACGAAAGTATCACCAAATTAAAAATTTAGGTTACGACACGCACTTTCCTAAAATTTTTGTCTCTGTATACGAAACAAGCTCACATTACAAAAGCGCCATCTTAAAAATTCAAACGCACCATTCAAACATTCAAACAATGCGCGAGTTGCTTTCCCATTGGTTGTCTCCCAACACCCCGCCCCGCTGACCTCACATTGGCTAGGAGGGAGCTGAATCTCCATAATACAGTACTGTACCCATAATGCTTTTCGTGTGCCTTTGACCCATTGTTCGACACACGCATGAAGGAGAGTTGTACTGTTGGTTCGTGAGTTTCATGAGTTTTTTTGAGTGTGTTTATTGCAGCGTTATTTTTTGTTATTAATCATGAGCCCCAAGAAAGTAATTCCCGGTGAGACTGAAAAGAAGAAGCAGGCTCCGTTATCAATAAAAGTAAAATAGGAGATGATAAAAAAATATGAAAGTGGGATTCGGTTGAGAGAAATCGCAAAGGAGTATGGCCGAAACCTCTCTACAATTGGATGATATTGAAGCAGAAGGAGGCCTTAAAAGCGGAGATACAGTGACGGAGGCGATTATTTCGGCAAAAGTAACCGCCATATTTAAGGACCTCGTGAAAGAGGGTGGGGGTGAGGGTTCTTCGGACCAGCAACCCCCGGCCTTTGAAGAGTTGCATGGGTGGTTCGAGAGATTTAAAAAAAAAAAGGTAAATAATTTTCTTTTACTTTTAACACATGTTTCATACATATTTCATACAAAATTGGTGTACTTTTATAATTTTTAAAGGGTTTATGGGGTAGTATTGGGAGCCTTGGCACAAATCACGCATTTTACATGTAAAATGCAGTTCAATTTACGAAAAATGCAGATTACGAAAAAGGCACTGGAACGGACTAATTTCATAAAGTGAGGTACCACTGTATATCCAATGGAGCCGAGGATTTTTGAACACTTGACAATAAATTCAACTTAATTAAATCCGGTTTTATTTGTATCCCACTTTTTTAAATTGACATTGTTGCAAAGCAGTTTTATATAATAAAAACAGGTTTGGTAAAAATAAAAATAAAAATAATAATAATAATAAATAATAATAATTAAAACGTTGTCTATAAACTCGACTCAAGTGGAAAAGCTGGAGTGACTTGCGCAGAGTCCTGACATCAAATTCACTGAACAACTTTGGGATGAACTCAAACACTGGCTGAACCCCAGGCCTCCTTGTCTAACAGCAGCGTCTGACCTCATTAATGCTGATGTGGCTAAATGGAAAATCCTCACAGACATTCTCCAAAATCTAACAGTAACCTTTCTAAAAGAGTGGGTTTAAAATGTCCCCAGAAAATTCATTCATTCTTTTATTAATTTTCTCAACTGTTTAACCCTATTTAGGGTCATGGGGAGAGTGGTGCCCATCTCAGCTGACTCTGAGCAAGGGCAGAGTACACCCTGGACTGCTCACCAGGCCATTGCAGGGCAGAAACATGCTGACGGCTATGCAGCCTACTCTTGATGAAAGTCAGCAGTGGTCCTTTTACATGCATCTCACCATAGACAGTGAGAGCCTGTTAACCCAGAGAGCATCAGTTTGAATCCAGGTGAATGCCACAGCAATCCGTGACTGGGAGTCCATGGGAGCTTGATTGGCTGAGCTCCCATGAGAGGGATGGATGGTATACGCTAACTTCCCTGTCACTCACAGCGATCACCAGTCAATAATGGGTGTCTGTAAGCTCATTCGTACGAGGGGACGGATAGTACTTTCAATCGGAGTGGGTTAGACCCAAACACGCATGCGTCGCAGTTCGAAAAGAGGCAGTTGGCTAGTGTTGCATGTCACAGAGGGTATGTGTACATATTTTGAGCCCTCCGTGATCGGTGGTGGTAGTGTGATAGAGAATGCAATACTTGATAGGAATTGGATGTGACTGAATTGGGGGGTTTAAATAATTTTTAAAAAAAAAACAGTGAGAGACATGACCTGCCTTTGATATCCTATTTAGATGTACTGGGTGGACAACCCCCAGAACAAACCACTTCAATCAGGAAATATGTCAACATAGGGAAAATTATATTTGTAAATAATTTTATAGGTATTAAGCCTTCCACCTCACCGCAAGAATGTCAGACGTCTGAATCCCAGACACAATAAGAATGTCTCTATATGGAGTTGGCATGTTCTCTCTGTGCCTGTGTAGGTTTCCTCCGGTTACTCCAGTTTCCTCCCACACAGTCCACAGATATGAACATTAGGCTAACTGGCTGTACCAAATAGGTGTGAGTTCACCCCGAGGTGTGAGTGTGAATGGATGTTTGTGTCGGTGTTAACCTTGCAGTAATCTCATCTCATGTCCTGTTCAAGGTGTACCCCGTTTCTCGCTCGAAGTCAACTGACATTGGCTCCAGCTTCCACCCGCAGCTCTGATGGTTAATTGGTAGAGATAATAAATGGATGGTTAGTGTTAGTTGATTAGATGGATGGATGTTTGGATGGTTAGGATTATGAAATGAAGCAATGAATTGAGGGCAGTGATGGTCTAGTGGTATAGGCTGTTGGATCACTGATTCTAAGGTTGGGGGTTCGACTCCCACTCTCCACAAGGTTGTCACTGTCCCCCAGTGCAGCTAACTGGGTTATCAAAGCCTGCCCATGTCTCTCACTGTCTATGGTGTGAGGCATATAAAAGAACCATTGCTGACTTTCAGCAAGAGTATCTGCAAAGCCGTCAGCGTGTTTCCACTCTGTGATGGCCTGGTGAGCTGTCTAGGGTGTACTCAGAGTTGGCAGGAATGGGTGCCAGCCTCCCCGCAACCCTAATTAGGATTAAGCGGTTACAGAAAATGAACTGAACAATGAATTGAATGGCGATTAATGAAAAAAAGATTAAACAGTAATCCTTTCAGTTATTGTTGTTATGGGTGTGTGTGTGTGTGTGTGTGTGTGTGTGTGTGTGTACGCACGTGCGTGTTAATCTTTCAGTGGATTGGCTGTTTAGGGTGCAACTCTCCCTCACCCAGAGTTGACTGAGTTATGTTCCATCCCCAGTAGAGTCAAGCGGTCTGACAAATGAATGAATTATTGAATGGTAAAGTCTTACCTAACATGATTGGATATCTTCCTGTAATATCGAACAGAGTTAGAGAGCACTACAGAGGTTGTGGACAAGTCATTGATGAAAAACATTCATTGCACTCTTATGTTTGTCTGTATGGACTGCTGCCACATGTTTCCAATAAGGTTCAAATATAAGGACTGATTTACCCATGCTCAGTGGCGTAGCGGTTAGCACTTTCATTTTACAGCAAGAAGGTCCTGGGTTGGAGTACCGAGTTTCTATGTGGAGTTTGCATGCTTGTGTGGCTTTCTTCGAGGTGCTCTGTTTCCTTCTGAAGTCCAAAAACAGGTAGATCAGGCTAATTGGGTGTTCTAAATTGCTCCTAGTTGTGAGTGTGAATGGTTGTAAGTGAGTTTCCATGTGATGATCTGGCAACCCGTGCAGGTGGAACAGTACTTTGCTTTCATCCCACTGTTGCCCCAGGTAGGCTCCAGCCATGTTGCAACCCTAATAGCAGAATTAAGTGGTTCAGTAAATGTGAGATGAGTGAGAATCATGTAATCATTGCAACGTACGTATACCTTTTTTGTACTTGTTAAACCATTTCTAGTTTGAATTGAATGAATTCTTTGAATCATTATTTCATTCACCTTCCACCTCTTGATAGAGGCATATATTAGTAGATACGTCAAGCTCATGATCATTAATTTTCCACTTGGACCATCAACTCCAGAATTAACCCACGGTATCAGTGTGTACCAGGTGCCTTTCGATATGTGCGGTCCATTTTTTCCCAACCACTAAACTAAACATGCCAGTGGTGTCTTATCAGCTTGTTGAGTTTTTTCCACAAGCTGCATTTTGAGATACTTTCATGAAGATTTTGATTTATGCAATTGTTGCTATGGAGTTAGTGTCTGACTGTGTTCCAAACTTTTGGATATTTTTTCTTTATTAAGTCCGTGATTTTGCTTACAGATGTTTATCTCTTATTTTTATGTTAATTGTCTTGTGCATTCCAATATTGACTTTTGCCAATATTTTAGTTGACTCTGTCTTGAGGCAAGTCTTCCATAACTGTTGCTTTGCTCGCTGATTCATTAGTGTGGTGAGTGAGAGAGCAGTTGCTTTGGGACCACTTCAGATACTCAGTGTGCTTTAGGGTATAAAGGGTTGAGTGGAACATTCCGTCTCGCTCAAACTCTCTGGTTACTATCAGCAGTGAGGTAAGAAACCAAACTCCTACGGTCACCGTCCACTCCACCCACACATTCCAAAAGTACTGTATACTCTTAACTAACATCAGGTTGGGATTTTAATGGTGTCATTATTTTCTGGTGTGTTGGTTTGTTCATTATGTATTCAGCTCACAAACATCTATTTCCCTTGCACCATCACCCAGCAAATAATCAGATTATTACACAAACATCCCACAAACGCATAACAATTAGGCTACTCAAAACATCTAATTTTGTTTTAAATGCAGTCAGGATGTGCCCCTTGTTCATAATTAAGAGCTTTGAGTTTCTAAGTTTAATGAGTACATTTAATTGTGCTTTCACACTGAAGCAAAAGTTATTTCAAGCCGATGCACATCCTTAGTAAACTCTCTTGAAATCCCGTCAATGATTGTTTATTGATTCATTTTACTGCGGAAAGCAGCTCTTCCGTTCTTTTTCCCTCTTTTTCATTTTTACTGTTTAAGCATTAACCAATAGTGACTAATCCACTAGCTGCTTCTTGATCTGTTTACCTCCATTGCTAATGTGCATGGACTGTGCACAACGAAGCACAAGTGCGCCATCCCTGTCCCGAGTGTAAATCCACAAGACATTTACTTTTCAATTTGTCTGTAGAGAGGAAATTAAAGAGACTGCCGGAAACTCCTGCATCATGCTGTTATAAGCCATGATGAATTAAAATCTGATGATACAAATGAGTGCCGGTCTTAAGGCACTACAGAGGAGAAATATGCTAATCATGTTTTGGTATATGGCACGGTGGCGTAGTGGTTAGCATATACGCCTCACAGCAAGAAGGTCCTGGGTTTGATTCCTGACTCGGGCGTTTCTGTGTGGAGTTTGAATGTTTTTCCCGTGCTTGTGTGGGTTTCCTCCAGGTACTCCGGTTTCCTCCTACAGTCCAAAAACATGCATAGTAGGTCAATTGGCTGTTCCAGATCAACCCTAATTATGACTGTGAGTGTGGGTCCTGCAATGGCCTGGTGGGCTGTCCAGAGTCTACTGAGATGGGTGCCTGTCTCCTCACGACCATAATTAGGATTAAGCGGTTCAGAAAGTGGATGGATGAATATTTTGGTATACCGGTGGGATTCCATGTGTGGCACATCTCATTGAATATAAGATTAATTCTTTGACAGAATGCATCAGTACTTACCCAGTGTTGTCACCGATGGCCTCCCAAGTGCAGCTAACTGGGTTATCAAAGGCCGGCCATGTCTCTCGCTGTCTATAGTGAGAGACTGTAAAAGAACCATTGCTGACTTTCATCAAGAATAGGCTGCATAGCCGTCAGCGTGTTTCTCTCCTGCAATGGCTCGGCAAGCTGTTAAGGCTGTACTCTGCCCTCATCCAGGGTCAACTGAAATGGGCACCAGCCTCCCTGCGACCCTAAATAGGATTAAACGGTTCAGTAAATGAGTGAATGAATCAATCAATGCATTTATAGTTTATGCAAATGATGAACGAATGTTTCCTTCCTGTCGAAAGAGCAGTAAAATATCACTCATCTACCATTATCAGTGGGACAGCAAAGACAACAGTCTTTCTTCTGTTGTTCAGATTCACCATTTAGTAACAGCTTGCAAGGGATTATATTGAGAACTAGGTTCTATAATTGGACTTGACATTCTTTGGTCAGACTATTAAGGTGAGGTCTGCAAATCACTGTAGGTGAAGCTCATTTATTACTCAGGTTTTGTTTCATGTCTATATTTCCAACATGTGGGGCCGGCGGTGTAGTGTTTTGGGTGCTGTGCTCATGATCGGGATGTTGCATGTTCAAATTCCAGTGACACCCTCACTGTGCTAAGACCCCTGGGCAGGGTCTTAACCACAAGTGTGCCTCTGATCACCCAGCAGTATACATGGGTACCAGTAAGACTATACTGGGAAGGTAACCTGCAATGGACTCGTGTCGCATCCAGGAGGAGTTGAACTCCTGGTCGCTTCACGCTATGGAAACCGGGGATAAGCACCGGCCTGATGGCTCTATGGCTCAAATATAAAAAGCCCAAATGACTTTACCTCATAGTTCCAACATGGCTGTAAATCCAGCATGTTATGTAGGGTTATGTTGCTCTACATTCTCAAAGAAAGTCCTGAATTTTAGAAAGCCTTTTAACGATCCAAATTATTCATTCAAGACTTAATGGAAGTAACTTCAAATAGGTTTATGGCAAAGTGGTAAGGTGCTGGATTACTGATCCCAAGGTTGGGGGTTCAATCCCCACTGTCAATCATTGTTGCTCTTGTCCACCCTGTGCAGCTAACTGGGCTCTCATACACCGTCCATGTCTCTCACTGTCTATAGTGAGAGGCTGTAAATGAGCCATTGCTGACGTTCATCAAGAGTAGCTGCATAGCCTTGTTTCTGCCCTGCGAATGGCCTAGCGAGCTGTCCAGGGTGTACTCTGTCCTCGCCCAGAGTCGGCTGGGATGGGCACCAGCCTTCCCGTGACCATAATTAGGATTAAGCAGTTACAGAAAATGAATGAAATGAATGTCTGGTCTTTGCATTTTTTTTAGCTCACGCCCGTCGGGAGCTATAGAAATGGATTCTATTTGTCTGTCTGTCTGTCTGTCTGTCTGTCTGTCTGTCTGTCACTCTTCAGTTTCTGGACATTTAGGTGCCACTTACTGAAGCTGAGGCTTTCAAACTTGGTATGCTAGTTCACAACTGTGAGTGCTATGCTGAGTTTGTATGTGAGAGCGTGACCTTGACCTACGTTTTAAGGTCACAGAGGCAAAACTGTATATTAGATGCTGTGTATTATATTAGACATTTACTTGCCACGTGCTGACACTGGGGATTCCAAACTTGTTCTGCTTGCTTTATATTGGCATATAATAAAATGGTCCTTTCAGTGGGGGTGTCTGGACCACTCTGATCAATTTTTTGAATTCATTTATATTTTGTGATATTTAAATATTTGCTTCTCTCAAAGAGTATCATCATTATCATCATCTTCTTCTTTTTCTGTTTAATCTGGGGTTGGGTTCCAGGGGAAGCAGCTTAAGCAGTGAGGTCCAGTCGTCCCTCTCCCAGCCACTTCATCCAGATCCACTGGGGGACACCGAGGCGTACCAAGACAAGCGAAGAAACATAATCCCTCCAGCATGTTCTAGGTTGACTCTGGGGTCTCTTCCCAGTTGGATATGCCCAAAAAAACCACACCAAGGAAGCGTTCGGGAGGCATTCTAACCAAGATGCCCAAGCCACCTCAACTGGCTCCTCTCAATGCAGAGAAGCAGCCATTACACTCCAAATTTCTCCTGGATGGCTGAGCCTCTCATCCTATCTCTAAGGAAGAGCCCTGCCATTCAGCATTTCAGTCATTTGTATCCGCAATCTTGTTTTTTGGTCACTACCACAAGCTTGTGACTATAGTGGTGGGTTGGAATGTAGATCAGCTGGTAAATTGAGAACTTTGCCTTCCGGCTCAGATCCCTTTTCACCATGACGGATTTGTATAAGCTCCGCTTTACAGCCAAGGCTGCAGCAATCAGCCTGTCGATCTTCCGCTCCATCCTTCCCTCACTCATGAACAAAACCCTGAGATACTTGAACTCCTCCACTTGGGGAAGGACCTCATTCCAGACCCGAAAGGTGCATTCCACCCTTTTCCAGCTGAGAACCATGTCTTCGGACTTGGAGGTGCTGATTCCCATTCCAGCCGCTTCACACTCAAATAGCTCCAATGAGAGCTGGAGGTCCTAGATTGATTAAGCCAAAAGGACAACAACATCTGAAAAAACCAGAGACAAGATCCTATGGCCACCAAACCAGAACCCCTCAACACTGCACCTAGAAATTTGGTAGCTAAAAATTATGAACAGTATCGGTGACAAAGGACAACCTTGGTGGCCTCCAACCCTCAACAGAAACAAACTTGACCTGTTGTTACAAATGCAGACTAAGCTCTGGCTCTGGTGTTACAGAGGCAAAAAAGCCCATAGCAACAGGACTGGTACATCATACTCCAACATGGCTGTAAATCCAGCATGTTATATAGGGTTCTGTTGCTCTGCATTCATCACACTCCACAAGATAGCCCAAGGGACACGGTCGAAAGCCTTCTCTAAATCTATAAAAACGCATGTGGAAAGATTGGGTAAACTCCCATGCCCCCTCCAGGAGCCTGCAGAGTGTATAGAGCTGTTCGAGAGTGCTGTGGCCAGGACCATATTGTTCCTTATGAATCTGAGGTTCAACCGTTGGCCAGATCCTCCTCTCCAGTACTCCTGAATAGACTTTCCCTGGTATGCTGAGGAGCATGGTTCCATAACAATTGGAACACAACCTCCGGTCCCCTATTTGAAAAAGTGGAACTACCACTCCGGTTTGCCAATCCAGAGGCACGGCCCCCGATGACCACACGATGTTCCTGAAATGTGTCAACAAAGATAGTCCTATAACATCCAGAGCCCTGAGATATTCAGGCCGGATCTCCTCCAGCCCCAGGACCCAACCACTGAGGAGCTTTTTGACTACCTCGGCGACCACACAATAGGCACCTTTCAGCCATAGTTATGGGCTGCCTTCTCAACGATGGAGTCACAAAACACGGCCCATTCGGATTCCATGTTCCCTGCCTCCTTCGGGATGTGGTTGTAACTCTGCCAGAGGTGGGAGTAAAAGGCCTCTCTGACAGGAGACTCTGCGACCCTAACTATATGCTTGGGCCTGCCAGGTCTGCAGGGCGGCACCACCAGATCAGCTCAGCTCAGCTCCTCTCTTCCCCCAAGTGTCCAGAACATGTGGCCGCAAGTATGGTGACACAACTACAAAGTCTATCATCGAACTCCACCCTGGTGCCCAACTGGCTAACCTGTGGCTCGCTAGCCCCATGCGGCTCTTTGCCCGGTTCCATGTGGCTCTTTCGTTCATATCGAAGTTCACGTCACCTGAGTTCAATACAGTATTTTAGTCAAACGTGCATGTGCATTAAATGAAAATACCTCAAAGTTTCTCAGTAGGAGCAAGATCATTTAAGTAAAAAATTTTTGTCAAGTTCACTCTCAAAATGGCAGCAAAAAAAAAAAATGCACAGCAAAACAAAAGTATGAAGATGAACACAGGATGTTTTTAATAGCGAGGGGAATTTCATATTTGTTTATTGAACATTTTGGAAAACCATTATGTCTTATATATCAGGCGTCATTAGCACATTTCAAAGCATCAAATCTTCGGCGCCACTTCAGCTCACTACATGCCAACATCAACCAGGAATTTCTAAAAGGGACTGAACTTCACAAGCACAAGTTGGTAATTTTGAAAAGTCAGTGAGAAAAGCAGACAATTTTTTTCCCCAAAATTACGAAGCATTCAGAGATTGTAACGCTTGCATCTTATCAACTGGCTTGGAACATTGCACAGGCTAGAAAGCCATACAATGAAGGGGAATTTATTAAAAAATGTCTTGGTGACGTTGTGGAAACCTTGTCTCCTGAAAACGACAAACTTAAACGATCGATATCAGACGTCCAACTGTCCTGCCACAATGTTGAACACCGAATGTCGGACATTAACATGGCTATTCAATTACAGCTGCACTCTGATCTTCAAGCTAGTTAATATTTTAGTGTCTCATTGGATGAGAGTTGTGACATACAAGACAAGGCTTAATTGGCAATATTTGTACGATCTGTGTCAAAGGATTGTTTGATAAAAGAAGAACTCCTTGATATTGTGCCATTAAAAGACAGAAACTGTGGCATAGATGTGAAAGATTCAATGACGGCTGCATTTGTGAAAGCAAATCTGCCCATAGCAAAACTAACTGCGATAGCCACAGATGGAGCGCCAGCCATGACTGGATCTACGAACGGGCTTGTGGGACTGTGCAAAGCTGACCAAACATTTCCAGAGTATTGGAATTTCCATTGCATGATCCACACAGAGCAACTGGTGTCTAAATCACTGAATTTAGACAACATCATGAAGCCTATGATGGAAATCGTCAACAACATCCGCACACAAGCACGTCACCACCGATAATTTAAGAATCTCATTGCTGAGCTGGACCAAGGGCTTCCATGTGACCTGCCACTGCACTGCACTGTGAGGTGGTTTTCAAAAGGCCAGGGTCTCTCTCGGTTCTTCCAGCTTTTGGATGTTGTGAAACTGTTTATGAAAGACACGAATAAGGCCTATACTGAGCTCTCAGACATCGAGTGGATTACGGATCTGGCTTTTTTTGGTCGACGTACTGTGTCACTTGAACAGACTGAACCTGACCTTGCAGGGTGAGTTAAAAATTCTGCCTGACCTGATGCAAAGTGTTTTTGCATTTGTCAACAAACTGAAGTTGTTCAAGGCACATATTCAAAAGTGAGATTTAACACATTTTCCCACTCGGTTAAAAGCCACCGAGCAAGTCACCAGCACCGGTCTGAAGACCAACTTAAACCTGCTTTATAGGAAGGGATCATTGAGTTCTGGAAAAGTGTGCCAATGGAAAAATATCCAAATGTCAAACGAGCTGCGCTCAAAATACTGTCAATGTTTGGGTCAACATATGTTTGCGAATCTGTGTTTTCTACCCTGCAACACAACACGTAAAATCAAAGCATCAATCTGTTTGAACCGACACCCATGTGAAACAATTGCTTCAAGTGGCAACAATGGAATACAAGCCAGATTTGAAGAGGATTGTTCAAGACAAGGAATGCCAAGTGTCCCAGTAAGTAACATGTATATGAAAAATAAAAAGGTACTATTAATTCTTTTATTTTTGTTGGTAGACTTGGTTAAACTGAGAGTTTGTTTGTGTTAGGTAGTGCACACAGTGTTCATTATTAAAAATGACTGACCTGTGGTCTTTGTAGTGCAGGAGTCAATTTCTGTCATTATCATGTCGGTGTGTGACATTTGAAATAAATCGAGCTAAGCAAAGGTATGTTTGGGTGAGAAGAGTGACAGGGTGATGCTCATGTGTATGATGTGACTCTGTGAGGTGACAGAGTAAATAAAGTGTGGCTCTTGGTCTCTGCTTGGTTGGCCACCCCTGCCCTCGGGTGTCCTGGGGCCAGGTGCACTAATGGACACCCTTATGCTGAACATGGAGTTCATGATGGACAAACCGTGACGAGCACAGAAGTCCAACAACGAAACACCATTCAGGTTCAGATTGAAGAGACCGTACCTAACAATCACACCCTTCCAGATCACACTGTCATTGCCCACACGGGCATTGAAGTCTCCCAGGACAACGAGGGAGTCCCCAGGGGTGGGGAGGGGTCCTTCTCCAACACACCCCTTAAAGACTCTAAAAGCATTGACTATAAATTCTATAAAACTGTTAGAAAATTCACAGGCCCTAATTAGACAGTAGCAGCTACCCTATATTTCCATTCTTCATTTATTTCTTTGGCCCACATAATGCTAAACCTCCTCTCTCCAGCTGTGCGGTCAAGGAAAAAGTATCTCCGACTGTAATAATGCTGCACAGGGGCTCTGCAGATCGGTTTCCAGTGCATTAACTTTTGTGCAATCCATACGAATAAACCGCCTCCTCCTGACGGCCTAATCACCAGTTAGACTGTGCATGTATTGTCAAACACTGCAGCGGTGGTGACGGCTGGTGTTCGCTGATCTCATGATGAAGCTGAGCAGTCGTGACCCAAACAGGGGAAAAAAGAGGGTGTTGAATAGTGCAGCTTAGCCTGTAATTCATCCTGCTTGAGTTGCTGCCAGGTACTCAGCCAGCTTTCTCACACACCCAGGAACACAGGGAGCTGTACAGGAAAAAACACCCGACCCAATACACAAGTGCTTCTCATTCCAGCCACGCAGCTAGCAGAGGCTGCACACACACACACACACACACACACACACACACACACACACACACACACACACACACACACACACACAAGGATCTTTTTTTTGGGCTCCACTCCACTCAGGACTTCATTCACCATCATATTCCCAGTGTTTTGTTTTTTTTTTAATGATCACAACAAATATCGTATTGCGGTAGTTCACCCTCAACAGGCTAGTAGGTATTATCACTATTATCACTAAAGGATGTGATGGGATTCCAAGAAATAATTTAAATCTTTTAGCCAAGAGGATTTTTTTTATTTGATATTTTTCTTCATGTTTTTGGAATAGAATGTGCAGCTTTCCCGGTGTGTTTTTGTGTACAAATAAAAGTTATTATAAGGATTTTGAGCTTTTTTTCACTTTTATAAACATACTGCTATTATTTTGAGCACAACCTTATAACAGAATGAATGGGAAAAGATTAATCAAGTAAACCAGCAGAGTTAAAACACATATATGAGGAACGATGTGTGGGAAGTGGGATACAAGAGCAAGTACCACAATAAGAGGATATAGAAGCTATTCAGAGACACAAAGTACTGGAGGCAAAGACAAATTTGGACATATACTTTGACAGAGAGTACTTTTATTATTATTATCACATTCAGGAAGGAATATGGGAACTTGATACTAAATTAAACCAAAAGTTGCATCTATTCAAATCCGGGAGTGCATTATTTCATGTTTTTTTTTTATTTAATTTATTTATGGTAATGAAGTCACACTTGTAAATCTAAAGACATCCACTTTAGCTCATCTGGTAACTCTAGGTCCAAGGTATGAATGTAGGTATGAATAGATGTTTGTCTCTATGTTAGGCTGTAATAAACTTGTGACTTGTTCAGTGTGTACCCCACCTCTGGCCTAAAGTCAGCTGGGATTGGCCTCAGCTTTGCCCCACAAACGTGATGGATAAGTGGTCTAGATAATAGAATAGAATAGAATAGAATAGAATAGAATAGAATAGAATAGAATGTAATCATTCATTTTCAATGGCACTCAATCGTAATTAGGTTGCGGGTCTCAGCCTACTCTGGGCAAAGGTGGCGTATACCCTAAACAGTTCGTCAGGCCATTGCAGGGCCAACACACATACAACTATTTACATTCACACGGCGAACCTGTAAACTCCACACAAAAATGCCTGAGCCCATAAATCAAACCAGGACCTTTTTGCTTTGAGTCAGATGCGCGAGCCACTCTGCCACTGTGTCGCCATAATATGATATGATATGAAGAGATGTAATCCACTAAATGTGTGGTAGATGTCAATGATTCTATTCGGTGACACCCAATATGACTCAGTGGTAGGTAAGCTACACTACAGGGAAACAAAAAGAAAATTAAACAAAATCAGATTTTTATCATTTATATTTACATTTTAACCGTAACAGGTCAGGTGAACTCTGCATTTTGAACTGAGCTAGACATTGCGTAGTTAATGCCGTCTGTTTATGTAGCCTACTCATTCAGTGTTTGGTAAGAAAGCATGGAAACATAAGTATCCACTCCATAAAGGTAAATACTACATGGAAAAGCAAAAACAACAAACTAAACAACCTTTTCATAGTTTATATTCCCTTTTTTTATTTGCCATTAGAAACTGTAAATGTTCTTTTGATTCAAGCATTAAATGGCTCAAAATATTGTTTTTTTATCCCAAGATAGTGAACAAATCAGATTTCGCTCTTTCCATGCATTATATACTAACATAATATAATAAAATAAGGGCAGCACAGTGGACTCACTGTCTTTTCCAAATTGCCCCGTGGTGTGAGAGTGAATGGCGGTGTGCAAGTTGGTGCTGTGATGGTCTGGTGAGCTATCCACTGCTTTCAACCAGTGTCAGCTGAGATGGGCGCCGGCCTCCCTGTGACCCTACAAGAAGTATCTCATAGTTCTAAAATTTATACACTCACCTTTATAGTAGTTATATTATAGTTATGACTCTGTGGTCCAATTTGAACTTAACAATATATGTATTGTGTCTGTCTGTCTTTCGGCTTTTTCCCTTTTACTCGGGAGTCGCCACAGCGAATCATCTGATTCGCACATTTGATTTGGCAGAGGTTTTTACGTCGGATGCCCTTCCTGTCACAACCCTTTTAGCAAGGGACAGAAACACGCTGAAGACTTTGCAGCTACTCTTTACGAAAGTCAGCAATGGTTCTTTTACATCCCTCTCACCATAGACACTGAGAGACATGGCCCGCCTTTGGTAACCCAGTTAGCTGCACTGGGGGGACAGTGACAACCTTGTGGAGAGTGGGACTCGAACCCCCAACCTTTGGATCAGCGATCCAGCGCCCTATACCACTAGACCACCACTGTGTGTGTGTGTGTGTGTGTGTGTGTGTGTGTGTGTGTGTGTGTGTATATATATATATATATATACATATATAGGATCTGTAAACATCATTGATGCTGCTACATAGAGCTTGACGAGCTTCTCTGTGATGGTTTTCTTCTTCCTGTCTGCATCTTTAGCAGGTATCTCAGGGTCACTGGTGTTTCGTCCCTAAACCTGTACGCCTCGCCTGAGTGGGGCAGCAAAGACTATAATGGTAGTCTTCACCTGCAGACTGGACTTGACCTCTGATAACGACCTATTTGGCTGCTGGGATCCAGCCTTCATTCCTCTTCATCCAAAGCCAACGTGAGCTTGACTCTGCCGACGCTCCTATTGCCTTGATTGCTTTTTTTTTTTTTTTTTTTTTTTTAAATGTATATATATATATATATATATATATATATATATATATATATATAAAGCTCTGAATTTTTTTACGGATAATAAAACATTACAGACTAAGACACAATGCAGTTATGTTGGCAAAAGTAGTAAATTCTATCATTCCATTATTTGTCTTTTATTTTATTTGTCTTTTCTATTCTATTCCTAATGGTGCCACCACAGGAGTATATACAGCACTGTATTATTCTCATTGTGTTCACAAATAAATATGAATAAAATTATATTCTCTTTTTTCTACAACCATGGATAGCAGTGAATTTGTTTATCATTCTACTTCCAAACACTGGTATGTCTGAGACAAAATTAGGTGTTTTCTAAACCATCTGTATATCTGGATTGGAAAACCTCTCATTACTAGGGTGAAAAATTAAAGGGTTTTGAGAATTCACATAGCAACGTCTTATGTATGATGTTCACCGCCCTACCGAATGACCCTGTATATCTAACAACTTGTGCATTGATTATTAGCAGTAAATAAGTATGTATTATAAGTATAGGGCAGTGGAGGAACGGAGGTAGGGTGCTGGGCTACTGAGCCGGTCAGGAGTTCAAGCCCCACTATCACTGGGTTGTTACTGCTGTTCCCCCAAGTGCAGCTAACTGGGTTATCAAAGGCCGGCCACGTCTCGCACTGACTATGGTGAGAGGCTGTAAAAGAACCTTTGCTGACTTTCATAATGAGTAGCTGCATAACCATCAGCATGTTTTTATCTTGTGATGAACTAGCAAGCTGTCTAGGGTGTACTCTGCCTCATTCAGAGTCGGCTGAGATGGCCGCTAGACTCCCCACAATCCTAACTAGGACTAAACAGTTCAGAAAATGAATATAAGTACAGCGGTACCTTGACTTAAGAATTTAATCCGTTCCAAGGGCGAGCTCGTAAGCCAAAAAGTTTGTTAGATGAAACAATTATTCCCATAAGAAATAACAGAAAAATAATTAATCCGTTCCAACCCCCTCCCAAACTCATATAACCTGCCACAAACACGTATATTTGACATAATATATTAAAGATAAACATGTAAAAACAATAAATATTTCATAATGGTAATACATGTACATTAACTTTCATAATAATTAATAATAAATAGTAATAAAACAAGAATAAACAATAAGTTAACTAACCCTTCTGATCATTGACTGCGGCAAAGATGTGACGTGGGAGCAAAGATGTCACGTAGGCAGGCATGAGGTGGTGCGTAACACAGGAGGAGGGGGAGAATTTTGTGCATATGCATGCTACGAATGCAAGCAAGGAAAGGCTTGTGGTGAGCTTCCACAAGACCAGTGCTTCTCAAATAGTGGGAGCATGCCCCCCTTGGGGGGAGCAGTATGTGATGCTGGGGGGGGGGCGTTTATGACCCTGGGGAATATGCTTTTTTGCCATATTGTACTAGAATTAAGTGTAATTGCGCATCCACTACAGTAGTTGGCAGTGGCGCTCTCATTGTTGGCCTATGGTGTCGGGAGAAAACACCAAGAAAACAATATGAAGTGCCATAAATACTATTTATAGTCGCATACTGGGGGAGAGTGTGAATTTTTTTTTCTTCCTAGAGGGGGTGTCACAGAAAATAATTGAGAAGTCCTGCACAAGGCATTCTCGGTGCGCGGAGGAATACACGCGAAAGAATACGAGGCTAATCTGCCCAGAAACGCCATTTCCCCAGCAGAGCTCGTAAATCAAAATTTTACTCGTTGGATGAGGCAGATTTTTGATGGGATCAAAGCTCGTATCATGGAAAATTCATGAGAAAAAGACACTCGTAAGTCAAGTTACCACTGTATATAGTATCTCTTAGGCAGTGTGTCATTGATTCATTCATTCATTTTCTGAACCACTTGATCCTAATTCGGGTCGCATGGAGGCTGCTGCCCATCTCAACTGGCTCTGGGCAAGGGCA
This sequence comes from Plotosus lineatus, assembly GCA_024760905.1. NCBI lineage: Eukaryota > Metazoa > Chordata > Actinopteri > Siluriformes > Plotosidae > Plotosus > Plotosus lineatus. Next base: position 38,350,594 of record CM045730.1, on the reverse strand, counting down.
AAGTGCAACATGGACAGGCAATAAACATTACTCTTGACCAAAGTCAGCAGTAGTTCTTTTATATGCCTTTCATCAAAGACTCTGAGAGACATGGCAAGTACTGTACTTGATAACCCAGTTAGCTGCACTGGGTGAGAGAGCAGTGAAAAGCCGCTGACTGTGAGGCTTAAACCTCTGACGTTCAAATCAGTAATCCAGCACCCAACCAGCCCACCACTGCCTCTAGGTACACTATATACATATATATTTGGGGGGTGGGTACACAGTGATCTGTACTCTTCACATAGGGTAAGTTATTAGGTTGTATATTCACAGTATTCACATTTGATTTTGAATATATTTTAAATATGAAACAAATGATTTTCATGGAAACCGTTTTCTTTTGAAAGCAACCAAAAAGTGCTGAGCACATAGAAACTTCTCTCAGGTGACTGCACATCACACCATTGAAAGAAAACTGAGTGCATGTCAAGCCCAAGAAAAGTTTACTTTGACAAATCTAAAATATAATTTTGAATGACACAGACATGCATAAGTAATATGTTTGGGAGTTATTGTACTAATTGCTTTTTTGGAAGGAAGTGCCTCACAAAGACTGAAGCTACCAGTGATCCACAGTGGTATAACAGAGATAAACTAATAGACCCATTGCATGGTTTTAATGTCTCTATGTATTGTGCCGTGCATTTGTTTTTGTCTGATAATGATCTTCCTCTGTTGGTATATAATATAAAAAATAACAAAGAAACCCCTTGTTTGTATAGTTGGGTCAAAACGTTCTACAGTATCTTTCCAAAAATTACTTAATTGTCTTTTTAAAATGACGAGTTTATTAAAAATAAATACCATTTCAAAGGTAATATTGTAAATGGCCATACAACTTAGTTTAAAATTAACGCAGACGACATTTTGCATTACAGTATATACTTTTTTGCATTATGTACTTGTATAGAATAAAATCATTTTAAAAGACACCATTAAAAAAATACTATAAATAAAGTTCTTAACAACATATAGGCCTAATGACTATAGTTATGTAAGAAAGGGCCTCTGACTTATTTAAGTGTGTAGAATTGTTTCAGAAATTTCAGGGTAGATATAATATATAAATATACATATTATACTTATATATTATAGGGGCAGTGGTGGTCTAGTGGTATAGGGCGCTGGATCGCTGATCCAAACGTTGGGGGTTCGAGTCCCACGCTCCACAAGGTTGTCCACAAGACACCCCCCCCCCCCCCCCCCCAAGTGCAGCTAACTGGGTTATCAAAGGCGGGCCATGTCTCTCACTGTCTATGGTGAGAGGCATGTAAAAGAACCGTTGCTGACTTTTGTAAAGAATAGGCTGCAAAGTCATCAGCGTGTTTCTGTCCCTTGCTAAAAAGGGTTGTGACAGGAAGGGCATCTGACATAAAAACCTCTGCCAAATCAAACATGTGAATCAGATGATTCGCTGTGGCGACTTCCGAGTAAAAGGGAAAAAGCCGAAAGGAAGACAGACAGACTTATATAATATATTATATAGGAGCAGTGGTGGTCGAGTGGATAGGGCGCAGGATCGCTGATCCTAAGGTTGGGGGTTCAAGTCCCCACAAGGTTGTCACTGTCCCCCCCCCCCAGTGCAGCTAACTGGGTTGTCAAAGGCAGGCCATGTCTCTCACTGTCTATGGTGAGAGGTTCATGTAAAAGAACCATTGCTGACTTTCGTAAAGAGTAGCTGCAAAGCCGTCAGCGTGTTTCTGTCCCTTGCTAAAGGGTTGTGACAGGAAGGGCATCTGACGTAAAAACCTCGCCAAATCAAATGTGCCAATCAGATGATTCGCTGTGGCAACTTCCGAGAAAGAGAAAAAGCCGAAAGAAATATAATGTATTATATAATAGCTGTGAATCTTCACAGCTGTGACCCGAGAGTTTGGTCCTCTATTGTCACGCATGCCAGAGCTGATATACTGTATATTCCTAGTGAGTCTGATACAGTGGGAAAAGTCATTGATTTTTCCGTCTTTCCTTGACCTTTACTGAAAGTCATGTAGCACATCAGTGAGCCTTTTAGTTTCATCTATGCTGAATAATTTAGGTTGAGCAGAGTTCCTCTGAGTGCTGCACTGATTTTCCTACCTCGGCGGATTCTAATGTGACACTGAAAATGCGTAGCCAGTTGCCTGCTTGCTGGAAACTGTTCGAAACAAGGTGAAAGTGCAACTCTAATAGTACATTTGAACAAAAGGTTAAATTTAAGCAGGAACTCATTCGATCATGGATTTGAAAATATATTAAGCTGACGTTTTCCTTTACATCATCAGTTGCCTGACCGGGATTCCGTAAATCAGTGAGAAATTCTTTAGCCTTGACACCAAGGGTGTTTTCTTAAAAGAATTCCTAAAGAGTGCGAGTATGTGGGTGTTGTCATAACACTCATGCTGTTGCTAGGCTTTTAGGCTCCAACCAATAACCAAAGACTTGCGTGAAAGCACAATGATTAAAAAGGTTAGTTTTAATGTAATGTACAAGGTGTCAGCCAAATGTTATACTGTACATGTAAATGTAAATCTAGTACATGAACCTAACCCAACCAAAGTCAGGTGCACTGAGCCAAAGCTACCATATATTACACAGGCATGTCAATTGGGTTCCAGAAAAACCCTGCATGGCCCAGCTTATCTTTGTTGAACAGAAGTGGCTAGATTAGAGAAGAAATTGTGTTGCAGTTTCCTATTACAAGAGCAAAGGTTTATGGGGCAAAACCTACAGGGAGCCAGCTGAGATTAAATTACACAGGGCCGGGAACATCAAATACCCGAGGACAGTGAAGGGAGGAATGGTCTCCACTGCCACCCATACATTCATACAGGGAAGCACGAGAACAGCAAATAAAATCCATCAATACTTCGCCTGCTTGTGTTCCAGTTGTCCTCGGTGACAAATTATTCATTGTGCAATGGGTTTTGTTGCAACAGAATCACTTAGCCATTGTGGGCTCTACCATTGTGTACTGTGTACTCCGCGAATGGCGATGGCGTGAACAAGAAAAAAGGAGCATTTTCGAACAACCGGTGTTTCGTAAGTCTTCGTCATACCATACCTTCTGTTTTGAGCCTTCATAGTGTGGGAGTATAGATGTATTGAACTTCCTTGTAATTACATAATTAGTTGTTATAGTATGCTATAAAAGACAGTGATATATTTAGAAGACACACATAGGGCACTGTAATCAACTGGTCTACAGTACAGGTAGGAAACAAAAACCAACAATCCAGCATTCTTTTAATACGATGCTTGTGAACGTCACATGACAAGTGACAGTGTTGTCATGTGACTGCCAAACACTTGGAGTACTCACAAAAGACTTGAGTATAATACACGTCCACATGACCTATAAATAGTTATTAACTCTGTGAAACTGGATTTTCAACATCTACCTGCATGCCACACAATTTTTGGAAGGACAACAAACCGCCCCAACTGTTCAGTATTGGTTTGTCACACCTCATTCCTTATAAAGGTCACTTCATTGAGAACACTGACGTGAAAAGTCACCGCCCTTTAAAAATGCATGTCATCCTCAGTATTGCCTGAACAAGTCTGAACATGTCTAAAGTGGTGCTTTTGTACTGAAGGTAATTTTTAGTGCCAGCACTGATTAGTGTAAAATCACAACTAGGTGTTTTACAGTTTGGAGTTTCTCTCATGGCTCAACTCTGCCTTGAATGAGGGAAACACCTTTCATGTGGTACCACCCTCAGGCCCCCATGATCGAAACCAAGGCATGCTGGGTCAGATATGCTTATTAGTTTCAACATGTAAATAACTGATTCGTATAACTCCGGTAAAATAAAATGTAAAAAATAATAATAAATCTACAATAGGAGACGTCTATACAATTTATAACTTTACCAGGTTTACATTATCAGCTGGCTTTGAAGCACAGTGATTAAAAAAACAACACACACACACACACACACACACACACACACAAGGCAGCTTTGTGAAAACACTAATCTCAGCTCGCACAAGAGGGGCTTACGCCCAGCTGGGAAAACAAAGCATACATTTCAAGATTAATAGCAAGGTTGGTATGTTCACAACAGTAACAAGCTCTGACAGACTTACGGAGGAGTCGAACACAATGAAGCTGTACATGTGTAGAAAGGAAAAATTAAATAAATAATAAAAAAAAAAAATCAAGTACTTTAAATGTGATCACAATCTGAGTTAAGGGAACTCATGCTACTCACCCTGCTCACGATCAAGGCTGTGCAAAATTTTAATCCATATCCCAAATTATAGGCCTAAATTAAATAAAACTTCCGGCAGTAACCAAAGCCCATACACATATGACATTATCTTTTTATTTACACATGATCTAAATGATGCAGTCAATTAAATTTAGCCTGATTTATCCTGGAAAGTAATCTGAACCATCAGCTTGAAAATACATTCATTGTCACTGAACTGTTTGGAGTGGTCTTAACACCCATGTACCAAGTGTCCGAACACTGATGTAATGCAGGGGGTTTAAAAAAAACCCAAACAACAACAACAAAAAAAACCTGTGACCTCATTCACATTATCCAAGCAGTTTCTTCTTCTTTATACCTCATGGTCCATTTCACTTACATCAATGATTAGCAGTACAGTCAGTCACTAGTCTGGGGAACAACAAAAAAACAAAGCCTTTTGATTGTGCCCTGAATAACTATGCTAACATGCAGTTTGGGTCAGTACCATAACATTCCAAATGACTAATAGAGAATAACCTTCCAGTTGACATGCGGCTATTGGCAATAAAACATTCAGATCAATAGTTCGTGCTGAGTGGACTATCGATCCTTCCCTTGTTTGTAAAACATGACCAAAAAAAAAAAAAAAAGTTGGACGTCACAAAAAGCAGTCCTGAGCATGGTTTCCTCTCACAATTACCCAGCACACTGGTCAAGGTTCTGTTCAAATGACCAGGAGGACGGTTGTAAGTTCAAAAACCAGATCTGGAAGAGAGACACTGTTGGCCTCGGAAGATCCGTAACCGTCAAGTGTACATTCGTAGGTTTCCACCTCACATAAGACATGTTGCGTAAATGCATCGATACGACTTGAATTTGAATTTTATGAACTCCATCATTGTTATCACGCGGTGCTGTCTGGTCACTGTAGAAAATGAATCATGCCAAGAGGACAGTTTTTGACTAAAGTTGCTTTTATTGAAAAAGGCCAGGGTGCAAATATGAAAAAAATAAAGACAAGCATATTTTTTTTAAGCATTTTAATACAAACTTAATATAAACTATTTCAGTCCCTCTTCACGTGTAAGACACTGACTCAAAATACTTTGTTATACTGTATTTTATCAAGTATTGCACAATGTAGGTACAAAATTAATATATGATTACATTGTCCTTATATAGCAAAAAATCTTCTCAACTCTTAACAGAAAATACAACTCTTGTGTTTCCAAAAAAAAAAAAAAAAAAAAAGCAAATATTTTCCTACAATGAACTTAACACTAAAAGTATAGCCTGTACACAATCTTTAGAGTTTTTTTATTATTCATTTTAAAGATGGATTTCCTCAATAATTTTATTTAAAAAAAAAAAAAAAAAAATCTATAACATAAAGCTGCTGCAGCCATCACAGATCACTGGAGTAGTAAAAAGATATAAATGCAATACCGTGTCATAGAAACAATATATATACTCTGATACTTTACAAACTCTGTAATTAAATTATACAATTAGAAAAAAGACCAAGTAACCCCAGATATATATTCATTAGTGCCAATTTCTTAAAAATCAGCCAAGTCTTAACCAACTTGAAAATACTGTAGGAGGCCAGAACTTGAAGCTATTTTTTATATATTTTAGAACTTTTTTTTTAAAACCGTAAAAAAAAAAAAAAGAAAAATTTGTGCTTTGTTGGCAAAAATAGGAAAAATGAAAATGTGAGAAGTACCCAAGCTTGGACACATACAACAAGCTTTTAGTAGAAATAAACACAAGGGGGCACAGAAAGACAACACCCTTGGGCACATGCTCTTTTCGTTTACTAATAGGGTATCCTTTTTTTTTTTTGCTTTCAAGGTTGTTTCAATGTCCTTTGTTAGTGTGCGTCATTTTATCTCCTTTCTTTTGCCAACAGTAATTTATAAATTCTGGATTCATTAGTTAGCCATGACTGGCTGGAATTGCTGGTTAGAATACTGCATGTTGCTTAGGCTGAAGTTTAGACCATCCATGAGAGACTTGTCGTTGAGGCTCCCATAGGCTGCAAACATGTCAAAGGCATTGCTGTACTGCAGAGGGCTGAGGCTGAGTGGATTCTCAGTGTTGAACATCGTGTTGGAGCCGCCCTGGCTCTGGAGGTTAGGGAAAACAAACTCCTTAGCATTAGGAGAAAGCGCAGAGGCCTTCGGCTGCAGCTGTCCTCCAAGACCAAGACCATAAAGAGAATGCATGGAATTGGAAGTAGCTTTATGCTTCAGTAGGCTTGTCACATTCAGGCCCAGATTGGTTGGAGATGTACGTGCCACCTTGCTACCACTGCGGTTACTGTTCTTCATTTTGGTGGAACCGAACTTGGTGGCGGCGAAAGTGGCTGTGGTGAAAGTTAAAGGTTGAGTGGAGCGTGGCATGAATGAGGGGCTGACAGAAGCAGACTGGCCAAATGGTGGCGACGGAGAGCTAGACTCAGATGAGACTCCCACTGGGTCACTGATTGGCATGAAGACCTGAGCATCGGGGTTAAAACTGTTCCTGATCTCCTTGTCCAACTCAGACCCGTTCTCGCCGTTATCGTCCATGTAAAGCACCTTGATGGGTCCCTTCTCCCCGATCTGGTAGGAGACCTCAAACGGGTCGATCCACACACTGAGATCCTGAGGCAAGTTGTTCCGGATGTCTCCGATGTCAATCCCACTCTCTTTGGCTGCTTCTTCCACTACAGTGTCGACCTTCTCCCCAACATGGATACACCTGAACCCAGACCCTTTGTATGGCTTGTCAGGGTACCAGTGACCTTCATACTTCTTTTTTAACTGCCGTTCGAGCTCTTCGGCAAAGATGTTCACCCGACGACGGGGGAGTTTGTTGTACAGATAGGATATGATGAAGTTGAGAGCTACTTGGATTTCAAGCTGCATAGCTGCTTCACAGTCGCAAGTGAATGTGTGCGCCTTCGAGTGCTGATCAAGCCGAGCGTTGCAAAAACCTCCTAGGCAGTAAGTGATCGGTTTGGGCAAACAAGATAATACGCCAACGATGGGTTTCTCGTTCCAGAGAGAAGAGTCCTCTTTATCCTTAGAAAGGGGGGGAAAAAAGGCAATATTGATAAACCTTCAACCAAGTGCTATCTTACACTTAAGTATCATACAAGAAGGGAGACAATGTTTACACGGATCAGTAAAAGGGTTCGGTCCTGAATGCTAGTCCAGCAGGGACTGAGACAAGCCTCCTCCTCCTCCTCCTCCTATTCTTTCAGCTTTATTAAATAATCGCTTCGAACCGATCCAGACAAGCGACAAGAAACCCTTGCATTACTCGACCCAGTGAAAGCAACCGGCTGGTTCCGACAGTGCACTGTAGGGCTTTTCTTCACGATGCGACACTGGGAGATGACATTGCGCAATAGCTTCAGCGATCGGGTTTCCTCCACCTAGCAGCCAATAACATGGCGAAGTGAATGGGGTGTAGCTCAAATACACCAGAGCTTACCAAATTAGTACAGTAAGCGCTTCTTCGAATAGAAACCACACAATTTGATCCAAATCACGGTCATGAACACGGTTATTTTCAGAACCTGCTGGGATCGCGTTCCTCGATCTCGAGTTTAAATAATATTTTTCCTACATAAACATCTTGTTGTGTTTGCCTTTCTACCAGAGAAATTCAGCCAGCCTTTTTTTTTTTTTTTTTTTTTTTGCTGCCCCTATGTTCCCTGACACACACACAAAACACAATTAAAAGCATATACATACACACACTGTGGGTATATAATTAATTAATTTATATATATATATATATATATATATTTATATATATCACACACACTCTCTCTCACACACACACACTTGGGATTTAATTCTCGTAGCTGCTGCTGTTCATGACGCTCAAGCACTCGAATCCTACCGACCGGATCAAATCAATTATCAAATACTGGGTCTAAATAAGCGATGAGCCCTGATCACTCCCTTCTTTTTTTAAACTTCGACTTATCTAGCACTGTAGCTAAGCTAAGAGGCTTCTGTGAGAGGAGGATGAAGAAGGGAAAAAATGCTGGCAAATTAGCAGAGATCTATACAGCTCACTCAACATTACCAAAGCTGGGAGATTATCTCTCCTCGTGCTGTAAACCTGAGTATACTTCCTCAGTGTGTATATTTTATATATATATATATATATATATATATATGCGCGTGATTACTACGCACTAGCAAAACTAGCTGATATCTAGCAAGAGCGCCGGACTGACAGCTCGAGCTGGAAGAATTTAATCAGGATCACTAGATAGAGACATACACGTATCATAGCTCGCTGGACTGACTAAATTTCGTCGCTTTTTCTGCGTGTTAACGTTCAACTAGAGCTGGTACTCACATGTACGCGCACGAGTCCGTTGGAGATTCCGGATGTAGTCGGTTAGTGGCTTCCGCAATGATCTCGAGCTTAACTTCGTCGAGAGAATTGGTTTATTCCAGTTACAGCGCACGCGCTTTTCTGTTCCTGTTCTTTTTTTTTTTCTTTCCTTTCTTTACTTGTTCGTTCTCAGACGGGTCAGTTTGCTTTTTGACATGCAACCTGACTCCCCCACTGCCCGGGAGTTTTTTACAACTCTGCCCTTTAAACCAGTCCCAGAGTCGCTTTATAGCAAATCCTCGGCTCTGGAGCTGAAGTGGGCGGATGCATAAGAACACACCCCCGAACGCGCCAACGATTGGACCGTTTTAGCCTGCGTCGCGAACCTTACGTTAGCGGTCATTGGCTGTTGAGAAACGTGTGGAGTGGAAAAATCACTCAGGACAACCCATACCGTGATTTGACCAATTAGCGACAAGTATATTGGAGCTGTTAGTTATGTATTAACATTGTTTCTGTGCCTACACAGGGAAACTCAGTGAAGTAGGAAAGGCATCTCGTGCTTTTTTTCCACAATGGAAAAAAAAACAAAAATGAAAAAAACAAAAATGTCTTGTCATATTACCCATATAACTATAAATCGTCTTTTATAGGTGCATATTTATAACAGAAATGGAGGCGATTCTTTTTAAAATAGAATGCATATTAAAAACATTTAAATAAAATAATTCGGTATATATTAAACCTACTCGTGCCCTTGAGTGTTTTGTCTTGGTGGGTGGGAACGATAAAAAGTCGTAGCTATTGGCTGATGGATGTCGACGTCATCGTGGCCCCTCCTTGTTTTGACCGACGAAACCATGGCTACGTCCCAGTGAGCATACTACCATACTAATGAGTATGTTCTAAAAGTACGGAAATATGTTTATTTATTTTTAAAAAATCACATGAGAAACAAACGTTTTATATGGTGTTTCTTTTACTCCTTTCTTTTCTATTTGCATTGTGTAAACAATCATTTGTATTAATTTACTTTGATGTTCTCTTTTTCCTTTTAGCATAGCCACGACGACTGCACACTGAGACAGGGATTACCGGAGAGACCCTGAAATAATATTCACCATGATATAACATAAACTATTTGCGTTTGTGACAGGTAACAGGTTCATTAACAGGCTTCGAAAACAAGACATATCAGGGAATATATATGAAAAACAAAATATTTTCTTAGGAATATTCAGAAGAAGAAAAAATACAATTAATACCGCTAGGTGTTATTTTGATTTTGATTGGCTGCTTTGGGTTGCAGGGAATCTTGAGCCTATCTCAGCTGTCACTGGGAGAAGGACACCCTGAACAGCTTGCCAGACCATGGCAGGTCTAGCCATGCAACACAACCATTTATATATATATATATGGCGTAGTGGTTAGCTATGGCGTAGTGGTTAGCACGTCCGCCTCACAGCAAGAAGGCCCGGGTTCGATTCCCGGCCTGGGCGTTTCTGTGTGGAGTTTGCATGTTCTCCCCGTGCTTGTGTGGGTTTCCTCCGGGTGCTCCGGTTTCCCCCGCAATCCAAAGACGTGCACTGTAGGTTAATTGGCCGTTCTAAATTGACCGTAGTTTCTCTCCTGCAGCGGCACTGGAACCCAGTCGTATCGGCACTTGCCTTTCCATTGGATCCTTCCGGTGGCGCTGAGACAGGGGGGGACTTGCTGCTTGGGTAACAGCCTGTCCCTCATTACTCCCTACCCAGGCTCTGTGCACTGGGGAGTATCACCAGTTGGGATACTGGCCAGAGTGCAGCCATAGTCCTTCGGGACTGACGGAGGCCTACTACTACTACTATATATATATATATATACACACACACACCCTATTTTTTATCACACATACACACACTTTTCTCTCCTAATTTTGTTTTATCTAATTCCCACCCATAAAGTGTAAAGTGTACAAGACGGTGTTGAGGCCAGTGATGTTGTATGGTTTAGAAACAGTGTCCCTGGAGAAAAGACAGGAGGCAGAGCTGGAGGTAGCAGAGATGAAAATATCGAGGTTCCCTTTGGGAGTAACAAGGATGGATAGGATCAGGAATGAGTACATCAGAGGGACAGCCCATGTAAGATGTTTTGGAGACAAAGTCAGCGAGGCTAGATTGAGATGGTTCGGACATGTACAGAGGAGGGATAGTAAGTATATTGGGAGTAGGATGCTGAGTTTGGAACTACCAGGCAGAAGGCCTAGAGGAAGACCAAAGAGAAGATTTATGGATGTGGTGAAGGATGACATGAAGGTAGTTGGAGTAAGAGTACAAGATGCAGAGGATAGGGTGAGATGGAGGAAGATCATTTGCTGTGGCGACCCCTGAAGGGAACAGCCGAAAGGAAAAGAAGAAGAAGTTTTGCCTTCACTATCACACAACCTCCACCAATTAAGCTGGGACGTATGCATGCATGCAAACTGAACACACCCTACACAACCATTTATACTCACACCAACACCTAGGAACAATTCAGAACAGGTACCAGACCATCACAGGTCAACACATACAAAAACACAACCATTCACACTCACACCAAGGGTCAGTTTGGAATTATCAGTTAACCGAATGTTCATGTCTTTCTACTGTGGGAGGTTCCTTACATTAATGTTTACACAACGTTCACACAGATTAATTTTAAGTTTGAGAGAAGATTTCATGCGTATTTACAAAAAAAGAGCATTCATGTACAGGATGTTTTAGAATTAAAATTACATTTGTTAGAAAAGTGTTAGCTTTTCCCAATCTGGAATGCCATAGTCATTCAAACAACCATTCCTTTAATACCTTATGGGGACATGTGCATTAAGCCTGATTTAAACTCAATAAATGTACTGAGAAAATTCCGCTTTGACTTGCTTAGTGTAAGAGTACAGGGCCGAAATCCAGAAGGACTTTGAACCCAGTAGCATATGATTGGATCATTCAGTGGGGTTATAAATGTCCATAATGCAGAGAAGGAGGATCAAGCTACCTGTCTGCTTTATTTATTATCAACCTCTATGGGTACAAGTGGCTGCTGACAAAGTAAGCTAGTGACCTAATCCGTTTGCAATCTGTATTTGGAACATAAAACACAGACTCATTTATGGTGGGGTCAATTTCTAGGCCTTTACCCTCAGTGTACAGTGTTTAAATAGAATCTTGAACATATGTTGTATTCTAATAAACACTGCATTACCCGTGTAATATGTACCAATCAATTCCATTGTATTCATGTTGACAGGATTTGAGACGGGATCATGCGTTTATTTAACAGCACATAGCACAGCAACCACAAATGAAAAACTCAGACCATAAAAAATGGATACTCCACCTCTTTTTGACGTGCACCTGATCTCCATCAACTCTACGTTACGCCCTTGCATTTCTCGCAAGCCACCACACCTGGCTTAACTCTTAACTTAATAACGTAATTGGAAAATTATGTTCAAACATTTTGGACCCTGATTTTTTTTTTTCTTCTTCTTCTTCCTCTTTTTTCATCATTCTCAAATCTCTGCCATGCTTTTTAACCAAAACCATACAAGGAGAAACAGAAGGAGAATCTCTGATATGTTTGGAACAAATATCAATCATGGTGGGCAAAAACAACAGGTAGGGAAAGGTGAGATATAACCCAGATTGGGCCACTACAGGGGTGTGAGTGTCTTTAGTAGCAGGAGCCCAGAAGACACCACATAAGCATTTCCAGCATGACACTGACTCATACAGTGGAGTCATGCCAGCACAGATGGAACATGAAATTTAAAGGTGCCGGCACGTTGTGGCAAAATGCAGAAAAAAATTGAACCAGAAACTTGTTTGTTGACAGTGGAATCATTAGTATTTGATTATTTCATACCCAGATTACAAGATGCAATCTGTTTAGTGAAGAGACAGAAATGTAAACTGATTAATTTTCAGATTAGCATCTAACACAGGCATTTTATAGTACTTCACAAATATGTTGGATTGATAAAGCCATTGGCACGTTTGAGGGTTTTCAGTTCAAAGTATTGATTTTAGTAGAGTCACCTCTCAGTTTTCTCAGTAGAAATGTCAAATGTGGGGAAACTCCATGGATGAATGAGTTTAGAAGATGTCAGGTGTCAAATTGTAAGACATTGCAGTGAAAGAGAAAAGCAACTTTTTGTACCTTGTCAAAAAATGTGTGATTTAAAACAAATTCAATACAAACTTTCCCCAGGGTTGGTGTAATTAAAATTGGGCCCTGCTTCAGTTATGGACCTCATCCAGATGCTTGAAATGAAATTAGTGCAAAACATATGCAAATCTAGCTGTACTGTGTACTGTGTTGCATAATGTTTCTCAACACCTTCCCCTGTACCATGCAACATTAACACTCCTTTTTCATGTCTATTTACTGTGTGGGGATGTACCTGTTTAATAACTGAAAGGGACCGCCACAGGATCACTGCCGTGAATGATCGCTGATATGGTACACGGTTGTATGATAGTATGTTACAGTGGTATGGCAGTTATGTTTTCGCAGTTGCATGCACAGTGATCCCGTTCAACTTTTAATTTAGGTTTTTCTCCAGATGCCCTGGTTTCCTACCACAGTCCAAAGACGGGCACCTTAGACAAACTGAATAGACTCAATCGCCCCTCGGTGAGAGTGTGAGTGTAGACGGCTGTGTTTGAAAGACTCTGCAATAGTGAGCTGTGTGCTGAGCTGGCAGGGATGGGCTTCAGCCTTTCTATGACCCTAATAATAGACCCTAATAATAATCATTCATTTTCTAAGCCGATTAATGCAAATTAGGGTCGCAGGGCCCATCTCTACTGACTCTGAGCACCCTAAACAGCTCACCAGGCTATTGCAAGGCTAATACACAAAGAAACATTCACATGCACTCTCATACATAGAGGCCACTTGCCAATCATCCTACTATGGATGCTTTTGGACTGTGAGAGGAAACTGCAGTACCCGGAGAAAATCCATGCAAGCAAGGGAAAGACTTTGCAACAGAAAAGTCCTGAACCCAGAAATCCAACCCGAGACTTTCTTGCTGTAAGGTGAATGTGCTAACCACGACGTGCCGCCTAATTGATTAATCATTTTTGGAAAATGCGATGAGACGAGACAAAATTGTCAATGTGTTTCAGCAGATGTCCCAAGCCACCATTCGAAATATGCCTCAGGGAGGAAGGCAGGCTTAGAGCTTACAGAAACCTACAAAAAGACGAGAGCTTCCTGATTGCTCTTATACTGATATAATGATGCATTTTGTGGGAAAAAATATTCATATTTTGGATTGGTCATGCAATATTCTTGATATTGAAAAAAAAACCTTTTATAGCTGGATCTGCCCTTCAAGAATCGTTCTCATAGTTAAGTATGACTTTAGTGCCAGATGAGTGTAGTTCCACATATTTGTTGGATTTATGCTAATGTAGTCTCTGTAGGCCTCCTTACCTTTTCATAAAAATGCAAATTTTTTTTTTTTTCAGGCCAGGCCCCTCCACTCTGCCATCAAGAGAAGTCAATGCCACGATTCCGCCTAATGTGACGTCCCTGGTGCTAGATGACTCTGTCTGTCCCTTAAGAAAATGACCTTTAAAATTCAAACAGTTTGTTTTTTTTTTACTACATTGGCTCATATCAATTATGTAAAAGTCTCTCAGAAATCCAGTTTGGTGGGCTATTACTTGCTAAAACGGTGGTAATGACAAAATTAGAACGATTATTTCTGTATTTTTTTCTGGGTGTTCGCTTAGACGATTCTAACCCTTTGCTTAAGGCAGTAGCGTGTATGACAGCGTTTTGGGCCACTTGAGGACACTATCTGACTCACAACATGACTAACAAGAAAATCATATCATAATCCTATCTTTCTAAAAATACTAGAACACAGACCTGGATTATTTGAAAATGTGCAGGGACTGTGGTGGCTGGTGGTATTGTGCTAGATTACCGATCAGAAGGTCAGGGGTTCAAGCCCCACTATCAACTGCTTTGTTAACCCAAGGCAACAAGCTGGGTTATCAAAGGCCGGCCATGTCTCTCATTGTCTATAGTGCGAGGCTATAAAGGGACCATTGCTGACTTTCATCGAGAGTAGGAGGCATAGCTGTCTGTGTGTTTCTGCCCTGCAATGGCCTGGCAAGTTGTCCAGGGTGTACTCTGCCCACGCCCAGAGTTGGCTGAGTAGCAGTTCAGAAAATGAATGAATGAAAGTGTTTGCTTGAAACTCATTTGTGAGGTGTGTGCGTTTACGTTCATAGTGAGGCTAACAGTGTTTTTTCAAAGCTATGAAACTTTTGTGCGGGGTACTGAGCTGTAAAGGAAAACATGCCATCTTACCTGGAGCCTGTGTATGAACACATTTCATGTGCGAACCCAACAGAGATCATTTCATTACAGACTTGGTTATAAAATGGGCTCCATAACATCATATGGCACAAGTAGTGTCAACATGGCCATTAAGTTTTAAAGTACACTCCAGTGTTTACAGCTTCAGCACTACCAACAAGACCTTTTAGACAGGAATTCATGTTGTATCCATGGCAACTATCAATGGTAAAGACAATCTTAGTCCTCTACACAGTGAAACAGAAAGGAAAGCCTGGTCATTTAAATGCTCATCCTCATTGCATAAATGAAACTTATTTGTTGGGTTTACAGGCCAGAAGAAAAGGACAGAAACAAAAGAAGGTGATGAGACATGTTCACTGCCTGGAGATGAGTCATTGTGTTTTGCTTGTCACCTGGAGATAAAGTACGAAGCAGATGGAATATGACTATGATTTCAAACACAGACGCATTGTTTATTGAACAGGGAGAAGGAATGTGCCATGAGAAAACACACACAAGCACTCATCCACCCACACACACACACACACACACACACACACACACACACACACAGAAACTCGTACAGTACATATGCAATAATGTATACGTAGTAAGAAGAGAGACCGAGCTAAATTTCGCTGACAGATGATTCCAGAAAATATAAGAGAAAGCTGATAAGCAGAGAAAGTGAGTAAAAAGCAAAAAAAAAAAAAGTAATGTTGTAATAGAGATTAGTTGACTTCCAGTCTGATTCAGCACCTTAATCTTCACTCTGGCGATTTGATTGGAGACACATGATTCTATGCGTTTCATAACAGTTGTTAAGTTGTTAGTAGGATAATAGCTGCGTTAATGTGACTACTGGTTATAAAATTAATGGGAGTTTTTTTATGTGATGTTTTACAAACTACTCCCTTTCAAAATGCATGAAACCATTCTAGCTTATCTATCAGGGTCGCAGGGAAAGCAGGGAGCCAATCCCAGCTGACCTTGGGTGAGATGCGGGGTACACCCTGAGCAGGACACCTCTGAGCAACACATTCACACAATTTAGCAATTTTAATATTGCCAGTTGACTGAATGTACATGCATTTTGACAGTGAGAGGAAACCAGAGCATCCGAAGGAAACCTACACGAGCAAAGGAAGAACATGCAAAATCTACATGGAGAGGCCATGTTTTGAACCTAGAACCTTCATGCTGTCAGGTGACAGTACTAACACTGAGCCAGCACCCTCCGACCACCAACCCTTCTGCACTAAACGTAAATCAATCATTCATGAAAACCCGATGTAGTGAACGGTGTGTGCGTTTCTGCACAGAAGTTTCCAATCAGAAACAAAACCAAACAAAAAAAGATAGTGAATTGTTCTTTTTCTCGAAATATGTGATCAATGAAGAGGAGTTTTCAGACACCATTGTCACTGACCTTTATTAAAATTTAAATATGACAAGGTAGATATTTAGCAAATACACACAAGACATGTACAGTACACATAGAATAATGTAGTCATTCCTCTCTGAGAGGGTCAAACAGGTAATACTTGTTGTACTGTATTTATGAAATGTGCTGTTAGGAAGGTAAAATGCAATAATCTCTGATACAAATATGAAATGCAAAAGACACATTCGCTCATTAGTATGCATGTAAATCCAGGGATTCTTTGAATCTAAATGGCAGCAACCTCAACTCGTTTACCCACGCACCACTTTTCCGAGCACAGTATTAATAGTCTGAGCAGAGCAATAATATTGTTTGTTTGTGCTGCACACAGGATAATTTGTTCTAATCAACAACAACAACAAAAAAAATACCCCCAAAGTCCAAGCTTAAGAACCTTGTCCTGCTTGTGTATTCATGCTGGCTTTGCTATTAACATGTTTTCCTCTCTACGTGGCGTTAGTCATACATGAGGGAGCACATAACCCAGGTAAGAAATCAATTTGTTCAGCCTGATGTTGGTCAGCTAAATCCATAGCAGGAGGTCATGTCCGGTATCTCATCTCGTCCTGTAATACACACAGCTCAGATATTAGTGCACACCTACAGCATGCCTCGGTTTTAATTCTGTTTGTACACAAATCCTAAAGTAGAGATATATCTGAACTCCTTAATGGAATGGTGTCTAGTTGCATTGCTGAGCTGCACCTTATGTGCTTTGCTCTCTTTTTCAGAATGTCATTTTGGGTTGAATGTAGTTGATATGTGTTTCGGTTGAGAAATGACCTTCTCACTGCATCCTCTCTGATTATTCTTTGAGAGCTTTATATGCTGCCCTTTTTACTGCTAGCATGATGATGAGTATTAATGGTGGGTGGATGTGTGTGTGTGTGTGTGTGTGTGTGCGTGTGCATGTGTGTGTGTGTGTGTGTGTGTGTGTGTGTGTGTATGTATGTGTGTACGTGTACGCACACGTGAATACAGGAGGCAGGAAAACTAATCACCCAGCCTCGGCACTGAGGAAAATGTCAATGTCATTTTGAGATTTATGAGCCATAGAAGGCTGCTCTGGGAGAACAATGTCCTCTCGACTTCATCTGCACATTCAATTAGCCCCTTTTTTGTTCCGACTCACCCTTATAAATCTGTTATTTCTGTTCTACTAGGCCAGAAGGGCAGCATATTGGTCAGACCGGTCCAACCCCTACACTGGCCTAACAGGTTATGGAATTTCAGCGTCATTTTCTGAATGCATTTGTCATGTTTGCCATCATTGTTGTGTTTTTGTCAGAGAGTCATGTGTCAGTAACATGTCATCTTTGGCCAGGTTATATTTGCTGAACTTTTCAACTTCACATGCAATCATTGAATTTTCCATACACCATGGATTTTGATCCATTCTAATTTGTATAGATCTTTTCTGGGCCAAATCTATACCCCTCCCTTGTCTGAGTGCCCTAAAGGCTTCTCTGCACATGTTAGGGGTACTGCGAGCTCTACGAGCTGATCTCTGTCCAGTAGTCCCTTAGTAAATCAAAAACCTACTAGGAATGTCACGGTGATGTGCTGTCCGTTCCCACGTGGATGTCAAAATCCATTTATCATTGATGGGACAGACTCCATTGGGAAGTCAAAGAAGTTTCCTTCCTCCATATTCACACTTTCTCATAGCAATGCATTGCTGTGGGTCAACTGAAAGGAAACACAACCCTTAGAGACCAAAACATTCAATAAAATTCAAAAAAAAAAAAAAAAAAAATTCTATGTGTGAGCTATGTTAGCTTGTGAGCAAAGATTACTCCAACAGAAACAAGTCCTTATTTTCATCTATTCTGGCTGAAGATCAGTAGTAACATGCGTAGTTTGTTGAACACTTATTTGAGTGTTTGAGCAGCTACACACAGTCATCTGTTTTGCGTGAAGCTGCAGGTGCTAAACAGTGCTACACTTGATATAAATATTTCATCCTGAAGACAGAAAAAGCAAAGACTTCAGAGAGCCAAGGCACTTCTTGCCGATATCTCAAGCTGCATCAACAGAATTGCTTAGAACCTTCATGCTTCTTATTTTATTCTTTTTTTTTTTTTTTGGGGGGATAAAAAGTCCAATAGACAGAGTGTTCACTGTGAGGTGAAATGACATTATTGATTCACAGCAGTGCTTTGTAAATAAAGTAAATACACAAGCATTCAGCTTGTACACAATGTATTGTGGTGGCTATCCTGAAACAAATCATACTTATGGACATACAGAGTGTATTTTAAGTATGTAGGGAATATTATTCCTCTTAATATTATTGTTGTTGTTTAAATTTATGTTTGTGTGTCTGAGAGTCACATAGTGTTTGAATAAATATTTTCAGGTCCACATTTTTTGTGAGAAGAAAATCTACTGATATTGGTCCAGTAATCAGTTGTTATTAAAGCTATATTATGTAACTCTGAAGGCCAAAAAACCGTATCAAAATAACCAGCTTGTTTCATCCACAGCCTGATTACATAAAGCTTCACATTATCAAGAATTATATATTTCTGATAGCTCAATAAGAACATATTACTGTATATATATATATATATATATAGTAAATATGCCCACAGACATTTAATGTCTTAGGCTGTGTCTGAAAATCTATACCCTGCATACCGACCCAGTATACATGGTGTCCTGCAAACTACTCCCCATCCTGTCTGTCTCTTCACATTCTACATCACAGGGGCTGATCCGAGTAAATTCGATAAACCAGCTACTTCTCAGTCATATGCTATCAAGTGGCTTGGCTAATGCTTGCTGTATAAACATCATCTAAACAGTATCTAGCCTTGCTAGCAGCTGTGCCATTCAGTTACATTAGGAAGCTAGTCAGCTAACATGTGTGAACGGTTTAATGCACAAAGCATATGTGGTTGAGAGTCCATGGGAGCGAGTCAGCTAGTAGTCATATTTTTTATGGTATTGTTCTGTTAAATAAACAAATATAAAACAAGAAAATGTATGAAAACATGTTACAGCAAAATATGCTACTGATTCTTCACATGAATGATTTGTTTATTTTAATATTTATATTTTAGCTGGAGTCAAAAACTCTGTCTACCATTATTTATTTATTTATTTATTTTTGTTTGATGTGGAAAGTTGAAAATCACCTGACAAGGTGCTTGAGTATTAACCTGGAGATCGCAAGTTCGAATCTGGTTTCATGCACATGTCCTTGGCTGAGAGCCCATGGGGGGGGGCACATATGCTCACTTCCTTCTCACTCACAGTGATAATCAGCCAATCATGGGCGCCTGTGAGCTCATTTGTACAAGGGAATGGACAGTGCTTTCCCTCTGAGTGTGTTAGACCGTCCCCAAATACGCATGCGCCACAGTTTGAAAAGAGGCCTGTGGCTAGCATTGCATGTCATGAAGTGTGCATGATTTCAACCTCCCTGGTCTGTGGTAGTCATGTGATAGAAAAGGCAATATATGATGGGTGGGCATTGGATATGACTGAAACATTAAAATTAGGGAGATAAAATGGGGGGGGGGGGTTCCCCCAAAAAGGGAGAAAAAAAAATCACCATTTTATACTATGGGGTCCCAAAGATGTGTTGTGTGTTTATATACTATAGATTTTCATCTACTTCTCATCTACTTAGCACTGTGTATTCGGATCAGTATGCAAGCAGTATTCAGTATCAAGTTTCAGACCCGGCCTTAAGTCATTTATCATACACTGGTGATGTTCCTGTATAAGTTGTTGGTATAGAAATGATGACATGAACATGGCAGAATGGTTGCGTAGTTGGTAGCACGTCCGCCTCACAGCAAGTAGGTCCTGGTTTGGGACTCGATTTCTGTGTGGAGTTTGCATGTTCTCCCCATGCTTGCAAGGGTTTCCTCCGAGTTTCCTCTAACAGTTCAAAAACATACACAGTAGATTAATTGGCTTTCCAAATCACCCCTAGGTGTGAGTGTGAATGGCTTTATGAGTCCAGGGTGTATCCCGCCCTTTGCCCAGAATCGTCTGAGATGGGCATGTTTACTCAGTAAACATTAAGGAAAGTACCCTTTTTGCATTTATGATGCCTATCAACTGAAAAGAATAAAACAGAAAATTATAAAGAATCTAATACAGTACTTTATTCATCAGATTCAAAAGGACAACTGTGGTGAACATTAACATCACACTCTTTCACCACAAAATTCATGGTTTAAATTTGCATCCAGCTGTGGTAGTGTTTGCATCGTTTTTCATTTTCTGTCTGCCTCAGGCTTATCTCATCTTGCCAGATGATTACGGGTTTGTGCCATCTTAATATTTGTCCATAAACAAAATGGATTTGTGAGGTCCTAAGGTGTATGGCAGTCTGTGGAGCATGTGAAAGGAGCTGTGCGAATGACCCATCAGCAGAAAAAGACTGATCATAATACAATTCAAGATGGTCCGCAGCACAGTTGTTCTTTAAATGAGGTCGCTCAAGATTTGGCTTGAAAAGAAAGAGTGCAGATTCATGGTATTTATTATTAATTTATAACCCAAATACCAAAAACACTATGACACGGTGTAAAAAGTAAAATATAAATAAAAATTTAACCTTATAATCGACTGACCTCATAAACCCATGTTTTATTCACAACTGAACATTTAAAACATAAAATTTTAAAAGCAAGACATTTCATTATGTTATGAAAGAGACAAGGCTGAAAATCAATTCTGGATCTGTGTGATCTTTGGACCCCTCAGGTAGCACGACATTAAAAAGAGACATGTCTCTGTCATGGACGTCACTGCATGGCTCAGGAACACTTCCAGAAATCATTCTGTGAATACCTTTGTATTTACAAATTTCCTTTACAAATGAAATTGTAAATCTGATGACTCAAATATTTTGAGGTCAAACTAAAAAGTGTATAGAAACCAGAATGTTATTAAGGTGGCATGGTGGTTAGCACATCTGCCTCACAACAAGAAGGTCCAGAATTCAGATCCTGGCATCAGCGAGAGTGTTTCTGTGTGGAAATGACATATTCTCCCCATGGTTGCGTGGGCTTCCTTTTTGTACTCCAGTTTCTTCCCACAGTCCAAAAACATGCACATTAGTCAAATTGGCTGTTCCAAATTGTCTGTTGGTGAGAATGCGAGTGTGAATGGTTGTATGTTTTGGCCCTGCGATGGCCTGCAAGCTATTCAAGGTGTACTGCACCTTTGCCAAGTGTCTGAGATAGGCTGAAGCCTCTCCATGACCCCAATAGGAATAAGTAGTTTGGCAAATGAGTTAGATTGTGTGAAAATGTATTATCTAGGCAGTTAAAATAAATTCAGGAGCCAGGTTATTTTCCAATTTCTAAGACTAAACAAGAGTTATTCATCTCTATCAAATGTGCTGAGGCTAGTATTCGTACAATAGTGTGTAGGAGCCTGTGCATATATTTGTATGGATTGACTCATACCTCAATATCCTGCCTTTCTTTGGTTTAATCCAGTGCTTCTCAAATAGTGATGCCAGAGGGCCGCGGTGTGGTGCCGGGCTTAGCGCGTATGACACTGGGGAACATGCTTTTCTGGACTAGTGTACGAGAATGAAGTAGGGGGCAGTGGTGATCTTGTGGTATAGGGCCCTTCCCTGCCCCCCCCCAGTGCAGATAACTGAGTTATCAAAGGTGAGCCATGTCTCTCACTGTCTAAGGTGAGAGGTATGTAAAACAAAATTGCTGACTTTCGCAAAGAGTAGGCTGCCAAGCTGTCTGCGTGTTTCTGTCCTTTGATAAAAGCGTTGTGTCAGGAAGGGCATCTGACGTAAAAACCTATGCCAAATCAAACGTGCGAATCATTCGCTGTGGTGACCCCTGAGAAAGGGAAAAAGCCAAAAGGAAATCTCATCTGTACGAGAATGAAGAGTAATTACACCTCCACTCCACTAGTTGGCAGTGGCACTCTCATTGTCACGCTATGGTGTAGCGGTTTTTCGCACGAGCAAATGATATGAAGCGCAGTAAACAACCTCTCAAGAAACAACATGGAAACATTTCTAACAGGAACAAAGAGAAAGGTAGAGAGAGACGGAGATATTAAGACATAAGTAAGTTGAATGAGTTTAAATAAGGATGTATTTTTTTATTATTTCAGGCACATTGGTGCACATTAAATCTTTCCTGTTACAGATTAAAAAACAATGCTAATGAAGTTTTTCTTTAATTGTAAGTTAAACTATATTTCTTTCTTTTTTGTTTTTAATGTTAATAAAGATACAGTGTTATGCAGAGGTGTACTAATAACAATTTTATAGACAAATAATACGATTTATAGTCGCTTGCGGGTCGTTGGGAATGTTTTTTCTTCCGAGAGGGGGCGCCACAGAAAATAATTGAGAAGCACTGGTTTAATGTTGGAACCTTCGAATTAATCATGTATTATCAATAGCTGGAACTTGATTAGGTTTTCCATTTTGCTTTCTGCCCCAGCAAGTATACTGAGGTATACAGCTTGTCGAAGAGGACATCTGGAGTCACTCATTCCTGTATATTGTTATATTCACCATACAGTCTATGTCTTGGTTTATTCAGCACACTAAATCTTGCTACATTCAGTGAAATGGTATTTCCAATATGTCCCTTTCATAGAGGTTGCGGGAGAATGGCAGCTGAACAATCACATGCTATTCAGGATTAGGCCACATGCTGTGCAAAATATTGTCTCTCAATTGCAACAGCACTAGCAAAGTCTCTGTCTTGTAATGGGCTAGGGTCCAACCAGGTTGTTCCTCTTGCAGACTCCTACCAGGCTGTGCGACAAACTGCAAGTGATTCGCAAGACTCCAGTATGAATTTAGGAGGATGGCGAAATTACTTTGTTCATCATCACATCCATAAAATTGCACTGTCAATGACCGCGTAATAAAACCTTTTTTTATGTTTATAGCCTTTATGTATCCATCTAACATATATAATATAAAAAGAGAATGATCTCAGGTTTACTTGACTGTGTTAGATTTGGTGAGGTTTCAGCTTTATTCCCGATATGCTGCAGGTCCATATGACCAACGAAAAGGGAGGAGCAGCTTGCTGCCACAGTGGGTCATCTGCACTTCCTCTGCTGATACCGAGCCCTCTGAGAGTTCACCGTCTGTTATCACACGCCTCACCTGCCATGCTGGCTGCTCAGCCAAGCTGAGGCCACTCTAAGTGGCTGCAAGAGACAACCGCATCTACAGTGCTGAAATTCTGACATCCACCAATAAAACGCATGTCATTGATGTCACTTAGGTGAATGAATGAAAGCAAACACAGTACATGATGTGATTGTCACTGGGAATGTTACAGTGCATAAGTAATGTGGACCTGATGGTAATTTTTTTCAGAACTCAGGGTCTTGAATCATTAATTGAAAGATGCAGACTATAACTGATGAATTTTTCTGATTTTATAGCCTCATGATGGTGTGCTGCTTCACTGGCAGTCAGACAGTTATAGAAGAAAGTACACAGCTATTAATTAGAAAAACACTGTCAGGATTCAGTTCATTTTATAAAATGAGGTGTGAAAGCAATTTGGTTTGATTAACACTGGAAGGAAGACAAATGGGGGATTTTAGATTTTTATGACTTAGTTTGACAGAATGTGCCAAACAGGAATAGGAATATCTCACAGTTTTGGTTTTGTGGGGTCCTTTTGGTTTCTGACACTGCTTTTCAATCAATAGATGCTGAACCAGTTGTGTTGCATTCAGGTCTCTTTGAACCACAGTCCCAGATGGGACTAATTGGTTCTGAGCAGGACCATTGCAATCAAGAATGTCATCAACGAAGGCACAATGCACAACAGAAGTAAACAGTAGCAGTAAGATAGCGGGTAATTAATTAATAACCCTACATAGTCTAACCTACATAGTAATTAATTACCCTACACCAGGGGTCGGCAACCAGCAACCTCTCTGGTGCGGGTCCGTGGCTTTTCAAAATAATGCTGTACTTTACGGTCTTTCACCTGAATGATGGGAGACTCTGCCTAAGGCAGAGTCCTGCAACGGTCGGGTAACCAGTGGGTACCCTTCCAAAAATGCTCTTTTAGGGTTGAAAATTATATAGATGAAAATTAACGGTCACGGGTGTGGGCGAATATTTATTTGGTGTGGGCGGGGTGATTCTGTGTGTTGTTATGGACATGCCTATGGTTAATCAGCTACATTGAGACTCTCAGTGTTTTTGATCTGCTGTGGTGATGGATTTCCAAATTCTTATGCTCATGGCAAGGAGTGCTCTCTTCATCCCAGCAGAGCAGCGAGCGAGAGAGATTTTTTCCGCCGCCGGGGTTTGTAATCCAGGAATGGAAATCACAGCTGAAATAAGAGATGGTGAATGAGATTTGTTTATACACAGCAATCTCTGAATTAAATAACTCTCCTACCAGTGACAAAACAAAAAACTGGGTGTGGTTCAGTCGCCACTCTGAAAATGGGTCGGTCAGTGCAGCATGAAGCATTAATATTATTTAAAAGAATGTTGAGCAGACTCCTTCTTAAAATAAGTCTTCATATACCTTTCTGTGTTGCTGTCATTTTTTTAAATTAAAACTATGATAAAACAACATTAATATAACGAATAAATCCCACAAAGGGATGGTGAGGTAGACTACCCAACCCGTTAACACATCTGGCTGCACCCAGTCCCTCGCTTCGTGGGACAGATATTCTTTTTTATATATAAAAATACAAGAAGGACACGAACACATTCATTCATTTTCTGAATCACTTAATCCTAATTATGGTCGTGGGGAGGCTGGCAATTTTTTTTTTAATCTAAATATTTTTGTTGAAAGCAGAATTGTAATTTAATTGTCTCTGTAGTCGTTTAAATCAATGCAGCACATTGTTGTTTTATATTAACACGAAGTAAAAATGGGGAAAACATTATATGCAGTGTTACTTTATTTTAAATGTCAAAAAATGTTTGTGGCTCCCAGTGTTTCCTCTAATGTGGAAAACGAGTCCAAATGGCTTTTTGAATGGCAAAGATTGCCGACCCCTGCCCTCCACGGACACAGTCAGGTGGGTCAAAATGGAAAAATCTGCAGTTTTCAAATCTAAAATACTTTATTGGGGTAGCATAGTGTTTCTGTGTTGAGGTTGCATTGTCCTCCCTGTGCTCGCGTGGTCTTTTTTCCAGGTACAGTACTCTCGTTCCCCCCACAGTCCAAAGACATGCACATTAGACTTCTTGGCTGTTCCATATTGGCTCTAGATGTGAGCATGAATGGTTGTGTGAGTTTTGCTCCTGCAATGGACTAACAAGCTGTTCAGGGTGTACCCCACCTTTGCCCAGTGTCGGTTGAGATAGACCCCAGTCTCCCCCTAGTACCATAAACAGTTTGGCAAATGATAAGAGAGTGCCTATGTTCCCACAAATCTCTGACTACATGCATGATTACGTTTGCACCATTCTCTGTCTTTACTACATTCTTACTATGATTATCAGATCACACTATAATCACACACTATGATGTGCTTATGACGAGTCACTGTGTCTGCTCTGTTACATATACTGTACCAGAGACGGTGCTTTTTCATTCATTCTGAACGTTTCGTTGTGTCTGCATCTATGTTCAACAATTCTGTGCCACAATTGTACTACATAATAGTCTTACTAGGATTTAGTTACATCAGTGATACTTCAAGTTCCTGTTGCATCCTGATTCGACTACATCCAGGCTATCTTTTTCTTAGTTGACGTGATCAATGCTCAGGGTGATCTTACTATGTTCTTATTGGACTCTACTGTGTCCCTACTAGGATCAACAAATTTTTCATTGCATTCTTCCATGTTACATTCTGCTTCTTCAAACCAACACACCCACTGATGTTGATGTGGTTTGCACTGGAAAAACCAGCTATGTTTTACTTTCAGCTGAGAGCCAACATTTCAGGTTCCACTTTTAAAAAAAAAAATTTATTTTTTTTTATTTTTTTTTTACCTCAAATTTTATTTTCTTTCATGTTTCAATTTATTTTTGGTCAAATGATTCTGCTCCCAAGAATTGGTGTGCAAACAAGAACTCATTCCCATTTGATGAAAAAGAGGTTTGTGGTTTATTTGCATAAATAATTATGTATCAGTGGGAGCAATGTTGTGCAGTAGTTAACACTGTTGCCTTACAGTGTGAAGGTTCAGGGTTGGAATCTCAACCAAGTGCCTTTCTGCGCAAAATTTGCATATTCACCCAATGTTAGTGTAGTTTTCCTCTGGGTTCTTCAGTTTTCTCCACAGTTCAGTGATATGCACATTATGTCAAATTGCTCAATAATTGTTTGTGTCTGTGTTAAACTTGCAGAAGACAGATGATCTGTTCAGGATGTAGTCTGCCTCTCCCCAAAAATCAAATTGTATTAGCTCCAGCTTTCTTTACAACCCTGACAGATAAGCGGTATAGATAATGGATGGATGGATTAAAAGTTCTCAGAAGTTTAGTAAGACAAATATGAATGTATATTGGCTTTTATATCAAGCAATTTAAGGGAAGGTTGTTGCATGCTGTGGTCGTT
This sequence comes from Plotosus lineatus, assembly GCA_024760905.1. Classification (NCBI taxonomy): domain Eukaryota; kingdom Metazoa; phylum Chordata; class Actinopteri; order Siluriformes; family Plotosidae; genus Plotosus; species Plotosus lineatus. The sequence continues at coordinate 38,323,726 of CM045730.1, read as the reverse complement.
ACTGGGAATGTAACCATGTACAAGTGATGAACTTTCAATGGAACAGTGTTCTGGACACAATGAAAAGTTATTTCAAGCTCCTTTGACCAAAATCAACTGACTTGTTTTTCTATTTTAATATTATGATAGCCCAGTGAACTGGGATTGACATTGTTCCAATAATGACAAGCAACAAAAACATCAAATGCTAGCAAATTATTAACTCTGAAATCATCAATGGACATTCCCACATCTGTCATGGACTGGTGTTCCATCATGACTGTATTTCAGCCTTGTTCCTTGTGTACTTGGAATCAGCTCTAAATCTACTACAACACTGAATGAGATATAGTATTGCGGTTACTGAAGATGAATGAACTCGCTTACAATATTGACCTTGCATAAAAATATTGGTGACTTAAAAGATTCATTCATTCATTTTCTGTTACCGCTTAATCTTAATTAGGGTCACGGGGAGGCTGGCGCCCATCCCAGCCAACTCCAGGCGAGAGACACCCTGGACAGCTTGCCAGGCCATTGCAAGGCAGAAACACGCCGACGGCTTTGCAACTACTCTTGTCGAAAGTTAGCAATGGTTCTTTTACATGCCTCACACCATAGACAGTGAGAGACATGGCCGGCCTTTGATAACCCAGTTAGCTGTACTGGGGAGACAGTGACAACTTTGTGGAGAGTGGGACTCGAACCCCAACCTTTGGATCAGTGAGCCAGCGCCCTATACCACTAGACGACCACTGCCCGTCAAGTTAAAAGATAGTTCACCAAAATATAAGTGATCTTTTATGGTCCCCTAACATCAGAAATGTGTAGAAAGGAGTTGTGATGTCTATACAGTTTACCTGATGTGGGCATTCATAATAGGAAATGTTAATACATAGCAGTTTTACCGAACAGCTCTATGAAACCCAGCACACTAGGGTACAGTACAGGGACATTTTGTTCAATCATATAATACTGTGCATTGTGTACTGCACTATATATATGTTTTTTTACTGTCGAAGCAGCAAAAGTTTCTTTTTACTTTATAATATTGCCCTGATGCACAGCTTTAGATGTGCATAGCTGTTTGTTCACATGATAGTCTGTTCCCTCTCTCTTTAAAACAGGAAATACTTAAATTAGAGTTGCTTTGTTGGGAGGTGTGTACAGTGCTGAGCTATAAAATAGCACATCTCACATGACTGTTGACCAGACCTGCCTTAATAACCACCCATGACATGAGCTTAACACTAGATCCTTTTCACATAAAAAGCAAAGCTTGGTTAATTCACGTGTGTGGCCATGTGAAAGAGGAAGGTTAAGTATTAGCCTGGCTCTAATAGGGGTCTGAGACAACAGTATGTGAGACAAACAGGGTCTTTTTTTTAATGGATAAGTAGCTTTATGAAGCCTGAGGGTCAGCAAGATGCAATTTAGTGTTAATGATCTCTTAAGTTGCATTAGAAAAGCCTGCAGGACCCACTTAGTGCAAACACATAAAAATACATTAATGGTTTTTTTTGCATTTCTGTAGATGATCCAAAACAATATGGGTCCAGTGTACAGCTATTAAGGCAGCCTTTTTCTTTTTCATTCTTGTCTATGCATTAGCTGAATGGACTATTAGCCTGATTAGAATTATAATAAATACCAAAGTTTTGTGCTGGCATGCTGCGCTTTCTTTCATTTTAGCTGGCCATGGTAAAGACAAGACTTGCTAGAGTGCTGATGAGTAAAGCAGTATCCACATAGGAAGAGATGAGCAACAAGTGATTCAAGTGACATGCAAATTGCCTCGCGACAGACGTGAATCTCCCTTATGGCTTGCTCTGTTTCAATTAATAACACTTTCGCATGTTTCCTGCTTCCAAATGTTTCGGAGTAAAACTGTGAGCAATGAATATTTTTTCTGTACAGGAAATGTAGATCTGCAAGCAACATCTGTCTGATTCAGCTAATTAACAGCTTATGTATCATTAGTTTATACGATTTTAAAAACATTTCATTATTATTATTATTATTTTTATTATCATTATTATTATCACATGACAAGTATGCAATGGATGCTCATGTGCATCATAAATCAAAAAGAGTTAAGTGTATATAAATATATCACTTTGCTTCACTTATCCCTTAACATCTGGGGATGTCATTGGGGTGCCTTCATGACAAGACTTGGGCTGATTTGGCCTGGCGGAGCCCATCCCTCTCCAGGTCGGAAACACGCTGACGGCTTTGCAGCCTACTCTTTATGAAAGTCAGCAATGGTTCTTTTACAAGCCTCTCACCATAGACAGTGAGAGACATGGCCCGCCTTTGATAACCCAGTTAGCTGCACTGGGGGGGGCAGTGACAACCCTGTGAGGACTCGAACCCCCCAACCTTAGGATCAGCAATCCTACGCCCTATCCACTAGACCACCACTGCCTGTATATAAATATATACTCATGGGAAATTCCAATTATTTTGGAAACATGGACCCAAACATGGCATTTACGATTATTATCCTTGTAAAATTTCGGTGAGCAGTCATAAAGCACAGGATATTTAGACATGGCAGTAATGAGCTGCTCTTCATGTTGAGGTAGGTACTCACTAAATCATTAACCTCATGTTTGATGTTTTGATATGGAAAATGTTTTGAGGAAATTTGGCTTCATTGTTCCCTTTGGTTCATCGTTTTCTGTTTGGACACAGGAGTCCAGGAGTTCTATTTCATTCATCGATTCTGTTCATTGCTTCTTGTTGTTGATCACTTTCTGTGTGGACACTGGAGTCTATTGTTGAATTGCTGAAGATTTTTCATTGCAAGGGAGATAACTGAAACGGAACAGCATGTTCTGCACAAAGTATTGTTTTCCCTGCTCTCAACACACCAGATTGAACTAAGTTTATTAACGGCCCTTCCTGAGTTGAAGTAGGTGCATTAGAGCAGGAGAAACACTTAAATGTGCAGGACAGGTATAGTCCTGGTCTATTTTTGCAATATCTTTTGCATACAGTTTCAAAGCTTGGTTATTCTTTCTGTAATAAATTCTGCATTAGATAGAATATCTGTATATTGCTCGTATGTAAATGAATGCTAATTTATTTCCACATTTTACACTACCCATATCTGGACATAACTGCTCACATAACATAATTGTATATAATTTATACATGACTATTTCCACCTTTTACACTGCACACATCTGTACATACCTGCTTTTAACTGTACATACAACACATACTATATATATTGCACCTGCTGCTCTCTGCACTTCTGATTGGATGCTATACTGCATTTCTTTACTCCGTATTTATGCATGTGTAATGAGAAAGTTGAGTCTAATCTAATCTAATCTAACTAGTTATGTTTTATTATGGTAAAAAGTCTATTTTACTGGACTATGAACAGTTGGGGACTTGCCATTCATTCTGTAAAATATCTGCTATTAGTCTCCAAGTGTTCACTCACTCATGTTTGCCATCCATTTACAAATCTCACTGACATTGTATCATGAAGTTTTGAACATAACATTGTATTTTTGCCAAATGGTCTGAAAATATTCACAACAGACAACAGCTGCCAATGTTCTTTATGGTCATCAACTATTCTTCAATCATTTAACCATTCTCAGGAATACGATGACTTGTTGAATACTTGGAAAAAGCTTAGCAAACAATTTGCAGACTCTGTATATGACTGGCAAATGTCTGTGGTCATATAACCATAATATAACTTTGACGCTATATGAAGGGGAAACACCAGGAATTTCTCAAACAATCAGAAGACACTTGGCGCAATCACCAGGGTCGCCACGTTTTTCTACAGTATAAATGACTGTTTGTTTGTGAGCTGTTCATTAACTATTCAGCAAAATATTACCGGAAGTTTGCTGGAAAGTCATCAATAAATCACCAATTAGAATCTCACTGACTGAATAATACTTGGACTGAATATATCAAAGTCGTAAAAAAAGGTGAACCGCTAGTCGCCAGTGTCGCCAATCGCAGTTTTGCATTCACGGTTTGATTATTCGCAGACTGCCAAGCAACTGACACATTACTCAAATTCAGCCAATGGCTGTCCTCCTTCCTGCTGATTGGTTGAGATGATGTAACACCCCTTTTTCCTCATTCGTGCACAAGTTGTCAATGAGCTGGATGTCTCTTCTGAAGAAATAAGACTTTCTCCTGAAGAAACGACAGTTTCCTCTGAACTGTTGTATTAAAATCTTTTTCAATTATTATTCCAGTACAGTACCTAAGTTAATGTTTAGAATGTTTGTGCGTCGGATTTTATGTTCTCTAGCATGTTTAACAAACGATACCAAAAGGATAAACTTTATTACGTGTCATGTCATTTTGCATTGAACTCTAAGATGGCGCTGCCTAGAGGGCGACGTCGCGGGGTTCTCAGAGACAAATTGTTTCTTTATTCGTTTCAATTTGTTTTATTTGTTGTTTTGTTTGTTTATGTTTTGCACTATGCTTGTCTATGACCGGTCGATCCTACTACAGCTATGAGATCGGAGTCTTCGGGCGTGTATAACTAAGCATGCTCAACTCCTATCCTGAGCTAATATGCTATGGTAGCTCAATGCTAGCCACACCCCGGCTAACAATAAGCCCAGGCGGAGTTCTCAGAGTCTCCGGCGCTTGGTTAGAAGTGGAAGGTTAGCACTTCCGGTCATACTGCTTGAAAATATTCAATCCCTGCAAAATAAGATGGACGAGCTTCATGCCTCGATTGCAGCGCAGAGGGATCTACAGGACTGCTCCATGTTGTGTTTCTGTGAAACATGGCTCGAGGAGAGTACACCCGACGAGGCGATTGGACCAGCCGGTTACACGGCCTTCATCCCCTGCTATCCCAAGCGCCGGAGTTGTCGTTCACCCCCCTTATAGCCCCGGGGTGACATAGTTGTTAGAATGTCCACCTCATCGCAAGCAAGTCCTGGGTTCAAGTCCAGAGCTCAGGCGCTCCTGTGTGGAGTTTGTATGTTCTACCCTTGCTTGCCTGGGTATCAGTCCAAACACATGCACATTAGGCTGATTGTTTCTTTTAAATCTTTCCAGGTTGTGAGTGTGAACGGTTCTGTGAGTGTATTTTCCCTGTGATAGTTTAACTACCAGTAAACTGTTCAGGGTCATACCTGCCTTTGCCCATTTATCAGCTGAAATAGGACCCAAGCCTCCCCAATCACCCTAAGAGGTTTAAACAGCTCAGCAAATGAATGACTGGGTGAGAAATCAGTTGGATAAGCTGTTCGTGGCAGGATAGATTTATTGATAAGTAGTTATCAATCTACAAAATCATTTGTCCTATCATTTAGCAGCATTCCAAAAAGATATGGAGGTTGCCTTCACATGTTTTAGAGGAAATACATAATGGTTCATTTCATCCATCTCAGCTGGTAGTTTAGTTTATTTGATAGTGACAAGTTAGCTGATGTTTGCTAGTGGGAATCACCCAGGCCAAATTGTGAAGAAAAGGAGGGGAATTCGCAATTTAACGTTTTTTATTATTATTTACAGTGACAAGAATGGGTAACACAGCAAGATTAATAATAGAGCTGTAATGAGACGAGCAAAGAGTATTTCAGGCATCCTTGCACTTGAGAGAATGATCATTATAAGTCACGACATGGTTAGTGAAGCCTGTGTTTGAGTTCTCAAAAGAACTTGCCATTCTGGAGTATAAAAGGACAGAGCCAGTAAAAGCAGGGCCACATTT
>CM045730.1:38213028-38315528 GCA_024760905.1 Plotosus lineatus | reverse complement strand
TCATGCACTCACACTGAAAATATAAAATAAAAAATATACACTTAATTAACTTATGGTGCTTATCACGTTACAAACAATTAGTTCAAAATACGAAAGGATGTGCTCAACCAATAGGCAACTTAAGTTTTATATAAAATTAAGGTAAGTAATCCAATTTAAATACATGTGCACCTACCAGAAAGATAGTGTGGCAAAACTGTGGCTATGTTTGGGGTGCACGACCCTAATCCGCAGGGGTGTGTTCAGTAAACATAAAATAGATCAGTTTCAGCAGTTTCACCATCAGTAAAAAAATAACGCAATGTGAGTGATGGGCAGTGGTAAGTATCTGCAAAAGTTGGTTCAAGAAAAGACAGCCAGTGAACTAGCAAAGGTTTCTTTTGCGTTCAAGGCTCACGGCTGTGTATATAGAGCGAAGGCAGGTACATCTGTTCTAATCCCACAGGAGAGCTGCTGAAACTCTGAATGCTGTTATGTTAGAAAGGTATCAGAACAGACAGTGCATTGCTGCTTGTTGTATATGAAGCTGTGTAGCTGCAGGATAGTCAGCTGGTGTTAATGGTTTGGCTGATTGGTGGATGTAATGCAACAGCAAGTTTACATAGATGTTATAGGCACAACTTGTTTTTTTTTAGCTTATCATTTAGTTCACAAAGGACAAATAACAAAGCCTTGGAGCTTAGTGTTCATCTGCAACTCCTATCATCTGATTAATATCAGGAAAACCGCTGCATGCTTTTAAAAAATGCCTTTTAATTTCGGCAGCGAAAAAAATTCAGGATAATCTTTTTGTTAAAATTAATTTCTATGGAAAATTAAATTCGAGATAAAAGACTGTGAGTGACGGTGTGTAAAAGGAAACAGGCAGACAGGAGATATAGAGGTATCATGCAACTAGGAGAGCGGATGATTAATGAGTAACTTCACTGTATTTTTGCAGGCTTGTGTGTGAATAAAAGGCAATTTATTGGCCAAAGTTCTGCCTGCTACACCACATTGGCATATTTTGTAACATGGATTTGGTTTCCATTTGCTATTTATATACCGAGGAGATGATTATTCACCCATGTTCTTATGTCCTGCTGGTGGGCGTGGGGGTGGGGTAGTTATAGATCAAATAAATGCAGACCTTGCAGTATGTACTTGCCTAGAAGTGTACAAGAAGAGAGAATTTGACTAAAGATTGTTTTCCTTTCCCGACGAGTTCCACTAAGGTCACGACTCAATAAATAAATAAATATATAAATAAATAAATAAACAAATAAATAAAGAACAATTTTTCAGGAACATGTTTGGGTTTTTAGAACCCACTGATAGACTGAATGGGGATTGTGAAGAAATAAGCACAACTGGGGATTTGCATTCCTGTCAGTTGCTGAGTGAGGAGGTCACAAGGACAATGCCTTGCCTACCCTGAAACACGCTCAACCCAACAGCATTTTCTCCCAACAGTCTCTCTCCTTGCTGAGAGCATTAGAACACTTTCAAAGTTATTTAGTCTGTGTAAGAATACATGCCTGATTCCAGCACTAAATTCATGTCCTGATACAACTTGAAAGGGAATGGGTTTGATCTGAAGTGGGCTGGTGCTGATGTAATGACCTGCAAGAGCAGGATGACTGAGGAAGTGAATAGCATATAAATGGACTGGTATATTAAATCCACACAGAGAATTCGAATAATGCATTCCCACATCTGTTCGTGGTGACTTTTTCAGATTTTTTTCAGTGTTGAAATGTGGCATTAATAATCTAATGTATGTGCTGCAGAATTGTAACAGATGCTAAATTTTTCAGTGGGGGTTCATTTGGAACAGCAAAGATCATAACTTTCTACTCATCTCTGCATAAAAACTTTTTCTTTTGGTTGTTTTATGGAGTCATTCCGACAAAATCAACCTTAATAGCGATTATAAGTGCCTGTTCTGGCTATCGTGGTGACGGAAACAGCTGTTAGTGAGACACCAGAGCCAGAGTTGGCAAATACTTTCAGCTAGTTTAATCTTTGATATATATATATATATATATATATATATATATATATATATATATATATATATATATATTTAACTACATTATCAAATTAAATTTTTCTCTTGCTCTCTCTCTCTCTCTCTCTCTCTCTCTCACACACAAACACACACAAACAAGATCTGTGCAATTATTAGCAAAGCAGGGCTGACAATAAAACTTTAGCAGCCAGCAAGTTTGCTTCTGCTAATTAGATAAGCATTCGACATAGTTTTTTTATGGTAGTCTAAAAGAAGTCAAATTAAAACCAAAACATCTTCTTTCATCTTTCTTTAGGCTTTTTCCCTTTTTCCCAGGGGTTGCCACAGTGAATAACATCACATCTATAGATTTCTGGTTTGTTGTGATGACAAGTTGATTTTAGGTTAAAATTGTATCTGTCTGGAATATTTATACAGTATATGCAGTGATGGTCTAGTGGATAGGGTGCAGGATCGCTGATCCTCAGGTTGGGGGTTCGAGTCCCCACAGAGTTGTCACTGTCCCCCCAGTGCAGCTAACTGGGTTATCAAAGGCGGGCCATGTCTCTCACTGTCTGTGGTGAGAGGCATGTAAAAGAACCATTGCTGACTTCCGTAAAAAGTAGGCTGCAAAGCCGTCAGCGTGATTCTGTCCCTTGCTAAAAGGTTGTGACAGTAATGGCATCCGACGTAAAAAAAAAAAACAAAAAAAAACCCATGCCAAATCAAATGGGCGAATCAGATGATTCGCTGAGGCAACGCTTGAGAACGGGAAAAAGCCAAAAAGGAAAAAAAAATTAATAAAAATACTTTCAGCTAGTTTGATCTTTGATATATATACTATATACTACACTGTCTGTCTTCCTTTCGGCTTTTTCCCTTTTACTCGGGAGTCGCCACAGCGAATCATCTGATTCGCACATTTGATTTGGCAGAGGTTTTTACGTCGGATGCCCTTCCTGTCACAACCCTTTTTAGCAAGGGACAGAAACACGCTGACGACTTTGCAGCTACTCTTTACGAAAGTCAGCAATGGTTCTTTTACATGCCTCTCACCATAGACAGTGAGAGACATGGCCCGCCTTTGATAACCCAGTTAGCCGCACTGGGGGGGACAGTGACAACCTTGTGGAGAGTGGGACTCGAACCCCCAACCTTTGGATTAGCGATTCAGTACCCTATACCACTAGACCACCACTGCCCCATATATACTATACTACACTATCAAATTAAATTTCTCTCTCTCTCTCTCCATCTCTCGCTCTCTCTCTCTTGTTGTTTAGATGAAGTGATGCAGAGTACCCCCAGAGGTGAAAGAGTGGTCATTGGTGTAGACTTCAATGGATATGTTGGTGCAGGCAACAGAGGGGACGAGGAAGTGATGAGCAAGTTTGGTATCCAGGACAGGAACACAGAAGGACAGATGTTGATAGATTTTGCAAAAGGGATGGAAATTGCTGTGGTGAATACTTTCTTCCAGAAGAGACAGGAGCATAGGGTGACTTATAAAAGCGGAGTTAGGAGCACACAGGTAGAATACATCTTGTGTAAACGATGCAATTTGAATGAAGTCAGTGACTGCAAAGTAGTCATGGGTGAGAGTTTTACCAAACAGCATAGGATGGTGGTGTGCAGGATGACACTAATGGTGAGGAAGGTGAAGAAGGCAAAGGCTGAGCAGAAGACAAAGTGGTGGAAGCTGAAAAAGGAAGAGTGTCGTGTTGTCTTCAAGGAGGAGTTGAAACAGGCTTTGGGTGGTCAGGAAGTGCTTCCAGATGACTGGACAAGCACAGCAAATGTGATCAGGGAGTCAGGTAGGAGAGTACTTGGTGTGTCCTCTGGAAGGAAAGTAGATAAGGAGACTTGGTGGTGGACTGAGGAAGTGCAGGAGTGTGTACAGAGAAAGAGGTTAGCTAAGAAGAAGTAGGACATTGAGAGGACCGAAGAAAGCAAAGAGGAGTACAGGGAGACACAAGGGGGGTACTGTTATGGTCTGTGCTTGCTGGCGGCATTTTAACTCTCTCTCTCCCCATGTGGGGCTGGTGGTATAGGGGTTAGGGTGCTGCGCTCATGATCGGGAGGTCGTGAGTTCAAATCCCATTGAGACCCTCACTGTGCTAAGACGCCCAGGCAAGGTCTTAACCACAAGTGTGCCTCTGTTCACACAGCAGTATAAATCGGTACCAGTAAAAATATACTGGGAAGGTAACCTTCGATGGACTAGCATCCCATCCAGGAGGAGTTGAACTCCTAGCTGCTTCATGCTACAGAAACTGGGGATAAGCACTGGCCTGATGAGCCGCTATGGCTTGGGTGTAAAAAGCCCACGGACTTTACCTTTACCTCGCTCCCCATACACTGCAGGCACTGGTGAAGGGCGTGGCTGTTACCTGCAGGTAACACCTCACTCAGCAATCAGCGAGCTATAAAGAGGAGCGGCGCGCTGCCCTCCAGCGTCAGAAGATTGTCCTTTCCATGTGATACTGTTTCTCCGTGATAGATCTGACTCCTGGTATCCTACCTTGTGCTCGACCCGTTTTCCATTTAGGAATTATTCCCAGTGATTTTGGTTTCCCCTGTGCTAAAATAAAGTCGTTGAATCTTCGTACATGGTCTCCTGCATCTTTGGGTCCGACTCATATGCTCCCGCCGTCACAGGGGAACAGGTCCTAACTGTTATTTGTGCTTATGCACCAAATGACAGTTCAGAGTACTCACCCTTTTTGGAGTCTTTAGGGGGTGTGTTGGAGAACGCTCCCTCGAGAGACTCACTCGTTGTCTTGGGAGACTTCAATGCCCATGTGGGCAACGATAGTGTTACCTGTAAGGGTGTGATTGCGAGGTACGGCCTCACCAGTGTGAACCCGAATGGTGTTTCGTTGTTGGACTTCTGTGCTCATTACAGTTTGTCTATCACGAACACCATGTTCGAACATAAGGGTGCCAATAAGTGCACTTGGCACCACGACACCCTAGGTCACAGTTTGATTGACTGTGTAGTCCTGTCACTGGATTTGTGGGCGCATGTTCTGGACACTCAGGTGAAGAGGGGTGCTGAGCTGTCAACCAATCACCACCTGGTGGTGAGCTGGCTTCGATGGCAGGGGGAGGCTGCCTTCCAGTCCTGACAGACCCAAGCGTGTAATTAGGGTCTGCTGGGAACGTTTGGCTGAGTCTTCTGTCCGAGAGGCCTTTCACTCACCACGTCCCGGAGGAGGCGGGTGACATGGAATCAGAATGGGCCATGTTTCGTGCCTCCATTGCTGAGGAGGCAGCTCATAGCTGTGGCCAGAAGGTCGTCGGTGCTTGCCGTGGCGGTAACCCCTGAACCTGGTGGTGGACTCCTGTGGTGATGGGGGCTGTCCAGCTGAAAAAGGAGGCCTATCGGGTCTTACTGGCCTGTGGGACTCCCGAGGCAACAGACAGGTACCGACAGGCCAAACATACTGCAGCCGAAGCTGTCACAGACACAAAATCTCGGGCGTTTGGTAAGGGCCTGGAGAGTGATTATCGGTTAGCCTCAAAAAGGTTCTGGACCACCATCTGACGTTTCAGGAGGAAGAAGCAGTTCTCCACAAACACTCTTTACAGTAGAGGTGGGGAGCTACTCACCTTGACTGGGGATGTCGTCAGGGGGTGGAGGACTTTGAGGACCTCCTCAATCCCACCAACACACCCTCTGTGGAGGAGGAAGGCTCTTGGGGGTAGGGCGGGGGACTACCCATCACTGGAGTGAAGGTCATTGAGGTAGTCAAAAAGCTCCTTGGTGGTCAGGCTCCGGGGTTGGATGAGATCCGCCTTGAATATCTCAGGGCTCTAGATGCTGTAGGACTGGTCTTGGTTAACATGTCTCTGCAACATTATATGATCATCTGGGACTGTACCTCTGGATTGGCAAACCGGGATGGTAGTCCCCTTTTTTAAAAAGGGGGACCGGAGGGTGTGTTCCAATTATCGGGGAATCACACTCTTTACCCTACCCTGGAAGGTCTATGCAAGGGTACTCGAGAGGAGGATCCAACCGATAGTCGAACCTCGGATTTAGGAGAAACAATGTGGTTTTCGCTCTGGCCGTAGTACTCTTGACCAACTCTATACACTCCACAGAATCTTGGAGGGGGCATGGGAGTTTTCCCAATCTGTCCACATGTGTTTTGTGGATTTGGAGAAGGCTTTCGACCGTGTCCCTTGGGCTATCTTTTGGGGCATGCTCTGGGAGTATGGCGTTCCTGACCTGTTGCTACAGGCCATTCGATCGCTGTATCACCAGAGCCAGAGTTTGGTCCGTATTGGTAACAACAGTTCGAATTTTTTCCAGTGAGGGTTGGAAATCGCCAAGGCTGTCACCGATTCTGGACAGAATTTCTAGGCGCAGCCAAGGCGTTGAGGGGTTCTGGTTTGGTGGCCATTGGATCTCGTCTCTGCTTTTTGCGGATGATGTTATCCTTTTGGCTTCATTAGGCCAGGACCTCCAGCTCTCATTGGAGCGATTCGCAGTTGAGTGCGAGGCGGCCGGGATGAAAATTAGCACCTCCAAGTCCGAGACCATGGTTCTCAGTTGGACAAGGGTGGAATGCACCGTTTGGGTCAGGAATGCTCCAAGTGGAGGAGTTTAAGTATCTTGGGGTCTTGTTCACGAGTGAGGGAGGGATGGAGCAGGAGATCGACAGACAGATCGCTGCAGTCTCTGCTGTTAAACGGAGCCTGTACCAATCCTTCCTGGTGAAGAAGGAGAGGAGCAGCAAGGCAAGGCTCTTAATTTACCAGTCAATCTACATTCCAACCCTCACCTATGGTCACGAGCTTTGGGTAGTGATCGAAAGAATAAGTTCACGGATACAAGCGGCTGAAATGAGCTTCCTTCGCTGAGTGGCAGGGCTCTCCCTTAGAAATAAGTTGAGAAGCTCCACCATCCGGGAAGAGCTCGGAGTAGATCCGCTGCTCCTCCGCATTGATAGGGGCCTGTTGAGGTGGCTCCCTGGTGTGGTGTTTCGGGCATGTCCAACCGCGAAGAGACCCTGGGGTTGACCTAGAAAATGCTGGAGGCACTATGTCTCTCGGCATTGTCTGGGAATGCGTCAGTAAACACCCCCCCCGGAAGAGCTGGAGGAAGTGGCTGGGGAGAGGGATGTCTGAGCCTCTTTGCTTAGGTTTCTGCCCCCGCAACCCAACACCGAAAGAAAAGAAGACGATGAATGAAAGAATTAATTATTTATTTTTAAAGATTATTTCTCTTTTGCTCAAAGCTGGAATACAAACCTGGTTCTGTCACTGTTGCCCCAACACCAAAAGCTATTTTGTTTTAATAAAAACTACTTTTATATAGTAGATCTTCTGAGCCAAAATTTTTACCTTTAAACCAGAAGTACTGCATTCACTTTAATGTAAAGAGCACAGATTTATATCTTTCACTAGAAACTCATAGGCAAAGACTAGGATTGAATCACAAGTTTAAACGAAAAGAAAATGCAATTGTTTTGAACTATGTTTTGAACATAGTGGATAAAAGACCACGATTTCAGCTTTCTAACCCACAAAAACATCAGATATTTTTCAGATTTTTTTTGATAATGAGTTATGCCACCTAGAATATCACCTATACTTTGTGCCAATGAAAACTTCAGAAGAACTACTGTGCAGGTCTGGCTGTGCTATAGATCAGACGCACCGTTATCAGCTGATCCACTCTGGATATAGTATGTTAAACGTGTCACTTGTGTCCTTTCTACTTCATTATTTTGTGGCTGTTGACTGTCTGTCTTCCTTTCGGCTTTTTCCCTTTTACTCTGGAGTCGCCACAGCGAATCATCTGATTCGCACATTTGATTTGGCAGAGGTTTTTACGTCGGATGCCCTTCTTGTCACAACCTTTTTTTTTTTTTAGCAAGGGACAGAAACACGCTGACAGCTTTGCAGCCTACTCTTTACGAAAGTTAGCAATGGTTCTTTTACATGCCTCTCACCATAGACAGTGAGAGACATGGCCCGCCTTTGATAATCCGGACCAATCAAATTTTACAGATTTCTTACAAAAGGTGTGCACCTGTTCACATGTTGTGTGTGCAACTTGTGGGAGGTTCAGAGGTAAGATGCTAATGCCGGTTAGCTCACATGTAAAAATGATTGTTCGAGTATCCTAAAATGCCTTAATAGTAAGTACCCATATTTCCTCTTTATTCATTTACGGGAATAGTGTTTGTTAACTGAATTTAATTATGTAGATACTTTGCCCAAATGACATCACACAGCTGGCTGAAAATGCTAAACATGGTGACCTGGTGGAGGATCCACATTTTCACTGCTCTATTGACTGTTTAGTGGGTTTTTAAAAAATTGCCAAAATGTGTGATTTTCTTATTTGGGAATCCGAAATACTGATATTCTTTCCAGTGTGCAGTGAACTATACATTTTCTTTTTATTTAAGAGAATTATATAAATTCAGACGATCTAAGAAAGAAAGGTTTTTTTCCTTTACATCTATTTGTCTATCTGTCTTCTCTCTATTTCTCTATGTCTAACACACACCCATCATTTCCCCTGAAGTGGGCAGCATTCAGATAGGCTTATGTAAGGAGAGGTCTCCACCCTGTATAACGAGGTGATGTATTACTTATCATGAAGAACAGTAGAGTCGGGCGAATCCTCTTGTTTCGCACTGAAATGCTGTGTAAATACCCACCCACTTATAATACAAAGCATTGTTGAAAAGATCAAAGATAGGATTTGCACTTCAATATGCACCATGCATTAATGTACCATTGCATTTGTGGCTTGTCGTTTCTCCTTTCTTGCAAATGCTGGCTCAAAGCTTTCTCTACATCTCGCTGATGAAAAGGCACGGATGGTGCTGTTGCTATTCTTGTTGTATTAGCTTGTGTCAAGGCTGCCCAAAGATATGTGCGTCATAAGTGTGCCTGTCTGTTTGTGAAGCAGGGCTGCAAATAGCCCCAGCACTCATGATGTAAAGAAAAGGCATGCACTGAATGCTCATTTTATCAAAGAAAGAAATAAAATAATTTGTTTTGATGATGAAAATATAGTGCATATTATGATAGAATGTTCCTATTAATGTTTGTTATCATAAATTCATAATCGGTGCAGAACTGAAAAGCCCATGCAATACTCGCATTTAAATGTTTTAAGTGCAATATTCATGTTTAGAGCAGGTCTGGAACATCAAGTAGCATTACAGCACTTGGCACCTTATGATTAAAAGCTCTACCTCTCACCCGGTGCATACCGTGCACCCTTCTGGGTATGTCTATGTATGTGTGTATACATGTGATCAGATGTATAAGTCTGTAAATTTATGAATATGTGGATAGATATATCTATGTGTATGCAAAACTGTATGTACTATATGTATACGCACACACACACACACATATATATATATATATATATATATAAAATGTGTATATGTATGTATGTATGTGTATATATATCTGTATGTATGTATGTATATGTGTGTGTATATATATATATATATATATATATATATATATATATATATAAAAAACTTCATGTGGTTCCTTAGTTGTCCTTTGTACACTTTTTTTTTTTTTTTTTTTTTTTTAAATAATTGCTGTTTAAAAAAAGCTGCGAAACTTTTCATTGTTCAGGAAGCAGTTGATGATAACCTTCTATCTTAATCCTAGATCTCTTAATCTTAATGTTGTAGACACAAATTGAGCAAGGGGCACTGGTGTGTGTGTGTGTGTGTGTGTGTGCGCGCGCGCGTGTTATTTATTTATTTTTACTTCAACTCACTTTTCTGTTACCCAGACGATGATCTGTAGCCTTCTCTATTTGAGCTTTCTGCAATATAGCTGTACGGTGAAATCGGGTGAAGACTTTAGTTACACATCATTTACTTTCAGGCTAGTTGCTTTTGCTTTTTGTCTGTCTTCTTTTCCAAAAACAAGCCTGTCAACTGCTCTCTTCTGCACCAAATGTCCTCAGCAGCTGAGATCTCAGCAAAGGTTACTGTCTGTCATACCAAATCCATTCTTTCATTTACTGCATTTAAAAGTGCTACATTCAGCAGCAAGTGTGTACGATGAAATCTTCTTCTTCTTCCAGAGTCCCTCGTGGTTTTTAATGAAGCAAACTATACATATTTAGTGTGATGAATCTTTGATTGGCAATAAAGTTTTCTTTCTGTGTGTTATGAGCTTAATTACATTGACTAACTACTGCTGGATGAAAGTTGTCATTATACCTATTTAGTTTGTCTGAAAATGATATACAGTCGGGTGAATATAATGTTTATATTAATACAGTTTTATTTTATTTTTTTTTATTTTTTTGCGGCGGGGGGGGGTGCAGTTTATACTGCAACTTGTATGTGTTGAACATAAACAGATATGGACTAAAATAAAATATGTGTAACAGTTGCTAGGGAAGCCATCTGTGGCTGGGAGTCCATGGGAGCCAATTAGCCAAGCTCTCACGGGAGGGATGGGCGGCATACGCTCACTTCCCTGTCGCTCACAGCAATCGCCAGCCAGTCATGGGCATATGTGAGCTCATTCGTACGAAGATACAGAGAGCGATCTCAATCCAAGTGTGTTAGACCGACCCCAAATACGTATGGTGCCAGAGTTCAAAAACAGGCGGGTGGCTAGCATTGCATGCTACAGAGTGTGCATGTTTTCACCCCTCACTGATCGGTGGTGGTCCTGTTATAGTGAAGGCAATATCTGATGGATTGGAATTGGATGCGAGTAAATTTGGGAGAAAATGGGGCAAAAATAATTTAAAAAGTTGCCCGGGGTGATTTCTTATTTATGATTTATTTCAAAGGAGTCTTCAGAGTCATTGTTTTGCGAGATATAAAGCTGTCTTACTTCAACACAAAGGAAAAATGTGAAGCTGGTAATGAAATACTGCTTTAGAGCTGTTCTGATGAAGTCATAAATGTGAGCTTCAGACATTTATTTATTCATTTTCTACGCCATTTAATCCTGTTTGGGTCGTGGGGAGGCTGGTTCCCATCTTATTTGACTCTGGCCGAAGGCAATCACCCTCACACCTAGGGGCAATTTGGAACCGCAACTCAGCCTACTATTGATGTTTTTGGGTCGTGGGAGGAAACCCGCGCTTGCATAAGTTTCTCCATGCAGGTCCAATTGGAATCCAAGCAGTTCCAAATCACCCCTCTAGGTGCGAGTGCGATTGCTTTCGGCCAGAGTTATTTTTTACTTATTGTTATTGCTTTTATGTAATTTCCATTAAATATTTTTAATGAAATTTACAAAAAAAAATTCTCATCAGATAGGGTAACAGGTCTCAAGTTTATGCGCCTATCTGTATAAAGCAAGGGTGCAGGAGATTTGGTGACATGGACACCAAGTTGTAGCCACTAAGTCAAACCTGTTTGTCACTATTTATAAATAGAAGGGCACTCGGAGAATTCAGATTTCTGCCAAGGCCAAATGCTGTATCTTGGAACATCAATAAAAAAAATTAAGTTCATGGATATGCCCTGTTACTTGTATCCACTCCAAAATGTAATTTGTTATTCCTTGATCCATGCTATAGCTTTCCATGAAGGGTATTGGAAATCAGACTGGTTGGTTTTTTGCACAATTCTACTTACAGGCAGATAAAAAAATTGCACCAAAACATAACACTCTAGTAGGAGGTAAGCAAGGAAAGCCCAGACAGCCTGGTACTTCTAAATAGTCACTGTTATTCCCAGTGAATGTTTGAAACCTGTGAAGTTTGTGGTGATACCATGAAATAACAGAATTCGTCACTCCCACAGTGTCAACATTCAAGTATGATCAATTATTAATTAGATGTGATTCTCATCACACATTATACAAGCAATAAGATCTTGACTTATTTTTGCTCCTAATGTATCCTCTGAAAGGCATAATTAAAAAGAACACTACATTAAATGAGCAACTCCGAGCTAATCTGTTTCTCTGGGCATCTCCCACGGCTGAGCCAAATCGCACATTGTGAATCGCTTTTAATTTGTTGAATAACAGCTTGGTGGGAGTCTGTCTGTGGACACAGAGCCACTCCAATACAAAGCACAAGCGCGCACACACACACACACACACACGCACACCTGTCTTGATGAGAGAGTGAACATGTGTGATGTCTAGGCATCCGGGACTCTGGGGGAACAGTTGCTGGGGATTTGTGAGTGAAGTGTTGTTGTGGTCTTTCCTCCCCCACAAGCCCTGACATTGGCTGTGGGAGGATTGGCCTGCTGCGCTACACTTTCACAAAGCCTTCATGCTGCTTTTCTAAAGTGAAATTCAAGTGTTTTTCCAGTACTGTCAGCATAGATAATCACGATTAACTCTACTAAAGTGCAGTGTGATGTATCATGACCTGGTGCACATGATTTAACATATATTAAAGTGCTTGAGTAACAGTGTGTTAACAGTGGGGTTGTGTGTGTGTGAGTGAGAGAGAGAGAAAGCAAGTGACAGCGAGGGGCCTTATAATTTAGCAATGTTTATTTCATCTAAAATAATTATCACCTCAGAAATTATATTGAACCAAAACACACTATAGATTTTAAAGGCTTGCAGACAACAAACTATGCCCGTCTGCCCAGAATAAGAACAGTTATTATAAGAACAGGGCTGTTCAATATCAAGCTAAACGGAAATTAATTGAAGAGCATGAATCCTTTAAGGCAGTGAAATACGACCAGAGAAGTTGCCTAACTTTCTGTGAGCGCTCAGTTTATAATTTCATGCTAGCCATTGACTGCTGGTTATTACCTCCACCCAATCTGTAGCACATCCGTCAAACTCCCAACCGCACCTGTGCATGGATTTTTTTTCCCCCAACTTGGTGGGGACAAAACCTTTCCAAGGTCCCAGAGACTATTTAATTTTGCAATGTCTAGGTCAAAGGCCTAGGACGGAGCAAGGTCAAAAAGATTTGGAAATTGAGCCCCTATAACTTTAGAAGGAGGCGGTCCAGTGGTGAGTGGTTAGCACGTCTGCCTCACAGCAAGAAGGTCCTGGGTTCGATTCCTAGCTTGGGTGTTTCTGTGTGGAGTTTGCATGTTCTCCCTGTGCTTGTCTGGATGTCCTCCCACAGTCCAAAAACCTGCACAGTAGGTTAATTGGTTGTTCCAAATCAACCGTAATATGTGAATGGGAGCATGAATAGTTGTGAGTGTTGGCCGTGCAATAGCCTGGTGAGCTGTCCAGGGTGTACCCCACCCTTGCCCAGAGTTGGCTGAGATGGGTGCCAGCCTCCCCGAACCTTAATTAGGCTTAAGCAGTTCAGAAAATTAATGAATGCACTTTACAAGTACCAATAAACATAGTGTAACTATGGAACATTAATAGGAAATCGTATATGACTTTTAATTGATGGTTACCTTTGACCTTGAGTGATCAATCAAAGGTCAAATCCCAGTCATCATGTAAAATCTTTGAATGTGAGGTTTTTTATCGCTCATTCTGTTCAATCTATGTCCTATAGAACATACTACTGATCAGTACCACGGCATTAAAACCAGTACTCATATCGGGTCTATTTGCTACAGTATCCATGCTCTGTGGTGGATTTACAGTGTACTCGTTGCCTTTTCTTATTTTTTTCTCCTAGTGTAGCTAATGTTTATTAACTAGTCATTTTATTTATCTCACAGCCAGGGATAATGGTGGAATGTTGGCCAACAAGACATCATTTAATATTTGTAATAAACACCCTCAACCGACAAACATGGTTTAAGCCTTAAAGTAGTAATAATATTATCATTAATAATAATAATAATAATCAGTTCATTTTCTGTAACCGCGTCATCCTAATTAGGGTCACGGGGAGGCTGGTGCCCATCCCAGCCAACTCAGGGCGAGGGCAGAGTACACCCTGGACAGCTCGCCAGGCCATCGCAGGGCGGAAACACGCTGACGGCTTTGCAGCTACTCTTGTCGAAAGTCAGCAGTGGTTCTTTTACATGCCGCTCACCATAGACAGTGAGAGACATGGCCGGCTTTTGATAACCCAGTTAGCTGCACTGGAGGGGACAGTGACAACCTTGTGGAGAGTGGGACTCGAACCCCCAACCTTTTGGATCAGCGATCCGGTGCCTTATACCACTAGACCACCACTGCCCATATAATAATAATAATAATAATAATAATAACAGCAACAACACAAAAATTGTGTATGGTATTTAACTACCTGCAATACTGTCGTGAAACTGATTTTGAGAACTGTTTGATACTACACTCTATTATTAAATATAATTATAGTGGGAAAAGAAGCATTTAAAAGTGTTTTAAGATCCGGATAGTATAATGTTCTTACTTTAAAATGAACCACAGGTCCATCTCTAAGCTACTTGGCAAACATGAGGGAAAAACAGTTTAGATCAGTGTCCACTAGATCTTCCGCTGACTCATGGTGACCGTTATAACACAACGAGTATTCTCATCAACTAACACTGAAAGCTGTATTTTTACATTATCCCTAACAGGTTTATTTTATGTCCATGGCCTACCCCAGGAGGTTCACTGTGAGTGGGCGTTAATATTCTGCAGTTGTTATTTACCAAACGCTCTCGATGTAGCGTAGGCTCACTACTCTGAGTACAATTTCCACGGAGTACTGACTGTACAATTTGTTTTCCAAATATTCAAATTAGATATTACATGAAACACAAATAATCTGGCTGACATTTAACTAGCAAAGATGCTGGCAGAATTAGGCTGATGATGATTCCCATTTTATTTTCGGCATGTAAATGAATATGAAAACATTACTCTGAACAAACAGAGCTATAAATACAGACATGATTAGGTGGTGCACTGTTCTTTTTTCTTTTTTTTTTTTAGCAGATAGTTATAGATACATTACACACAACAGTTCAGTTATTATTATTTTGACTTGCAAATGCCTGTATAGTTTGAAGCCATTTTAAAAGTTTGCAGACATTTGAGAAGTAAAACATGGGAAATGTTTTTGAAGGATTTCATGATGCTCAAACTTGCCAGCGTGACTAAAGCTGTATAATCTCTTTTTTAGTTTATTTGACTTCAGTGAAACTTTAACACAGGCAACGGTAATGAAATCTGAACTGAGCAATGTTTCCTTGTTTTATATCGTTTTTCTTGTTTTTGACACCTTTACCATCATACTTGGGGTTTTTTATTGTTTTTTTTTTTTTGCTGTGGTTTGCTGGGGTGGGTTTTTTTTTGCTGTGGTTTTACATAGTGGCAACCTTGAGGTGCTCAATTCCATAGCAGGACCCCTCCACACACACATACGCGCGCACACACACACACGCGCACACACACACACGCACTCCGGCTCAGTGCTCTGTGCATGACACTGATGGATTAGGTGTCATCAAAGGAGGTGCATGTGTCGTGTATGTGCTGGGGTTTAGAGGAGGGGGATGGGGGGGGATGGGGGGGGGGATGTGGACAGGGTTTCCTGAACTATCCTTGACTGACACTTCTGGCTGAGTCAGGTGCATACACTCAGAAGGTCAAAGGTGAAGGGACTGTGGAAAGAAGCCACAACTGTGCAGTACAGCAGCTGTGAGTAACAAACAAGGCAACCTCCAGAGCCAACAGCCGATTTCGAAATGGCATCTCCTGGACTGAAAGTTAACTTGAGCATATGAAGTAACAGTTAAAATATAACTAGCCAACATGACAGATTTAAACCAGGGATCACACATATGCATTTCATACATATAAGAACAAACGCGTCCACAGCGCCAAACTCAAGCCATCAGTACTGAAGTCACTGATACTCTGCAGCACCATCATCACTACATGCACAAAGGAGACCAGTTGTAAATACTAATTCACTCTAATGTTTTTGATAAACAGACTGCCACAGGGGACCATATTCTCCCCAGTCCTGTTCACGCTGTACACCTCACTACCAAACCTCAACACCACCAAAACAAAGGAAATGGTGGTTTATTTCAGAAGACCCAGGTGAAAGAAAGGACAGAGCTCTCTGTACTTCCTCACAAGGCTAGCGTCCTTCAACATCTGACAAAAAAACTGCAGCACGTATTCTACCAGTCTGTGGTGTTAGCGCCCTTCTTTATGTGGTGGTCTGGTGGGGGGAAGCATTAAGAAGGGCGGCACCTCACGACTGGACAAACTGGTGAGGAAAGTGACTCTGCAGTTGAGCTGAAACTCAGACAATGTAACATCTGTGGCGGAGCGACGGGATCTGAGTAGGCTCCTACCAATTGTGGACAATTCACTGCATCTCCTGCACAATGTAATCACCGGACAGAGGAGTAGCATCAGCACCAGGCTGCGGTCATGGCCTGCTCAATGGACACACTGAGGAGATTGTTCCTCCCCCATGCCATCATAATTTTTAACTCTAGTATGGAGGGAGACACTAACACAACACACACACACACACACACACACCTGCCTTGCACTGCACCACTCATTGCACACCATGCACCTTAACCTGCATAAACATGCTTACATTGGATTTTAAAAATTATTTGCTCTGCACAGTCAATTACCAGGTCACCAGAAGAACACCATCACCTCTCACAGCACACCATGCCCCTTAATCTGCACATGAATGTTTCAATTAGACTTTTGTTCATGCACTAGTTAAAGATATATGCACTGGCCAATTTGCACCGTTAAAGATATGTAGTTCTCATACTTTCAACAATGCCTGCCTCAAGTTCTTAAAACTTTTAATATTTTTTTACTATAGATGCCTCAACATAAATGTATTACACTATACTATCTCACTCTCTCTAATATATATATATATATATATATATATATATATATATATATATATATATATATATATATATACACACACACATATATATACAGGAATCCCTCGCGACTTCGCGCTTCAATTTATGCGGCTTCAGTGCATCGTGGTTATATATTCATTGAATTAAAGAAGAATAGGGTTGAAAAGTTAAGGAAAATGCCACAAAAACAAGGCCAATTATGCCAAAAAATAAACCTAAACCAACACAAAACAAAACACCCCAAATCTCCCATCAAAACTACATGCATGCGCATCTGCTGACACTGTTTTTCCCTCACCACCACGGTGAACACGATTTTTCCCGCACCCCAGTGCTTCCCTTGAGCTCAATAAAAGTCTTTGTTTCATTGTACTTGGTCTCCTGCATCTTTGGGTCTGACTGATATGCGTATTTTCTCTTCCTACTTTTTAATGTAGCGCACAGTCGACTCATTAATGACGTAATGGCGAGCCACAGACGCAAACCTTCACCCTTCTTTTAATAAATCTAGAAGCTTAACTTTCTCACTAACTGTCATCATTTTCCTTTTATTTTTCGGTTCATTAGATGATCTTCCTGTGATACCACGAGCATATCAGTCGAACCCAAAAATGCAGGAGACCAAGTACGATAAAATAAAGACTTTTATTGAGCTCAGGGGAAGCACTGGGGTGTGGGAAAACCGTGTTCACCATAGTGGTGAGGGGAAAAAACACAACTAAATCAGAGTGTCGAGCACGGAGGTCCTCTAGCGTGCTGATGGCTAAGTGAATTCAGGTGCGCTCTCTGGATTTCGCATGCAGGTAACAGCCTCACCAGTGTATGCAGAGAGAGAAAGTTAAACGCCGCCAACAAGCACAGACCATAACACTTCCAGGGCATTTTGGGGACATTTGCAAGGCCTTGGTGTATACAACAGTACTGTACTTAGGAGAAACTGTACTTTAAAGAGAAAAACTGAGATGTTTGGCTGGAGAACTGCTGATACGTAGCGTAGGCGAACTAACAATGCGGCTCGAACACAAAGACAGGAAGCCCCATGTGTTGGATGCTGCGAAATATAATCTCGACCAATCAGCTTGCTTGATTCACAACCAATCAGAGAACACTCAAGTCAAGCAGGAGAACAGCGCATGTTGGGTAGCATAATTGAATGTAGTGCGTGTGAATTTTGAATACTGTACTGTGATCTTAAATTTTTTTAATTTCCCCATGGAAAATCTGCGATATTGCGGGGACGCGAAGTAGGAAACACGAAGTGGTGGGGGATTACTGTGTGTGTGTGTGTGTGTGTATATATATGATGTAATATATGTATATATGATAGTATATATACATATATATTTTATATATATATCATCTTTTCCTTTCAGATTTTCCCTTCAGGGGTTGCCACAGCGAATCATCTGCCTCCATCTCACCCTATCCTCTGCATCTTCTTCTCTTACACAAACTGCCTTCATGTCCTCTTTCACCACGTCCATGAATCGTCTCTTTGGTCTTCCTCTAGGCCTTCTGCCTGGTAGTTCCAACCTCAGCATCCTATGACCAATATATTCACTATCCTTCCTCTGTACATGTCCAAACCATCTCAATCTAGCCTCTCTGACTTTGTCTCCAAAACGTGTTACATGTGCTGTCCTTCTGATGTGCTCATTCCTGATCCTATCCATTCTCGTTACTCCCAAAGAGAACCTCAACATTTTCATCTCTGCTACCTCCAACTCTGCCTCCTGTCTTTTCCTCAGGGTCACTGTTTCTAAACCATACAACATTGCTGGCCTCAACACCGTCTTGTACACTTTTCCTTTCATTCTTGCCGATACCCTCCTATCACACATCACACCGGACACTTTTCTCCAACCATTCCAACCAGCCTGCACATGCTTCTTCACCTCTTTTCCACACTCTCCATTGCTCTGGATTGTTGAGCCTAAGTACTTAAAATCCTCCACCTTCCTTATCTCTGCTCCCTGTAACCTCACTGTTCCTGTTGGGTCCTTGGCATTCATACACATGTATTCTGTCTTACTGAGGCTAACCATCCCCTCCTTTCCAGGGCATGCCTCCACCTCTCTAGGTTTTCCTGCACTTGTTCTCTGCTCTCACTGCAGATTACAATGTCTTCTGCAAACATCATAGTCCATGGAGATTCTTGTCGAACCTCGTCTGTCAGCCTGTCCATCACCATAGCAAACAAGAAGGGGCTCAGGGCTGACCCTTGATGCAGTCCCACCTCTACCTTGAACTCTTCTGTCACACCGATAGCACACCTCACCACTGTCTTACATCTCTCATACATGTCCTGCACCACTCTAACATACCTCTCTGCCACTCCAGACTTTCTCATGCAATACCACAGTTCCTCTCTCGGCACCCTGTCATATGCTTTCTCCAGATCCACAAAGATCTCATGCAATACCACAGTCACCTCTTCTACTCTTTTTTTCTCTCTCATTTTCCTCATCAGCTCTTCAAAAGTACTCTTTCCATCTTCCCAGAACACTTTCTGTCATCAGTCAACACATTTCCCTCTCTGTCCTTAATCACTCTAACTTGCTGCACATCCTTCCCATCTCTATTTCTCTGCTGTGCCAATCTGTATAAATTTTCTCCCTCCTTACTTTCCAACCGAGCATACAAGTCATCATACGCCCTTTGTTTGGCCTTTGACACCGCTACCTTCGCCTTACACTGTGTCTCCCTGTACTCCTGTTTACTCTCTTCGGTCCTCTCTGTGTCCCACTTCTTCTTGGCTAACCTCTTCCTTTGTACACACTCCTGCACTTCCTCGTTCCACCACCAAGTCTCCTTATCTCCTCTCCTTCCAGATGACACATTAAGTATTCTCCTACCTGTCTCCCTGATCACATTAGCTGTAGTTGTCCAGTCATCTGGAAGCACTTCCTGACCACCCAAAGCCATTTTCAACTCCTCCTTGAAGACAACCCGACACTCTTCCTTTTTCAGCTTCCACCACTTTGTCTTCTGCTCTGCCTTTGCCTTCATCACCTTCCTCACCTTCAGTGTTATCCTGCACACCACCATCCTATGCTGTTTGGCAACAATCTCACCCGGTATTTACCACAGCCATTTCCATCCTTTTTGCAAATCTACTAACATCTGTCCTTCTGCGTTCCTGTCCTGGATACCAAACCTGTCCATCACTTCCTCGTCCCTTCGATTTCCTTCACCAATATGTCCATTGAAGTCTGCCCCAATGACCACTCTTTCATCTCTGGAGGTACTCTGCATCACTTCATCTAAGTCACTGTAGAATCTCTCCTTCTCTTCTAGCTCACATCCTGCCTGTGGGCATAAGCACTAACAACATTAAACATCACGCCTTCAATTTCTAACTTGAGACTCATCACTCTGTCTGACACTCTTTTCACTTCTAGAACATTCCTGACCAACCCCTCGTTCAAGATGACTCCGACTCCATTTCTCTTCCCATCCACACCATGAAAAAACAGCTTAAACTCTGCTCCTAAGCTTCTAGCCTTGCTACCTTTCCACCTGGTCTCCTGAACACACAGTATGTCCACCTTCCTCCTCTGCATCATGTCAGCCAGTGCTCTACCTTTTCCGGTCATAGTTCCAACATTCAACGTCCCTACTTTCAGTTCTAGCTCCTGCCTTTCTTCTTCTCTCTCTCTGCCTACGGACACGCCTCCCGCCTCTCCTTCTTCGACGTCTTCGACCAACAGTAGTCCAATTTCCACCAGCACCCTGTTGGTTAACAACACTGATGGCGGTCGTTGTTAACCCGGGCCTCGACCGATCCGGTATGAATTTCTTTGTTGTGACTTGCATGTTTTATTTGGCATTTGTTTTACGCCGGATGCCCTTCCTGACGCAACCCTCTGCATTTATCCGGGCTTGGGACTAGCGTGAGAGAAAGACAATGGCTTGTGCCCCTCCCTCACGACTGCTTTTATATATATATATATATATATATATATATATATGAGAGAATTTTCTGAGTAGATCCTTCCATAAGAGAGTACTCAACACTTTTTTGTAGAGCAAATATAAGTAAAAATGAAAGGACAGGACAAAGACAAAAAGGAGAAAGTCTTTGTCCTGTCCTTTCATTTTTACTTATATAATATATATTTACTATAAATGTCTTAATTTAAGTTTTTGTATTTGATCAAATAAGTGCGTTCTTTTATGGCAATGCTGCTGGATAATGTGAATTTCCCTCTGGGATTAATAATGAAATGAATGAATAAATTTTTGTGTGTGTGTGTGTGTGTGAGTGTGCGTGCACGTATGTATGTATGTATCTATATATCTATCTGGCTAGCTAGCTACCTGAATGGAACTGATGTAGTTATTGTTCTGTGCAACATAACACTCCAGTAATTTTAACGTGAGAAACTATGTATTGAACGCCGTATTCTTCGCAGCCCACTGAAAGCCTACTGTAATCTAACATTCAG
Source organism: Plotosus lineatus (assembly GCA_024760905.1). Lineage (NCBI taxonomy): Eukaryota > Metazoa > Chordata > Actinopteri > Siluriformes > Plotosidae > Plotosus > Plotosus lineatus. The sequence goes on along the minus strand of CM045730.1, from coordinate 38,294,343 downwards.
GAACAAGTTTGACTGAAATAATCTGTGGTGATATGTATATTGTCAAGCATAGGCATATGTTGTAGAGGAAATATCATAACCTAAGAAGTAAAGTCATGTGTCACAAGGATAAGACTATTAGTTTCCATTTCTGTGTCTGATGGGGTATCAGGAAAAGAGCTTCATGAAGAAAATATGCTCCTATTATAAACATGGATATGGATTTCTGGAGTTAAAATTTCCTTTGTAAGCATATTGAATATGGATCAATTCTACAGTTTATAGCCCGGCTACAATAAGAAAGGGTCATTAAAAGTGGCCTCTGAACATATGAGATCGAACACATTAGTCCTGGCCAAATGTTAGCATCAAGTATGGTGAGATAAGAGCAGTAGAGCGACATTGCCAGTATAAATTGCTCTTGAAAATATTCTGTGAGCTATTTGATTGTGTGAATTATTTAATTGAAGGTTGCACTGGCATGAAGGTGTTTCAATGAATGCCAAAATAACAATTTATTTAGTGTGTGCCATGCACGAGGAAGTCCCCGGATGTATTTTCGCTAAAGTTGCTGAGTAGCACATGTCATTCACATCTACGGAGTTTTGACGGATATTTTTCTCACATTCTTATTCCAGAGCATAGTCAGTATCTTTGCTGAATCCAGTGTGTTATAATACAGATACTGAATCAGCATGTAGCGAATGCTGAATAGCCGAATCACAAAGCTACAATCTGCATACATCACAAACTAAGAAAAAGAAAGAGAACAAGCCTCTGAGAACAAATCGTTTCAAGCTTCTGTCACACTCGGAACAGATTTGGCTTTAATGTAGCACATTGAAAAAAAAATAATACAGTACAAGCAAGAATGTAGAATATGATTTATTTTTCACATTTAAATTACAGCCCCCTGAAATTCTTTTCTTTGCATATCCCTGATTATTAGGTAACTGTGGTCTAAGGGTCCAGCATCCCCTGAACCACAGAGAACTAGGGCCTTGTTTAAAGGCCAAACTGTGACAGCTTGGCGGTGTTGGTGCTTTAGTAGTAATCTCTCGTTTCATTTTCTGAGCGACATTTATGCTTTTATTAGGGTCATGGGGAAGCTGGAGCTCATCCCCACTGACTACTGAACAGCTCACCAACCTACCACAGGGCCAACACACACACACACACACACACACACACACACACACACACAAAAAAAAAAAAAAAAAAAACAATTCAACCATCCTAGAATGTTCAACAAGCCTAATGTGCATGTTATTGTACTGTGGGAGGTAACTAGAGTACCCCGACGAACATGGAAACGTGGGGAGAACATGTCAGCACCAAGCAGAAATGCTTGGAGCCAGGACTTCCTCGCTGTAAGACAGAAGTACTAATCACTAGACAACTGTGCTGCCAACCCACATCCTTCTGATAAGTAACCTTATAACATACAGACATTGTACAAATGACACAGTACAGAAAATATGAGAATGGCCATCAGTATGAAGTTGATAGTTATGTAACTGTGTAGGCAGTCTTTTACCCCGTTATATAAGCTCCTTCTGGTTGAAACTTGTTGATTTAATCAGTAGAGACAGAAAGAGTCTCAACCGTCTTAATGTCACACTGTGCATAAAGTCACCCTGCTGATCTGAGATCAAGGGCAGTCTCAGACTTGCATTTCCACATTTTATAGCATTTGGGAGGTAGTGAACGTCAATAGCTGGATAGTATTGTGAGACCTCACCATGGGGCACAAATGACAGGCTTCAGCAACACCTCACTGAGCTCCACCTGGATGAAGACTTTGACCAGGGAAGGCATGACTACAGGGGGTTCATCAGCTCAGATCGTTGATGCTGTTAAATGTGTTTGAAAACTTCAATTTCGAAACTAAAGCTGAATTTTCAGAGACAATACAATATGCTGTTGCATTCTGAATGCTTTCACAAGGATAACTATCAATACTTCCTGTTTCACAAGTAACCCAGTAATAAAGTCCTCCCCTGTTGCTGCCCTCATGCTGCCAAAATGTCTCAGGGATAGTCACAAAGGTAGCTTCTGCAATATGAGTTAACTGTGACTTGTAATTAAGTAAAAATAGAATGTTAATCATCACAGGTTATAAATTCAAAGTGTGACTGATTTGTATTTCTCCAAGAAAACATATGAAATCAAGTTATTTGGTCTGAAGTTTGACTCTATATGTTGGTAGGTAGGAAAAGTCTGTTGGGCTTTTTACGCCCGAGCCTAGCGGCTCATTAGGCCGGTGCTTATTCCCGGTTTCTGTAGCGTGAAGCTACCAGGAGTTCAACTCCTCCTGGATGGGACGCTAGTCCATCGCAGGTTAGCTTCCCAGTATATTTTTACTGGTACCCATTTATACTGCTGAGTGAACAGAAGCACACTTGTGGTTAAGACCTTGCCCTGGGGTCTTAGCACAGTGGGGGTCTAACTGGGATTTGAACACACAACCTCCCGATCATAAGCCCAAACACCACACCATACATAAAATGTCTCATAGTAGACACGACAGCTGCATAATTTCCTGTGTAATTTATGCTATGTGTTCCTTATTTGGCCAGTGCTGCAGAGCTTCTTACTCAATCATTTCTACTGTATGATTTCTAAAGGCCTATGTTGTTGAAGACTGGTTAATGCTAGACATTTATACATTTATTGCCTAGACACTGTTATTTAGTTAACTAGAGATCAACATGACTTCAGATGCGGTCTTGAACGCCATAATAATAAGTAATTGATAAATTCCATGAGGTGGCACGGTGGCATAGTGGTTAACGTGTCAGCCTCACAGCATGAAAGTCCTCAGTTCGATTCCCAGTTCGGGCATTCCTGTGTGGAGTTTGCATGTTTTCCCTGTGCTTGTGTAGGTTTCCTCTGGGTACTCTGGTTTCCCGCCACAGTCCAAAAAACATGCACAGTATGTTAATTGGCGCTTCCCAATTCACCCCGTAGTGTTGCCCTGTCCTTTCCTAGAGTTGGCTGATATGGTCGCCAGTCTCCTCGTGACCCTAATTAGGATTAAGCAGTTCAGAAAATCAATGACTGAATAAATTCCAAGTAGAGTGAAATAAGTTCTTTACAAGCTTACTGACTGATTAACTGAGGTCTGTGTGTTGGTTTTAATTTTTCACTCAATTAATGCACATGTTGAATGGAATTGTGGGGTACCCAAAGGAACTGGAACTAAAAAGGACTGGTTTGAGGTTGAAAAGTCACTGGTTCAATTCTCAGGAAAAGTGTGCGGTATAAGCAGAAGTGAGCAGCACCTCACCTTCCTTCATCTCCATTAAGTCTTCTTCAGCACATCCCAAAGATTTTCACTCAGGTTAAATGATCAACTCGTGTTGCCAGTTCATGTGAAAAATGATTCCTCATGCTCACCGATCCACTCTTCACTGGATAGAGCCCCAATTTTATACTTCTGCCATTAGATAAGAAAAATCCATTGATGTGATAAACTGGTCATTCAGATCATTAGTTGATGTCATTATATTGCTAAATAATGTTGCTGAGCCCTCCTGACCAACTGAGACAACAATGTCATTGCGATCAAGGATAAAGGCGGTCCCACAAAATATTAAATTACAGTAGAGCCTCAGTACTCAAACTTAATCCATTCCAGACGGCTGTTTGGATTCTCATTTGTTCGCATTCCCAATCCGCTTTTCCCATTACAAATAATGTAAATGGCCTTAATCCGTTACATCGTCTTTTGAACAGAAGTTAACAGTACCATAACTCATACCATAGGTCCAGAAATTAAGTTAAAAAATTATTGAATACAGTACACTATGTTATGGTCTTTGTTGTGAGAGACTCTTTAACTTTTCTGGGGTTTTAATTTTACTGTGTTATGGTCTCTCTCAAAAGAGTTGTGTGTTGAAATGCGCGTTGGAGAGGGGCGTGGCTCGCACATGCCAGTGGAATCCTAAACACACACCTAATTCCATTTAATCACGGGCTATAAAGACGAGCAGTACCCTTCCCAGTGCTAGAAGACTGTCCCTGTCTGGCTCTCAGCTCTGTGCTCCACCAGTTCCCGCTTTAGTTTGATTTCCGTGTTCCTAGTGCTCTAGTGCCCGTGCTCTAGTGCCTTCCCTGTGAACAATAAAGCACAACCGTTTTCATAGATGAAACGAGGAAATTGTAGTCAGTGTAATAGAAATGCGGAGGAACACGGAAATCAAACTAAAGCAGGAACTGGTGGAGCTGAGAGCTACATCGGGACAGTCTTCTAGCACTGGGAAGAGCACTGCTAGTCTTTATAGCCTGTGATTAAATGGAATTAGGCGTGTATGTTTAGCACTCAACTGGCGTGTGAGAGCCACGCCCCTCTCCAACGCGCAACTCTTTTGAGAGAGAGAGAGACCATAACACACTAAAATGAAAACCACAGAAAACTTAAAGCATAAGAACAATAAAGATAAGAATTTTAACCTTTCTGGTGGTGAGCAGTTGGCATACGTAACTGTTGGAGAGGAAGAGAAGCAGATTCCCTTCCATAACAGCTTCAGGTAAATCAGCCAACGGTGGTTTTTTTTTTGTTGTTGTTGCTTTTTTTCCTCTTGTTACCACTTTGCATGAATGACTCTTCTTCAACATGTTCCTCTTTTCTTGAAAAACATTTCTAATGTGGCTTGTTTCTGCCTTCTTTTCAAAACCTTACAGAAGTGGCTCATGACCTCATCGTTAAAGGTGTTCACAGCGCTGCTAGCGCTTGAGCTTAGCTTACATACATATATATACATGCATCCCCTTCAGCTTCATTTAGGCGGTTATGCCTATAAGCCAATCTGTGGGTTTTCTGTTCGGTACTCTAAATTGTATTTGTCGCTGGATGTGGTACATGGCGTTAGCAATTAGATAGCTTTAGTGCTTTAGCGCTAGCTTTAACTTTAGTGCTTGTACATAGTACTGTATCAACAACCTCCGGACTTCCCCAGGACAGCTTTAAGGGTGATGCATAGTATCAACAACTTCCGGACTTCCCCAGAACATACATAGTGTCAACAAATTCCAGACTTCCAGAAGTCGTGCACTTTTCCTCCCGCTCGGTCTCGTTTTTTCTCGCGTGTTTCTTGAGTTTGACTTCCGGTTTTGTTCGGTTTCCCGGACGGAAGAACTCGCAGATTTTTTGTTCAGATTCCGATTTGCTCGGACTCTAGAGCGTTCGGATTCCGAGGCTCCACTGTATATTTTTTGCTGGGCAGTGTGAATGAATAAATTAATACTTTCTTTGATAGACAGTGTCATTTCCTAAAGTTTTGAAAATAATATATTTTATTATGTGGTAAATTATTGTTCTCTTTAAACCAGTTGGCTTACAAAGGCTCAGAGAAAAATATCAGTGAATCATAGCCTGGTGTAACTGTAGAATGTATTTTGGTGACGTGTATCTTGCCTAAATCTTCAGTATTGTACCTACAGAAAAAAAAGAAGGAAAAAAAATCACAACCTGGGATGAACTATTATAATTATACAGAATAACACAAAAGTTAGTGTTTTCAACAACATTTCAGTTATGTGGTACATCTGAGTAGTTTCTGGATTTGGCTTTAATATATACGTGTATGTTATATATACGTGTGCTGCTTATATACACACTGCCCAGCCTCACAACAAGTAACTAAAACTATTCAGTCACATTCAAAGGAGCATTGTTTCATTTCCGTTTCTCCTCTCAACACCCCTCACCCCCCAACAAAGCTCATTAGTGCTAGCTTGTGTGTAAGCGTGTATCTTCTTAGCCATTCATTAATCAGCGGCTAAATTTCACATTGTCCCTCACTCTCATGAAACTTTAATCAAGCTGCCAGCTGCAGTCTGCATGCCTGACGTGACGTGCGTCCTTGGATGGGTGTCAGGTCCACAGGACAGCCTTTGTTACTCTGCATGAGACCAGATACACAGAGGAACACAGCCTCTTATGACCCCTTGCTCTCTTGTTTATCAATACATGTGAGCATGGTGGAAAAAGATGGCGCGGATGTCCTTGCAATTTCACTTTCCACTGCATGACAGATTTTTTTTTAAATAGGTTTTGGCTAAAATGACTCCCGAATCTCGACAAACCTTCCATTTAATCATTCATTCATTTTCTGGAACCGCTTAATCCTAATTGGGGTTGCGGGGTGGCTGGCGCCCATCCCAGCTGATTCCGGTCGAGTGCAGAGTACACCCTGGACAGCTCACCAGGCCATCGCAGGGCAGAAAGGCTCTGCAGCCTACTGTTGACAAAAGTCAGCAATGGTTCTTTTACATGCCTCACACCATAGACAGTGACAGACATGGCCGGCCTTTGAGTTAGCTGCACTGGGGGTCCAGTGACAACCCGTTGAGAATGGGGCTTGAACCCCCAACCTTAGGATCAGTGATCCAGCACCTTTACCACCAGTCCACCACTGCCTCCTCAATTTAATCACTGAAGTAAAATTCTAAAATTTGTAAAAGCAATATCTTTGATTTGTTATGTGAGCTGAATTTATGGCTTAGGTTGTAAGTAACAGTCCCAGTGCTGCTCCGCACAAATCATTTATTGATTAATTTACCTCCGTTTCAGTTGAAGGAGCTTAATATTGTCTTATATGCAAAAATCAACCACAAAAAAAGAAAACTGGGGGACATTTTGACAAACAGTCTTTACAACCCACATTAATGAACAGGCAGAACACACGTAACATCCACCTGCCTACTAATCCCACCATATGTTCCTTCACAGAGAGCTCATGTCAATCTCCTCTATCAGTTAAACATTGTTGCTGAAACAACCCCAGAGCTTTGAAGCCTAAAGGGGTTGGAAAAAGGTTAGCTCTAGGGCATGCATGCGAGAAATAACAATGGCTGAATAAAAGCACATAATGCACTGAACCTGAATAAAACCACTTAGGGAAGCAACCTGGTGCAGCACAAACAAAAAAACTGCTGCCATCTGTTTAACTCTTCTCCATACATGTGACTCTTTCATAATGCCATCATTGCCCAACAGCTTCACATTTCTAATCTCGCTCACCTGGCATCCATTCATGCAAAAAGCAGCTGTCAGTCAGACAGCAAACAGAAATAGAAAGTATAATTGGAGTAATGTGTTCGAACTCACAGGAACTGGAGCTAAATAACTTCAGTTGTTTGGTTATAATTTACCATCTTCAGATTTTAAAGATCCAAGAATGTGACACTGTGAGCAGAACAGATGGGGAACGTTTTCCTCTGGATTGTGCAAAATCGGGTCAGAGAGAACCCTAGCAGGTCGGATCGGATTATCACTCGGCTATCTGCGACACCACGATTGTCTACGCCATTACAATTGCTCACAGCGGAATTAGACTTCAAGTATACCTGAAACAGACAAACACTTCATGTCAGCACAGGTTTCTGTGACAATCAATCAGATGACAGTTATCATGCATGTGGCTAACAGCCCTCCTTAGAGAAAGACCGGACGGAGGTTTAAAAAGGGAAACTCATCCATTCAAATAAAGTTTTAATGATCTGTTTCTGAATAAGCTAAATCTGTGACCCATGAGGAGGGGAACAGGCGTCGGTATGACACCTATTGGAAAACACGATAATATTACAAAACACAAGGCAAAATACTCTGCATGACCTTGTGTAATTTTGGGACACTACTGGTGTCACCCTGAAAAACTATAGCCTGGCCAGTTTGGTTCATTTGAATTTCTGCCATTCAAATTTGTGACACTTGTTGCTTAGATTGTTGCAACATTCTTATACCATGTACTGATCCCATTATTCCAGACTTGTATTTTTCATCCATTCATCTCCCAAACCACTTAATCCTAATTAGGGTCACGGGGAGGCTGTTCAGGGTGTACCCCACCCTCGCCCAACACCCTAGACAGCTCGCCAGACCATCGCAGAGCCAACACTCGCACAACCATTCCCACTCACACCTACGGGTGATTTGGAACAGCCAATTAACATACTGTGCATGTTTTTGCACTGTGGGATGAAACCCACACAACCACGGGGAGAACATGCAAACTCCACACACCACCACCCAGGCTGGAAATCGAACCAAGGCCCTTCTTGCTCTGAGGTGGACATGCTACCCACTACAAAACCTTTATTTTCCATCAATATGCTCAATATTGATGTCACACTGCTTTGCAGTAAAGAGTTCAATAGGTGCAAATGCAGTGTAAAAGGGCTTATTAATATATACCTGGCAAATCAATCCAAATCCACAGTCCAAACTCATATACAGCAAATGCACTGAGGTCAGGCAAACAACAGAACAGAGACAATCAAACAGTAATTCACGCAAGGCAGGCCAGAAATCAAAGAATTCTGAGAAGAGATGTTGTGTGCAGTAGGATAAGAACACGTATCGGATAATACTTTGTGCAAATTCAATTTTTCTGCATGTTTAAATAACATTATTATTATTATTACCAAATGACTTCAATTTTAAGGTACCTTTTGTGAATTAGTGTTACTAGCAATTTATTTATTTAATTTTACTTATTTCAAACCCACCCCATTTTTTTTTTTTTTTTTTTCTTCCTAATTTTAATCATATCCAATACTCGCACATTAAGTATTGCCTTCCCTATCACACGACTCACCGGGCGAAAGCATGCACACGCCTCCTCCATGACATGCAATGCTAGTCACCCGCCTCTTTTCAAACTGCTTGCACATACGTATTTGTGAGCAAACTCATTGGGTTGGTTGGGCTTTGTCCTAAGCATACGCTTGACCCATGGTCGGGTCACAAGGGACGCAGCCTATGCAGTGAAGTCCAGACGTCCCTCTTCTGAGCCACTTCCTACAGGTCTTCTGGGGGGGAACATCGAAGCATTAAAAACTTGTAGTGTATAGTAGTAATGAACTAAGTCTATCTGGCAATAAAGTACAGTATATTGATGGTAAACTTGTGCTTGTGAATAGTCGTCCATTTTTGTGTAATAATAAACAGGTTTCTGTGTTCATTATTTTGTTCTGTATTTATACTTTGTTCTCTGACTACTAAAATAATGCTGTCAAAAGTGTTTGCTAACCAGCAACCAACTACATTTTACAGTCTGTGACGCAAGACCCAGTAAAGACAAACACCAGTGACATTCATCAAATATTGACACATACAGAGCACTGAACTTCTTAAGCCAAAGAAGATTCAAGATTCAAGAGTCTTTATTGTTACGTTCACACAACGAAATTTTGTACGAGACTCTTAGTATTAAAAGGTGAAAACGAGTTTAAAAAGTGCAAACGAGACAAACCGCAATTAACGCTGTCAAGAGAATATAAACACAAGTAATTCTATACATTAAACTTGAAGTAAAAATATAAAATGGAAATGCAAACTCTACCGATGAAGGAAAACTGAACACAGATATACAATATGTACAGTGAGGTGCTGTGGTTGAAATAAATGAATAATAGCAGCAAGGTGGATATAAATGTAAATGTCCAGCGTGAAAAAACTAGAATGTAAACGAGGTAAAGTGCAGCAGTGCAATACAGTCATCGAGTTTGTGGATTCAATGTCCTTTTACAAAGAACTGATGTTTGTGTAAGAGTGTGTCAGTGGAGGAGGGGTGTGTGTGTGTGTGTGTGTGTGTGTGTGTGTGTGTGATTGCGAGGGGGTTTGGGTGGACGGGCTTTCACAGCTCTGGGATAAAAACTTTTTTTTTTTGAGTCTGGTTGTGCTGGTCTTGATGTTCCTGTACCGTTTTCCCGAAGGAAGTACTGTAGTATAAACAGTCCATTTCCCTGGTGTGTGGGATCTGTCGCTGTACGGCTGGCCCTCTTAGCATATATTGTGACTAGATTTGGTAGATGGCAGCCTACAATCCCCTGTACAGTTCTCATCACCCGGGCCAAGTCTTCTCTGTCTTCAGCAGTGCAGCTGCCGTACCACACCGTTGCACGGAGACAGAGAATACTTTCTATTGTAGCACTGTAAAAGTTCTTGAGATGAGAGTCCAGTGTGTTTCTGCTTTCTGGGGAAGAAAAGCCTTTTTTGGGCCTCAATCACCAGTTGTGAGGTGTTAACAGAGCAGGATAGTTAAGATAAAATCTGGACGATCAGGAAGTTAATACTGTCCACATGCTCCACCACCTCTCCATGAATATAAAGAGGATTCTGTCTTGCTGATCCTTCTATAGTCCACTAGACCTCCTCGGTCTTGCTGGTGTTCAGAATGAGGTTATTAGTTGAACACCAGTTCATCAGGGGCTGGATCTCTTCTCTGTAGTGGGTCTCATCATTGTCTGATATGAAGCCTACCACAATGGCGTCATCGGCAAACTTCACAAGTGTGTTTGTGGAGTGGATAGCACAGCCTCAACATCTGTTCTGTTTCACGCATACACAAATCCAAAGGTGGAAATAATACCTTCTTTATATAAATTCATCAGCCGTAATATTTAAATCGATCTGACTACTGACTGATGAAGTGACGAACATTGATTATCTTGTTTCAGTGGCACCAGTCAAGGATATATTATGTTGATGTGTTGGAAGAAGGAAAAATGAGCAGGTGTAGTGACTTTGACAGTCAACTGATCAACTGATCTGCTTGGGTGTTCTTGTTATGCAGGTCCTGCCAAAGATGAAGGAGGACCATCAGTGAATTTGCAAGACTGTCATGTGTGCCCAAGACTTACTGAAGCGGCATATAAAGACTACGCAACAAAGAGCTGCTGCTAAATGTGATCGCACAAACTGCTAAATTTGTTAACATTGGCTATGATGGAAGGCTTTCAGAATACACAGGACACGTCCTGTGTTTTGGGCAGGTGCAAATCAGTTAGGTGGTATTAATGTTATGGATGATCGGTGTACAACATCATATACAGTGGTACCTCATCTTACGAAAATTAACCCGTTGCAGAAGTGGTTTCGTAACCTGATTTTTTATTTTTATTTTTTCTCCACAAGTTGAGCTGCATTTTACATGTAAAAAGGCCTGATTCATTCCAAGGCCCCCAATACTACCCCTTAAACCCTTTAAAAATTATAAAGGTATACCTTTTAAGGCCTCCTTCTGCTTCAATATCGTACCGATGGGAGATGGGTTTGCCCATATTACTTTCTGATATCACTCAACTGCATGCCACGAGCCTGCTTCTTCTTTTCACTCGCACCGGGAATCACACGCGCATGTGTGTGTATTCTTAGCAGAGTTATAATCTTACAAATATTTATGCAAGGTTAAAAGCCTGAGCCAAAAAATAAAGTTGCAATGAGCACACTCGAAAAACTCACAAAACATCAGTAACTCTGTCCTTTACGCATGTTAGAACTCCGTGAAGAACAATGGGTCGAAGGCACACAAAAAGCATCATGGGTATTATGAAGATGCAGCTCCATAATAGCCAATGGAAGGGAGCTGCGTCATGGATATTATGGAGATACAGCTCCCTCCAAGCCAATGTGAGGTCAGCGGGGCAGGATGTTGAGAGATTGTCAATGGGAGAGCAACTCGGCACATTGTTTGAATTTTTGAGATGGCGCATTTCGTAACGTGAATTTGTTTCATATCCAGAGATGGAAATTTTAGGCAAATGCATTTCATAAACTAGATTTTTCATTTATTTGGTCTTTCGTAAGGTGAGGTACCACTGTATATGTTATAGATAACTGGTATTAGATATACAATGTACTGAATTATAGTACAAAAGAAATGTGGATACGCTCAGAAATGTAAGAGTTACCCAGCGTCCGATTATCTCCGCTCTTATTGTCCTCATTTCTTAAAAGCACTGCAACACCATACTTATCATACATTGCCTCATCATACTGTGTAAATAATCATAAACTACATCTTTTTGGCCAAGGTCGTTTTTATCTCATCTGAGTGTGTCCCTGATGTGGGATTTAGCTGGCTATATTAGCAAAAATGGAATGTCATAAAATATAGTATCCGCATCAGTGTAAAATTACCTGTAATTAAAAATCGCTGTTGTGACAATCTTAGAATAAACCTTTTATACTGCCATAGCAAGGGTCAAGTTTTAAGGGGCAGTCAATGGTATCACGACAACCCAGCTAACAATTTGTTTTAACAATGCTGCTAAAATACATATTGCGCAAATGTGTGCTTTGTAGACTCTCAAAAGCATTGTTAACATGGTTACAGATAACATTTTGAATTAACGTCTCAAAAAAATTGTCAGATGTTAGAGTATTTTTTTATATGGAGCATTATTCTTAAGGGCTGTGTGCACTGTAGCTTCCTTTTCAGTGCAAACCCCAGTATGGATGTAAACAGTCCTTGCCCCCTATGTGTCAAAGCTCTGCTGTATATAAAGGTTATGTAGATGTTCTGAGCAAACATTATGGTTTAACATTCTCACAATGTCCAGATAACACTTGGTGCAACCAAGCGAATTATGACCTTGACTACAATAATGTTATACAGCATTGTGTGTTAGTTGGGAGTAGCCCAGAAGAGACATGGCTGTAGAGAGAAGCTTATATGTTCCCCATTTGTATCAGTGTGAATCGGGAAGGAAGTTAAAGAATAAGAGAAAAAAAAAACAAGTGGAATCTGTTTGTTGGTGGTAACATATTTGAGAACTTGAATTATTAAAAATGGCAAATCTTTAATCATTGATTTATTTTTATGCTTGGTTCGGTGAGATAAATAAAGGGAGCATGAGTATATGATTTTGGAAGTATGCATTGGGAACCTAATGGCCACTGTATGGTTGATATGTGCGAATGTACTCCAGGAAACAGAGAGGTAAGGGACAGGTATACACTTGTTTGAATCCTATATAATGGGCCGTTAAAGAACACTTCAGCTAAAAACACTTTTAAAGACTTTGTTCTCTTTTTTAATAAAAGGATTCAACAAAAGATGTGGAATTGAAACAAGAGAATGGATATGGAACTGTCAGCTGGTGGAGGAATTGCTAACATTGCTTACATCCGTATTATACAGTAATGTAAAGATATTAAAATGGTAATATACAGACAAAGACAAAGAATACGACAAACACACAAAAGCAATTTCTGCAGCACCTATATTCAGAGAAACTGAAAAGCCTCTGACGCCAGTAAACGTCAGCAATGGGGTATTGACTGTATTTATTCATTCTCTCCGTTTCCCTCTCTCTGTCTCAGACACCAAATGCAATTTAATAGATAATTAATTCCATCACGTTTTCCAGGCTGTCAGCTTCTGATTTACCGTCCTATTAATGAGCATTTCTCACCGGTTATGGCTGAAAGAAAAGGACACGGCTACTGATTTCAGAACACTGCCACAATAAGAGCCATGTGAGGATTCCTGAGAAAGCCCATGTGAAGATTTGCCATAAATGTCCATCATCTGTACCATGTTCTGTTTGGCAATAACACTTTCCTTACAGCTCAGTACATGTGAAACAGTAGAATCTCCTGCTGAACAGAAAGACTCGGAGCTTCTCAGCTTTCCTTCACACTTGACATGCCTCGGTCCCCCCAGCTGGTCACACTGTGGGAGAACAGGACTGCATCCAGCATCACCATCAAGGCAGTAAATGAACAAGAGATGTAGGACGGATAAGGAGTTGTGTGCGTCGTATGTGTTTACTCTGAAAACGCATCAGTGCTCCCTACAGGCCGCACTTAAAACATGAGTTGTCGTCACTGCTTTTGATTCTTTTATGAAGCTCTGTCTAAGGATACAATACAGTACGAGAGAGCATTTGTGGTGATGAAGGTTGGAAAGTTGGAAAACCACTCATTTCCACTGTCATACCTTTACTTTCAGGAGAAAAAAAACAGTCAGAGGATGGAATTCATCAGTTCATTTTCTGTAACCGCTTAATCCTAATTAGGGTCGCGGGGAGGCTGGCGCCCATCCCTGCTGACTCTGGGTGAGGGCAGAGTACATCCTGGACAGCTTACCAGGCCATCGCAGGGCACGCTGACGACTTTGCAGCTACTTTTGTCGAAAGTCAGCAATGGTTCTTTTAAATGCCTCACACCATAGACAGTGAGAGACATGGCCGGCCTTTGATAACCCAGTTAGCTGCACTGGGGGGACAGTGACAACCTTGTGGAGAGTGGGACTCGAACCCCCAACCTTTTGGATCAGCGATTCTGTGCCCTAGACCAACACTGGCCAGAGGATGGGGTAGTATATATTATACATCTATATGCAGTCATTCATTTTCTGAACCACTTAATCCTAATTAAGGTCGTGGAGAGGCTGGTGTCCATCTCAGCAGACTTTGGGCAAGGGAAGAGTACACCCTGGACAGCTGCCCAGGCCATCGCAGGGCAGAAACATGCTGATGGCTATGCAGCCTACTCTTGACAAAAGTCACCGATGGTTCTTTTACATGAATCTCTCACCATAGAAAAGGAGAGACATGGCCGGCCTTTCATAACCCAGTTTGCTGTAATGGGGCATCTATATTCAGTTTTTGGTATAGTCCAGGATTCAGGACTTTAAAACCATCACTACATCCGAGGAAAACTAGGGTTGGACCATTGCGGAAGGTAGTAGTGAAGCTGATGATCGCTTTCGGTGAAATAGTTCACTTAGTGATACAAGCATGATATTTGGCGAGAAGAATCTTTGGATGTTCAGCAAACTGTATTCCTTACTGGCCGACACAATTTAAGCCGTTTTAAAGATGGTCGCTTGCAAACAAAATGGAGGTATTTTATTATACAGGAATCCCTCACTTTCCGCAGTTAACTGGGACTGAGATCACCCCGTGACCACCGAGTTCCACGAAGAAGGATCAGCCCCCCCCCACCGTACATGTAGTGTATGTGTGTATATAATATAAATAAATACATATTCAATGTTATAAATGCTTATACTAACAATTAAACATTAAAAAATAATGCATACAATGTAAATAAAATAGAAATATGCACACATTCAGGCACGCACATGCGCGTGCACGCACTCAGATGTGCACCTCACAAAATGTAAGCAGTTTTGATCGGAGGTTTTGGGTTGTTTTCATTTAGTGGTTTTTGGGGGTTTTTTTGCAGCATCTTCCTTAATTTCCTTATTTTTTAATTCGATGAATATTTAAAAAAAAAAAAAAACGCGATGCACTGAAGCCGCATGAATTGAAGCGCGAAGTAGTGAAGGATCCCTTATTCAACTACTATAGAAACATACTGCATTAACAAGAGAAAAATTTGGCTCCGTTTTAATGAACTGATGAGAAATTTTCATGGGAAAAAAAAATCTGTTGTTATGGATCATCTCAACATCCAAAGAGACTCTCAGCCGACTCTGGACAGTTCGCCAGACCATCGCAGGGCAGAAACACACTGATGGCAATGGAGTGACTCTTTACAAAAGTCAGCAATGGTTGTTTTACAGCTTCTCACCACAGACAGTGAGAGACATGGCCAGCTTTTGAGAACCCAGTTAGCTGCACTGGGGGGACAGCAGTGGCAACTGTTCACTGTGGGGCTTGAACCCCCAAACCGTGAGATCGGCAATCCAGCACCTTGCCACCGGGCCACCACTGTCCATCTGAAATACAATATTTACCCATATGATCAACGACAGTACTTCCACAGACTATACTATACAGACGCTCCCCGACTTACGTTTTTAATTGGTTCCAGACGGCCGAAAGTGAACGTAAGTTGTTACAGCGATGTAGGACGTGTGACGCTCATACTGTACTATACATCCATTACCGTATCTCCAAAATACCATTAACCGTATACATCGATTACCGTATCTCATAAAACACCCCTAAATCAATTATTACAAACATAACATTGTAAAATATCAAATCTATCAAATAATATCAACATTAATTTCAGTTAAGTCACTTACTTATTCCGAGTCACTTTACATGAAGCTTAAAACAGCCATCAACGCTTACAATATGTGAGGCGCTCAAAACCCAAAGTAGTGTACATGCGAAAGTAATGTACTTTCTGTGAGTTATACAGACTTCTGGTCTTTCAAGTGCGCAAGGGTGCTGTTGAACTCGCTTAGAACACAGTCTGCACTTACGCTTCTGACCAACCATATTTGCTTAAGGTTTATCACTACAGATCTGTTTCGAGGGGTGGTGAAACCATCCTCTCTCTTCAGGTGATTATAGTAGAAACTATAATAATTCTTCTATAATCACCTGAAGAGAGAGGATGGTTTCACCCCCCCTCGAAACAGATCTGTAGTGATAAATGGAGTTTCAATAGAAAGTCTTTGTCCTGTCCTTTTATTTTTGTGTATATATATATATATATATAATACTGAACTGAGAAAAAGGAGGGGCACGTTCAGTCTCGTTTGTAAACAATGGACGCAACGTCATTATGTGAGCGTACTACGTAGGTACGGCTAAACTCAAAATTAAATGTTTTTTGGAAAAAAAACAAAACTGTAAAATCGAAAGAACATAAAACGGATGAACGCAAGTTGGGGAGCGTCTGTACTGTATATTGAAATATCTCACTCTTCTTCTTTTCCTTTCGGCTGTTCCCTTCAGGGGTCGCCACAGCAAATTATCTGCCTCCATCTCTCCCTATCCTCTGCATCTTCTACTCTTACTCCAACGACCTTCATGTCCGCCTTCACCGCATCCATAAATCTTCTCTTTGGTCTTCCTCTGGGCCTTTTGCCTGGTAGTTCCAACCTCAGCATCCTACGACCAATATACTCACTATCCCTTCTCTGTACATGTCCAAACCATCTCAATCTAGCCTCTCTGACTTTGTCTCCAAAACATCTAACATGTGCTGTCCCTCTGATGTACTCATTTCTGATCCTATCCATCCTCGTTTCTCCCAAAGAGAACCTCAACATTTTCATCTCTGCTACCTCCAACTCTGACTCCTGTCTTTTCCCCAGGGCCACTGTTTCTAACCCATACAACATCGCTGGCCTCATCACCGTCTTGTACACTTTTCCCTTCATTCACTCATGAACTCTCCTATCACACATCACACCGGACACTTTTCTCCATCCGTTCCAACCTGCCTGCACACGCTTCTTCACCTCTTTTCCACACTCTCCATTGCTCTGGATTGTTGAGCCTAAGTACTTAAAATCCTCCACCTTCTTTATCTCTGCCCCCTGTAACCTCAAAGTTCCTCTTGGGTCCTTGTCGTTCACACACATGTATTCTGTCTTACTAAGACTAACCTTCAATCCCCTCCTTTCCAGCGCATACCTCCACCTCTCTAGATTTTCCTCCACTTGGTCTCTGCTCTCACTACAGATCACGATGTCATCTGCAAACATCATAGTCCATGGAGATTCTTGTCTAACCTCGTCTGTTAGCCTGTCCATCACCATAGCAAACAAGAAGGGGCTGAGAACTGACCCTTGATGCAGTCCCACCTCCACCTTGAACTCTTCTGTCACACCGACAGCACACCTCACCACTGTCTTACATCTCTCATACATGTCCTGCACCAATCTAACATACTTCTCTGTCACTCCAGACTTCCTCATACAATACCACAGTTCTTCTCTCGGCACCCTGTCATATGCTTTCTCCAGATCCACAAAGGCACAATGCAGCTCCTTCTGACCTTCTCTGTACTTCTCTATTAACATCCTCAAAGCAAACACTGCATCTGTGGTGCTCTTTCTTGGCATGAAACCAAACTGTTGTTCACAAATGCTGACCTCTGCCCTTAGTCTTGCTTCCACTATTCTTTCCCAAAGCTCCATTGTATGGCTCATCAACTTTATCCCTCTGTAGTTGCCACAACTCTGTACATCTCCCTTGTTCTTAAAAATGGGCACAAGCACACTTCTCCTCCATTCCTCTGGCATCTGCTCACTTTCTAAGACCTTGTTGAATATTCTTGTCAGAAAATCTACTGCTACCTCCCCTAGACACTTCCATACCTCAACTGGTATGTCATCAGGGCCAACTGCCTTTCCACTCTTCATCCTCTTCAATGCCCTCCTCACTTATCCCTTACTAATCTTTGCTACTTCCTGCTCCTCAACGGTCACCCCTTCTACTCTTTTTTCTCTCTCATTTTCCTCATTCATCAGCTCTTCAAAGTACTCTTTCCATCTTCCCAGCACACTTCTGTCATCAGTCAATACATTTCCCTCTCTGTCCTTTATCACTCTAACTTGCTGCACGTCTTTCCCATCTCTATTTCTCTGCTGTGCTAACCTGTATAAATCATTTTCTCCCTCCTTACTGTTCAACCTATCATACCAGTCATCATACGCCCTCTGTTTGGCCTTTGACACTGCTACTTTGCATGTACAGCTGTATAAAAGCAGACCAAACCGAGAATAATAGCACTTGCAGTTCCCAGAACATTTTTTTTTGCGGCCACACATCAAAAGTTCTTCACATGATGCAGCTATTTCAAACGAATCGGTCCAGTATGGCCACCATGCACTCCTCTCTCTACTCCATCCCCAGCTATGTGGGGTTAGTAGCTGCTGGATTTGATATAAAGCCTGACCCAAAGTATGACCTTGTTGTCAAAGGTTTTTGGCATGTAAACAAGTTTAATGACACACAAAAAATTTGTTTATCTAAAAAAAAAAAAAAAAAAAAAAGTATACCTGCTTAACGCCTAATTATGGACAGCAGCTTTTAAGTATAGCTGAGAGAAATGTATTGCATTGACCCGAAGGAAGAAAAAAAAAAATCCCCTTTGAATTAATGAGACTTTTTTCTGAATTAACAAGAGTTTTTCATGAAAATAAATCTTTCTGAAATAATGAGATCACGAAAAAAAAGGGAAAGTCAGTTGGGCTTTTTACACCCACGCCTAGTGGCTCATCAGGCCCTGGTGCTTATCCTCGGTTTCCGTAACATGAAGCTATCAGGAGTTCAACTGCTCCTGGATGGGACGTCGTCCATTGCAGGTTACCATCCCAGTATACTTTTACTGGTACCCATTTATACTGCTGGGTGAACAGAGGCACACTTGTGGTTAAGACCTTGCCCAGGGGTCTTAGCACAGTGGGGTCCAACTGGGATTTGAACACACAACCTCTCGATCATGAGCACAGCACCCTAACCACTACACCACCGGCCCCACGGAGATCATGAAAGATCAAAGAATAAAAGAAGCTGCACACGCAGGTAGATCATCACGCAATATGAAACTATGAACATAATTGTATACTGACTCTGAATCAGGACCGGCTCCTGCAAGTGCAGTGTACTTCCTGAGCGTTTCTTTGGATGTTGAGATGATCCATTAACGAACAGAAGATTTTTTTCCCCCTATGAAAATTTCTCATCAGTTCATTAAAACTGAGCTGATTTTTTTTCTTTTGAGTGAATGCAGTATAGTTCTGTAGCAGCAATTGTGCAAATTATTTTAGATTGTCGCAAGGAATCATTGGCTCTATGCTACTAATTTTTTTCCGTCTTTGTTTTGTTTGAAGTTCCACAATCAACAATTTGTTCGTAAATAATGTTAATCTGTTAAAATGTTTGGCATCTATTGGAAATACACCAATGCTCGGATGAGACATTTCGGGGAAGACTGGTTCCCATCCCACCGAGGTCCCAACATGTTATATGCACAATGAATGCATTCTATGTATGTATACAACTGTACACGAGAATACCAGTGTAAGTAACAACCTCGACCACATCCGGGTGATTCTGATTCAGAACACTTTTATTACTGATTTCGAGTTGATATTACGAAAGCGCCATCTTAAAAATTCAAACAACGCACGAGCTGCTCTCCCATCAATGATGTTCAAACATCCTGCACCACTGGCCTACCATTGACTAACAACTGAGCTGTCGTTCATGTCGCCTTCACTCGAGCGCCATCTTGGACAGGTCCACCTGACGCCATCTTGGACAGGGATCCCATTGGCTAGCAGGGATGATGCATCCCTGCTAGCCAATGGGATGCAGGGATGATGCATCTACCTCCCATTGGCTATTATGGAGCTGAATCTACCATGAAGCTTTTCGTGTAAAGGGCAGAGTTACTGTTGTTTTATGCTTTATTTCTTGACTCAGGCTTTTAACCTTCCATAATCATTTGTAAGATTATAACTCTGCTTAGAAGACATGGTCAACACACACACACACACACACACACACACACACGCACGCACGTGTGATTTCCGGTGCGAGTGAGAAGAAGAAATGGGCTCGGGTGATATCACAAAGGAATATGGCCAAACCTGTCTACCATCAGTACGATGCAGAAGTAGGTCTTAAAAGGTATGCTTTTATCATTTTAAAGGGTTTAGGGGGTAGTATTGGGAGCCTTGGAATGAATAATAAGTTTTGCATGTAAAATGCGGTTCAATTTAAGAAAAATGCAGGTTACGAAAAAGGCTCTGGAACAGATTAATTTCATAAAGTGAGGTACCACTGTACTGAAATTCTGTCAGTTCATGCACAAATTCTTCTTGCTTTTAATTTTTTTAAATCAACACTTTTGTCTCCAGATGGCCACAGATTTCATATTTCAATTGCAAATTTTGAAAAACTGAGACCACCCCTGTAGGAGACTGATTACCCCCTCCCGCACCCTCTCCACGCTTCTTGCACCTTGGGCCTCATGGCCCAAAATGCTGCGAAGTGCCTTTGATGGCCCCCAGTGTCCGAATCATCTGAACACAGTATTGTCCCAAACTCAATTCTCTTTAATGGGAACACTGAATGCGACCATCTCGAAAATGGCTTAAATTGTTCAATCATTTTTTCGCTCGGCTATAGCAATGGTTTTAAAATCCTGAACCCTGGACTATACCAAATATTGTATGTACATGCCCCAGTACGGCTGGGTTATCAAAGGCTGGCAATGTCATTCAATTTCTATGGTGAGAGGTTCATGTAAAAGAACCATTGGTGACTTCTGTCAAGAGTAGGCTGCATAGCCCTCAGCATGCTTTTGACCTGCAATGGCTCAGCAAGCTGTTCATGGTGTACTCTTCTCTTGCCTGAATCGGCTGAGATGGGCACCAGCCTCCCCGTGAAGCGGTTCAGAAAACGAATGAATGTATTTCAGGTCCTGCTCTACTTCATCAATTGCGTAGTGATTTAAATGTCCTCCAGTGCTTACTGGCAGCGTACAACAATTCAAACTAACAGATCATCACTAAATACTAAACCAGACATCTGGCCTGGCCATGATGTAATTTCCTGTACAGTGATTCCACCATTAATAAAAGTCACAGTCATAAACCTATCAAGTGAGACACCAGAAATGGCTAAAGCAGCCACAGTGATAGTCTGGTGTTGCTTCATAGAGTGCAGTCCTTCTACCAGGCTATCACACTATGTTTCAGTCCTTTTATCCTGACTAAACCAACTGAAACAGTCTCTGAAGAAGTACTGCACGTCAACGTCATCGGTTTGGTGTAAATTCACTGGGCCTCTGAACCCCAGATGGTTGTTTAATGATAATTCAGAGTGTATATATAAATAAGGACTACATTTAGTTTGTTTTTGAGTACTGGCGCTTCCTGTAAATGAAATTATATCGTAACAGCACGCTTGGGTACATTGGGAAGCAAGGATCGATCCTCAGCTTGGTTTACTGTCTGTGTGGAGTTTCACATGTGCACGTAGATGGACTAGCTACTCTAAATAGCTCTCAGATGTGAATGTGTGTGCACATGGTGTCCTGTTATGGACCATCGGGATCGTGTTCCTGTCTCAACCCCCGTGTTACCAGGATACTCTCTGGATCCATTGAAGTCCTGACCAGAATAGAGTTTATAAAGCTGAAGATGAATCCATGAAATGATGTAGAGGACAAAGCTATTGATGCACACACAACACAGCGTATCCAACTCTTACTCAACAACGCCAACGTCTGTTCGGTTTCCGAATCCCAAATCACTATTAAAGGCATAAAACAGGTATCTAGGTCTTGATATCCTGATCTATAGAAACCCAAGTAGGGACCCATTCATCAGACAGGACAGAATCCTTCTCCAGTTGCCTCACAGCTTTTGTGTTTTCTGAAAGGAGAGCACGGAGCGCATTGGTCTCTCAGAGACCTCAAAAAAAGGGTCACGTTAAAAAAAAAAAAAAAAAAGACGTTGTTTAGGTTTAGGCTTGTGTATAGATTCTCGAGTTAGGACAGCCACTGATATTTCTGGTTGCATGAGATGAATGTGAGAGTGCACCTTGCATGTGACGTGCCATTTCAATTACAAAACACTTCCAGGGAAGAGGAATGAATAGCTGAGCCAGGCTCCCCATTGGTCATATAATGATGGACAACCACAGGGGACAGACTGAGGTGACAGGGTGGTGCAGGCGTAACCCTGTGCGTTATATACAGGTTCAGATATAGCTCTACCCCACCCCTTCACAGGAGTGCAGACAGCCAAGATGGTGTCTCCCATTAGCTTTGACCCCTGGCGTCAAGGGTCAGAAATATAATTTCCAAATTTATTAGACCTATACACGCCTCTCATGAAATGAGTCAACACCGATTTAAAAGGCTGAGGCATGAGTTCTGGTAATGTTAACCCATTTAATACACTTACTCTTGTACATCTTTTGCATGTTAAATGGGATAAACATTAGTGATTACGCCATTACGCCAGTGTTATTTATATATACAGTACAGGCCACATTAAAAATAAAAATTGTACAAATACTGGCCTAGAGCTAAGGTTAATACATCCAAGTGTTATCTGTACTGCTTATCCGTCATGGTCATGGGAAAGCTGGAGCCCATCACAGCTGTCTTCAGGTAAGAGGTGGGGGTACACACTGAACTGTCCTCAAATGTACATCGACTTATCTACATCAACGTGACCAACCAACAATTCACACGCATTCAGAATTATGGGCAGTTTACAATCAGCACTTAACATAATCTGCATATATTTGGGTCGTGCTAATTAATGCGCCACTGTGCTAACAGCATCCGTTTTGATGTTCACATAAAATGCAGCAGACGGAAGTCCAGTGACCAGAATGAAATCCAAAGTGATGATCTGCAGTTGTGGCTGAGCTGCCACAACATTTAGCATGTGGAGTATCCTCAGATGCTTTTCTCTAGACCACGTTTAAATAAAGAAAGGTTATTTGAGTTACTGGAATCTTCCTATGAGCTCGAACCAATCTAGCCGTTCTCCTCAGACCAGTCTCATCAACAAGGCGGTTCCACCCACAACACCTGCTGCTCACTGGAGGCTCCCAAGACCATTCTAGCTAAACTAAGCACAACCAAAACTAAGAATCAGCAGCCAATTAAAGTCTGTCATCCCCCCCACACCCCCGCCACCCCCCAGCACATGAACGTTTTTTCTGACGTACAAGGTACAACAGAGAATGCATCTGGAACCCTTGGTTTGTTAGCAGCTAGATAAAAGAAAACACACCCTGCTAGGACTCCCATAGAGACAGAACAGTCATGCTATTTTTTGAATGCATTACATAAATATGACAAGTATAAAAAGGTGCTATTAGCAGAAAAGTGGGAGCACCACAGGAATACATCAATCAAAGTCAGCAAAACAGTGCCACTAATAAGAGACAAGTCATCTACATACACCATGTGACACTCGATCTTTCTTGCTGGAAGCAGGCTCATTTCAGCAGCCCCTCAATTTGAATGCGTTGAATAAACTCTATCTGTGGCAAAAGAGAAAAATGAAGGAGTTTGTGTGAACGAGACTGCTTTTCAAAGTTTGGTTTTGCAGCCAGAATGCTGCACTCTGGACCTTTTTTCCCCGTTAAAGTTATTCCTCCCCATTCTCCTCTTCATCAAGTGTGGCAGGTAAGCGTGTCGACGTAGCGAGAAAAAGAAAATATTCTTCTGAACCATGTTAGCCACCTCATGTTTCAGCAGATGCTCCCATCTCATTAGAGCTTGAAAGTACAGGTCTGGCATGTCACATAAAGACCATCAGAGCGCCTCATATGCAGCTCGACAAGATGTCACAGTGAATCGTGTCACGTCACAGAGCTGGCATGGAGAACTGAGAGTGACGTGCACCTCTCATTTATCACACTGACTGCGCAGGAACTAAAGAGTTGCTTCAATTGTTAGTCTGAGCAGATACAGGGTGGAGGTGGAGGTGGAGGTGGGGAATGAGCCTCCAAATCAATCTCAGGCACTGCACTATTTTTCATACTAGACTATGTGGCAGGCTGTAATATTACAGTGAGCTGCATTTCACACAAGTGAAACATCACCCACTTGTAATCATAAATCCGAGTTATGTACATGAAATAAACCAGAGCATTCATTACGAAAGATGCAGGATTTCGGATCACCGTGCAGATGAACAGATAGAAATATGAGATTGAAAAAAAGATTTGCGTGATTAAAGATCTTATCTCAGCTGATGGACAGCTGAAGACATTTGATGGTAGAATGAAACATGTTCAGGTGCTGCAAAAGACAGGAAACAGGATCAATTGAGCAAAAAACCTCTGACTAAGGAATAATGGACAAGTCTCATGTGCCTGACATGCAAATGTGGTGCAAGATAATTAGGAGGACGTTATGTAGGACACTTATTTCCCTGTCCCTGATTACTACATTCGCATCTATTCCCATATCACCCAATGGAAATGAAGGAACGATATGATGAATAACAATGATGATACTACAGCAGTAATAAGCGAACCTGGTGGAAACACCTGGCGCTTCTTCATTCTAATCCCACATACAAACCCTTCCATAACTGTTCAATATGAATCCCCTGCTGGTCTGAGTGTCCAGGCCCTCAGGCTACACGAATGCGCCTGCGCAAACAAAGCAAAATCCTGTCCTTCTGCCCTGGGAATCCTCCATGGATTAACCAGCTGACTGGGTTACGTAACCAGAGTCTGTTCAGGATAAGGGGAAAAGTGTGGGGGCAGAAAGAGGAGGTGGGGGGGTGATGATGATGCAGAAGGGTAGTAGAACTGAATACTTGTTTTGCATTTACTATGAACACTCCTCACATTTCACCTGATAAATATTTTATTTCATTATTAACTGTTGCTTTCCTAACAAACCAGCAGACTGCTCGATCATGGCACACTGATTTCTTGCAAAGGAAGATGAAATGGTGTGCAGACACTCTGGAAAGCTGATACATATTGTTGATTTCACTTTTTTTTTCAAAGATGATAATAATAAATACACTCTCAAAGGAGGAAAAATGCCCTTTCTATTTATAAAAAAATAAATAAAATAATAATAATCACCCCCTCCCCAAACCACCCCCCATCCTCCAAAAAAACAACAAAAATAAAATCACCTGGTTGCTGACTGCATTAGTGCTGATATGGAGCTTCATTGCCCTGGGAGAGCAGGAAATGTACAGCATGTTCCCTTTGCTGAGCCAGTCCTCTCTTCCTCTGAAAGTCATTTCAAAGGCAGGGAAAACGGCGATACAACACCGCCCCCTTGTGGAAGAAAGATGTTTTCTTCTTAACGTTAGAAATAGGGTTTTTTGTTTTTTAAATGAGAAAGAATAGATCACATTGCATTGAATTAGTACAGTCACCTCACAGCTCGCAGGTTCTGGATCTGAAACTGTGGGTCGACTGTAGAACATACAGTGATATATCAAATATAAAAAGACAGTTCTCTGAGTTCTCTGTAACATCGGTTGGCCTACAACAGATGTTATTTTCAACAGTCCACTTGAAAAATGGATCATCAATCATCATGATGATGGATCAAATCATCAGCCATGATGATACCTGTCAGAGGGTGCAGGTCGACCGGGGTGGGATGCTGTTGATCTCCCGCCTTTACTGATAAATTGTCTGATCATTCTTGACTGCAAGAGGAACCCAAAGTGTTCTAGTCTAATGCTGGCTTCATATTGACCGACAATTATTTTACTCTTGATGTTTACAGCTGGATAGCTGGTTGCTCTCAAAAAATTTATACTGTAATTTAAAATTAAAAAATAAATAAATAAACAAGACTCACAGAACTCGGTTCTGAGTAGTATGTACTTTTCATGTCTATGTTGGGTTTACATGGCTTTCTCAGGTCTGTGTAGGTTCCTCAGGGTCTTCTGATTTTCTTCCCAGTTCACAGGCAGATTGATTATGGTAACTGGTGATTGTCAATGTAAATGTAAAGGTGAACAGCTGTCTGTCTAGTGCAGGGGGTTGTTGCAAAAATGCTGAAAATGGTAAAATATGCATGAAATTTGATAGAAATTCAAACACCAATGTAACACTGGATCGGATTTATTATTTTTTTTAATGGCCACTATCTGCCAATCCAAGTGTTTGGTTTTTTTCTACATGGAGTTTCCAGAAAAAACATAAAAATCCTGTAATCAAAGGAGGAAAATACAGTAATACCTCGACTTACAAAATTAATCCGTTCCGAGGGCAAGCTCGTAAATCAAAATATTCGTTAGATAAACCAAAAATTCCCATGGGGAATAATAGAAAACCAATTAATCTATTCTAACCCCCTCCCAAACTCATATAACCTGACACAAACACATATTTGACCTAATATATTAAAGATAAACATAAAAACAATAAAGATTTCATAAGAACACATGTACATTAACATTAATAATAATTAATAATAAATAATAATAAAACAACAATAAACAATAAGTCAACGAACCCTTCCAATCATTGACTGTGGGCAGGCATGAGGTGGTGCGTGACAGAGGAGGAGAATTTTGTGCATGTGCATGCTACGAATGCCAGCGAGGAAAGGCTCATGGTGAGCTCCCACAAGTCCAGTGCTTCTCAAATAGTGGGGGGTGCCACTCTTGGGGGTGCAGTGTGATGCCGGGGGGCATGTATGACCCTGGGGAACATGCTTTTTTGCCATACTGTACTAGAATTAAGTGTAATTGCACATCTACAGTAGGTGGCAGTGGCACGCTCACTGTGTTCCCAATGGTGTATGGAAAAAGCACAGAGCAAATGATATGAAGTGCAATAAACACAATAGTTGCATGCGAGGTGCCATTTCCCCAGCAGAGCTCGTAAATCAAAATTTTGCTCGTTGGATGGGACAGATTTTGTGGAATTGAAGCTTGTATCAAGGAAAATTCATTATAAAAGACACTCATAAGTCAAGGTACCACTGTAATTCTCTGCAACATTACATTCTTCTGAATCGTCTCCTAGCAGTTTAGACATTTATTTGTTGCTTAATTAACTTTTGGAAATATCTGTTTGAATTTATGTCTGGTCAGAAATGTTTCATACGAATGAGAGTAATTTAGACAAATAAATCATAAAAACCTATGTATCTGGAAAAAGAACAAAACTGTAAAAATTGATTAATTTCTCATCTATTACAATATTATTCAAATCTGTTTTATAACAAAGTTCCATTACAAACTCAATCAGAAATAAAATTGAACCGAATATGCCAGCATTCTGAGAAACTGCTTTCTTGGGAAAATGGAAATACATTTACGTTTAACCAATTATAAAATAACAATTACACATTTATATTCTCTCAATTAAACCATTTTTATACGAAAAAAAAAGTGCATTAAATACAAACCCAAATTTAAAAGAAACAATTTGAAAGGAATATGATTTTTTTTTAATGTGGGAACATCATTTCCAGAAAAACACTTCCACAAACTCACGTAGCAGATTTTGTTTCACAATATGAATGAGTCCTTTGATTTTTGAAACGAAGCAGCTCCATGTCCTGAAAGGATTCTTTTCGACACATTAGATTTCTTGAAATTGAAAAAAATGTGCATGTGATAGTAAACATGTGGAAAAAATAAAACCAGTAAACACTTTTCCCCAAAATAGGAGTTTAATAAATGTATTTTTTTTTTTTTTTTTTTTTTTTAATCTAAGGCTAAGAGCTGTTGATGGGGATACAGCATGGTACATGTGAAGGAGCGATGATTTCACCGTGACCTTACAGTGGGCCTTGTGTGCCTTTAAATGCACTTAATCTTAAAAAAAAAAGAAAAAAAAAAGTGGCTTGGGGGTTTACAATACATGATCCATAATGCTACATACCAGCAAACACACTTCAAACAGCCAAGACACACACACACACACACACACACACACACACTCTGGGCTGGTAATAAAATAGTGCATAGCTCAGTGAAGTTTTATTTCTAGGGTGGATCATTGAGTCCTCTATTTGCACATCGAAACAACCATTAAAGTCAGCAATGCAGTTTTATCTATCAAAAAAAAAAAAAAAAGAAAAGAAAGAAACCCACGGCAACTGTTTCATGTACATATTTATATTTCTTATATATTTATATTCAATATACAAACTTACATTCGTATCTGCAGAGGCTCATTCATTGAAATAAATACTGAGATGGCTAACGTTGCAACGTAAAGCCGTTTCTCCTCTCAGGGAGGACAAGAACGACTGCAGACAAAACCCCATCCAGTACACAAACACCACAAGAACAGCAGCATAACATCAGCAAAATGTTAGCCAACTCTTTTACTGCATTACACAGGCCTTTGATTAGACTCTAAAAAACAAAAGGTAGAAAAGTTTAATAAAAATAGGCATTTAGTCTCTAAATCCAAACACAAGAGCAATGATCTTTTATGGAAACCAAGCAGTGAAAAGGAAGGGCAAAAAAAAAGAAAAAAAAAGTCCCCACCATGCCACCAACCAGGTGTTAATCCTAACAATACTGCATAACCAGATTCCTTTGAACTAGGACTAATGTAAGGAGTTAAATCTGATCCTGTTTACAAAAGGTCATGATCTGAGCAGTCCCAGTCATACAAAACTACTACAAATAATCTGAATTCCTTTGGTAAATTTAACATTCATACACAAACATACTCAGCCAGTCATCAACCCTTTCTGCAATCACAGAACAGCACACTTATGAAAATACAACAGATGAAAGTGCTGCTTTATCTCAATTTTTTTTAAAAAATTATCCTTGAAAAAAGAAATTGGAGAGTGAAAGGGGGTTAAAATACAAGCACAGCAGCCTGAAGACAAGAGCAGGCATTAGGGCATGCAAGCAGTTTTGCAAGCCTTGACTTCGCCTAGGAGCAGCTATTTCTTAAGAAGGTACTTTTGGCTGTCAAAACATTTTACCCTCTAGCCACATACAACCGCTTTTTACACAGAGCACAGCATTTCAGTTAACAACTGTCTACTTGTGCACTGTGTTGATGGATATTTTAATTTAATTGTGATGGACAGCATGATTTTGTGTATGGGGTGGAGGAGAACATGAAAGAAAGCAAAACTGGATAGAAAAAAAAAAAAAATGAAAATAAGTACAAAACCGTCCCCGCTGGATTGTCCAGAATGATCACATCAGTGCTGCTGTCATTGCTTTAGATGTGTTTTATGGATGAATGAAGGCATGGATGGATAGATGCAACTATTAAAACATGTGCAGGGTTGAGTCTTGTATTGCCATAAAGTGAATGTGCAAAGACTTGAATGCAACTTCCTGATAGCTGGGCATAATAGCACTGGCCCAACAACCAAAGTTGTGAAATCAAAAAGAAATAGGAACACCAACAAAGAAGGGCAAACTCCTTTTGAAGCCTTCGCTTTTGAAACTCTTGGTTGGCCAAGACTGCCCGAGAATAAAAGCATCAAAGCTCAGTCTTCATTAACCATGACCTGCCACACTATGAGGTGACTGCGCTCAGCTTTGGCCAGGAAGGGCTGCAGTTTCAGCGTGGGTTCAGTCAGGTCCTCCTCCTCGGCTGCTTCATCACCTGAAGTGGCAAAACGGGTATCGTAGGGCACAAAAAAAAAACAATGGTAATATAAAATAAATACAAATACTGGCACAAAGCTTACAGGAAAAAAGTACTTTATAACATCTGAACGCAGGAGACTAACCCATTCTGAAGTCAATGTAACCTTCTCCACCACTCATAACTAGGATTGACTTGGAAAATTCTGGTGTGGGCGAGTCTGTTGCTGGCTTGTCACCACCTGCCTCGCCTCCTGTTCCAGCAGATGGGACAACATGGCCTATGACAGGGGCGACAAAGCAAACAAGGCAAACAAGACAAAAATACATCAGTACTGTATATGAACAAACAGAACAAAATCCACATCAGAAAAACATGTCAAGGTTGTCTCCTGTACCAATAATTACTTTTAATTCAGGTATGGAAAAGCATCAAGAGAAACAAATTGCATGACTGGAGACTCATGGGTCGTACCCGGAACAGCAGTGAAGAACTTGACTGCATCACGGTGGCCATGGAAACAGAGCTGTGCATGGGCCATGGAGCAGAAAGGGACGAATGTGCCCGCTGTCACTTTATCACTGTTTTCATCACCATAGACACGGATCGCGCTGCCTGGCCGGCTGGACACTCCCTGGGTGACTGTCTTTGCTTCGTTGCAAAAAATTAAAACACACTGATAAAGATGCCAATTCTTTTTTTAATGACGTTTTAGTCACTTCAGCAGGGATAGACTTTAAAATTACATACTCTCTGTGAGAGGAATGGAGATGATGACACCGTTCCCCGTTCCAATCCACAGACGGTTACACGACACCATCAATGCTGTGATCCTTACAAAGGAAAAGCCCAGTTTACCAGTACCTGAGACAAACAGAATGAAGACTGATACATTAGCATAGAAAAGAAAGCTTGACAAAACAGAAATAATGTAACACTGGAGCACAAAATGATAGCAAGACAAGCAGCTATCAGAGGAAGAATGCCCTACTGTGCAAAAGCCTTACTTATATTACTAACAGAATTGCTGTAATGCCTTGTCATGTCAGTGTCATGTCCAATGAAAGGGAAATAAAAAGGTCGAAATTTCTGGATGATAAATGCTTGAAAAAATTTTTTATTTACATTTAATTTACCGTATTCGACGTGATAAGTGCCCAGGGCGCTTAAAAAATATTTGGAATGGGTGGGCACTTATTAAAATGATAACAGCGGAGTGGAACGGTAAGTGCTTATTACCATCAAGGAGGAAAACATGAATGATAGAAGAACAATGAAAAAGTTTTACTGGTATTTGTTATTCAATTTGTGGTATCAACCAAATTTCTTACATGAAAGCTGAAAATAAACGGAAAACAGCATAATTAAAAAAAAAAAAAAACTTTAATTTTCCCCGGTGCTGTTCCTTTAAATATTTTCCCAATGTAAAATCGAGCCAATCAACACAAAGGTCAACTTCTGCACATAAGCACATGGCCGTGCTTAAATTTATGAAGTTAGTGAGCTGGAGAATCGGGTGAAAAATACTCGTCATCACTTTCAAAATAGGTCCATATCTGGCTCATCGCTCCATTCATTCAGAGCATCCCATAATTTTGCTATAGCAGTTTCTAATGGTTCATCTTGTTGGGCATTTACAAAGAGAACACAGCAAAATATTTTCCTGTTTTTTAAAGCACGACGGAACGATGAAATGTGTTGTTACTGATGGACATTATAGACATTCCCCAGTGGCAGGGGGGGTCTTGAAATACCATATAAACTCACTTTTACAGACAGAGAACGCCTCATTTTACCGTTACAGAGACTGATCGAATAAAATTGGTAAGTTTAATCTACCATTTTGCTCCCAGTACACATGGGTGGTTATTAGACGCAAGATAAAAAAAGGGGGGGGGGGATTATTGGAGTAGAGCGCTTATTACGTCGAATACGGTAATTTATTTATTTATTTTTTCCTGTGAAATAAGTCTACACTGAACATAAGTAACACCAATGACTGGAGGCCTGCTCCTGACAAAATTTTTCAAATCAAATAGATTTATTCTGTATATTGTTTGTTTTATTAAAGATATAGAATGAAAGGAAGCAGCATTAACAGTTAGCTTAACAGGAGTCCCAACTACAGTCGGCCCCCGACTTACGAAACCCCCTGGGTATGAAATCCCCGGGTTATGAAAAACATGTTTTCATCCCCGGGAAACGCGCCAATCAAAATTTCACACGATGCGTGAGTTGCTCTCTCATTGCCTGTCTCTCAACATCCTGCCCCGCTGACCTCCCATTGGCTAGGAGGGATGACGCAGAATCAGAAGGAGACCTTAAAGCGGAAATACAGTGAGGACCTCTGATCTTTCAAACAGGTACTGTAATTCCGCTTTAAATGAAACATCCCGTCCATATGTGTGTGCGTGTGTGTGTGTGTGTAATAGATAGAGAGAGAGAGAGAGAGAGAGAGAGAGCGAGAGAGAGAGTGTGTGTTTGTGTGTGTGTGTGCACGCATGTGAGAGAGAGAGAGAGAGAGAGAGAGAGAGAGAGAGAGAGAGAGAGAAGGAAGCTTAACTCGAATTTTTAGTTTAGTTTTTAAAGTTGTTTAATTCAGTAAATGTTTAATAAATTTGGGCGCATTTGAGCTCATCTGGAATTCCGATCCCTCAAGGAATCAAGTAAAAGTTGAGCTTGGACCTCCGATCTGTCAAGCAGGGAATGCGATTTGAATGGCCCGCAGCGCTACAATAAACATGTGTATACAATACACATGTAATGTGTATTTATGTCTGTGTGTGAGAGAGAGCGAGAGAGAGAGAGAGAGAGAGAGAGGTGTGTGTGTGTGTGTGTGTGGGTGTGTGTGTGTTAATAAAAAATGTTTAATAATGGTTTAATTAATAAATGTTGATAAAAATGGTTTAATATGTTAATAAAATGTTTAAATGATTTAATAAATAATATTCTTTTACTTTTAACAGATATTTCATACAAAATGTGTACTTTTATCATTTTTAAAGGGTTTATGGGGTAGTCTTGGGAGCCTTGGAACGAATCAGGCGTTTAACATGTAAAATGCGAGCCCTACTGACGAAATTCCCGCATTACGAAAAAGGCGCTGGAACGGATTAATTTCGTAAGTCGGGGGCCGACTGTACTTCCCTTTTTCCTGCGTGACTTTCCTACCATTGATATATGAAGTGAGAGCCCAGAACTTTAGTTTGCAATCAAACTGCATGCTTTTACTCACTCAGAGGGTATGGACATAGCAAATAAACATTCTTTTTATCTTAAAATGGCCTCTTATATAATGCAAGGCTGCATAAGACACTGACAATACTGTTGCCTACCCAGCATCTTGCTGACATAAGGCTCTATGTCGACATCCTGCAGATGATGATGGGTGTGTGCATGGAACAGTCGAAGCGTGGAATCTAAACGTATGGACACCCAGATGCCGTCTCCGTCCCAGGCTAATTGCCGTACTTGGCTCTCCTTGCGTGGGTGAGCATCAAAGCACTTCTACAGATGGGTGAAAGCACCATGAATATGAACAGATATCATCCAGGCAATAATTGCTTTACTTATTTATTTGCTACACTGTATTAATCTCATAATTGAAATTTCTACTTCTGCATTTAAACTATCTAAAGTGACCACCCACGTGCACACACGTATGCAGTGAACACACACTTGGAGCGGTAACCTGCCACACACGTTGGGGGCACCCAGAGAGTAATTGGGGGTTAAGCTGCCTCAAGCAGGTCAGCCATAAATGTGGAGGAAGGGAAAATGCAGCTCACTCCTCCACCGACACATTTTTCCTGCTGGTTCGGGAATCGAATGTGCGACCTATCGTTCCCAAAGCTGATTCTCTTACCGTCAGGCTATGGCTGCCCAAATAAGTGTCTTTACATGAGCGCTAGTCATTGGATCCTAATTTATATGTAAGCTGTGTTAGTAAAGCCACCATCAGGTGATTCAAAGCCTTTATTTATACTACACGTACTCAGTCAGCTTTTCTATATGGTACTGCATGAGAATAACCAGAGGTAACCAAGAGTAATTTTCATCTCTGGAGTCAAGCAGGGTCTACGCTGGAAAATAAAACATTATCCTCAAACCATTAGCAGTAAGCTTACAGTGGTATGAAAAAGTATCTGAACCTTTTGGAATTTCTCAAATTTCTGCATAAAATCACCATCAAATGTGATCTGATCTTTGTCAAAATCACACAGATGAAAAAACAGTGTCTGCTTTAACTAAAACCACCCAAATACTTATAGGTTTTCATATTTTAATGAGGATAGCATGCAAACAATGACAGAAGGGGAGGAATAAGTAACTGAACTATCACATTTAATATTTTGTGACCCCCCCCCCCCCTTTGGCAGCAATAACTTCAACCAGACGCTTCCTGTAGCTGCAGATCAGTCTGGCACATCAATCAGGACTAATCTTGGCCCATTCTTCTTTACAAAACTGCTGTAGTTCAGTCAGATTCCTGGGATGTCTGGCATGAATCGCTGTCTTGAAGTCATGCCACAGCATCTCAATGGGGTTCAAGTTTGGACTTGACTTGGCCACTCCAGAATGTGTATTTTGTTCTTCCAAAACCATTCTGAAGTTGATTTACTTCTGTGTTTTGGATCATTGTCTTGTTGCAGCATCCATCCTCTTTTTAGCTTCAACTGTCTGACAGACGGCCTCAGGTTTTCCTGCAAAACATCCTGATAAACTTTTGAATTCATTTTTCCATTAATGGTTGTCCAGGCTACGAGGCAGCAAAACAGCCCCAACCCATGATGCACCCTCCACCATGCTTCACGGTGGGGATGAGGTGTTGATGTTGGTGAGCTGTTCCATTTTTCCTCCACACATGATGTTGTGTGTTCCTCCCAAACAATTCAACTTTGGTTTCATCAGTCCACAAAATATTTTGCCAAAACTTCTGTGGCGTGTCCAAGTGCCTTTTTGCGAACATTAAACGAGCAACAATGTTTTTTTAGACAGCAGTGGCTTCCTCCTTGGAGTCCTCCCATGAACACCATTCTTGGCCATTGTTTTACATATAGTTGATGTGTGTACAGAGATATTTGACCGTGTCAGTGATTTCTGTAAGACTTTACTCTAGGGTTTTTTTTAACCTCTCTGAGTATTCTGCGCTGAGCTCTTGGCGTCATCTTTGCTGGACGGCCACTCCTTGGGAGAGAGGCAACAGTGCCAAACTCTCCATTTGTAGACAACTTCTCTGACTGTCGATTGATGAACATCCGGACTTTTAAAGATGGTTTTGTATCCTTTCCCAGCTTTATACAAATCAACAATTCTTGATCGCAGGTCTTCAGACAGCTCTTTTGAGTGAGCCATGGTGCACATCAAACAATGCTTCTCATCAAGACAATTCTTACCAGGTTTGTGTTTTATAGTGGGCAGGACAGCTTTAAGCCACTCATCAGTGATTGGGCACACACCTGACTTAAATTGTTTGGTAAAAAAAGGTTTCAATTGCTCTTTAAGTCTCCTTAGGTAGAAGGTTCAGTTACTTATTCCTCCCCCTTCTGTCATTGTTTGCATGCCATCCTCAATAAAATATGAAAACCTATAAATGTTTGGGTGGTTTTAGTTAAAGCAGACACTGTTTTTTCATCTGTGTGATTTTGACAAAGATCAGATCACATTTGATGGTGATTTTATGCAGAAATGTGAGAAATTCCAAAAGGTTCAGATACTTTTTCATACCACTGTACCTTTGTGCATATAAACCATTTAACCTTTATTTGGTATATTTAACAACACTAATTGCAGACAACATAAATATAATGTCCTAACATGAAAGGCAATGATAAAAATACTCTTAAATCCATTGGCTATACGGTTATATAAGGACAAGTTGTCTTGCCTCTATTTTCATAGCTTTAGGCTGGATAACGTAGATCTTGTTCCTGTATCCACACCACACTTTATCATGCACCACTGTCATGCAGCGGATGGAGTGGTGTGGCCGGCCCAGATCCAACAGGTGATAGTTAGACAGATCCCACTGACCATCTTCACGGGAAAAACCACATCATATGATAAAGCATTAAAAAAGACATGCTTTTGCATACAACATTTTCAATATTATAACACATCATGATAATATACCATAGCTACTTATGACTCAAACTTACCTACTCCTCTGTGGAAAATTGCCAATGTGCCATCAGCCAAGGCCACTAAAACCCTTCCTTTTACATGGCTAGACGAGATAGAGAGAGAGAGAGAAAGAGCAAGAAGGCCAAAGAGAGAGGGAAGGGGGAGAGAAAGAGATGATATGAATTTATTGTGTAGCAAAATCTAATTAATTTATGATATTCTGCAGGCTAATCTACTTACACGATCCCCAAAATGGAGTCCTTGAGCTTAATCGAGTGCAGACATTTCTTCCACTGTGCGACAGATGAGTGGACATAAATACTGCAGCAGACAAGTGTGATTAGTACCATGGGTCATCACGAGTTGAGATAGTACCAGTCGGTGATTACAATCTGGGAGGAACTCACCAGCCATTCTGCGCTCCAAGCCACATAGTGGGCAAGACACTACTCATTTTATTAGCTTCTTCTCTCATCAGGTCTTGCTCATCGGGGATTAAACTCACACCATCCTTCACAAGATCACATTCCCTAAAGCAATATGATGAAATAATAAATAAATAATTGGACAGCTTTTCATTTCCAGTACACTCCAAGTGTATAAACAAGGTATTATTAGGCACTACATGGCAAGATGCTTTTCAGGAATGTGGACACTGTGTGCAGTGAAAACACCTCTGACTGAACGAGGACAGTGTGTCTCTTTTATTTTGGACTCCCAGAGGGTCAGTAAACACATGCTCAGTATAGATCCCAGGCTGGCAGTCTTCTGTAGGCGTGGTGCTGCTATTTTCCATGGCCTCCACAGCCTCTTCAGCTGCAGCGACTCCAACTGGCCTGTGCTGCTCTAACACGTCACCTGAAAATGGGAGAGAGAGAGAGAGAGAGAGAGAGAGAGAGAGAGAGAGAGAGAGAGAGAGAGATAGATCAGTGAAAGTCAGCAAAAGGAAATTTTTATCGAATGATTGTAAGGAATCCGATTCTTTGCCTGGTGTGGAAAAATTAAAATGTTTAATAATATTTAAAAAAATTAATAAATTTACTTGCCTGAAATTTAAATATTAACAAGAAATAAAAGAGGTGATGACAGTTAATTATATTTAAATATTTACATTTACAACGCTCGATTCAAACATGCCATACAAACATTAAAACACAATATTCAAACATTCAAACAGTACGCAAATTGCTCTCTCATTGGCTGTCTCCCAACATCCCACCCCGCTGGCCTCCCATTGGCCAGGAGGGAGCTGAATCTCCATAGTACTGTACCCATAAAGCTTGTTTGTCACATGCATAAAGGATAGCTGTACTGTTGGTTTGTGAGTTTTTTGAGAGTGCTCATTGCAGCTTATTTTTCATTTTTTAAGTTGTTTAATTCAGTAAACGTTTAATAAATGTGGCGTGCTCTGCCGAATGTGGGCAAAACGCGGCTCATCCGGACCGCCGATCCTTCAAGCAAACAAGTGAATGTTGAGTACTAAACAAGTATTCAAAGCGCACTTACCTGCTTGAGGGATCGGAGGTTCGGATGAGCCGCGCCCCTGCCTTAAAAGCCCCAGTGTCAGCTGCTCTGTGGCATGCACCGCCGAGTGTGGGCGGTGCCCGCATTTGGAGGACCGCTGAGTGTGGGCGGCGTCACGACCGACACTGGAGCCCCCGAGACAGGGCGTGGCTCATCCGGACTGCCGATCCCTCAAGCAAACAAGTGAATATTGAGTACTGTACTAAACAAGTTCAAAGCGCACTTACCTACTTGACAGATCGGAAGTCTGAACAATTCGCGATTCACCCCAAAAGCTCCGGTGTCAGCCGCGACACTCGGCAAAGCAAGTCACAAATGTTTCATAATGTTTAATATTGTTTGGTTAGGTTAATAAAAAAATTGGTGAACAAAAAATGTTTAATAATGGTTTAACTAATAAATGTTAATAAAATGTTTAAATGGTTTAGTAAATAATTTTCTTTGACTTTTAACACGTATTTCATACATATTTCATACAAAATCGGTGTACTTATTTAATTTTTAAAGGGTTTATGGGTATTGGGAGCCTTGGAACGAATCACGTGTTTTACATGTAAAATGCGCCTCTACTTACAAAAAATTCAGAGACCAAAAAAGGCCCTGGAACGGATTAATTTCGTAAGAAGAGAGCCGACTGTATACATATATACCCCCACTATTTGAGAAGCACTGGTTTACTTACAAATCTTTGCAGACCCATTCAACATGAGTGTATTTTTTTGCTCTTACATTAAAAAAATCTTATTGAAATAAATATCCATCCTTGGATTAATATTTACTGGAGTATGGTTCTGAAAATCAAGGAGTTTTCAAGGGTTTTTTCTAATTTCCTGGACTTTAAGTCTTCTTCTTTTCCTTTCGGCTGCTCCCTTCAGGGGTCGCCTCAGCGAATAATTTGTGTCCATTTCACCCTATCCTGTGCATCTTCTGTTATACCAACTACCTTCATGTCTTCCTTCACCGCATCCATAAATATTCTCTTTGGTCTTCCTCTAGGCCTTCTGCCTGGTAGTTCCAACCAAAGCATCCTACTACTAATATATTCACTATCCCTCCTCTGTACATGCCCAAACCATTTCAATCTAGCCTCTCTGACTTTGTCTCCAAAGCCTCTTACATGTGTTGTCCCTCTGATGAACTCATTCCTGATCCTATCCATCCTCGTTACTCCCAAAGAGAACCTCAACATTTTCATCTCTGCTACCTCCAGCTCTGCCTCCTGCCTTTTCCTCAGCACCACTGTTTCTAAACCAGACAACATTGCTGGCCTCATCACCATCTTGTACACTTTTCCTTTCATTCTTGCCGATACCTTCCTATCACATATCACAAAAGACACTTTTCTCCAGCCATTCCACCTGCCTGCACATGCTTCTTCACCTCTTTTCCACACTCTCCATTGCTCTGGATTGTTGAGCCTAAGTACTCAAAAAAAAATCCTCCACCTTCTTTATCGCTGCTCCCTTTAATCTCACCATTCATCTTGGGTCCTTCTTGTTTACACACATGCATTCTGTCTTACTGAGGCCAACTTTCATTCCTCACCTTTCCAGGGCATACCTCCACCTCTCTAGATTTTCCTGCACTTCTCTGCTCTCACTACAGATCACAATGTCATCTGCAAACATTATAGTCCATGGAGATTCTTGTCTAACCTCATCTGTCAGCCTGTCCATCACCATAGCAAACAAGAAGGGGCTCAGAGCTGATGCAGTCCCACCTCCACCTTGTCACCTCACCACTGTCTTACATCTCTCATACATGTCCTGCACCACTCTAACATACTTTTGCCACTCCAGACTTCCTCATGCAATACCACAGTTCCTCTCTCGGCACCCTATCATATAATTTCTCCACATCCACAAAAACACAATGCAGCTCCCTCTGATCTCTGTACTTCTCTATTAACATCCTAGAAGCAAACATTGCATCTGTGGTGCTCTTTCTTGGCATGAAACCAAACTGTTGTTCACAGATGCTGACCTCTGCCCTTAGTCTTGCTTCCACTATTCTTTCCCATAACTTCATCATATGATTCATCATCTTTATCCCTCAGTAGTTGCCACAACTCTGCATGTCTCCCTTGTTCTTAAAAATGGGCACCGACACACTTCTCCATTCCTCCGGCATCTGCTCACTCTCTAAAACCTTGTTAAATGTTCTTGTCAGAAAGTCTACTGCTACCTCCTTGACACTTCCATACCTCTACAGGTGTGTAATCAGGACCAACTGCCTTTCCACTCTTCATCCTCTTCAATGCCCTCCTCACTTCACCCTTACTAATCTTTGCTACTTCCTGGTCCTCAACGGTCACCTCTTCTACTCTTTTTTCTCTCTCATTTTCCTCATTCATCAGCTCTTCAAAGTACTCTTTCCATCTTCCCAGCACACTTCTGTCATTAGTCAATACATTCCCCCTCTGTCCTTAATCACTCTAACTTGCTGCACATCCTTCCCATCTCTATTTCTCTGCTGTGCCAACCTGTATAAATCATTTTCTCCCTCTTTACTTTCCAACCGAGCACACAAGTCATCATACGCCCTCTGTTTGGCCTTTGACACCACTACCTTCGCCTTA
The DNA here is from genome assembly GCA_024760905.1 of Plotosus lineatus. Classification (NCBI taxonomy): domain Eukaryota; kingdom Metazoa; phylum Chordata; class Actinopteri; order Siluriformes; family Plotosidae; genus Plotosus; species Plotosus lineatus. The sequence continues at coordinate 38,254,586 of CM045730.1, read as the reverse complement.
CGCTGTGTCTCCCTGTACTCCTGTTTACTCTCTTCGGTCCTCTCTATGTCCCACCACTTCTTGGCTAACCTCTTCTTTTGTACACACTCCTGCACTTCCTCATTCCACCACCAAGTCTCCTTATCTCCTCTCCTTCCAGATGACACACCAAGTATTCTCCTACCTGTCTCCCTGATCACATTAGCTGTAGTTGTCCAGTGATCTGGAAGCACCACCCAAAGCCTGTTTCAACTCCTCCTTGAAGACAACACAACACTCCTCCTTTTTCAGCTTCCACCACTTTGTCTTCTGCTCTGCCTTTGCCTTCTTCACCTTCCTCACCATCAGCGTCATCCTGCACACCACCACCCTATGCTGTTTGGCAACACTCTCACCCGCTACTACTTTGAAGTCACTGACTTCCTTCAAATTACATTGCCTACACAAGATGCAGTCTACCTGTGTGCTCCTACCTTCGCTTTTATAAGTTACCGTATGCTCCTGTTTCTTCTTGAAGAAAGTATTTACCACAGCTATTTCCATCCTTTTTGCAAAATCTACCAACTTCTGCATTCCTGCAGTCCTTCTGCATTCCTGTCCTGAATACCAAACCTGCCCATCACTTCCTCGTCCCCTCTGTTTCCTGCACCAACATGTCCATTGAAGTCTGCCCCAATGACCACTCTTTCATCTTTGGGGGTATTCTGCATCACTTCATCTAAGTCACTCCAGAATCTCTCCTCTTCTAGCTCACGTCCTGCCTGTGGGGCATAAGCACTAACAACATTAAACATCATGCCTTCAATTTCTAACTTGAGACTCATCACTCTGTCTGACACTCTTTTCACTTCTAGAACATTCCTGACAAACTCCTCCTTCAAGATGACTCCTACTCCATTTCTCTTCCCATCCACACCATAAAAAAACAGCTTAAACCCTGCTCCTATGCTTCTAGCCTTGCTACCTTTCCACCTGGTCTCCTAAACACACAGTATGTCCACCTTCCACCTTCCTTGGAGGTCGACGCTGCGGAGCTCTGAGTCAATTTACTTCTTTGTTTGTCTTAATTTGTTCTGTTTGCTGTTTTGGTTGTTTATTTTTTGCACTATGCTTGTCTATGATCGGACGACCCTACTACAGCTAAAAGAGTGCCGTATTTTCGGTCATTTAGATCCGAGTATGCTCAGCTTCTATCCTGAGCTAATACGCTAAGGCAGCTCGATGCTAGCCCACACCCAGAAAAACAACAAGCCCAGGCGAGACACGGCAGGCGGGGAGGGGCCATACTATGAATACTGGCCTGATAAGCCACTGGGTTTGGGGTGTAAAAAGCCCAACCTTACCTTACATTACTAGCACAGACTACACTGGAGATGTTTGCAGCTACAAAAGGTTTTTTTTTTTTTATGTCCATACCAAATATTTAAAAATTTATATCACTTAAAATGATTAACTGCCCAAAAGACAAACAAAACAAGATTATTCACAGAGTTTCCAGAAAGACACTGTACTGTACTATACCATCAATGGGCGCTGCACTTGCAGTCTGGGGAACAGCAACAGTTCCTTCAACAGAGCAGCCAACCACAGTGATGACATCCAGAACACGCTCAGAGCCAGCAGGGCTGCTGGTGGCTGCAGTGCCAGTCTGCGATGCCTCCTCAACCCCACCTGCACTGCTATTTACAGGCACTTCTTCACCAGCAGGGTAATCAGTCTCCCGGGCACCTGCAGCACAATCATCCAACATTTCACTAAAAATTCAGCTAGGAGCACTCTAGGTATAAATGTTTTTTCTGCTAAACTGCGTCCTCTGTTCACACCTGGAACACTAGTGATGCAGAGCAAGTGAGAGTTACAGACAAAGAAGTTCTCCAGGATGTGTCCAGGCTGGTTGGCATCAATGACAACGACCTTGGAGGTGGTGTGAGTGCTGGTACAGATCCACACCAGACTGGAGAATTCATCATGCTGTCTCAGCTCTTTCTCTTGCTCCTGACAAACACATAACAAAAGACTTCATTGGGCCCGGAACATCGACAACACTAATTTACAATCAAAATAAGGTGTAGAGTTTTACCTTGAGCTCCTGCTCCAGTTTGTCCAAACTGCTCTGAGAGCCTCTTGCTTGTCGGGGGCTCAGGCTGCCACTCTCCACTCCCGAGACATCTTTATAAAACACACTTGCTCCTACAATAGAGCCTCCGTCGCGTGTCTTTCCTCCGGACAGATTCACCCCTGCAGCACACCACAGCTACCCACAGGCATCAAGGATCAATCATCCGTTCTTGGCTGTGATTCAGAGTTGATTTCTGAGACAGTTCTTACCTTCATGGAAGCATCTTTCTCATCCAAAGGTCTGAGGTAAACAGGCACTGGCAAGTTCTTCACTTTGCTGTCTCCCTGTGCACCATTGGAAACCTTTTATAAGAGAGGGAAAATTCAACTAAACGCAACACCAGATTTGGTAAAGTACAGGTGTCAAACTCAAGGCACACAAGACAAACCCGTCCTGCCAACTTATTTTATCTGGCCCGCAGGAGATTTCAAAGAATATGATTATCATACATTTGTTGCATTGACCATTACCATGAAGCCCAATTCATAATCATTCCACTAGATGGCAGCAGCCTGTTTTAAGTAAACAGTGAGTCATAAATGACACTGACAGATTGCATACTAGCTTGTCACTGTTAAGCATTGCAAGTGAAAAATGGAAAAGGACAAATACCTAAATGAATCATTTTGCCATGCAGGTTTCATGATTGCCCTTTTAGAATAGATGCTCAGTGATTATTCAGCTCTCAATAGGGGTGCATGGAGTGTTGAAGCGCAACTTTCGGATTTATCCGCTAGACTTAGAAGGCGGTCGTATTGTAAGCCCTGCTAAATATAAACGCCTATCACACTCAAGCCAGACTCCACCTCCGTCATTAGGACAGGTGCACCCTGGGTAGCTCGGCCTTGCGGCAGAGTGAGCCAACGGAGTCACTGGCGACTAGGAAGTGAAGTAACCTCTTTCTCCTAGTTAATTTAAGGGATTTTATAACAGTGCTTTAAAAGGTAATGAAATCGAGTCTTCATCGATGGCGAAGACCGATTTCCTGCAACTGCTGGATACCTGATTCCAACCAAAGCGCCCCAAGGTTGTCCATGACGCCACAGGGGAAACATGATGATGATGATGAATCACCTTTAAATTTAGTAATGTGGCCATCAGTAAACATGAATTTAACACACCTGCTTTAACACTCATAATACATTTCAGCGATGTAATTATCTTAAACTGAAATATCCAGCAAAAAAAATAATCACTCGGAAACCTGTAGCATTGGTAAACATCATTTTAGTTGAATGATGTAGCATCGATAATATGTATTTTACACACTATGCATCAGTTGTTGGCTTATGAGGAGTATATACCTTAGATTTCTGAGGCAAACTCCAACCATAAGCCTGTATCCTGCCATCTTCTTTCTGGACATGAGCCTTCACCTGCTGGTACTGAGCTCTCTTTTGCTCTCTACGGGACACGATGTTTTCCACCTCGTGACTACATATGCAAATACACACACATACACACACACATACACACACACACATACACACACACACACACACCCCTCATACACACATACATACACACACACATACATACACACACACATACATACACACACACATACATACACACACACATACACACACACACACATACACACACACATACACACACACACACATACACACACACACACATACACACACACATACACACACACACACAGTCAATCAGGATCCCAGGCACCTTGTTTTAAAGCAGATTGGTTGAAGGAGCACTCACTCATCATTAAGGAAGTCAAATGCCTTTGATTTGTCACTGGGCAACTGAGCAAGGGTGCTGCTCCTCTTCTTAACAGAGGGTACAATGTGGGAGGTTGGAGCATTGTACTTAACATTAACAGGAGCCTCTGGCTTTTTGGCTGTACCACTGGAGGACGAACTGAAGAGTCTGCTAAAACTGGGGAGGGGGGGAGGCAGGGAAGAGGACAAAGAGAAGCAGAAAGAAACACACAAGGACTGATATGCAGACACAAGCAGTAGCAGTAGCAGCAGTGTTAGATTTCACAGGTGACTTGTTAGGGGGTCCACTGGGTCACTTCCCAAACATAGGCCATGCCCCACTTTGCTTAGCAAAAACTTGCAATATACCTGAGACTGAGATGTCAAAGCATTGCAACTGTTGCTCATGCATTTCACCTAATTATCAGATCGTAGAGATTCAGAAGTATAACTAGACACTCATTGTCTGGCCAGCTGATTCATATAGAGACTAATACATAGGCATCAAACTCAAGGTACACATAAAATGAAATTTATCATTCAGCCACTACCTGAATGGCAACCTATTTAAGGTAAACAGCTAAGCTTCAAGATGCTGTCCAAAAAGTTATAAAGTGTCGGAGCTTTCAGAAAAAAAGGGGACAAATGACTACTCATTTTGGAAAGTTAATAGTAAGCCAATTAGTTTAGTTGCTGTTTTGAATCAAATACACAATGAACTGCCACATACTTTGCATGATGAGGACAGGTAAGTTTATAGCTTACATGGAATGTAAATAATTGACCACTTATTTTCAATAATGTTAAATATTACACTGTGTTTTATATAAAAAAATATGTACAGTGGCATTCAAAAGTATTCATATCCCTTTAACTTTTCCACATTTTGTCACATTACAACACCAAACTTAAATGTATTTTACTGGGATAGACCAGCACAAAGTGGCACATAATTGTGAATTGGAAGGAAAATATGTTTCAAATTTTTTTCACAAATACAAACCTGAAATTTTAAGTGCACATTTGTTTTCTTTTCGAGACTTTACCAAGTTTTATTCAAAGATTGCCTTGTATTTGACTTCCTCCCATCTTCCTATTAACTCAGACCAGCTTCCCTTTCCCGACTCAAGAAAACACATCCCCACAGCATGATGCCACCACCATGTTTCACAGTGGGATGGAATTAGTTTTTTAAGATACAGTTTTTGGATTTATAACACAAAGGTTTATTTTGGTCTGATCTGACCAGAGAACCTTCTTCCACATGTTAGCTGCGCCCCCTACCCCCCACCACACACACACACACACAGGGATTATGGTAAACTGCAAACAGAACTTATGGGTTTTTCAACGGTGGCTTTCTTCTTGCCATGTTTCCATATATCCAGATTTGTGGCGTGCACAAGTAATTGTCTGATATGAATCTCTGCAGCTCCTCCAGTTACCATGGGCCTCATGGCTGCTTCTCTGATCAGTGCCCTCCTTGCTCATCCTGTTTGTTTAGGTGGAGAGCAATGTTTTAATCGGTTTGCTGTTATACCCAGTTCCTGTTTTCAGACTGAGGATTGAACAGTGCTTTGTGAGATGGGTAAACCTGGAGTATTTTTTAGAAACAACTTGTTTTCCTTTCGGCTTTTTCCCTTTTCTCAGGGGTCGCCACAGCGAATCATCTGATTTGCACATTTGATTTGGCATAGGTTTTACGTCGGATGCCCTTCCTGTCACAACCCTTTTAGCATGTATTTTTTATAAACGATCCCTGCTTTAATCTTCTCCACAACTTTATCTCTGACCTGTCTGGTGTGTTCCTTTGAGCTTCATGATGTTTTTTGTTCACAAATGGTCTCTAACAAAACTTTGATGCCTTCACAAAACATTGAGTTTCTATGGAGATTAAATTACACACAGGTTGACTCTAATAATTAGGTGAGTTCTGAACGCAACTAATTGGTGCACAGGGTCTTATTTAGGGGTATTAGAGAAAAGGAGGCTGAGGGGCAGTGGTGGTCTAGTGGTATAGAGCGCTGGATCACTGATCCTAAGGTTGGGAGTTCAAGTCCCACTCTCCACCAGGTTGTCACTGTCCCCCCCAGTGCAGCAAACTGGGTTATGAAAGGCAGGCCATGTCTCTCACTGTCTATGGTGAGAGGCATGTAAAAGAACCATTGCTGACTTTCGTAAAGAGTATCTGAAAAGCAGTCAGTATGTTTCTGTCCCTTGCTTGTGTAAGAAAGGGCATCTAACAAAAACCTATGCCAAATCAAACATGCGAATCATTCGCTGTGGCGACCCCTGATAAAGGGAAAAAGCCGAAAGGAAATCTCTCAGAGAAAAGGGGGCTGAGAAAAGCATGCCACTCTTTTCAAATTTTTATTTCTAAAAACCATGTATCATTTTCCTTCCACTTAAATTATGTTCCATTTTGTGTTGGTATATCACATACAAAATTAAAAAAATAATAATTTACATTTGTGGTTAATGTGGAAAAGTTCAAGGGGTATGAATACTTTGGCAAACCACTGCAACCAGATGCATTTCAGCCCTTGGATTTCTTAAGCATATGAAAGCCAAGAACTGAAAGACATTCATCACGTGTTGTCATGCATTAATAAAGTTCTATAAAACATGTGTGTTGTCATTTTGATTTATGTAGTGGGTAGTGCACATGTGTGTATATGTGACCAGCCAAAAGAAATAAACAAACAAACAAATAAATAATTCCTGCACTCAAATAGTTTGTCTGGCATTTTTTTAGACTTGATTACAGCATGTAGTCACCATCTCACTGTTTTGAGAAACTTAAGCACCAGCTCAATATTCATTTCCATCCAGAGTTGGGTTCATTTTTAACCAAGAACTGCTGATGATAAAATAGCCACTCCATAAAGAAAACCATTCCGTAAAGTCTTCTCCAGCACATACCAAAGCTTTTCAATAGGGTTAAACAGTAAATAAAGTAAAAGACTCTGTGGTTTGACAATTACAGTCATCCCTTGCCACGTCGCGATTTGAGCATCGCGGTCTTGGTACATCGCGGTATTTATAAAAAATTCAAAATACGGGCTGAAACTCGCATGTAAGCAAGCGGAAGACAGGGACCCAAGGCAGGCTGCGTTCATTGTTTCCAAACGACAGACTGAAGTGCCCTCCTCCCCAGTTCAGGCAGGGACCGCCCACTCAACTCAATCTCGCAAGCTGATTGGCTTAGACGGGTGACGCTGTTGCCTCGCACATTCCCGCGGGATTTTTTTGTGAGTTTTTGTGATCTTACTGTATAGTGTTTGTGAACGTCCTGCACCGCGGAGAAGAGCTACTGTCAGAGGTGACTACAGTGCTTAAAGTATTTATATATAAATTCTATTTCAATATTAATACATTACAGTATTTACATATGCATATAACTGCGTAACGTTTAATATACACTTCTTGATATTGTATAGACGCGAAAACATATAGAAATGAGACAACATGGTAGAAATGGGGGGGCGGGGGTGGGGCGTTTCTACTTTGCGTTTTTTTTGAATATCGCGGCCAGGTCTGGTCTACATTATCCGCGATATTCAAGGGATGACTGTATTCTTTATTCTCTTGAACTACTCATTCACTGTTTGAACCCAAATTATAATATCCAAGCCATTAGGGTAGAAAAGGTCTTTCAACTGACTTTTTTTTGTACACCTAATGTTGATGAGCCTCGACCCAATCAATTGATGAAACAATATGATGGTGATTATATGCTGTAATCAAGGCTAAAGTTGATCCCACAAAATATTAGTGTTTGCTTCAATATATATGTATTAATTACACACATTTGTTTTCCGATTAATAAAAAGTGTTAAGAAATAATACATGCACTTCATGTTATGATCTAAAAAATTAATAAAATCCACTCAAGCCTGCAGTCTATACAAACTCTCTCTCTCTCCACCCACCCACACACCTTCTACAAACACATAGGACAACAGGAGGTAGAATGAAGGGTACGTGAAAGGGACACACAAGAGAATAAAGACATTTTGAGTATGCAAAACCCCAAATATATTTATCCAAATCCAACTCACCCCACAGCCAGAAAACACACATAAATCCCAAGACCAAGACCTGGGAATGGTCATGTTTACACAAGGTTTGAAAGCAGAGATTTTGGCTTTTGGCAATAAAAGTGTAGGCAGTGCATTGCAGTAGCCTTCAAATTTTGTTCGAATTAACTTTTATGTAAACTGTTAACTTGGCTATTAAATAAAAAATACAACTTCGAGAAAACTTGTGTTAAGGTCAAAAGACAAACCATTCCCAAATCCAAGAGCATTTTTTGCTTTTAAAAGCCAGACCAATTGCAAGAGTGGATACGAGCATTTTTATTTCATTCTATTTTTACCTACATCCTGGATGGGGGGAAAAAAATAATCACGAAAACAAAGAAAAAGGAAAGACAAGGCAATGAATGAATGCCAAAAACACACAGGGAAATATGAACGTTCAATCCATAGGGAAAGCTTACAATTGCCAGATGCTGGATTTTTTCTTCTCAGTCAGGGCTGGACTCTCTCGTGAGGCCCTGCACAGGGAGAAAACACAAAATTGAAAATAGAAGATCACATACGGCGGCTTAATAATTATCCACCATAACCACTAATCTTTAATCTAAATGTGGTCTTTTATACTCAACACAAAACCGTGCACATCATGGGGATTCTTATAACAATGAAAAGGGACTAAAACCGGATGGAGATTCACATATGGGCATGCCATTCTTGTATCCACAAACTTATGGCTGTATAGGCCATACTCATTGTCCATACTTTGTATTTCGACACCTCCCAAAAAAAAAAAAAAACAGTTGGAGGATGCTTAAAAATAGTTTTCAAGGTTATCAGTACATCTATTTTAAATTACTAAGAAGAAATGCTCCCTGTCAGTACAATTGCACTGCTCACCGGATCATCTCTGTCCACCTCACAGCTTCTTGCAGCTCCATCAGTCTCTCCTTGTACTGGTTTCTTTCCATTAGGACTCGGGCCATTTCCACTCGGGTGAAGCGCTTGCGCTGGGCTGTGGGAACATCACTCTGCAGCCAGAAATCACAGAGGTCTCAGAAGGTCAGAGTCTCAAGGCCCAATACCAACAATCTGCTACTGTTGAGCAAGGCCCTTAGCACAAAACTGCTCAGTTAAACAAATGAGATAAAATGCAAGACACTCTGGATAAGGGCATCTGCCAAATTCCATAAATATAATCCATCTGTAATATAATTAACATGATTATATTATGTTTTCTCATGGAAGACCATACACTTACATCATCTTCCTCTTTTGTCTTCTGTTTGGCCACTTCTAACTCTGTTCGAACCCTGTTAAAACAAACAGACATAGGGTCCTGCATAAACATATTTATTCCGCTCAATATTTAAATGTAACCACAACATTTATTTACCAAACATGAGGTGGATATTGCTGAATGGTCCCTAAATGCAACAGATATACACTGAGCATGAGGCAAATAAATGATTTAGGCTGTACATGACAATTTATATGGCATATTATAGATGCTTCTGAACTAAGAAATGTTCAATACATTTAGATTTTTTTTTTTTTTTTTTTTTTTACACTTTTCACAAACTTACTATGGCACATCCGTGGCATTACAATTACGGGTTTCTCATGAATATGCATGAGGTTCATGAATATGCAGGATAATTCAACACCACTGCATATCTGCACAGGAAAGCAGCAATGATGACATAATGGACTAAGAAGTGAGCATACATGTTTGTTTACATTACAAAAACACATATACAAGTCATGTTGAGTGAACTTTGGGTAGATTGGAAATTTGGACGTATAGTTTGTAAGAAATGAGCAATACATTATGAATATTTTTGATATGTACACAATGTAAAATATATGAATCAAAATACTACAACAATCGTGTCTGCGTTCAAGTTCAGCTTGTGTTTCACTCTATTCCATCTCTCAAGATGCTCTACAATTCTCTACATCCCTCTCTGTCTGACTCTCTTTCCTTTCTTCTTCTCTTTTCGGCTTTTTCCCTTTTCTCAGGAGCCGCCACAGCGAATCATTTGATTTAGCAGAGGTTTTTTTTTTACGTCGGATGCCCTTCCTGTAAGAACCCTTTAGCAAGGGACAGAAACACGCTGACGGCTTTGCAGCCTACTCTTTACGAAAGTCAGCAATGGTTCTTTTACATGCCTCTCACCATAGACAGTGAGAGACATGGCCTGCCTTTGATAACCCAGTTAACCGCACTGGGGGGACAGTGACAACCCTGTGGAGAGTGGGACTCGAAACCCCAACCTTTGGACCCCAACCACTAGACCACCACAATTCATAAATTATCTGAAACTGGCCTACCCTGCTGTCTCCTTGTCACCATTGTTGTTCATAGTCTGAAAATAGCATCACGTGACAAATTTCACAGGAGGTTAAGCAAAGAGTTTGCCCAACTCAGAACTGTGAGGCGCTCCACCAAAAGTAGGTGCTTGTCGCATGGACTACTATCGAGATAGAGGCCAGAAAAGTAAAAATGGTTCATTTTTATTGAAATTCAGATTTTTGCATAAACTATTAAAACAAGTATTCAACTATCACTTGCTCACGTGAAATCGACCAAAACTCACTAAAAATGTCTTTTTTTTTTCCCTCCATTTTTCTGGTGAGTACCTTCATAAAACTAGATAAAAACACAAGCAAAACTTACTGATTTCGTTGCAATTATTCACCGGGTTCGGTATAAGACACTATAATCGATACACCAGAAGAACGGTCGAGAAGTAGTCTTTCCATTTTGGATACTGTTTCGATATTAAAATGCCATTTCAGCGAATAAAATAAAGGTGATGAAGACGATATACTCGTAAACAATGCAGGCTAGTTGCTAAAAGATCTGAAACGAGCATGCCGATTGGTCAGCTCGGGCTTGCACATGCGAAGTGCCTGTTACACGTTAACTTCAGGTGTTTACTGCATGCTGAATTTATCTCTGACTTTCTGTTTAATAACAGTCATTAAGTTTATTTTTAAGATTGTGAATACACATAATTTCTGGAAAAGGAGAGTGAAATGTCATCTGTGATGTCTCGCAACATTAGTATAGATGCTAAATTTGACGCGAGATTTGGGCTTTAAAGATGCCGGGATGCTTGGCATTCTTGAAGATTATTTCGCCGATGAGTATTTTTCTCTGCATGCAAAATATGATTATGGAATTTTTTTGATTATTTGATTGGTGTGTAATCTTGTCTGGACTGGACATACTGGATCGTGGGCTGTATAGTTTTGTACGAAAATTGGTCAAGACCTGAAAAATACTTAAATGTTTCATTCCTTTTACAGATGAACAAACTGATGATGATGCCAGCTGTGTTGATGACAATTTTGATGTTGATGAAGAAGAGGCATCTGTTAATAAAAGTGTGCATGAGTCAGTTTGTTGTGTTTGTGATGATGATGTGATCCTTTCTGCTGAGCAAGATATAGATGAAGATAATAATGATGAGGGTAGAATTGATGAAGCTTACTTGTATAAAGACATCAGAGAGTTTTGTTATATAGTTTTCTTATACTGTATATATATATTTTTTTTAATGCAGTGTGATTGTTTGAACCTGACTGTTATTTTTTTTCAATCAGTATCATTTGAAGGCATGTGAACCTTTATATAATGGTCGAAAAGATACATACTGATCTTATTGGTATAAACAGAGATGGGGAAAAATTTTGTCTTTTTTTGTTCATTTCGGGGGGTTACCACGGTGACTGATGGGTTTAAAAAGGGCATGTCAGATTAAAATATGAGGTGAGATTTCTCTTATCATCTCTTCCTAAAACTTTTCCTAGACATGTTTTCTAAAAGTTTATATGGCTGAGGTGCATAAAAATGTTTGGTTGCTAAGGACTAATGATCTTAGAAGAAGGGCAGTCTTTGTGCTCATTTTTCTCTAAAACGTCTGTTGAAATTTTTAGTTGAATGCGGACACAAGAATTGGCATAGCTCGGTCAGTTTTCAAGTTATTGACAAACTTTTTGCTGCATTTTGCAGCTCTGGGCCTACTCTATCTGACTGTATAAAAAGCTCATTTTTGGATGCAACACGTGGAGTGGCTCAACAAATGAAGTATAAATATTAAATCTCAATTTAAACATTTCTGTTATGCAAATGACCTCAACTGTGTAATTAGCAGCAAAGGTTTATATCTTAAATTTTAATATTGATTAAATAATGCTCAGTTATAATAAATTATAACTTTTCTTTTAAAAATACATTTTTAAAAGCCTATCATATACAGCTTTAAATATTAAACAGTGATTGACAAAAGTTCTCACAAGTGGACATTCATATATAAAAGTCCATATCTATCTTAAAATTTCTTCAAATCTTTAAAGCTTTTTAAATATAAACAGTTTTTTCCTCTGCAAAAGTTTTGTTGCAAAGATTTAATTTCACTTTATGCCTCAGAGAAAAATATTCAAATGGCCTTGTTTATAGTTAAATATCTAACATTTTAGCAAATATAATTATGACTGGGCAGTGGTGGCCTGGTGGTGAGGGGCTGGATCAATGATCCCAAGATTGGGGGTTCACCCTCAACTAGTTGTCACTTTCCTCAAGTGCATCTGACTAACTGGGTTATCAAAGGCCGGCCATGTCTCTCACTGTCTATGGTGAGATGTTCATTTAAAAAAAACATTGCTGACCTTCATCAAGAGTAGGCTGCATAGCTGTCAGCGTGTTTCTGCCCTGTGATGGCCTGGCAAGCTTTCCAGGGTGTACTATGCCCTCTCCCAGAGTCGGCTGAGGTGGGCACCAGCCTCCTCGCGACCGTGATTAGGATTAAGTGGTTCAGAAAATGAATGAATGAACATCATAATGAAAAATTAAAAGCGTAACTTAAGGCCAACAGTGCCTTTATGGACACGGCTATGATGGTACCGGACTCCCAGGTGATCGTCATGATGAATAATCATCATATTCAAAGAATCTTCAAGATGTTCCAATTACAAATAATTACTCAGTGCTACTAAAAATTCTTGAGCACCAAAACACTTGTTATCCATTTTTAATACACAAATAAGCAATTTTAGATAGCAGCTTGTTCATCAAATAGGCAGAAAACAGAAATCTGAGCCACCTGTAGGTTTGAAACAGAATGGGAAACAATAATCTGTTGATATTTGCATCTGGTAATGTTCCGACTCATCTTATATAGCTTTGTGATCCCTATGTACTGGAGGTGACCTTAAACCATGACGTTTGACTTTCATACAGGACTGGCTCTTTGTGCAACACTGGGACCAGCAATTTTCGAGAAGGTCAATAACAACAGTGGGAGAATTACAATATGATACTGAATTAATAATTCATCGGAAATATTTTTTTCCTCTATGTTTCTGCTAATAACAGTTTCCATGTTTTAAGGCTTTGCTAAGCACATCATGTTGTCTTTTACAAGATCTGTATGGTGTATGGTGACCCCTGCAAGAAATAATATGATGTACAGTTGATGCTGAAGCAGACATTGCTAGTTATGAATCCTAATTGAGCTTCTGAGGGAGTCATCAGGAGGCAAACTACAGCTTTTGTGCAGTCAGTTGTTCTGTGGCTAGTTTTCGTTGCATGACCAAGCTTACCTGCGTGTACCCAAGGTTGTCTGAAATTTCTTACTTCTGCTTGCAAATTATTTTCCCTTGCTTTTAAACGATTTTGAAGTTTTCTATAGTTTTTGCAAAAAGATTTTATAAATTTTTACAAACTTCATTATTATTTTGATACAGAAATTGAAACCGCATAATTGCGACAAGACTGTTGTCCAGCTGTGAATATATGTGTTTGTCTTTTATTAGCTGTAAAAAGTATAAATTTACAATTTCCTGTTGCTTTCACAAAATGTAGGACTGATGTAAGGCGTGGTTGATGGGATAATCAGAAGTGATCAGGTGTTAGTTTCAGGCATGCATGTGACAAAACTTTTGTTGATCACTGTAAACGCTGTTGTTTTCCTTCTTATTTTGACTTAAACTCCATTTTCGGTTTTACCTTTTGATCTCCTCCTCCAACTCCTTGTTTTTCTCCTCCAGGTTGTTTTTTGCCTGCCTAAGGACATCCATCTCACCCTGCAGAACCTCATTGTCACAAGTCAGCTGATCCACACGACCAATCAGGTCATTCTTCGCCAAGTTAAGAGCATTTCTACAATGGGCACACACACACACACACACACACTAAGCCGGTGCTTCTTCTACAAACTGGATTCCAAAAAAGTTGGCACACTATACAAATTGTGAATAAAAACTGAATGCGATGATGTGGAGGTGTCAAATTTCGATTTTTCATTCTGAAGAAAACATAGACGACAGGGTCACAAGTTTAAAATGAAAAAATGTCTAATTTTAAGGGAAAAATATGTTGATTTTAAATTTCGCGGTGTGAACAAATCCAAAAAAGTGGGAACAAGGCCATTTTCACCACTGTGAGGCATCCTCTCTTCTTCTTCTTACAACAGTCTGCAAACGTCTGGGGACAGAGGAGACAAGCTTGTGAAGAAATAGGAATGCTGTCCCATTCTTGTCTAATACAGACCTCGAACTTTTCAACTGTCTTAGGCCTTCTTTGTTGCACCTTCCCTCTTTATGATGCTCCAAATGTTCTATATAGGTGAAAGATCTGGACTGCAGGCTGGCCATTTCAATACCATTTCCTACGCAGCCATGATGTTGTAATTAATGCTGTATGTGGTCTGGCATTATCATGTTGAAAAATGAAAGGTCTTCTCTGAAAGAGACAGCGTCTGGGTGGGAGCAGCACATGTTCTAGAACCTGAATATACCTTTCTGCATTGACGGTGCCTTTCCAGATGTGTAAGCTGCCCATGCAAAACACACTCATGCAACCCCATACCATCACAGATGCAGGCTTCTGAACTGAGCGCTGATAACCACTTGGGTTGTCCTTGTCCTCTTTAGTCCGAATGACATGACGTCCCAGTTTTCAATAACGTACTTCGAATCGTGATTCGTCTGACCACAGAACAGTTTCCACTTTGCCACAATCAATTTTAAATGACCCCTGGCCCAGAGCAAACACCCACGCTTCTGGGTCCTATTTAGAAATGGCTTCTTCATTGTACTGTAGAGTTTCAGCTGGCAACGACGGATGACGTGGTAGATTGTGTTCCCCGACAATGGTTTCTGGAAGTATTGCTGAGCCCTTTCTGTGATTTCCCTTACAGTAGCATTCCTGTTTATGGTGCAGTGCCATTTAAGGGCCCGAAGATCACAAGCATCCAGTATGGTTTTTCGGCCTTGACCCTTACACGCAGAGATTGTTCCAGATTCTCTCAATATTTGGATGATGTTATGCTGTTATGCACTGCATATGATGATAACGTCAAACTCTATGCAATGTTTCACTGGGAAACACCTTTCTGATATTGCTCCATCGTCTTTCTCCACAACATTGGGGGAATTGGTGATCCTCTACCCATCTTCGCTTCTGAGAGACACTGTCACTCTGAGAAGTTCTTTTTATACTCAGTCATGTTGCCAATGGGTCTCATTAGTGGTAATTTGGTCTTCCAGATGTTCGTTATAACTGCAGTTGACTTTTCCAGCCTCTTATTACTACCTGTCCCATCTTTTTTTGACATTTGTTGACACCATATCAACATATTTTTTCACTTAAAATTATATATTTTCTCAGTTTAAACTTTTGACCCTGTCATCTATGTTCTATTCGGAATTAAATATTGAAATTTGGCACTTCTACATAATCACATTCAATTTTTATTCACAATTTGTACAGGGTCCCAACTTTTCGGAATCCTGTTTGTATTTTGCGATTAAATTGCTATTCTATGAATCCACAGTAGATGGCAGCACAGAACAGCAGAAATAATCACCAAAAGCAAGAACCACAGCACAAACCAAGAGACTTTGTCTCTGACAATCAATACTCAGGAAATCAGCTCTCAGTATCTTACTTGGTCTCTAAGAGTTGGGCATTCTCCTGGATAAGGTGTTCTACTTCACGACCCATACCTGCACAAAATCAATACACATTACATTCAAAAAAGAAAAAAATGAATAAAATACACATGCTGAAAATTCTATGGCCATATTTTACACATATATTGTAGTTTCATGTAGACCACACAGGAATGACACGATCTGACAGGTGTGCTATTTTGGGATTATAAATCATTATTATCTCCTTCTTTTCCTTCCGACTGTTCCCTTCGGGGGTCGCCACAGCGAATCATCTGCCTCCATTACACCCTATCCCCTGCATCTTCGACTCTTGCTCCAACTACCTTCATGTCTTCCTTCACCACATCCATAAATCTTCTCTTTGGTCTTCCTCTAGGCCTTCTGCCTCGTCCAGTAGTCGCAACCCAAGCATCCTACTACCAATATACTCACTATCCCTCCTCTGTACATGTCCAAACCATCTCAATCTTGCCTCTCTGACTTTGTCTCCAAAACATCTTACATGTGCTGTCCCTCAGATGTACTCATTCCTGACCCTATCTATCTTCGTTACTCCCAAAGAGAACCTCAACATTTTCATCTCTGCTACCTCCAGCTCTGCCTCCTGTCTTTTCCCCAGTGCCACTGTTTCTAAACCATACAACATCGCTGGCCTCAACACCGTCTTGTACACTTTTCCTTTCATTCTTGCCGATACCTTCCTATCACACATCACACCGGACACTTTTCTCCAACCATTCCAACCTGTCTGCACAACACTTCACCTCTTTTCCACACTCTCCATTGCTCTGGATTGTTGAGCCTAAGTACAGTCGGCCCCCTACTTACGAAATTAATCCGTTCCAGAGCCTTTTTTGTAACGCGGGAGTTTTGTCAGTAGGGGTCGCATTTTACATGTTAAATGCCTGATTCGGTCCAAGGCTCCCAAGACTACTCCATAAACCCTTTAAAAATGATAAAAGTACACAAATTTTGTATGAAACTTATGTGTGAAAGAAAATTATTTATTAAACCATTTAAACATTTTATTAACATATTTATTAATTAAACCATTACTAAACATTTTTTATTAACACACACACACACACACACACACACACACACACACACACACACACACACCCCTGTCTCTCTCTCTCTCTCTCACACACACACACACACACACACACACACACACACACACACACAATACAGTACGCATTAAATGTGTATTGTATACACATTAAATGTTTATTGTAGCGCTGTGGGACAAAGTGCATTCCCTGCTTGACAGATTGTAGGTCCAAACTCAACTTTAATTTGTTTCCGTGAGGGATCGGAATTCCAGATGAGCTCACATGTGGCACATCTATTAAACATTTACTGAATTAAACAACTTAAAAAACTAAACTAAAAACTAAAGAGTTAACCCTCGTTCAGTCTCTCTCTCTCTCTCTCTCACACACACATACACGGGATGTTTTATTTAAAGCAGAATTACAGTACCTGTTTGAAAGATCAGAGGTCCTCAATGTATTTCCGCTTTAAGGTCTCCTTCTGGTTCAATATCGTTCCGATTGTAGAGGGGTTTCGGCGATAACGAAATACTGTATAACGCTGCATGATCAATCTCAAACCAAGCCAACAATCAACCCTCCTTCACGTGTGTGACAAACAGGAACTTCTTCCAAACTTCCTGTTTGGGTAAGGTTCAACTGCGTCATCCCTCCTAGCCAATGGGAGACCAGCGGGGCGGGATGTTGAGAGACAGTCAATGAGAGAGCAACTCGCGCATCGTGTGAAATTTTGATTGGCGCATTTGAATTTCTTTTCGTAAGAGTTGTTGTCATATCCCGGGGATGAAAACTTAGGAAAATGTTTTTCATAACCCGGGATTTTCGTACCCAGGGGGTTTCTTAACTCGGGGGCCGACTGTACTTAAAATCCTCCACCTTCTTTATCTCTGCTCCCTGTAACCTCACCATTCCTCTTGGGTCCTTGTCGTTCACACACATGCATTCTGTCTTACTGAGGCTAACCTTCAGTTCTCTCCTTTCCACGGCATACCTCCACCTGTTCTCCGCTCTCACTACAGATCACAATGTCATCTGCAAACATCATAGTCCATGGAGATTCTTGTCTGTCAGCCTGTCCATCACCATAGCAAACAAGAAAGGGCCCAGAGCTGATCCTAGATGCAGTACCACCTCCACCTTGAACTCTTCTGTCACACCGACAGCACACCTCACTACTGTCATATCTCTCATATATGTCCTGCACCACTCTAACATACTTCTCTGCCACTCCAGACTTCCTCCTGCAATACCACAGTTCCTCTCTCGGCACCCTGTCATATGCTTTCTCCAGATCCACAAAGGCACAATGCAGCTCCCTCTGGCCTTCTATGTACGTCTCTATTAACATCCTCAAAACAAACACTGCATCTGTGGTGCTCTTTCTAAGCATGAAACCAAACTGTTGTTCACAAATGCTGACCTCTGCCCTGAGTCTAGCTTCCACTATTCTTTCCCATAACTTCATCGTATGGCTCATCAACTTTATCCCTCTGTAGTTTCCACTACTCAGCACGTCTCCCTTGTTCATTATAAATCATTATTATCTTGACTGGATATTGCATAAAACAAAACAGCTGATTGTAATCACTTTACAATTTTTTAAATGGAAAAATAAAAATCCAATTTTCTATTTGTTTTTCTGTTTCCTATAGTGTATGCTGAAACAACAGTCGGGCGTGTTGTGTCAGTTCCTCTAAGAAAGAGAAGGGTGAACAGAACACACACTGGCAGTTACACACAGGTGTGAGCCAGCTCGAAACACAGAACTCACCTGACCTGACTCAATGAGATGGTTAAAATGTCGAAAATGTAGAAACTATAGAAATCTCTAGATTTTTTTTTTTTTTGTAAATGTGAAAACAATGATGAGCCCCAGGCCCGGTGAATGTTACAGAATTAAATAGTCAAATCAGCGTGAGGTTTGGAAACTATTCCGCTACATCCAGCTTGTATTCTGTGAATAATTGTTCATTCATTCATTTTCGGTAAACACTTAATCCTAATTAGGATCACGGGGAGGCTGGTGCCCATCCCAGCCAACTCTGGGCGAGGGCAGAGTACACCCTGGACAGCTCACCAGGCCATCTCAAGGCAGAAACACGCTGACGGCTATGCAGTTCCTCATGTTGAAAGTTAGTTCTTTTACATCCCTCACACCACAGACAGTGAGAGACATGGTCAGCCATTGATAACCCAGTTAGCAGCACTGTGGGGGACAGTGACACCCTGTTGAGAGTGGGGCTAGAAATCCCAACCCTAGGATCAGTGATCCAGCACCATTTACAACCAGGCCACCACTGCCAATCTAAATAATTGTTTTTATTTAGATCAGTGGTTCCTAACCTGGGTTCGATCGAACCCTAGGGGTTCGGTGAGTCAGTCTCAGGGGTTCGGCGGAGGTCAAGACACACACCTGACTCATATTCATGACACACCCGACTCATATTCATGACTTGGCTATCACTGGCTGCAGGTGATCACGCTACATTGCTTGGCCAATCTGTGCTGCAGGAAATTTGGTGCGCTCAGTAGTCGAATTGTGACTGTTGTGATGATACATCATGTGATTTCTTTCTTAATGTTTTAATCCATACTATTTTGAGTAAAAAAAGAAAGTGGTCGGATGAATATGTACAACATGGATGCACATATATAACAACGTGATATTAGTCGGCGTCCTATCTGCATGATTTGCAAAGTAGGATCAACCCTGTGCTGACTGACGTATACGTACATGTACATATAATATCAATAAATACATATACAATACTATAAATGCTTATAATAATGATTAAACATTCAAAAATAATGCATAAGATGTAAATAAAACAAACACACACACACACACACACACACATACATACAGACGCACACACGCGCGCGCGCACTCAGATGCGCACCTCATGAAAAATGTAAGTAGTTGTGATGGGGGAGTTCATGCATTGTATTGGTTTTGTTCTTTGAACACCGTGATGTTAATGCACGGTTCATTTTGGTGCCCCAAATAAAAACATATATCTATGTCTTGAATTAGAAAAAAATCATTTTATTTTTCACTAAAGAAGGGTTCGGTGAATAAGCATATGAGACTGGTGGGGTTCAGTACCGCCAACAAGGTTAAGAACCACTGATTTAGATTCATACATGCGCGCACACACACACACACACACACACACACACACACACACACACACACACACACACACACACAAAACTGGGTCTCCTACATAACTGACATTTTACTGTAGTATAATAACACAGTACATTATAGTGCTGTATATAAATGTTGTAAAGTGAAATGCTGTCTAATCGGACATTCCTGTTAATTCATTACTATGTTGGCATCGGCAAGAATGAAAGGGAAAGTGTACAAGACGGTGATGAGGCCAGCAATGTTGTCTGGTGTAGAAACAGTGGCGCAGAGGCAAAGACAGGAGGCAGAGCTGGAGGTAGCAGAGATGAAAATGTTGAGGTTCTCTTTGGGAGTAACGAAGATGGATAGGATCAGGAATGAGTACATCCGAGGGACAGCACATGTAAGAGGTTTTGGAGACAAAATCAGAGAGGCGAAATTGAGATAGTTTGAACATGTACAAAGGAGGGATAGTGAACACTGTAAATTGGTAGTAGGACGCTGAGGTTGAAACTGCCAGGCAGAAGGCCTAGAGGAGGACTGAAGAGAAGATTTATGGATGTGGTGAAGGAGGACATGAAGGTAGTTGGTATAAGAGAAGATGATGCAGAGGATAGGGTGAGATGGAGGCAGATGATTCGCTGTGGCGACCCCTGAAGGGAACAGCCAAAACGAAAAGAAGAAGAAGTAGTTGGCCAGGGTAAGTTGACCTAACAGTTACTGTACAAATTAGTCTAATTTCCATTATATTATACTATGACGGGGAAATAAACTTCCATGACTATAATAAACACACAAGAGAACGAAAAGGGGGAAGTAGGAAATGTGGCATTGTGTGAGCACTTTATAATTATAATTTCAGGGTAGACAAATGGAAAATTTCTGTGTGAATGCAAGTTAACCTTAACCCTAGAAGTGCCCAATGTTAAAGCTCAAAATGCCATGCAATCCAATCAAAAAAGGCTTCATGGTCACTTTTCTGTGAATGCAGTATTTACAAATGGTAAATGCAATGAATTAGTGTGTTACATAAAGCCGATTTTTTTCTCCCGGCTTTGATATTTGAGAATGTCATGCAAAGCCAATTTTTTTCGACTTTGGCACTGGCAGGGATAAAGGTTAAGACACAGATGGCATACTCAAATCAAATTAAAATCCAACTTAACATTTAATTTCACAGGTTAAGCAATGCAAAAAAAAAAAAAAAGAAAATTACAATATCAAAGTATTCATCTGAGGAACAAAAAGTCACAATAAATAAAGAGGGGAGATCAGATAGTATGGATCATGATTATGAGACTTGGAGAAACGAATGAGATAAAGGAAAAAAAGAAAGAACATTATGAACAAATAATTATTGATTGTCTGGAAACATAATCTTTAAAACAAGCACTTTAGTCTAAGACTTAATTCAGGATGGATAGATAGGTCAACAGACAGCCAGATAAAAAGCAAAGTCTGAGACTGGTAAAAAGGTGATTTTTGTTTCCATAGTCTATATGTGTTTAATGTGTACACTGCAATAACAAACAGTTACCCAGTAGATCAGCCCCCTCGTCAACATCTCCAATAAGGTCAGTGCCTGCTGATGAGAGCTCCTCAAACAGGGAATCAGTGTTGCGGTCAAAAGCCATGTTCTCGAACCCCTTAGTTGGAGTACTGAAGGAGTGGGCAGGTCCCCCCCCCACACACACACACACAGACACACACAAAAATGGATAATAAAGACTTAGTCTCTGTTAAAATACTTTGTTCTATCTATCTTATTTTGTTCAGATTTGATGTGATTGCAGAGGAGAAGACAGCAATATTTAGGTCTTCCACTGTTCTTCATGATCTACTATTCATCCTGGTTCTGATAAAATAGTTGGATCTTAAAGTCACTGAAAATGAAAGTACATACCTTGAGCCTTTGCAGCCACTCAAGTCCATGTCAAGTTCAGGGGTCGACTCAATAATCGCCTGCACCTCTGATTTCTCAGTATTCTCAACATCTATTCAAACACAATAGTTCATTCATAAATATTGTACGAACACTAAAAGCAGGTTAATGCTGAACCAATCTTCAGTGCAATACTCTGCTTGCACTGCACTCAAAAATATTTGTTAGTATTTTACCACAACCCTTTGCTTTAAAATGAATGTCCCAGCAAACAATATGCAGATACAGTAAAACCTCGGTGGACGAACACAATTAGTTCCAAAGATGGGGTTTATTACCGATTTGTTCAAAGGGTGAAACAATATTTCCCAAAATAAATACAGTGGGACCTCACCTTACGAAATGAATCCGTTCCAGAAGTGATTTTGTAACCTTAATTTTTCGTAAGTTGAACCACATTTTACATGTAAAACATGTGATTCGTTCCGAGACTCCCAATACTACCCCCTGAACCCCTTAAAAATTATAAAAGTATACCTTTTAAGGCCTCCTTCTGCTTCAATATCATACCGATGGTTTGGTCATATTCCTTTGTGATATCACTCAACTGCATGCCACGAGCCCACTTCTTTTCACTCGCACCGGGAATCACACACGAGTGTGTGTGTGTGTGTGTGTGTGTGTGTGTGTGTTGACCATGTCTTCTTAGCGGAGTTATAATCTTACAAATGTTTATGCAAGGTTACAAGCCTGAGCCAAAAAATAAAGTTGCAATGAGCACACTTGAAAAACTCACAAAACAGTAACTCTGTCCTTTACACGAAAAGCATCATGGGTATTATGGAGATACAGCTCCATAATAGCCAATGGGAGGGAGTTGCGTCATCCCTCCTAGCCAATGGGAGGCCAGCGGGGCGGGATGCTGGGAGATAGCCAATGGGAGAGCAACTCGTGCATTGTTTGAATTTTTGAGATGGGTGCTTTCATAATGTGAACTTGTTTCGTGCCCAGAGACAAAAATTTTAGGAAAATGCGTTTCGTAACCTGGATTTTTCGTTAGTTGGGACTTTCATAAGGTGAGGTACCACTGGAGTTAAAAGTGGATTAATGTGTTCAGATGTCTACTTCCGTCAATCGAAGTTCTATATAATTTGAAAACAAGATGTGTTTAACATATTAATATACAGCGATCTCTCGCTACTTCGTGCTTCAATTCATGCAGCTTCAGTGCATCGCGTTTTTTTTTTTTTTAAATATTCATCAAATTAAGAAATAAGGAAAATAAAAAAGAATGGGGGGAAAAGTTTAGGATAATGCCGCAAAACAAGGCCAATTATGTAAAAAAAAAAAAAAAAAAAAAAAAAAAAAGAACAGAAAAGAAAAAAAATCCTAAACAAACAAAACAAAAAACAACCCAAAACCTCCAATCAAAACTACTTACATTTTTATGTGAAGTGTGCATCTGCGTGAGCGCACGTCTGTATGCGTGTGTATTTACATTTCATTTACAGCTTATGCATTATTTTTAATGTTTAATTGTTATTATAAGTATTATAGCATTGAATATGCATTTATTGATATTATAATTCACATACTAGTCCTTCTCAAAAAATTAGCATATTGTGATGAAGTTCATTATTTTCTGGAATGTACTGCTAAAAATTAAACTTTCATATATTTTAGATTCATTGCACACCAACTGAAATATTTCAGGTCTTGTATTGTTTTAATACTGATGATTTTGGCATACAGCTCATGAAAACCCACAATTCCTATCTCAAAAAATTAGCATATTTCATCCAACCAATAAAAAAAGTGTTTTTAATACAAAAAAAGTCAACCTTCAAATAATTATGTTCAGTTATGCACTCAATACTTGGTCGAGAATCCTTTTGCAGAAATGACTGCTTCAATGCGGCGTGGCATGGAGGAAATCAGCCTGTGGCACTGCTGAGGTGTTATGGAGGCCCAGAATGCTTCGATAGCAGCCTTAAGCTCATCCACAGTGTTGGGTCTGATGTCTCTCAACTTTCTCTTCACAATATCCTACAGATTCTCTATGGGCTTCAGGTCAGGAGAGTTGGCAGGCCAATTGAGCACAGTAATACCATGGTCAGTAAACCATTTACCAGTGGTTTTGGCACTGTGAGCAGGTTGACCCTGCCCTTGATAAAACACAGTGGACCAACACCAGCAGCTGACATGGCACCCCAGACCATCACTGACTGTGGGTACTTGACACTGGACTTCAGGCATTTTGGCATTTCCTTCTCCTCAGTCTTCCTCCAGACTCTGGCACCTTGATTTCCGAATGACATGCAAAATTTGCTTTCATCTGAAAAAAGTACTTTGGACCACTGAGCAATAATCCAGTGCTGCTTCTCTGTAGCCCAGGTCAGGCGCTTCTGCCGCTATTTCTGGTTCAAAAGTGGCTTTACCTGGGGAATGCGGCACCTGGAGCCCAGTTCACTGCTTCCACATGTCCCCTAAAGTCTGGAATCGGCCCTTCTCCACAATCTTCCTCAGGGTCCGGTCACCTCTTCTGGTTGTGCAGCGTTTTCTGCCACACTTTTTCCTTCCCACAGACGTCCCACTGAGGTGCCTTGATACAGCACTCTGGGAACAGCCTATTCGCTCAGAGATTTCTTTCTGTGTCTTACCCTCTTGCTTGAGGGTGTCAGTGATGGCCTTCTGGACAGCAGTCAGGTCGGCAGTCTTACCCATGATTGCGGTTTTGAGTAATGAACCAGGCTGGTTGTTTTTAAAAGCCTCAGGAATCTTTTGCAGATGTGTAGAGTTAATTGGTTGATTCAGATGATTAGGTTAATAGTTCGTTTAGAGTACCTTTTCATGATATGCTAATTTTTTGAGATAGGGATTTTGGGTTTTCATGAGCTGCATGCCAAAATCATCAGTATTAAAACAATAAAAGGCCTGAAATATTTAAGTTGGTGTGCAATGAATCTAAAATATATGGAAGTTTAATTTTTATCAGTACATAACAGAAAAATAATGAACTTTCACAATATGCTAATTTTTTTAGAAGGACTAGTACACGTACGTATACGTCAGTCGGGGGGGGGGGGGGGGGTGATCCTACTTCACGGAATTCGGTGGTCGCGGGGGGGGATTTATGTAATTATGTAATTATAAAGTATAAATAAATTATAAATATAATGTAATTATTTTATGTAATTAACCGCGAAAAGTGAGGGATCCCTGTACAATACATACATTAATGTAAAAAAGAGTACAACATAATAGTATGTAATAATTAACCTAATTATGTACTGTATTTGTTTACAGTACACACCTTTCCGGTTGAGATGTATCAGTGTATGTGGATGGATGGCGAGGGAGAGATGGGGAATGGCTTATTGCTTTGAAGGGGTGTGGCAGTCTTCCCCTTCTCTGCCTCTTGATCACAGTTGATTCTTTACATTCTCATGACTTTTCTTTTCATTTCCAGTAGAACTACTGCTGCATTTCTTAGGACCAAAGGTTAAGGGTCAAAGTAGCCGTGATGTAATGAATAAACACAATATGCAGTACGAGACTCTCTCTCAATGGCTGTTCAAAGTACTGTACACTGAGCAGCGTTAAACACACTCGCCTCTGTTCCTTTCAAACTCTGATCATTTGTTCAAATACCAAGGCATATTTTCCTCGTGTTTTTGGAACGAACTCCGATTTGTTCAACTAAACAGTCGTTCGACCAGCGAGGTTCCACTATATTTAATTTGAGCTAGGAAAAATGTATATAAAAATTCATGACTTTGTTAAAATCACTGACTTTAAAAGACTCTGTAACTTGAAACAAGATGACTCACCTTTCGGAGGATCTTCTGTTGCTTCAGCCTCCTGCACTTTAATGTTCTTGCTGCTGTCTGGCTTCCGACTGCTAGAGTTAAGATTCCTGTTTAGTCCCTCGGACTCGTTGGTCCGAGACACTTCTACAGAAGTCGAGGCAGCAGCTGGGGGTGCTACAGACATTGATCCTCCCTGATTAGCATCTGAGAGTTCATCCTGAAGACAGTAAACCAAGCAATCAAAACAAAATATGTCACTGTGGCTGAACAACAAACTCTGACCTATGACCAACCTAGAAATTCTACACTATCTATAAAACACAGCCCAACACAATCCATCAACAAAATAGCAACAATGGTTCAAAATCCTGATCAACCACACATTTCCATGTGTTTCACAGTCATGCCATTCATCTCATATTCTACAAGTACATGCACATGACTACAGAAAAAAAATTCTTCATATTTTATTGTTAGTCTACTTCTAAACAGAAACACAAAAGGTAAATAAGCGGAGCAAAAGTTCTACAGAAGAGAATCAAGGGCTAAGTAAAAACAGGTCAGAATGCAGAGCTCACTGGACAAATAAGACAAACCATTTGAATTTGTAAACAAGTGAGGAAAAAAACAATTACCAAATTAATAGAACAGGAAATTGTAAAACCACATGCAGGTACAAAATGATGAATGAAACTAAAAAGATATAATAGTTTGGAGTACTACAGATCCAACAACCATTATTTACAACCATTCATTAACTCAAACACACAAGTACACTGTAATTCAAATTAGAATGGCTACATGAGGATTATCTGCAGTCTATGTTTAATTTTTTAAAGATGACATACAACTAGAAGCATAAACTGGCCAAAGAGCAGACATTAGTTTGAACGACAGCTATCATGAGGCTCACGATGCAGCCGGCAGCTACCTTACTGATCTCAGTCCAGGGGAAATCCAAAGTCTGGTGAGAACTCTTATTCTTGTTATCTGCTGGTCTCAGCTACTCAGAGAGAAAGAAGTGCATTCACATTGGCTCAGTGTGTCTGACTAGACCAGTGGCTCAAATTTATTTTCATGTTCTTGTTTTTATACCCAGTCATGGAGTTGATTACAACACTGTAGAACAGTAATACATATGGTGTTAAATACACTTTCCATACTTGGTTGAGTGCTTTTCATTATTAATATATATAATTCTTATAGCAGGAAAAAGACTTGCTTTCATCACATGCTTTGATCAGAACATCTGTATTAGCCAGTTCTAGGTACAAGCATCCCAGCCGGTTTTACAGGAAAACTTTGAGATTTTTTTCTTCCGTACACCGTCCAACTTCAACTTGCTGAAAACTCTGACAGTTTTTTGGGGTTGTGTGCAAGGTGCAGGTCTATTTACAGTACACAACCCTTTATCAAGAGACAGAAACACGTTGACGACTTTGCAGCCTACTCTTTACGAAAGTCGGCAATGGTTCTTTTACATGCCTCTTACCATAAACAGTGAGAGACATGGCTTGCCTTTGATAACCCAGTTAGCTGCACTGGGGGGGACAGTGACAACCCAGTGGAGAGTGGGACTCGAACCCCCAACCTTAGGATCAATGATCCAGCGCCCTAAACCGCTAGACCACCACTTCTCCAATTTTGAGAGATTTTGTTTTTATTATTTCTGAGCTCCAATTTCCCATATCTTTCATCCCATTTCTTCTCTAAGCAGAGATCCTAAAGACATCTTTATCCAAAGTAACAAAAGGAACTTTTGGCATTACTTTGGAAATGGAAAGTCCTTTTGTAAACATTACAAAACAGCTGGTTTGCATCAGCGTCCTAAAGAAGAAAAATGTAAAACAGTCAGTGTCAGCAGAGAATATAAAATCTGCCTCCAGTAAAGGATTAGAGAATGAAATACGAATTTAAACCTGTCTGTGCACAATGGCCTTTATTTTTTCATAATGTTTTTCCAGACCACATATTCTAGACAGACCCCCTTGCATTTCTCAGACTGCTTGAGCTGATATAAACCTGAGTGTTATTGCTGTGAATCTCACCTGCCTACACAATGGGGAAAACACACCAGGCTCAGTCTAAACACTGTGTATATGAAAGTAACCTTAAAGACACAACAAATGATTCTCAGATCAATTTCAATTCCTAATGGTTTAATAACCTGTGGCAAAAGAATACTGTGTCCTTGAATAGCTGTTGTAGAATGTTTTATTCATATTGCCATGAAAAAAAAAATCAACTGTATTGCTGTGCTTTACAAACAGCATGCCTGTCACTAAAACACATTAGTTATTCAGCATCATATAATCCTGTATGTGATGCACATCACAACAGTCAAAGAAATCTTCTTTTCTCCTCTCAATCTGCTTTTTGAAGGCTCATACATATAAAAGAGCCTTCTAATGGGAGTTCACTCCCCATTTGCAACATGTTATTGTACCATTTCTTGTTGCCATGGAAGCTGCTGCCCACTTTTGTAAGCCTAGCACTTATTTTACGAAAATAAATAATAATAAACTGTGATGAGCCTGATGGTAATTATACTCATGTGGCGGCCTACTGTACTTTTATACCGAGTCTGTGGAAGGGACAAACAAGCCGTCTTGTGAAGGGAAACTAGATATGCGAGAAATGTCGAGTCATAAGGATCACAATGGACAGCCTGTGTCTCCTCATCAGGAGGTGTAGCCACATGAACACGCCATTGTGTTACTGAATCTGAGTTGGGGATTAAAGCAACCGAGAAATTGGATTGGCTTGTGAGAGTTAACCGATATCCTTGATAATGCTGTTACTAAGTCTCAGGACACAAATCAGTTGAACAATAATGTTGTTCTGTGTAACTGGACCACGATGCTGGGGGTATTTTCCTTTGGTCACACAGCAACGGTCTCATAAAAATGCATCGAAATAAGTTCACCTGCTTAACAGAGTCTGCCTTAACAGAGTACAGGCCAAAAATTGTGGAAAAGATGTGCAAACATTTAAATAAAAGCCTATGGTAATACTTATTTCAGATATGTGATACAGTAAGAATCAACAAAAAAAATCTGGCAAAGTTTTTGCAGTGATCAATAATTTCACGAAAGCCTGATTTTTTTATATCAATAATCAATACAAGATAGAAAGCATTTGGGGCTGTAGTTTCGCTTCCAGAGGTGGAAATCTCATCTCCTCATCAATTTTCATCAAGAATTACATCAATACCAAAGACGCTAACCTCAAGATTGGCCAAGATCAGTCTTAGATAAAACAATACAGCTAATGAGTGTACAATATACACATAAACGATACCTCAGTGATGCTTATATGGCTGAATGAGTGTAACTCCTAGAAAAGTTTAGTGTACGCCTCCTCAGAAAAGAGCGGTGAAATCTGGACTGCGATGTTCAACAAGCACATGGTCAGAAGCCAAAAGCAAACAGAACAACACAAAAGCAAATCCTCCGAGTAGACCCACATATCTGAGGTGAAAGTCTGAAAGGTCAGAATAATCTGGATGGATGCTACTGCATACCTGTCAAGTTGTACGGTTTTGGCGTAATTTGTACAAGTGAGCACTGATTTTTAAATGTGTACGCCGTACGTCCGAAATCTGTACGTTTTTCGATCATTTCGTCTTTTTTAACTCCGTTTTTGTGTCACCGTTTGGTAAAGAGACGATACGCCGAATTGGTCTGTAGTCTCTTTCTCGCGAGAGTCGCGTGTTGCGTTTATCGTCTGCTATCGTCTGCTGTTTCCGACCACGTGACCGCACTTTCACTTCCGCCATCATTCAAGTCAAACTTAATTGCGAGCTCAAGTGCCATGAAGTGAAGCCATCAAAAGAAATGATTGAAAGTGCCAAAAGTGCTACATATAGTTATAATAAAGATCACTGTTAAATTTTCTTAATCATGCAGCTGAAGATATTACTCTTTTATTTGATTGCACCAGGTTATATGTTACAACATTACCAATAAATTCATATTATATTAAAAATAGAGTTTAATTTTTGTTTCATATTGCACGCGATAATAAGACGCGTAAGATTAGTTGCTATTTTGTAAGGGCATAAGTAGCCATTTGTAAGATCGCCAACGGCCTAGGATTGACAGGTATGCTACTGCATACTGGTAAATCCTTGTACTTGAGACCGACTGCAATGAGATGGCAAGTTGTGTCCGGAGCAGGATGTTACCTTGAAAAAGTAGAGCAATCTGCACCCACTAGTTGTCAAGCTGTGCTGAAACTTATTATTTCTACATGGGCACTTGTGCCAGGGCTATTTATCACACAATACCTGTGTAAAAGCAGCTTTAAAGGGTACCTGGGTGAATTTGTATTGCCAGCTCTATAAAATGAATGTGAAACATCAGCAGTTCTGTCAGGCAACGTCAGTCCTCGGCATGTGCAGCAACATGGTGCCTTTTTCGTTGGCTGTCCCAGCCCTGGTAGGAACACAAACCCGTTTTTTTATCCTACTGGCTGGGCTGCATTCAGTAGACACCTTTCTAAGATAACACATTATTGGCTGGCGCTGAGCTGTATTGTCAGAAAAATCGCTGTGTTGTGAACAAAGTATGCGACTGCACAAACAACCCGAACTCCTAAAACATTTTCCTTCGGGCGCAATTCAGTAGTCTGCTAAGACCACCTCAAGAAGAAATGCAATCGGTGTCACGTCCAGGCAGAACCACTTAGCACAAAGCCCAAGCTTAAATGTATGTAACCAGACATTATTTCATAAGGATTCCTTCATAAAAAGTTAAGTGACCTAAGCGACAAGGAGAAAAGCCAAATTGTGGAACATCGAAGCAGAAAGGAATCAACAAGTGAAATTGTTAAAATTACAGCATGACCACTGAACCATTAAGCTTTATGTCAAAAATAGTCAGGAAGGAAGAAAACCATGAATTGAAAAGCAATATCGAAATTTATCAAGACATAAACGAGACACCTCCAGAAAACCGTGAGCTGATAGGAAAGCAATGTTTGATGCAACAGGGCTGGAAAATGTTCCTAGATCAACGCGATGCAGAACATTAAGGCGAGCGGTGAGGGTTTAAAAGGCAATGGCTAGACCGCCTCTATACAGAAAACATCAATCAAAGCATTGGATGGACCAGATGGAGGGGCATCTTGGTGAATTTCAAGTGGTCAGACAGCCCTAACTAGGTTGCGTCGTCAGCAAGGTGGTGGAGGCGTCATGTTTTGGACAATAATCTTTGATGAACTTTTTGAACCTTTTCGTGTTCAGGATGGTGTTTAAAAAAAAAAAAAAAAAAAAACTGCAGGTTTTTAAAGACCAATTTTCTGCCTTGGTGGAAAAAGCGATTGCCTCGAGTGAAAAGAACACTCGTGTTTATGCATGACAATGCACCCTGACATGCATCATGCTATTCTCAAGTCTGGTTGGCATCTCAACGCTTCAAAGGTGATCGTCTGATTATCTGGCCTGCATGGTCACCTGACATAAATCCAATTGAGAATTTGTGTTCAATAATAAAGAAAATAGTCCAACAACCTTCATGTCCGCCTTCACCACATCCATAAATCTTCTCTTTGGTCTTCTTCTGGGCCTTTTGCCTGGTAGTTCCAACCTCAGCATCCTACTACCAATATACTCACTATCCCTCCTCTGTACATGTCCAAACCATCTCAATCTAGCCTCTCTGACTTTGTCTCCAAAACATCGAACATGTGCTGTCCCTCTGATGTACTCATTTCTGATCCTATCCATCCTCGTTACTCCCAAAGAGAACCTCAACATTTTCATCTCTGCTACCTCCAACTCTGACTCCTGTCTTTTCCCCAGGGCCACTGTCTTTAAACCATCCAACATCGCTGGCCTCATCACCGTCTTGTACACTTTTCCCTTCATTCTTGCCGATACTCTCCTATCACACATCACACCGGACACTTTTCTCCATCCATTCCAACCTGCCTGCACGCGTTTCTTCACCTCTTTTCCACACTCTCCATTGCTCTGGATTGTTGAGCCTAAGTACTTAAAATCCTCCACCTTCTTTATCTCTGCCCCCTGTAACATCACCGTTCCTCTTGGGTCCTTGTCGTTCACACACATGTATTCTGTCTTACTGAGACTAACCTTCAATCCCCTCCTTTCCAGGGCATACCTCCACCTCTCTAGATTTTCCTCCACTTGTTCTCTGCTACAGATCACAATGTCATCTGCAAACATCATAGTCCATGGAGATTCTTGTCTAACCTCGTCTGTCAGCCTGTCCATCACCATAGCAAACAAGAAGGGGCTGAGAGCTGACCCTTGATGCAGTCCCACCTCCACCTTGAACTCTTCTGTCATACCGACAGCACACCTCACCACTGTCTTACATCTCTCATACATGTCCTGCACCACTCTAACATACTTCTCTGCCACTCCAGACTTCCTCATAAAATAACACAGTTCGTCTCTCGGCACCCTGTCATATGCTTTCTCCAGATCCACAAAGGCACAATGCAGATCCTTCTGACCTTCTCTGTACTTCTCTATTAACATCCTCAAAGCAAACACTGCATCTGTGGTGCTCTTTCTTGGCATGAAACCAAACTGTTGTTCACAAATGCTGACCTCTGCCCTGAGTCTAGCTTCCACTATTCTTTCCCATAACTTCATTGTATGGCTCATCAACTTTATCCCTCTGTAGTTGCCACAACTCTGTACATCTCCCTTGTTCTTAAAAATGGGCACAAGCACACTTCTCCTCCATTCCTCTGGCATCTGCTCACTTTCTAAGACCTTGTTGAATATTCTTGTCAGAAAATCTACTGCTCCCTCCCCTAGACACTTCCACTGGTATGTCATCAGGGCCAACTGCCTTTCCACTCTTCATCCTTTTCAATGCCCTCCTCACTTCTCCCTTACTAATCTTTGCTACTTCCTGGTCCTCAATGGTCACCCCTTCTACTCTTTTTTCTCTCATTTTCCTCATTCATCAGCTCTTCAAAGTACTCTTTCCATCTTCCCAGCACACTTCTGTCATCAGTCAATACATTTCCCTCTCTGTCCTTTATCACTCGAACTTGCTGCACGTCTTTCCCATCTCTATTTCTCTGCTGTGCTAACCTGTATAAATAATTTTCTCCCTCCTTACTGTCCAACCTATCATACAAGTCATCATACGCCCTCTGTTTGGCCTTTGACACCGCTACCTTCGCCTTACGCTGTGTCTCCCTGTACTCTTGTTTACTCTCTTCGGTCCTCTCAATGTCCCACGTCTTCTTGGCTAACCTCTTCTTTTGTACACACTCCTGCACTTCCTCATTCCACCACCAAGTTTCCTTATCTACTTTCCTTCCAGAGGACACACCAAGTACTCTCCTACCGGTCTCCCTGATCACATAGGCTGTGGTTGTCCAGTCATCTGGAAGCACTTCCTGACTACCCAAAGCCTGTTTCAATTCCTCCTTGAAGAAAACACGACACTCTTCCTTTTTCAGCTTCCATGACTTTGTTTCAGCTTCCACCACTTTGTTAAACAGTTTTACAGATAATTAATTTTATTCTATTCACATAATTAAAAAAACACAAGTACTGTTTATAATTAATAAAAAAATTTAAATCTTGTCTAGCTGTCCGTTTATTTATATATTATGCTCGGATTACACGGGTATGCGGGTATACTGTTATATCTCGGGGAGTTTGACGCCCCTGCCCTGCATAGTTGAAACACACCACTGCCTTGTGGAATAGGTTTCTTTAACCAAAGGCTAAGGGAGTAAACCCTCACAGAAAATCATGTGACTGTAGTTACATCGAGGGTGATTGCTACCTGGAACTCCCAGTATCTTTCAGCCAACCACTGCAGGGACTAATATACTGTGCCTGTCTGGACTTGTTCTTGCCGGCCCAAAAAATATATTAACGCTCCGAGAGAGTCCCGATGGTAACTTGCAAAAGCCAGCGGTACTTAAACCATCTTGCTAGCAGTTATTCATGAAATGCATAACCACAAAAGAAGCTCATACCGGATCGGTCGCCAGCCGGGTTACCAAGGACCGCACTTGTTCAACCCCACTTCCGCTGACAGCGAAAAATCAGCAAGGAAGTAGAACCAAGGAACTGACATTTGCTCAGTGGAACGTGAGAACCCGAGAAGAAGCAAACCGACCAGAAAGACGCACTGCACTTGTAGCGTTGGAACTTGCAAAATATAACATTGACATCGCCGCCTTGTGTGAAACGCGGCTCGCGGAGTCTGGCAGTTTGGATGATATGGAGTACACATACTTTTGGAGTGGAAGACAAGCGGGAGAAAGAAGAGAGGCTGGAGTGGGATTTGCTATTAGGAAAGAAATTGCACATACACTACAGGAAACCACAAGGTCAATAAGCGACAGAATCGTGACGATGAGATTACCCATAAACAAGAACATCTACACAACGCTCATCAATGTTTATGCACCAACGATGACACAGCCAGATACAGAAAAGGAATCTTTCTATAATCAGATCTCTACCGTACTAAGTCAAGTCACCAAGACCGACAAAATCTTATTGATGGGAGATTTTAATGCAAGGATTGGAAAGGACTTTGAAAAGTGGCCGCACGTTATAGGAAAGCATGGGATCGGAAAATGCAATTCAAACGGCGAACTCCTACTAGCCCTCCGCTCAGAATACAAACTAATAGTGACCAATACTATGTTCAAGCAGAAAGAGAGCCGAAAGACAACATGGATGCATCCTCGATCAAAACACTGGCATATGATCGATTATATCACCACAAGCTGCCAGGATAAGATGGATGTCCACAGTACCCGCGTCATGCGCGGAGCAAACTGCTGGACTGATCATCAGTTGTTGAGGTCTAAGACAGCTCTTAAACTACGGGTGAAGCACCGTAAACAAGGACCAAGGAAACCAATTAAACTAAACACCAAGAAACTCACCACTACTAGCTACAAGGAGAGTTTTGTAGACGAGATGGAAAATGCCTAAACCAACATAGAAGTGAGTCCGGACTCAACGACCGAAGAGGAATGGAATTCTCTCCAGGAAGCCGTACTAAACACAGCCAAGAAATCCTTAGGCAAGCCAGAACGAAAACACCAGGACTGGTTTGACCCTAATGACATAGAACTTAAACGCCTTTTAGATAAGAGAGATAGTGCTCACAGGAAAGTGGTTCAGACCAAAACTACAAGATCTACGATCGCTGCCTACAAAGAAGCTAGTAGGATACTCCAGATTTACCTGCGTGACCTAAAATCTAAGTGGTGGGAGAGGAAGGCTGAGGAATTACAACACGCAGCTGATATAAATGACATGAACTTCTACAATGGACTCAAGGAAGTATGGGGACCACAGAAAAGGAATCCTGTCCAGCTTAAGTCAGCCGATGGCCTAACGACATTCTCAGACAGTAAACAAGTTCCTGAAAGATGGAGTGAGCACTTCCAGAGATTGCTCAATGTCCCAGGAGAAATAGCACAGGAGGCTCTTTACAACATCAAACAGCAACCTATACACGAGTGCCTTGATAATATTCCAACAATGGAAGAAGTGTCAAAGGCACTTTGTCTTCGATAAAAGATGGAAAAGCCCCTGGAGAAGACGGGATTCCAGCTGAAGTATGGAAACATGGAGGCCCAAAATTGCATCAGAGATTACACCATCTGATCACCAAAGCGTGGCTGGAAGGCACTGTTCCTCAAGCTTGGAAAGATGCAAGCATAATCACAATCTACAAGAAAGGAGACCGAACCGACTGTGGTAATTACAGAGGAATTTCTCTCCTGTCCATAGCTGTACTGTTGGAAGGACCGGTCTCTGGCAAATATTCAGAAAGTACGGATGTCCCGAAACATTGACCAAATGAAAGAAGCCTTACATACAGGAATGGAGGCACACGTCAATGATGGCACGGAATCCTCAGGTACATTCAGAGTGACAAACGGTGTGAAGCAAGGGTGTGTCCTGGCTCCTACTCTATTTTCCATCTTCCTGTCAGCAATGTTAGAAGAATCTTTTTCAAACATGGATCAAGGTGTGTACATACAGTCAAGACAAGATGCCAACCTGTTCAATGCAGCCCATTTTAGAGCAAGGACAAAATCCATCCTTCATGTTATAAGAGATTTGCTGTATGCAGACGACAGTGCACTTCTTGCCCACTCTGCAGAAGATATCCAAAGTATAGTGAATGCTTCCTCCGATGCATCCAAGAGGTTTGTACTAAAGATTAACATCAAGAAGACTGAACTACTGTTCCAACCAGACTCTACAAGAATTCCAGAAATAGACATCTTGATTGATGGAAGCAAACTGAACTCCGTCCCAGAATTTACATATCTCGGCAGTACAGTATCAAAGGATGGACGAATCAACGCAGAGTTACAGAAACGAATGGCTAAGGCTAGTGCGTCCTTTGCCCCCCCCCCACTGACTGACGTATACGTACATGTATATGTGTACATAATGTCAATAATTGCATATTCAATGCTATAAATTCTTATAAGAACAATTAAACATTAAAAAAATAGCACAGGATATAAATAAAATATGAATACACACACATACAGCTGGTATCGCATAACAGGAAGACGATACCCATACATATGCGCAATTTGCGAATATGGGAGATGTTTGTTTTGCCTTTTTTTTTTTTGCATAATTGGCCCCGTTTCTATGGCATTTTCCTTAAGTTTTCCCCCTATTAATCCTTAAATTCCTTATTTTTTAATTCAATGAATATCTTTTTTTTTTTTAATAATCACAATGCACTGAGGCCGCATGAATTGAAGTGCAAAGTAGCAAGGGATCCCTGTATTTATATAAGATTTGAATATAGTAATTTCAATAGCTTTTGAGATAATCCTAAAAATATACTTTGCATTATAATTTGGCACTCAGTGTAGTATGTGGGGAGTGTCATCACTTAAAATGTTACTCTCTGCTTGTTTATTGCACTGCTGAACCCGGCCCAAGTTCACATCACTTATCGTTATCGCCGAAAACCCTCTACAATTGGGACGATATTGAACCAGAAGGAGACCTCAAAGCGGAAATACAGTGACGGAGGCGATTATTTCAGCACAATATTAAAAAAAGAGTGCTCCGTAGGAGAAGACCTCCGATCTCGCAAGGAAGCAAGTTAATACTGAATGGGGACCTCTGATCTTTCAAACAGGTACTGCAATTCCACTTTAAATAAAACATCCTGTCCATTTAAACATTTAAATAGAATTGTTCTGTCAGCTGCGCATTGCGTGTGGGCATGTGTGTGTGTGTGAGTGTGTGTGTCAGAGAGAGAGAGAGAGAGAGAGAGAGAGAGAAAGAGAGAGACTGCTGACAGAGTCAGTCAGAGATGAAAGGACACTTAACTCTTTAGTTTTTAGTTTCATGTTTTAAGTTGTTTAATTCAGTAAATGTTTTCTGTGGTGCACTCGCCGAATGTGAGCAAAACGCGGCTCATCTGGACCTTCGATCCCTCAAGGAATCAAGTTAAAGTTGAGTTTGGACCTCCGATCTGTCAAGCAGGGAATGCACTTTGAATTCCACATCTTAAAATTCTCCAGCATCCTGCTTGTGGGCGGGGCCTGCATTCAAGCGCCACAACATTTAATGTGTATACAATACACATTTAATATGTACTGTATTTTGTGTGTGTGTGTGTGTGTGTGTGTGTGTGTGTGTGTGTGTGTGTGTGAGAGAGAGAGAGAGAGAGAGACAGAGGTGTGTGTATGTGTGCGCGTGTTAATAAAAAATGTTTAATAATGGTTTAATTAATAAATATGTTAATAAAATGGTTTAATATGTTAATAAAAATGGTTTAATAAATAATTTTCTTTTACTTTTAACACATATTTCATACATAGTTCATACAAAATTGGTGTACTTTTATCATTTTTAAAGGGTTCATGGGGTAGTCTTGGAACGAATCAAGTGTTTTACATGTAAAATGCGTCTCTACTAACGAAACGTCCGCGTTACGAAAAAGGCTCTGGAACGGATTAATTTCGTAAGTAGGGGACTGACTGTACAAGTACGTTTATGTCGGTTGGGGGGGGGGTTTAGGGTTGTGTGATCCTACTTCGTGGAATTTGGTTGTCACGGGAGGGATCTCGGTCCCAATAAACCGCAGAAAGTGAGGGATCCCTGTAATCCTCGAGTTAACTTGCCAAGTACAATGCTTTTTATGATCATTTATGTTGAAATGAGCTCTGTATCACTTTAACGTCCTAAATTACTCACATATTACATTGTAAGGATCACCAATACCAGAACACTTTAAACAAACAGTCCAAGCCTGTTTACCCTGCATAGACCGAGACACCATGTACAAACATTACATTCCAGCGATGTAATTCTCACCCTGTTGGAACAGTAATGCCTGTGATATTTGCACATCTCACCTGAATGGCTCTGAATATACATGGAATGGGTAAGTGTGTGGAATGCTAATGTCACACAGTCTCGCAGTTATATGATCTTGATCTAACTGTGCACTGTACAGTGATGTCATTACGTTATGTGACCATTAAAACGGTATCCCTGTGAAAATAACAGTTAATCTGAATAGGATTCTCCAACTCTAATGATTTCCTTTTTCTTTTTGGAGGTATCATTAACATTCCCTGGTGTGCATTTAATTTGCTAGTGGTACACATGATTAGAAGACATTTGTAGTGAACATTATTATAAAAACAGTAAAATCCTCTTGGCTGAGCTCAAGGAACAAGTGTTGTAGTTCGGTCCAACAGTATATTTGTCACAATTTTTGTATTTTTTTTCCCTGGAAATCGCAATTTCAAATCCAGGTAATGCTACAACCATTCGTGGCCGGGAGTCCATGGTAGCTAATTGGCCGAGCTCTCACTGGAGGGAGAGACGGCATATGCTCACATTCCTATCTCCCTCAGCGATCGTCAGCCAATCATGGGCGTTTGTGAGCTCAATCATACAAGAGGGGTGGACAGCACTCTCCTTCAGAGTATGTTAGATTGTACTCAAATAGACATGGCTCCGCAGTTTGAAAAGTGGTGGGTGGCTAGCGTTTCATGTCAACGTTATGTCTTTTTTTTTTTTTTTGCACAGCCATACGCTTTGCACACCGCCTTTTCTTGGTGAAACAGCTCAGTGCTGGCCGATAATGTATTACCTTAAACCTGCGTCTGCTGCATGCAGCCCAGCCTATAGGGCAAAACAACGAATTTCCATCAACATCAAGGTTGGAACAGCCAATGAAGGAGGCAACATGCCACTGTACATGCCTAGTAGTAGTGCGGCAGCACTCACATGTACTTGACAAGAAAGCGAGGACTGACATTGCCTGAAGGAACCACTAATGTCATGTATGATCATTTTATAAAGTGATGAATACAAAAACTCATCACAGGTTCAGTTTAACCTTTGAGGAATTTCAGCTGTTTTACACACTTTCAGTTTTTTCAGGCTAAAAAGTAATTGTACAAACTAACAATTATAAATTGATGCATAATTTTTAAATTTTGAATGCAGTTAGTTGCCACATGAAGTCTGGAAGCCATACACATTACCAAATTCCTAAAGATGTTTTGCCAGGGTTTTACTGTCGCCAAATTCTACTGCTGTTTGTTTGTGGGAATTTCTGCTTTTAGTTTTTTTTCTTCGGTAGATAAAAAAAAAGCATGCTTTCTTGAGCCGACTGACCTGAACGTTTTATTTCTTTGCTCAAGATGCTTTTGCTGTGCATTTCGGGTCATTATTCATCTGTACCCATATAGACTTCGAATTATTCCTGCCTTACAGTTACATTATCGGTAAACAATGCTAACTCGGTTACACTGGCAGCCATACCATGTACATGTCCGCTATATACAAGGATCCCAGCGAGGTTTCGAAAAAATAGAGGAAACCGGTTCATAAATAGAGGAAAAGAAATATTTCAGCTGGGGGTCAAAGGGGCCACAGGGAACCTGAAGCTGAAAAAATAGAGGAATTCCGCTAAATAGGTGATTAAAAATAGAGGTCTGTCTTCCTTTCGTCTTTTTCTCTTTTACGCGGGAGTCGCCACAGCGAATCATCTGATTCGCACGTTTGATTTGGCAGAGGTTTTTACGTCAGATGCCCTTCCTGTCACAACCCTTTTAGCAAGGGACAGGAACACGCTGACGACTTTGCAGCCTACTCTTTACGAAAGTCAAGACAAGACAACATAGACAGTGAGAGACATGGCCAGCCTTTGATAACCCAGTTAGCTGCACTGGGGGGGGGACAGTGACAACCTTGTGGTGACTCGAACCCCCAACCTTAGGATCAGCGATCCTGTGCCCTAACCACTAGACCACCATTGCCCCTGATTAAAAATAGAGGAATTCCTCTAAATAGAGGCGATCTGGGATCCCTGTCTATATAAAACATGAGATGTGGTATGCATGTGCTCTCAAGCCCTTTTTGGCCTCAAGTGAAACTGAGAAAAAAAAAAAGTGAAACTCTCTTCTGGAGTGGTAATGGTAGTTGGCAACACAAGGCAAACCCTCTGTACTTGCATTCATGAGGATGTCTCTTGATTGTCGTGGGACACGCATAAGTCCACGTTTTTGAAGTGATTGAATGTTTTTGTTTGTGTTCAAAATAAGGAAATCAGTCTATGACCATCCAGTTTCTCACGAATACACCAAATTCTTGACTTGGCCACTGTTAAAGTTTATGATATGCCTCTAATAGTTATCTCTCATTTTTTTAACCTTAATGATGGTGACCTTTATTTGCATTTACATGTCTTGGGAACACATACTAAGAGTTCCCATAAAA
Source organism: Plotosus lineatus (assembly GCA_024760905.1). Lineage (NCBI taxonomy): Eukaryota > Metazoa > Chordata > Actinopteri > Siluriformes > Plotosidae > Plotosus > Plotosus lineatus. Next base: position 38,214,137 of record CM045730.1, on the reverse strand, counting down.
AGCTGCCAGATGCAAAAATCAATGTCTGGATCAATTTCAGATATTTTATCTCCTTAATTTGTTATTAAATAACGAAGCCACAAGCCATTACTGGCCATAAAATGGTTTACTATTCATCCATAAATTACTTTTGAGCCTGTGAAAACAGAGGACTAAGAGTAAAAGTGTCTTTAATTCTAAAAAGGTAATTCAATAGTTTTGTTAAATTGCTCAAATTAAAGATAAAAGTCGACATTTCAATCTGCAGTGCCTCAGTTCTAATCCATTCCGGTGGTGTACAGAGACAAAATTACAAAACATCAGGCACTGTCCAAATACTTTCACTTTTTGGAATTAATAATTATTCCTCCCTGAATTTATATTATATATATATATATATATACACACACACACACACACACACACACACACAGTCGGCCCCCAACTTACGAAATTAATCTGTTCTAGAGCCCTTTTCGTATAGCGGGGATTTCGTAAATAGGGGTCGCATCTTACATGTTAAACGTCTAATTCGTTCCAAGGCTCTAGTCTTTGGACTGGATAAACCCCATAAACCCTTTAAAAATTATAAAAGTACACCAATTTTGTATGAAATATGTGTTAAAAGTAAAAGAAAATTATTTATTAAACCATTTAAGCATTTTATTAACATATTAAACCATTTTATTAAAATATTTATTAATTAAACCATTATTAAACATTTTTTATTAACACACACACACACACACCTGTCTCTCTCTCTCTCGCGCTGCGGGCCATGCCCACAAGACGTGAATTCAAAGCGCATTCCCTGCTTGACCATTTACTGAATTAAAACAACTTAAAAACTAAACTAAAAACTAAAACGTTGTTCCTTCCTTCACTCCGAGTCTCTCTGTGTGTGTCTCTCTGTGTGTGTCTCTCTGTGTGGGTCTCTCTGTGTGGGTCTCTCTGTGTGGGTCTCTCTGTGTGGGTCTCTCTGTGTGGGTCTCTCTGTGTGGGTCTCTCTGTGTGGGTCTCTCTGTGTGGGTCTCTCTGTGTGGGTCTCTCTGTGTGGGTCTCTCTGTGTGGGTCTCTCTGTGTGGGTCTCTCTGTGTGGGTCTCTCTGTGTGGGTCTCTCTGTGTGGGTC
>CM045730.1:38178028-38208028 GCA_024760905.1 Plotosus lineatus | reverse complement strand
GCTCTCTCTCTCTCTCTCTCACACACACACTCACACTCACACACAGGGAAGCAGGCAGTACAAAGGAAAAACCGGCTTTGCAGTAGCCGCTCCTGCACCTTTTCTCGTTCCCTTTCATCTCCCTCTATTTATCTGACACTGCACTGCTTGTCTACTGTTTCCACATCCGCACTCGCTTGATTCCATATTGAGCAGCACAGAGCTTGCACTTGCTCATTTTCTGTGCATTTCACAGCATGCTAGCATCAGACTGCCTGCTCATTCCCTATGCTTCCTCTCTTCCCTGCTCCCCGAGTGCCCTTAAAATCTATTGGTTGAGAATAAACAGAAGAGCGCCGGGAGGGGGGGCTGTGGGAAAATGGACTTGTAAATCCGGTATAGAGAACAGAATTGTAGCACTTAAACTGGTGATCTGTACACACTGCACTTGTCAAGTTTTCTTTTGTACCAAACTGCTTGTTGCAAACATTTCATTTGCAAAAAACTGTTAAAATTGCAACAAGGCATTAAAAAATCTGTATATTAATACACTGAGCTCTGTTAATAAATTAACCCATACACAGCCTTCAGGGAAAGTGAAAGCTTTAACGTAATGCCCAGCATATTTTTCAATTGAGCTGGAACTGGGCTAAAAGCAGTAAGCACGATGTGAAAACATTTGTAAAGCTTATTAGCAAGTGCACAGACAGGGTGAGTGTTCTTATATCAGACTGCTGACATGGACTGTGTCAATACTTTGTCAAACTATTGATTGTTTTCACAAAAATAACAGGCCCTCGTTACATCCTACTCCGAAAACCACGTGTGATGCATCCAATCCTGTCATACCCGACATCCTCCAACCTATTCAGTTTTGGACCTTAAATTTAATGTTCTTTACTGCCTTTTGTGTCGTTTCTAAACAAGCAAAACGCAGCTCTTGATTGGTGTATCCCAAATGATGCCTCAGCCATCCATGGCCAGAAACTCAAGAGAAAAAGGCAAATAAATAAATATATAAACAAATAGACTGGCTTCTCAACATGGATGATTTCACCACTGTGTCTCAGCATCACCATTTCCTCCTCCCTTCACCCCCTCAGTCAATCATACAGTGGGTGCATGAGCTACTACACTGCCCCGCATCATTACCATCCAAGCAGCGGATTTCCTCAATCCACCAAGGCGCTCTCACGCTCCCTCCCTCCTCCCAGCTCTCCCTTCCGCTCAACTGAGATGCTGCTGACCTACATTTGAAGTGCGTGTCCATGTGCATCTTAACAGTCAATCCCTCGACATATTAAACTAATGCTAAATCAGAACAACAAAATTACTAAACTTCATACAAAATCTTCTCGCTTTAGACCAGGGGTCGGCAACCTTTGCCATTCAAAGAGCCATTTGGACCCGTTTTCCACATTAAAGAAAACACTGGGAGCCACAAATCCTTTTTTGACATTTTAAATCAAATCACACTGCATATAATGTTTTTCCCCTTTTTCCTTCATGTTAATATAAAATAACAATATGTTACATTGATTTAAACGACTGCAGAGACCATTAAATTACAATTCTGTTTGCAACAAAAACATTTAGATTAAAAAATTGCCAGCCTCCCGCGACCAATTAGAATTAAGCGGTTCAGAAAATGAATGAATGTGTTCGAATGCTTCTTGTGTTTTTATAAAGAAAAGAATATCCATCCCACGAAGCGCGGGACGGGCTGCAGCCAGATGTGTAACGGGTTGGGTTGCCAACCTCACCAATCACGCCCTTCGTGGGATCTTCTTTTCTTTATTCGTTATATTAATGTTGTTTTGTCATAGTTTTAATTTACAAAAATGACACCAACACGGAAAAGTATTTGAAGACTTATTTTAAAAAGGAGCCTGCTCAACATTCTTTTAAATAAATATTAATGCTTAATGCTGCACTGACCGACCCATTCTCAGAGTGGATACTGAACCACAGTGAGGACAGTTATTTAATCTGGAGATTGCTGTGTATAAACAAATCTCATCCACATCTCTTCCTTCAGCTGTGATTTCTGTTCCTGAATTACAAACCCTGGTGGCAGAAAAAAATCTCTCTCTCACCGCACTGCTGCTTGCCATGAGCTCTTTTAGGGCTCTTTTATATTTATTTGGTGTGGGCGGGGTGATTTTGTGTGTGTTCTTGTGTTCTTGTGGACACACAAAATCACCCCGCCCACACCAAATAAATATCCGCCCACATCTGTGACTCTTAATTTTCATCTATGTAATTTTCAACCCGAAAAGAGCATTGGAAGGGTACCCAGATCATTCAGGTGAAAAAAAACCTAGATTGGACATCACTGTTTCAATTCTGAAGTGGGGCCATCTTGGTGGGATCACATGACTGTTTAAGACTTAAAGCAAGGTGGCTCACGAAGATGGCTCCAATTCAGAATTGAAATAGTAATGTCCACTCTAGGTTTTTTTTCTTTTCTTTTGATTATCAGTGATTGGTGGGAACAGGTGGAAGGTGTGGCTATTGTTTGGTTGAAGTGAAAACCTGCACCCACACCGGCCCTTTGCTGTGTGAGTAACTAAGCACTTTGTGGTGCACCAGTCAGCCACCGTAAAGCACAACTTTATTTTGAAAAGCCATGGAGCCGCACCAGAAAGGTGAAAGAGCCGCACGCGGCTCCGGAGCCGCGGGTTGCCGACCCCTGCTTTAGACTAAAAGCTATATTTATTATTTCAGTGATGCAAATGATTTCAAATTATTGCATAACGAGGGTTCAAATCTCAACAACTGACAAAACAGAAAAAGAGTGACACAAGCGGAAGGAGACAGAATAAATTACATTGCCTGTAAATAGAGTTGCTTGAAATCACACTCACCTATGTCTGCTCAAAGTGCTGGTGTCTGTGGCTTCCCCCCCTGCTAGATGCTGCACTTTGGTACGCTCCAAGTGCTCCATGTAACTATGGATCATCTGCAGAAGGCAAAATAAGTATCAGCCAAAAGAGAAGCAGAGCAACTGGGACTGGTGTCATGTTAAAGACAGACATTATAAAATGCATGACTAAATCATTTTTGTGTGTAGCTCCAGCCATAGCACTGAGACAAACACAGGGTCACAATGTCCACGATCTCCATGATTTGAGATGGTCGTGATGAGCATGGGGGGAGGTCTAGGATTAAATGTTGACGATTTTGAGGAAACTTGATACAATCACAATGATCGTGACAAAGTTTTACACGATTAACAATTTACCATATTAGATTAAATAAGCACCCCACCCCCAGTGTTTTTGATCTTATGTCTAATAACCGCCCATGTGTACTGGGAGCAAAGTGGTAGATCAAACTTACCAATTTTACTAGATCGGTCTCTGTAACGGTAAAATGAGGCGTTCACTAAAAGTGAGTTTACACGGTATTTCAAGACCCCTTGCCACTTGGGAAAATCTATAATGTTCATCAGTCGTCTTCCTTTTGGCTTTTTCCCTTTTACTCGGGAGTTGCAACAGCAAATCATCTGATTCGCACGTTTTGATTTGGCAGAGGTTTTTACGTTGGATGCCCTTCCTATCACAACCCTTTTTAGCAAGGGACAGAAACACGCCGACGACTTTGCAGCTACTCTTTACGAAAGTCAGCAATCGTTCTTTTACATGCCTCTCACCAGAGACAGTGAGAAACATGGCCCGCCTTTGACAACCCAGTTAGCTGCACTGGGGGGGGGGCAGTGACAACCTTGTGGAGATTGGGACTCGAACCCCCAACCTTTGGATCAGCGATCCAGCACCCTATACCACTAGACCACCACTGTCCCTATATAATGGTCCCATTTCACTGGAAAGCGGAATGCAATGATCTTGGCGGAAAGGCGCCGAACGCAGTCTACGGATGAGCTTCGGCATTTCTACACGGAAAATGGGTCAAAGTCCTACGGAAAATTGTACATTCGAAACACTTTCAGAACGTTCATGGCATGTGCGGAACAGACACGGAAAGGCCGCGGTACAATGTAGGAATACATGTGTAAAAGCAAGTAGGATCAGTTCCTCTGCTCTGCTGTGGGGAGTTTCTACACTGAGCAGGTTGGTACTCCACCTTATTTGATGCTAACAGAGCTCGGTTTGCTGGAGTAGCATTCACAAAGCGGGATGGTTGTTGGAAATACTCATCACATTTTCGCCGAAAAAACTCCCGTGGCTCATCATGTGATCAGGGGTGATGTCTTTAAGAGACGCCTGAATTTATTTGGGTTCATGCTGTCCGCTGCCAATGTTTTCGGACAAAGTATACAATATACAATAGCTTAGTCTATTTGATGGCCAGGTAAAAAGAAAATAAAAAATAAAGTTCTCGTGCTTCATTTCAAGGCTTTAGCTTGACATGTGGAGAAGATTTCTGTTCTTCTCCCTTCAGGTTGGTTCATCTATTCGGTGTGTGGTGCGTTTCAGAGCATCATCCAGGCTTTATTTCGACTGTCCATTCAAGTCCATGCTGGACAATGATGTAGAGAAAAATTAGACTGCGCACAGGCCCCTTTCATGTGGTAATTCAGCTTCAACTTCCGGTAAGGGCAAAACATTGCTTTGGGTACCATTTCACTTGAAAGTTGACAACCTTCGGCATCCTTACAATTGTATGTTATGAAACATAACATCGAATTTAATTGGAATACGTTAGGTTTAGCTTTTTGAGTGTCAATATGGTCAATTTTGGCCATTGTGCATCAATATCTCAGGTGAACTTGTACCTATATCTTTAATGAGTTAATTGTTAACATAACAAGCATGTATGTAACTGGTCTGTTATTGTGTATATCTGTAATCAATACAAAATGTATCACGTTGCTACTGCTCATTTATATGATGTAATATTACATGTGGAGCTTAACTGTAAGTGTTTGTGGTTATAAATGTGTAGTGCCATTTTGTATATTTTCATCTCTCAAGTTCTGGGGATAGGCTGCAGGTTCTGATTCCCTTTGATATTGATAACATTTCCAAGATTGTTCATCCTTTTGTACAAAAAGTGTCCGAAAAATTCCTTGTAATTTGTGGAATATAGCAATTGAAATCCCTGCTACACTATACTAATACAAGAGAAGTGGGCGTGGCAGTTGACATGTTTGGCATGGGGAATAATAAGGTCTGTACCTCCTATTATGTGTCGATGTATCTTCCAAACCTTCCTGGGCATGCTGTAAATGTTTACAGTATATTCATGTCTCTAGGGATCCAAAACGTCCTAAGTATTTAGATTTATTGGATTGTTTTCCATATCAATGTGTGTATGTTTACCATGTTTTTTCCCCTTACGAGAAGTCAGAGCCTATTGACCACGGCGGCATACATAATGACAATGTATGCAGAGTGCGCAGTCTAGTTTTTCTTCTACGTCATTGGTGCTGAATGAAAGCATGCACTTGAGCACGTGTTTAAGACGTGCTGATCTCTGAACCCCGCTTTGTATTTGCTTGATCATTTATTATAAGGCGGTGCATGCGGCACGCTCTCTACTCCGTCTGCACGCACGTGATCATCGGCATGAGGAGGATGATCATGCAGACCCGATCGAAGTCTCAAGCAAACCACAATCAGCAGTGGATCAGTGAATTAGAAGAAGGTGAAATACTCACGGTGTGCCATAGATGAACTTCGATCAGGTCTGCATGATCATCCTCCTCATGCCAATGATCACGTGTGCGCATACGGAGTAGAGAGCGCAGTGCACGCACAGCCAAAGTGAGGGGAAAAGCACCCGGCAAGCGCTCGGTCTGATGCTGCTGCTGGTGGTGCTCATGGTGTGTGGTGTGTAGAGCAGCTCTCCTCACTGCTTTTGACCATACGGAAGAGGAGGGAAGACTTGTGGATAAGTTAAGGAACTCTTGTGGTATAAAGCGAAAGCTCATGGAACCAAAGGGAACACTCTCAGAAATCTTTTTCGCAGAAGGTTTTGGTCTGCCGGAAGTGGAGGAACACATTCGGAATCATACGGAATGACACGGAAGATGAGGAAATAACTGAGGAACATTTGAGGATGACAACATTTTTGAATCTTATTGCATCTTAACATCTTATTTAAAAATTCTGTCCAGAGATCATTAACATTTATTTGTACAATTTCAGAGAGGGGGGGGGGACTCTGTACGCTTGGGAAAATATTGAACCACCCCATAGAAACTGCCACAGCAAAACTATGGGATCTATCAGAAAGTGATGAGTACTTTTCACCCATCCTGCTCACTAACTTCATACATTTAAAGAGGTTCCTGGCCATGTGCTTCAAGTTGACCTTTGTGTTGATTGGTTCAATGTGCCATGTGCTAAAGTTGATGTTCATGTTGATTGGTTCGATTTTACATCAGGGAAAATATTTAAAGGAACATCACAGAGAGGGAAAATTAAAGGGTCTTTTTTTTTAATTAATTATGCCGTTTTCTGTTTATTTTTCAGCTTTCATATAAGTAATTTGGTTGATACCACAAAATGTATAACAAATACCAGTAAAACTCTTTCAGTGTTCTGTTATTAATGTTTTCCACCTCTATGGTAATAAGCACTTATCGTTCCACTCCGCTGGTATTTTTTTTTTTATTATTTATTTTAATAAGCGCCCACCCACTCCAATTTTTTAAGCACCCTGGGCGCTTATCACGTCGTTTACGGTATGATTTGAAACCAAATCATTCTAGAAAATGGGAATAATATAGGAGCATAAAAGCACTCAACAGACCTTTTTATTGATTTTTTTATGTATTGTATTAATCCCACAAGAAAATTATTGCCCTGCATTTGCCCCATTTAAAAAAAAAAGCACACACGCACATGTAAACAGTAAGTACATGCACACAATCTTCCCCCCCCCCTCCCCCCTCCCTCCCTGCAGGGGGCTGCCACACACCTTAGAGGTGCTTAGAGGTCATAAGGGATGCTTATGCCCCTTGAAAGCCATCCTAGGGCATTGTGATGAACTTTGATGCTGCCTGCCTCCTTTTTATACCCCAATAGCGTAAATGATGGTCATAAATCGAAGTTCCAGTTTAAACAAGTAGTTTCTCCCACTGCACAACTTTGGAAAGTGATATAAATTGGCATCGAGGCTAAGGTGAAGGGTGGGTGTATATACATACTGCTGCGAATCATAAGTGTCAAATCAGAGCAAACTCTAAATAGAAGGTGTAAACATTGTGTTTTTATTTGAATGACAGATAATGACAGTGCACCATATGACAAGACAATTAAAAGACACTAATTTATATAATAGGCAATATATAAAATATAATATAATAGGCACTATAGCATGTTTTTTATTCAACAAATAATTTATTATATCCTCCAGTAGTTGAGACAAACTACTGCAACTAAGCCTAATTCTTAAAAAAAAATAATAATAATAAATAAATATTACAACACACACACACACACACACACCTCACCTCAGTGTGTCGATGATGGAGTGTATTGTACTCTTTCTTCAATTCTGCTTCTCTCTCCTCGAATCGTCCAACTAAACAGCACAGAGTGAAAGCTTTATTTAGTCTACAAATCCCTTTCTTACACTTTATCATCTGGAAAATGTAGCTTCTATCAGACGAAATTAGTATTTTCCAGTTTTGCTTGCTGTGAAAGATTAATTGAGAAACTGAATACAAATTGTGTGGTCAAATGCAATAACAGTGATCGACCACAAGAGGTCTTTAGTGCAATGCAAATCCCAGAGCAGTGATTTTCAATTTACTGCCAACTCAGAACGATAAGAGTTCACAGTGAACATGAGGAGAGGAAATACCCACGACAGGACAAAAAGGCATAACTCAATCATACTGTGTAAGTTTCCTGAACAAACTAGGCAGTTAGAGCAGTCCACTGCCCTGGAACTGATACTGAAAATTACTGTTAAACGCAACTACTTTCCAAGATGCTTACCAGTATTTATATATAACAGCTTTTCTATATAATTTCAGATATATTTATACAAAATCTAGTCGCTTCACGCTATGGAAACTGGGGATAAGCACTAGCCTGATGAGTCAGTATGGCTCGGGTGTGAAAAGCCCAAAGGACTTTTATACAAAATCTAACTTGATATCCTTGTTAAAGTCCTGTTAGACAGTTTTACTAAGAAAATGAAAGGAAAACAATTCAAACAATGTTTGTGTCCAACAAACATAATACATTCATTTGTTTTTTGAAGTGCTTAATCTTAATTGGGGTCATAGAGAGGCTGGCGCCCACATCAGCCAACTCCAGGCGAGGGCGGAGTACACCCTGGACAGCTTGCCAGGACGTCACAGACCAGAAACATGCAGACAGCAATGCAGCCTACTTTGTTACCATTATTCTATTTATGTTTTGAAGGGAAAAAAAAGTGAAGACATTGTTGTGAACATTTATGTAGTTATTTACTACCCCCCCCCCCTCCCCCACACACACACACACACACACACTCATTTACAGCATTTGGCAGATGCTCTTATCCAGAGTGACTTACAATTTCCCCTCCTTGAATCGCCCCTTATCGTGGTGAAGGGTTTGTGTGTCCTAATGATCCTGGGAGCTATGTTGTTGGGGGCATTATAGCCGTAATGTCCCCCAAGGAAAATGGGTCCGAGGTGAAGGTCCAGATGATGCGTGGTTCAAAAGATCCCTACGTTGGGGTTCTCCACAATTGACGAAAGGGTAACTTCCCTCCACCTTTGGGTAGGGGGGTCAAGTCCTGACTGTTGTTTGTGCTTATGCACCTTTTTAGAGTCTTCAGTGGGGTGTATTGTGGAATGTTCCCCCTGGAGACTCACTTCTTGTCCTGGGAGACTTCAACGCCCAAGTGGGCAACGATGGTGTGACCTGGAAGGGTGTGATTGTTAGGTACGACCTCTCCACTCTGAACCTGAACGGTGTTTCGTTGTTGGACTTCTGTGCTTGTCATGGTTTGTCCATCACGAACACCATGTTCGCACATAAGGGTGTCCATATTTGTTGAGGAAGAACAGTAAATATAATCTTCCAAGAAATAAATAATCCATACTCAGTCATGTGAATCCTGACTCAACTTTGAATTTAAAGAAATTACTTTTTAAAAGAAATTACTATTTAAAACTAATTATGAAAAGACTAACATTTATCCCATTCAGGGTGTGTCCTCCTGTTTCAAGCCCAGAATCTTTCAGGATTCACCAACACCACCCAGACCATGACAAAGTGCTTACTCATCACACAAGTCTCAACTGGCTTTGTAGATGAAAAGCCCCAAATGCTACTGGGAATACTGAGCCAATGACTCCCTTACACTACTGCATGCTAGTCGAGTTTAGCTATATTTAGCTGATCAAACCTAACATTTTATTCTGACTCATTTGGTCCAGCCTAAAAATCATTCACAAGGCAAGAAATTTCAGATTATAAAAATCGTGCATTATGATCGCTACATAATAATAATTAAAAAAAAGTGTTCTTGTTGAGACACTACCTGGGTCATTTTGTGTATAAAATGAGAAAAAAAAAGTATCATGCTTGAGATATAGTTACAACAGATGTTTCTACTCAAATCCATTTATTTCAGACAAGAAAAACATTTAAGGAACTGATGGCTTTGCCTAGATGTATCATTTGTGCTGAGCAGTTATGTAATCCACACCCACCTAAAGATCAGCCTGGCAGTAAACGTGCTCATCAGCCCATAATGTGGGAGAGCTCAGCCACCCTGTAGGCATTATCCAATTCAGCTCATTCTTAGCCAACACGTATTTGAACAGGAAAACGAGCAAGTGGAGAAGATGCTATAGATTGGCAGAATAGACCGAAGTCCAGATGTGAAGCGGAAGTATTTCAGTGGATTGAAAGGGGCACTCAAAAACTGCTACAGCAGAAACCATCAAGTATCTAAACATAAATAAAAAGGGAGCAGTAGCAGATCCTTTGGTAAACGTAATCATATTTCAAGACAACTGGACATGATTATGTACATGTTTACTGCCAACATAAAATGAGAAACACATCTGTTCACAGTCCATGGGGTCAAATGTGGTGAGGTAGAGTGCAAAAAAATAAACCCATAAAAAAAAAAAAAAAATCAAACTGAAGTGCATTATTTACAGCAAAGAACGGATCCCAAATGGTTCAGCACTTATGTGCCTGTTATTCTCATTCAGTGATGATAGTTTCTTTACAACAAGCAAGAGATTTTACACGGCTAGACATTTCCAAATTTCCCCAGAACTGGGGCTCTAAACTAAGGAAATGTGTCATGTACAGTACTTTAACCTAGATAGTTTAATAAACAAAAACGCAACTCACTCCCGATATTCATCATCATGATGTGCAGGTTTAAAAAAAAAAAAAAAAAAAAAAAATTAAATCCACATTCCTGAGACTACTGTACCAAGGTGTGAAAACACATCAGATGATGCAACCTGGTCTCCTGAAGTGAAAAAACAACCGGAAAATGAAAATAATGTACTCACTCTGGTCAGCGTAGTTCTTGGTCTTGAGCTCCAGTTGTCTGGTTTGGCCCTCCAGTGTCATCACTTTGCTTTGCAGATCTTTCCTTTCCTGATCCTGCAAGTCCTCAATCTCCATATATCTCTACAGCAACACAGAACAGGAGCCGCTTCAGAGTTACAGCCAAACGGTGCAAGCACTGACAGTACAGTGGTCCGTGTAAATTTCTAATAAGCAATATTCCATGAGTTTGGGCTCAGTTACACTGAATATTTCCTGGGATTTATACAACAGAACTACAAACACAATATAGTCTAACATACCGAAGCAGCATCACTCACTTTATGGCAAACATTTTCAATTTGGAACGGTCAATTCGACTCATATGTGTATCTTTGGACAGTGGGAGGAACCCCACAAAAAGGACACGGAGAACATGCAAATGCATTCGTAGAGACCAAGACTCAAACCCACAACTTCTTTTTGTGAGGGAGACGTGCTAAACAAAACACCACCATGCCACCCAGTCACAGATTCAAACTAAGTGGCATAGTTTGTAGCAAACACCAACAAGGAGACTAAAACCGTGTAACACCTTAGTGCCGTCACTGGGAATAGAAGCACCTTAGAATGAGGTGCAACCAATCAAACTCATCAAATTAATGGAAAAGAGCTAACTGGTATATAAGGAACACTAGAGTGTAAGCAAGCATGCAGCTCACACAGTGCTAAAAGCCATTCGACAATAGAGTAATTTGAGGGTTCGTATATTTAACTGTACAGAGAATAGACATAAATAAGTAGACACCCAAAATTTCAGAAAGCATAGTTGTTGATCAAAGTGGCAGTTCGCATCTTGCTGCTCGGCCATAATAGCCCACTTGAAGATGGCATGTAACAGTTTTTGGATGTCTTCTGCAATGTCTGATTTAATGGGGATTTTTCTCCAGTATTTGCTCAATGTCAACAATGCTACCATGCCCCCCCCCAACGTCTGACAATATTATAGTGTCATTGCTTTTGCCTTCGACATTCTCATATTTTGCTTTCGCTGTCATTATCGGTTGTTGTTGAAGCTATGCTTAGTGAATCGTGTGTGTGTGTGTGTGTTCTGGATCACGCTTGCCGTCCAAGATGGTGCATGAAGGTACTGGGATCACGTGACTGCAAAACCTCAACAATGTTCATCAGTAACAACACATTTAATTGCTCCGCCGTGCTTTAAAAAAAAAAAAAAAACAGGAAAATATTTTGCTGTGCTCATTTGGTAAATGTCCAACAAGATGAAACATTAGAAACTGCTACAGGAAAACTATGGGATGCTCTGAATGAGTGGAGCGATGAGCCAGATATAGACTTAACAGAAAGTGATGACGAGGATTTTTCATCCGATTCTGCTGCTCACTAACTTCAAGACGTTCCTGGCCATGTGCTTTTCAACGTGAAATGTGCTAAAGTTGACATTCATGTTGATTGACTCGATTGGCAAGAATGAAAGGAAAAGTGTACAAGACTGTAATGAGGCCAGCGATGTTGAATGGTTTAGAAACAGTGGTGCTGAGGAAAAGGCAGGAGGCAGAGCTGGAGGTAGCAGAGATGAAAATGTTGAGGTTCTCTTTGGGAGTAACGAGGATGGATAGGATCAGGAATGAGTACATCAGAGGGACACTTTACATGAGGCTTAAAACAGCCAATCAACGCTTACAATATGTGAGGCGCTCAACATCAAAAGTAGTGCACTTGTTTGCGCTTGAGACAAAGCGTGGGTTATACGGACTTCCGGTCTTTCAAGTGAGCAAGGGCGCAGTTGAATACTCGTTTAGTACTCAGCCTGCACTGATGTGAATCACCAGCAGAGCTAAGAGTTCTCTTTCTTTTCTGGATTCGGGTTTTCATTCATTTTACAACTCTCTTTGCTTAACGGAGTATGCATGGTAGATTGCGACGATCCGAGCAGATAGTGTATGAGACTTGCACCCATGCTTGTAGGCTTACGCTTCTGAACAACTATATTTTTTTAGGGTTACAAACGTCCACAAAACAGTGTAAACACAAAAATCACAGAGACGACGTCTTAACACAAGGGTAACACGCTATATATGTAAAACTGAACTGGGAAGAAGGATGGGCACGTTCAGTCTGTCATTTGTAAACAATGGACGCAGCTTCATTACGTCAGCGTACTTGAAAAAAAACTTAAAATAAAAAAAAGCAAAAAGAATGAACGTAAGGTCAGGGAGCATATGTATGTAGAAAAAGCAGCTATGCATATTATGGTATATGCTCCTACGGTGTTTTTAAAGGCATACAATAGATTATATGTATTGATTACAAACATTCAATCATCTCACCTTCTAAACTTTCAAGATGAAGGGACCACTCTTAAAATTTGTGACTTTGAGAAAAACAGTTTATTAACACTAATTTCTATGTTCAATATTTACACTATGTACAAATCTCGTTCTTGTTGTTTTACTTCTTAAGCTTAATCTTCTTTACGAGCAACAGGAGCTTGGCTGTTCTTTCCTTCTTTTTAGCTCTCTGCTGAGCTTTCTCTTCCTGTTCCTTCTGATGGTCTATCCTTGCTCTTTTGAGCTTGCTAAAATTGTATTTATGAAATACAATCACTTATTATACCCATGTAAGTCACTTTCGAATTTGAATGAATAAGTTAAGAAAAAACTAAATGATTCTCAATATATCCGACTTTGTTTACAATATGATGGCGCCCATGAAGCAATAGGAATGAAGCAAACACACTTTTGAAATTGAGCATGCATTGCTCTCGCAAGTAAAATGATAATTGCAATAGCACAGTAGTGAGATGATTTCAGTAAATGTGACGGGCTCGAAAGTAGGCGCTTGCCACAAGCGACACACGGAGCTTGTGAGAAAAAGCGCGGCTTATCCGAACTTCCGATCTTTCAAGTGAGCAAGTGAAGCTTGAGTACTGAACAAGTATAAATTAAAAAATATTCATAAAAAATTCAAAATTCGCGCTGAAACTCGCATGTAAGTAAGCAGAAGGCAGGGACCCAAGGCAGGCTGCGTCCATTGTTTACAAACGACAGACTAAAGTGCCCCTCCTCTCCATTTCAGACAGGACCGCCCACTCAACTCGATCTCGCAAGCTGATTGGCTTAGACACGTGACGCTGTTGCCTCGCAAATTCCCGTGGGAATTTTTGTGATTTTGTGATCTTATAGTGTTTGTGAACGTCCTGCACTACGAAGAAGATCTATTGTCAGAGGTGAGTACAGTACTTAAAGTATTTATCTATAAATTCTATTTAAATATTAATACAATGTAGTATTTACATATGCATATAACTGTGTAATGTTTAATATATACTTATTGATATTGTATAGATGTGAAAACATAGAAATGAGACAACATGGTAGAAATGAGAGGGGTGTTCCTACTTCGCGGTTTTTCGAATATCGCTGCCAGGTCTGGTCTACATTATCCGTGATATTCAAGGGATGACTGTACCATTTTGCTCCCAGTACACATGGGCTGTTATTAGACATAAGATCAAAAACACTTGGGGGGAACTTATTACGTCGAATACGGTAATTGTTTTTTATACTGGATTTCAAAAGGTTATTTGACATGCCTTAAAACCTTTAACTTATTTTCCACGTTTCACCTTTACACATGGCAAGTTTCAGAGATCTACAAATATAGCAGGATATCATTTATCCAATTATTCCTGGTAAATTATCCACAAAGTACCTATGAATTGTACACAATTTAGCCACATGGACACATACACATCCGACCAGGAGCTCAATAATTCAGGGCCCCAGTGTACCAAGTATACATGTAGCGTAGAGTAAAGATAGAGTCACAACATGGTCCTGTCCAAGACCTTTTGGACTCGCAGGCAAATCACTAAATTGTCTCAACCCACAGTGGCAAATATGGCTCCATCTACCCTTAAACACCATTCAGTGACTGTATTTATTGATTTCCAGAATGAAACTCTGAAATTGTCCCTCTATCAGATGTTACAAAAGCTAGAATCAAAAATCATTGTTCACCCAGAATCAATGGATTACTCCAATTACATTTCTATCAGAGAAAGTACAGTTAATGTTTCATCATATTCACTGCTACCCTTTTAAAATCCTTACATGTTACATGTTTAAGAATTCGTCAAACCAGCTTCTTTATTACTTGAGTGCATCTACAAGTGTTTGAATGAGGAACAGAAACGCCACAGTACACTAATAGTGATTATCTGCAAACAGTCCCTTTCAGACCGTGTGCCATGTGCGTTGGCCGTTGCTCTGGTTGAACATTAACAGCTGTGTGCTGCCTTCATCATGACCGAGTCCTGTTTCAGTGAGTCACTGCAGGCGTTTGCTGAACTTATTCATGCCAGATTAGCTCATTCAGACTACAGCATGTGGATGAGAAGCCATTGAGTACAGTTTCTTCTTCACACACTTTACATACTCCATGCCTTCATATCCATCCTTTGAGTTCAGCCAAAGAATATTCATTTGAAATATGACGCAGATGAGGAGGAAAACTAACCTCATCTGCATCATAACTAAACTCAATAGCTGGCCATAAGAAATTAATACATGGTTCAGTGAGACATCTGAGTGAATAAAAGAAGACAATGCTTGCAAGAAATCACATGAAGTGGAATTCGCATGGAAACATTTAAAACAGATTAATAGCAAAATTGAATGTAGAAAAATCGAACAACTTGCTAATAACACACGTTAAAAAAAAAACACTAATATAAATCTTAACAACTGCAGCTGTGTGCTCATTCCCCCAAATTCCCCAAGGTACAGCCACAGCCATGAGCATACATAACAGGCATGATAAAGCTCCAATGTTTTGCACAGTCCTATGTTTTCGTGGCTAGTAAACTAAAGCCTCTGTCACAGATATCACAAAAGAGCTACACAACAGAAAACAGACCAAATTCCAAAGACAGTTGTGGGCGTGTCGGAAAAGTGCACCTGTTGTACAATGAAAAATGCTGTTCTAGACATTCATCATAGTTTTGAACATGCATTTAAAAATATATCCACCTTGTAGTTCGTTCTTGACACTGGATCCGTTTCCTCATTTTGCGATGCAATGCCCTGTGAGGTCCTACAACTGTATGAGGACAGACGTACTAATGTCATACTTTTCTTGGGTCAACATAGAATCAGACAGATTTTAACCTGGAGATTGCAAGTCTCAATATGGTACAATGCACATAGCCATCCGTTGTCAGGAGTCCAAGGGAGCTAATTGGCAAAGCTCTCATGGGGGAAAGTGATGGCATACGTTCACTTACACCCACGTCAGTCTCTTCATTCGAAGCTCCACTAAATATTACGACCCCTCCAAAAAAAGTAGTAATACACTCGACCCTCAACTTTTCTGGACATAAAGTGGGGGCACTGTTCGGATTTTTCTGAAGGTCTGTAGTTTACAAGAATGGTTTGGAATTGGTTATTGATATAATTGTGGGAAAATAGAGAAAAATGTTACATATGTATATACAACCACATCATCCAATGTGAAACTACTGTATGCGTACTGATGCGCACGCAAACTAACAACCGATTATCAAAACAGGAGCTCACGTCTGCCCTTGCCGACTGACGAGCCCTCCCGGACAAATTCGGCAATTCGAGACTTTTTCCTCAGCTTCCGATATCCAGTGAACTGGGGTCTGAAGAGTCAAGGGTCGAGTGTAGTTTGTGAAAGGTCCTTAACTGACTTGGCTACAAAATGGC
Organism: Plotosus lineatus; assembly: GCA_024760905.1. NCBI lineage: Eukaryota > Metazoa > Chordata > Actinopteri > Siluriformes > Plotosidae > Plotosus > Plotosus lineatus. Next base: position 38,191,872 of record CM045730.1, on the reverse strand, counting down.
AATTAACATGATGAACAAACCTGATGAGCAGCGGTGAAGTGCATGAGAAGAAAAGAAGAAAAATATATTTGATTTTTTTTTTTTATTGTCCAGAATTTTTACGATCTGTGTTTTTTCATCAATAATAGGAATGTAAATTTATTACTCATTTAACCATGAGGTGGGAGAGCAAAACAGGGTCAGTAGATGAGAGGCCTGCTATTACTCACATCCCTGTCTACCATTACAACACTAAACATTCACAGACATGAGATCACATATGTGGAAGGGTGCCAATAGAGAGCACTTTCGTCTGATCGTGGAATATTGATATAGCATGAACAACAGTCACAAGTGGTCGATGGCTTCATATGTCTCCAAGATGCACGTGTTAGTCTTCATTCTTTTTGGTTGGTAGGGGTCATGTGATAGGAAAGAAGACCGGATTCAACAAATGATAAAAATTCATAATATATAAACGAGAGGGTAAAAAAAAAAAAAAAAACCTCATCAGACGGCTATTATAAAACAGTGAAATCTGATTGGTTCACTGTAGGATTAAAAACATTATCCGTAATGGATCATTTTTGAAGCCAATCGATGGACAGTTACGATTCGTGGCAGTCACTTTTCCAAGTGGTATGAGGCTGACAGCACTATGGGCTCGGAGCTCACAATTAAAAAATAATAATAATAATTTATATATATCTAAACATATATACATACAAGGATCCCCTCTACTTCAAGCTTCAATTCATGCAGCTTCAGTGCATCGCGGTTTGTAAAAAAAAATATATAAATAAATAAATATTAGTCAAATTAAAAAATAAAGAAATTAAGGAAGAATAGGGGGGAAAAGTTGAGGCAAATGCCACTAAAACAAGGCAATTATGCAAAAAAACCAACAAAACAAAAAACAATTGGGGGTGATCCTACGTGGGGGTCTCAGTCCCAATTAACTGCGGAAAGTGAGGGATTCTTGTATACATATATGAAGTCACGCTTCAATTCATGCGGCTTCAGTGCATCGCGGTGTGTCACAAATGGTGGTGCGATGCGTCTTGTGTGCTGTAGCTGCAGTGGATGTGCTTATCACCTCTCGCTTTCAGCCTGCACCGCTGGCTAGCTTTTGTGAAAAGAGGAGCCGTGTGCGTAAGTCTCCTTCTGCTAGTACATAGCCTCTCCATCACCAAGCCCTATGTTGTGCCTCCTCGCGGCGACACATGATAACTGAGCACCTTGCGGACTCAGGCTAAACTACAAGGGACTTGGTGGAGGTTTGGCCCCCAGACATGAGGTTTGCAGGCCCACCGGTGTGTGGACACGCCCTGAAGCCCATGAACCAAGCCCCCAGCTATGGGTCAAATAGTTCCATTGCCTTGTGGATATCTCGGGAGAGTTTAAGGCTAAGGGTGTAAACCCTGACAGCAAATCAGGAGCTGGAGTCCCGAAGGCTTTTCGATGCTGTACTCAGCCCGACTTGGCAACTACTGCGACGGCGTGGAAACCATTTGTACTGGCATTTTGCCTTTCCACTGGACCTTTTCTACGATGTGGAGAGGGGGAATCTACTGCATGCGTAACAGTTCTTTCTCCATATACACATAACCAGGCTCTTACACACTGGAGAGGACACTCTAGCTTCACTACACAGCGTCGATACAACACGGGAAGCAGCAGTCTACCGGTTTTAAGTCATCAGCTTGATTGGTGTAGAGCTAGACGCCAGGGGTTGCTTACGACAGTAGGAGAGGCCATTGTGTCTCATTGGGCAGCTACCACCTGCCTCAAGCTGGGCAGCCCTCAGCCAATAAGGTGCTGCCTCGCCACGGTCCATTAACCTCACTGGGTGCGTGGAGTTTAGGGTGAAAACCAACAAGCAGATCGACAACCTGTGCACCAAACAACTACTTGAACAAGAAAACAAAATCTTTGAGAAAGGAAAAGTCAAAGCATTCTATTCTAAAACTGGGCACCTGGAATGTGAGGACAATGACGCCAGGTTTCATTGATAGCCTTGAAGAAATCAATGACACCTGAAAAACAGCTATCATTGACTGGGAACTGAACAGGCTGGAGATGGACATTGTTGCCCTCCAGGAAACTAGACTCCCAGAGACAGGCTCTGTGAGAGAGAAGGACTTCACCTTCTTCTGGGAAGGGAAGACACCCGACCAATTGAGGGAACATGGTGTGGGTTTTGCAGTCCGTAACACCCTGCTGGGATCTATCATCTCATCCACAGAAGGAGCTGAAAGAATCCTGTCCCTACAGCTCCACACTGCAGCTGGATCAGTCACCATTATCAGCGTCTATGCTCAAACTCTCACATCTCCCAGTGATGTCAAAGACAAGTTCTACGACGACCTTGGCTCTGCCATTAGCAAAGTCCCCGCTGCGCAGTCACTTTTCATACTCAGTGATTTTAACGCCAGAGTCGGCACTGACTATAACACCTGGCCAAGCTGCCTTGGAAAGTTCAGCACTGGACAAATGAATGAAAATGGACAACGTTTGCTAGAGCTCTGCTGCCACCATAACCTCTGCATCAGCAACACATTCTTCAACACCAAGCCCCAACACAGAGTCTCTTGGAGGCACCCACGATCCAAACACTGACACCAGCTCGACCTGATCCTCACCAAACGCTCCAACCTATCATGCATCAGACTCACTCACAGCTATCACAGTGTTGACTGTGATACTGACCATTCCCTTGTGTCCAGCAAGATAAAGCTGCAGGCAAAGCAAACATCACACACGAAGCAAGAAGGTCACCCTTGCATAAACACAAGCAACACGAAAATAACAACAAAGGTCGATGGCTTTGTCACAACCCTGGAAGAAAGCCTCACAGGTCTGCAAAGTAGGAGTGCTACGTAAAACTGAGATCAAGTGAGGGATGCCATCTACAGCTCAGCAGTATCAGTCTTTGGTAAGCAGACAAGGAAGTCAGCAGACTGATTTGAAGCTCTTGCAGAGAAGATCAGACCAGTCACGGAGGAGAAGAGAGCTGCTCTCATAGCCTATAAAACTGACCCTAGTGAGAAAAACCTAAAGGCACGCCGAAGCGCCCGCAACAAAGTCCAACAGATTGCCAGGCGCTGTGCAAATGACTACTGGCTTCAGCTGTGCTCAAAGATGCAGATTGCAGCAGACACAGGAAACTTTAAGGAGATGCATGATGGAATCAAACAGGCACTGGTTCCTAGCAAGAAGAAAACTGCCCCTCTAAAGTCTTCCTTAGGAGAGATAATTCAAGACCGAGAACAACAGATGGAACGCTGGGTGGAACACTACTCAGAGCTATATGCCAAGGAGAACCTTGTCTCTGAGGATGCCTTGGACACAATTGAGTGTCTACCTACACTAGAGGAACTGGATGAAGAGCCAACCCTGGAGGAAATGCACAAAGCCCTAGATTCGCAAGCCACAGGAAAAACACCTGGGAAGGATGGCATCCCTGCAGAGATTCTGAAATGCTGCAAAGGAACCCTGATAGAAGAACTACACAAAATACTCTGCCTCTGTTGGCATGAGAACGAAGTTCCACAAGACATGAGGGACGCCAACATTGTAACGCTCTACAAGAACAAGTGTGACAGAAGCGATTGCAACAACTACCGCGGGATCTCACTTTTAAGCGCTGTGGGAAAACTCTTTGCAAGAGTCACGCTGAAGAGGCTACAAGTTATTGCCTAAAGAGTCTGCTCAGAATCCCAGTGTGGCTTTCGCTCCTCAAGGTCCACCATCGACATGGTCTTCTCACTCAGACAACTCCAGGAGAAGTGTAGAGAACAAAGACTCCCGCTCTACATTGCCTTCATAGATCTGACAAAGGCTTTTTGACACTGTTAGCAGAGATGGTCTCTTCAAGATTCTCCCAAAGATAGGATGTCCACCAAAGCGACTGAACATCATCAAGTCCTTCCACGACAACATGCAAGGTACAGTGGTCTTTGATGGGTCAACATCAGAGAGCTTTAACATCAACAGTGGAGTAAAACAGGGTTGTGTCCTTGCCCCAACATTGTTTGGCATCTTCTTTGCTGTCCTGCTTAAAGAGGGCATCTACCTCTGAACCAAGTCAGACGGTAAACTCTTGAACTTGTCAAGACTCAGAGCCAAGACGAAAGTCCAAATACGGGCTCTACGTGACTTCCTCTTTGCCGATGATGCTGCAATTACCACCCACTCCGAGAAAGAACTCCAGCACCTCATGAACCGCTTCAACAGGGCATGCCAGGACTTCGGTCTCACAATTAGTCAGAAGACGACACAGATCATGGGGCAGGGCTTGGACAAACCACCTGAGCTAAGACTTGGCAACCAAGAGTTGGATGCTGTCCACGACTTTGTCCATCTATGCTCCACCATCTCAGACTCATTGTCCCTGGAGACAAGCGCATTGGCAAAGCAGCGACCACAATGACCAGACTAAATAAGAGGGTTTGGGCCAATAGCAAACTGACAGAGCACACAAAGGTCCTAGTATACAAAGCCTGCGTCAGAAGCACCCTCCTTTATGGAAGTGAGGCATGGACTCTGCATGCAAAACAGGAGCACAAACTCGACACCTTCCACATGCGCCGTCTTCACCGTATCCTGAACATCGCCTGGCGGGATAAAGTCACCAATACCAGTGTCTTGGAAAGAGCACAAATTCAAAGCATGTATAGCCTACTGAATCTGAGACGAATGCGATGGCTTGGACATGTGGTGCGCGTGGAAAACGGACAGATCCCAAAACAACCTTCTCTATGGAGAACTTGCTCTTGGAAGCCGTCCAACTGGCAGACCAAAATTGCGCTACAAAGATATATGTAAGCGAGACCTGAAAGCCCTGAATATCGAAACAAGCACTTGGGAAGCTGCAGCCTGTGAAAGATCAGCATGGCGACAGACAGTGCGTGAAGGAATCCTTCAGCAAGAAGAGTCACTCACGCAGAGTTCCGATGTCAAGCGCCAGAGAAGAAAAGCCCCAGCTGACAGACAAACTACCCAGTTCCGATGCCCATACCGCAAGAGGGACTCATTCCCACATCGGCCTGACTAGTCACACCGGACGATGCTCATCCAGTGTGCAAGACCATAGTCTCCCGAGACTGACGGATGCCAATGATGAGTGCATCGTGGATTTTTTTTTTTAAATATTGATCAAATTTAAAAAAAATAAGAAAATTAAGGAAGAATAGGGCAAAAAGATAAGGAAAATGCAGCAAAAGCAAGGCCAATTATGGAAAAAACAAAAACAAAACATAACCCAAAACCTCCCATCAAAACAAGTAACATTTTTGTGAGGTGCGCATCTGAGTGTGTGCACGAGCATCCGCACATGTGCGTGCGCATCTGTCTGTCTGTCTTCCTTTCGGCTTTTTCCCTTTTACTCGGGAGTCACCACAGCGAATCATCTGATTCGCACATTTGATTTGGCAGAGGTTTTCACGTCGGATGCCCTTCCTGTCACAACCCTTTTCAGCAAGGGACAGAAACACGCTGACGGCTTTGCAGCCTACTCTTTACGAAAGTCAGCAATGGTTCTTTTACATGCCTCTCACCATAGACAGTGAGAGACATGGCCTGCCTTTGATAACCCAGTTAACCGCACTGGGGGACAGTGACAACCCTGTGGAGAGTGGGACTCGAAACCCCAACCTTTGGATCAGCGATCCAGCGCCCTATACCACTAGACCACCACTGCCCCTACAGGCAGTGCGCATCTGTATGTGTTTATTTATGTTTTATTTACAACATATAAATGCTTGTAATAACAATTAACCATTAAAAAATAATGCATAGCACTGAATATGAGAATTTATTGATATTATATACACATATACATGTGTATATACATCAGTCAGGGGGTGATCCTACTTTGCAAAATTCGATGGTCACGTGGGGATCTCAAGTCCCAATTAGCTGCAGAAAGTGAGGGACCCCAGTATGTGTGTGTGTGTGTGTATATATATATATATATATATATATATATATATATATATATATTACACACATACATATACATACATACACACACACTAGTCCTACTCAAAAAATTAGCATATTGTGATAAAGTTCATTATTTTCTGTAATATACTGATAAAAAATTAAACTTTCATATATTTTAGATTCATTGCACACCAACTTAAATATTTCAGGTCTTTTATTGTTTTAATACTGATTATTTGGCATACAGCTCATGAAAACCCAAAATTCCAGGATGCTTCGATAGCAGCCTTAAGCTCATCCACAGTGTTGGGTCTGGTTCTCTCAACTTTCTCTTCACAATATCCCACAGATTCTCTATGGGGTTCAGGTCAGGAGAGTTGGCAGGCCAATTGAGCACAGTAATACCATGGTCAGTAAACAATTTACCAGTGGTTTTGGCACTGTGAGCAGGTGCCAGGTCGTGCTGAAAAATGAAATCTTCATCTCCATTAAGCTTTTCAGCAGATGGAAGCATGAAGTGCTCCAAAATCTCCTGATAGCTAGCTGGATTGACCCTGCCCTTGATAAAACACAGTGGACCAACACCAGCAGCTGACATGGCACCCCAGACCATCACTGACTGTGGGTACTTGACACTGGACTTCAGGCATTTTGGCATTTCCTTCTCCCCAGTCTTCCTCCAGATTCTGGCACCTTGATTTCCGAATGACATACAAAATTTGCTTTCATCTGAAAAGAGTACTTTGGACCACTGAGCAACAGTCCAGTGCTGCTTCTCTGTAGCCCAGGTCAGGCGCTTCTGCTGCTATTTCTGGTTCAAAAGTGGCTTGACCTGGGGAATGCGGACCTGTAGCCCAGTCCACTGCTTCCACAGGTCCCCCAAGGTCTGGAATCGGCCCTTCTCCACAATCTTCCTCACGGTCCGGTCACCTCTCCGGGTTGTGCAGCGTTTTCTGCCACACTTTTTCCTTCCCACAGACGTCCCACTGAGGTGCCTTGACACAGCACTCTGGGAACAACCTATTCGCTCAGAGATTTCTTTGTGTCTTACCCTCTTGCTTGAGGGTGTCAATGATGGCCTTCTGGACAGCAGTCAGGTCGGCAGTCTTACCCATGATTGCGGTTTTGAGTAATGAACCAGGCTGGGAATTTTTAAAAGCCTCAGGAATCTGTTGCAGGTGTTTAGAGTTAATTGGTTGATTCAGATGATTCGGTTAATAGCTCATTTAGAGTATCTTTTCATGATATGCTAATTTTGTGAGATAGGAATTTTTGGTTTTCATGAGCTGTATGCCAAAATCATCAGTATTAAAACAATAAAAGACCTGAAATATTTCAGTTGGTGTGCAATGAATCTAAAATATATGAAAGTTGAATTTTTATCAGTACATAACAGAAAATAATGAACTTTATCACAATATGCTAATTTTTTGAGGACTAGTATACATACATACACATATCTCACACACACACAAGTATATACATATAAAACAATTATAGTATATACACAAACAATTAACTTGAGTCAGTCTTGGTGAATGTCACCAAATTTAATGGGCCTCACTATTCAGCGGCGTCCACCTCCCCTTTGGCGCATAACAGTTAGTATGGTCGATTCAGACACTGTAAGACAAGGTGATAGTCAGAGCAATTCTGCTCATGCTGCAGTTTAATCATGTAAAGAAGGCTTTATTTTCATGGGCAATCAAACTTCAAAGCCATGTGACGCACACAGAATATCTGTGTGAGCAATCACATGATCATCAAGCTCCAGGTCTCTCACATGCACAGCCTCTGCAGGCTGCTGCCCTCTAATACCGTACTTACCTTGTGATACAGAATACAAAAATAGCCTTCGGAATAAATGAGGAAGACAATGATGGTAATAAAATATTTAAAAATGTTCCACAGAATATAAACCCAAAAGGCAATCTGTTAAAAAGTTTTCACTTCCTTTTCTGAAGCTAATGTAAATACAGGGATCCGTCACTACTTCGCGCTTCAATTAATACAGGCTTCAGTGCATCCCGGTTTTATTTATTTATAAATAAATAAATAAAATCAATAAATATTCATCGAATTAAAAAATAAGGAAATTAAGGAAGAATAAGGGGTAAAGTTATGGAACATGTAACAAAAACAAGGCCAATTTTGCAAAAAAAAAACCAAAAAACCCCTAAACAGAAACAAAACAAAAAACAACCCAAAATCTCCCATCAAAACTGTATAGACACTCCCCAGCTTAAGAATGAGTTAAGTCCCAGACGGCCATTCTTAGATGAATTTGTTTGTAAGTCATTACAGGGCATTCTCTAGAGGGGAACTTGTGTTTAAACCTAAACGAGTTTGTACTGTATACATTCTCTCTCTCTCTCTCTCTATTATATACACACACACACACACACACATATCATTATTTATATATATATATATATATATATATATATATCCATATCATATATATCATAATATATATATATATATATATATATATATATATATATATATACACACACACACACATACATATATATATAGGATTTTCTGAGTAGATCCTTCCGTAGGAGAGTGCTCAATACTTTTTGGTAGAGCAAATAACAATAAAAATAAAAGGACAGGACAAAGACTTTCTATTGAAACTCCATTTAACACTACAGATCTGTTTCGAGGGGTGGTGAAACTATCCTCTCTCTTCAGGTGATTATAGAATTCTTGATGATGAAATGATTATAGTTCTTCTATAATCACCTGAAGAGAGAGGGTGGTTTCACCACCCCTCGAAACAGATCTGTAGTGATAAATGGAGTTTCAATAGAGTCTGTGTCCTGTCCTTTTATTTTTATTGGTACACACACACACACACACACACACACACATATATACATACACATATACACACTATATATATATATATATATATATACACACACACACACACACACACACACACACACACACACACATATTGAGGGATCCCTCACTACATGTACTCTGAGCTTCAATTCATGCCGCTTCAGTGCATCACGTTTTTTTTTTATTGAATTAAAAAATAAGGAAATTAGGAAGAATAGGGGGAAAAGTTAGAGAAAACGCCACAAAAACAAGGCCAATTATGCAAAACGAAAAAAACAAAAAAAAAAATCACTTAAAACCTCCCATCAAAACTAGTTACATTGTTGTGAGGTGCGCGCACGTGCATCTGCGCACGCCTCTGTGTGTGTGTGTGTGTGTGTGTGTGTGTGTATACAGTAGGCCCTTGGCTATTCGCGATTTTGCACTCACGGTTTGAGTATTCGCAAACTGCCAAGCAACTGATACGTCACTCAAATTCAGTCAATGGCTGTCCTCCTTCCTGCTGATTGGTTGAGATGAATGTAATGCCCCCTTTTCCTCATTCACGCACAAGTTGTCAATGAGCCTCTTTTTTTGTGTTTTAATTACCAATTAAGCTCTATGATACCACTCAAACACTATGCGCCTTCTCTGGCTAAGAGATAGAAAACGTTGGATGTCTCTTCTGAAGAAATAAGACTTTCTCCTGAAGAAACGACAGTTTCCTCTGAACTGTTGTATTAAAGTCTTTTTCAATTATTATTCCAGTACAGTATCAGTAGACTGCAAAGCCGTCAGCGTGTTTCTGTCCCTTTCTAAAGGGTTGTGTCAGGAAGGGCGTCTGATGTAAAAATCTATGGCAAATCAAACTTGCGAATCATTCACTGTGTCGACCCCTGATAAAGGGGAAAAGCCAAAAGGAAATCTCATTCCAGTACAGTATCTAAGTTAATGTTTGTGCGTGAGATTTTATGTTCTGTAGCATGTTTATCAAACGATACCAAAAAGGATAAACTTTATTATGCTACGTGTTCTTTTACATTGAACTTGGAGTGACATCTCCAAGATGGCGCTGCCTAGAGGGCGATGTCGTGGAGTTCTCAGAGTCAAATAGTTGTTTTTTTTGTTCCTTTTAATTTGTTTTATTTGTTGTTTTGTTTTTCATGTTTTGCACTATGCTCGTCTATGACCGGTCGACTCTACTACAGCTATGAGATCTGAGTCTTCTGAAGTTTAGCACCTTCCTATCCTGAGCTAAGATGCTATGGTAGCTCAATGCTAGTTGCACCCCGGCTAACAATTAGCCCAGGCAGAGTTTTCAGAGTCATGTTTCTTTTTATTTGTTATTTTGTGCCGTACACAGGTGCCGGATACAGAACTTGCGGATTATCTAGATTCGCGGGAGGGCCCGGACCTGGACCCCCACAAATGTTGCGGGCCTACTGTATTTATATTTTATTTACATTTTATGCATGATTTTTTTTAATGTTTAATTGATATTATAAGCATTTATAACATTGAACATGTATTTATTATATAGGTTCACCCTACTTCACAGAATTCGGTGGTCGTGGGGGGGGGGGTCTTTCCCGAACCGAGATCCCCCCGAATAGGATCATCACCCCAACACCCACCCACCCCCCCACCCCCCGACTGACATATACGTACATGTATATGTGAATAGAATAAATACATATTCAATGCTATAACTGCTTATAATCTTCTTTTCCTTTCGGCTTTTCCCTTCAGGGGTCGCCACAGCGAATCATCTGCCTCCATCTCACCCTATCCTTTGCATCTTCTTCTCTTACACCAACAACCTTCATGTCCTCCTTCACCACATTCACCGTCTGTCACACCGACAGAACACCTCACCACTGTTTTACATCTCTCCATACATGTCATGCACCACTCTAACATACTTCTCTGCCACTCCAGACTTCCTCATGCAATACCACAGTTCTTCTCTCGGCACCCTGTCATATGCTTTCTCCAGATCCACAAAGGCACAATGCAGCTCCCTTTGACCTTCTCTGTACTTCTCCATTAACATCCTCAAGGCAAACACTGCATCTGTGGTGCTCTTTCTTGGCATGAAACCAAACTGTTGTTCACAAATGCTGACCTCTGCCCTTAGTCTAGCTTCCAATATTCTTTCCCATAACTTCATCGTATGGCTCATCAACTTTATCCCTCTGTAGTTGCCACAACTCTGCACGTCTCCCTTGTTCTTAAAAATGGGCACCAGCACACTTCTCCTCCATTGCTCTGGCATCCTCTCACTCTCGAAGACCTTGTTAAATGTTCTTGTCAGAAAATCTACTGCTACCTCTCCTAGACACTTCCATACCTCCACCGGTATGTCATCAGGACCAACTGCCTTTCCATTCTTCATCCTCTTCAATGCCCTCCTCACTTCACCCTTACTAATCTTTGCTACTTCCTGGTCCTCAACAGTCACTTCTACTCTTTTTTCTCTCTCATTTTCCTCATTCATCAGCTCTTCAAAGTACTCTTTCCATCTTCCCAGCACACTTCTGTCATCAGTCAATACATTTCCCTCTCTGTCCTTTATCAATCTAACTTGCTGCACGTCCTTCCCATCTCTATTTCTCTGCTGTGCCAACCTGTATAGATCATTTTCTCCCTCCTTACTTTCCAACCGAGCATACAAGTCATCAAACGCACTCTGTTTGGCCTTTGACACTGCTACCTTTGCCTTACGCTGTGTCTCCCTGTACTCCTGTTTACTCTCTTCGGTTTTCTCAATGTCCCACTTCTTCTTAGCTAACCTCTTCCTTTGTACACACTCCTGCACTTCCTCATTCCACCACCAAGTCTCCTCATCTACTTTCCTTCCAGATGACACACCAAGTATTCTCCTACCTGTCTCCCTGATCACATGAGCTGTAGTTGTCCAGTCATCTGGAAGCACTTCCTGACCACCCAAAGCCTGTTTCAACTCCTCCTTGAAGACAACCCGACACTCTTCCTTTTTCAACTTCCATCACTTTGTCTTCTGCTCTGCCTTTGCCTTCTTCACCTTCCTCACCATCAGCATCATCCTGCATACCACCATCCTATGCTGTTTGGCAACACACTCACCCGCTACTACTTTGCAGTCACTGACTTCCTTTAAATTACATCGCCTGCACAAGATGTAGTCTACTTGTGTGCTCCTACCTCCACTTTTATAAGTCACCCTATGCTCCTCTCTCTTCTGGAAGAAAGTATTCACCACAGCCATTTCCATCCTTTTTGCTAAATCTACCAACATCTGTCCTTCTGCGTTCCTGTCCTGGATACCAAACCTACCCATCACTTCCTCGTCCCCTCTGTTTCCTGCACCAACATGTCCATTGAAGTTTACACCAGTGACCACTCTTTCACCTTTGGGGGTACTCTGCATCACTTCATCTAACTCACTCCAGAATCTCTCCTTCTCTTCTAGCTCACATCCTGCCTGTGTGGCATAAGCACTAACAACATTGAGCATTACACCTTCAATTTCTAACTTGAGACTCATCACTCTGTCTGACACTCTTTTCACTTCTATAACATTCCTGACAAACTCCTCCTTCAAGATGACTCCGACTCCATTTCTCTTCCCATCCACACCATGATAAAACAGCTTAAACCCTGCTCCTATGCTTCTAGCATTGTGACCTTTCCACCTGGTCTCCTGAACACACAGTATGTCCACCTTCCTCCTCTGCATCATGTCAGCCAGCTCTCTACCTTTTCCTGCCATAGTTCCAACGTTCAAAGTCCCTACTTTCAGTCCTAGACTCATGCCTTTCCTCTTCTCTCTCTGGCAACGGACACGCCTCCCGCCTCTCCTTCTTCGACGTCTTTGACCAACAGTAGTCCAATTTCCATCAGCACCCTGTTGGTTGACGGCACTGACAGCGGTCGTTGTTAACCCGGGCCTCGGCCGATCCGGTATGTCATTTTTTCTTGTGATTCGCATAGTTTATTTGGCATTTGTTTTACGCCGGATGCCCTTCCTGACGCAACCCTCTGCATTTATCCGGGCTTGGGACCGGCGTGAGGGAGAGACACTGGTTTGTGCCCCCCCCTCACGGCTGCATTGCTATAAATGCTTATAATAACAATTAAAAATTTTAAAACAATGCATAAGATGTAAATAAAACATAAATACACACATACAGATGCATGCATGCATGCACGCAGATGCGCGTGTACGCACTCCGATGCGAACCTCACAAAAATTTCATTTGTTTTGATGGGAATTTTTGGTTTGTTTTTTGTTTGTTGAGGGTTTTATTTTTATTTATTTTTTTGCATAATTGGGCTTGTTTTTGCAGCATTTTCCTTCACTTTTTCACCTATTCTTCCTTAATTTCCTTATTCTTTTACATGATTTATGATTTTTCAATTGTAACACAAAGGTATGGAAAAACTGCAATATCGAATCAGGATATTAGACAATAATAACAGATTGAACAGACATCAGAACAGAACAGTAGGTATCATGATAATATTGTTTCTGGGGTCCCCTGATGACTCCCATCATTAATATCTACTGTATCAGTCATGTTTAAACATGCACCACGTATCTGTTAAAAATGTTCAGAGTGATACTTCATACAACGTAGGCGTATGTGAAAAAATATCACATAAGTAATCAGAGGCTAAAACTGCATAGTGATGAAATATTTACATACGGATTGTGAAGGCTTAGGTGGAACAAAAAAGGTAAGACTGAAGTGCATTTAAAAATCTTATTGCGTGGTACTGATATTCATTAGTTTGCTGAGCTGTGCATTCCTGGTATGAGCTTTTCTCTACAGTAGTACATAAAGTGTGTTCTTACACAAAACAAGCCATTCTTTTTTTAATGCAAGCTACATGTTTAATTATTCAGGTAATGAACAAATACAGGTTTTTCTCTTAAAACCTCATACACTTGGTGAATTTTCAGCATTCACAGTGCAAGAGTCTGATGAATGTGTGTGTGTGGGAGTGTTTCCCTTTCCCCATCATCTCTCTGCATGGCTCGTCATATGATCCACAGGGCTACATTCATATGACATCGCTGCAGAGGAAAAACGACTGGTTGTGGA
>CM045730.1:37990528-38170528 GCA_024760905.1 Plotosus lineatus | reverse complement strand
GAGGAAAAGAAAGTGTATCCTCCTTCAACTCTCGATATTTATGAGAAACAAAAAAATGAAAAAAAAAAAAAGTTTTCCTAACCAACTTCTATACAAAAGCAAATCAAATCCAACTCCAGCAACAAAACCATTTCCCCAACAAACAAACAAAGAGAACAAAATAAAAGTACAGCCTTCCTGCTTCCACAATTATTAATAGTGTCATTTGCAACTAGGTGGTACTTAAAACATTAATGATTATTTAAACGAGCGTGCAAGACCTTTATCAATATAGAACTATTGGAAATTGGATCGCTGTAATACGTGTCTACATCATCCCAGGAAGAAATGACAACTGTTGCTACTCATCAAAAGGGTTACAAGGCTTTCTCCAAAGAACATGAAATTCAGCATTCCACAATGAGGAAAATTGCTTACATATGGACATAAAGATAGTTGCCAATCTTCGCAGGAGTTGGCGTCCAAGCAAATTCAGTCCAAGTTCAGAATGCTTAATTAACATAAAAAGTTCCCAACAAAAATTCACAGCAGCTACATCATATGCAGTGCATACCTGTCTGCACAAAGTACAGGCTTGCAAAACTACAAGTGAACAAACCACCAAAATTCACAATAACCTTTCGATTAATGGGAAAGGGGAGAGACATTTGGTCTTTATGCAAAGCACCATGTTCACCAAAAACAAACTTGCATCCTACCAAACACCTCATACCAACTGCCAAACATGGGAGTGAAGGACAAATGATTTGGGCAAGACCTGAGAAACTGGAATAACTGATGTGCGCTTTATCCAAAAATGTTCTCAAGATAAATTAAAGACCAACTGTCTGGCAGCTTCAATTGGGTCATTCCTGAATCAGGCAACAGGACAATGATCCATAGCACAATCCGTCACAAAAAGATTCCCTCCGATTATTGTTGTTAAAAGTAGTTCTACATTACTGAATTATAGCATTAACGCAAAGCTTCATGCAAGTGGCGCACCATTCATTAGGGAAAAGTGTCAAACCACACAGTCACTTTTAGAATGCTAGAAAAAAACTACGGCGAAAGTCCATCCATCCATCAAACCTTCCAGCGTGCCTGCACACATGGGACCCCAGTGTTATTCTTTGAAGCTTTTATAGCACGAAAAATGAAAAAAATAAGGCAATGTTTCCCGGCAAGTAATACAGCAAACAAGAGGCATATAATAGTCAGGTCATGTAATGTGACATTATCGATAATTACATTAAATAAATAAACAATTCATGATATTATAGTGTTATTGAAATGCTCTCTAAAGCCAGGGTTTCTTTATGGTGTACTTTATATGTCAAGCCCAAGATTGCATGTTTGGTTACCTCAGTTTATATTCCCTTCAATAAACCAGTTATTAAAATTAATTGTTCTTGATATACACAGGATATAAGGGTGGGGTTTGAATGCTCCTATCAAAAACTTGTCAAGTAATGGAACTCATGACAGCTCTGCTTTTCAGCAGTGCCTACATCTATAAAATAATTTTTTTTTTAAAGTCCAGCCTATATTATGAATGATGAGCTTTTAATCATGGCCTTGGTGCAAGAAGTACATAAGTCACATTTTCCAAAAAAATGAACTGGCACTACAACCATAAAGTGGAGTGTCATGTTTGCACATTTACAGCCAAAAATCTCCAAAAAAACACCTCTGAAAGTAGGCTCTTGCATCCAAAAATGAGCTTTTTTCAGATAGAGCAGGCCCAAAGCTGCAAAATGCAGCAAAAAGTTTGTCAATACCTTGAAAACTGAGCGAGCTATGCCATTTCTTGTGTCTGCATTCAACTAAAAATTTCAAAAAGACATTTTAGAGAAAAATGAGCACAAAGACTGCCCTCCATCCAAAATAATGAGTCTTTAGCAACCAAACATTTTTATGCACCTCAGCCATATAAACTTTTAGAAAACATGTCTAGGAAATGTTTTAGGAAGAGATGTTAAGAGAAATCATCCTCATTTTAACCTGACAGGCACTTTTTAAACCCATCAGTCACCGTGGTAACCCCCCAAAAAATGAACAAAAAAATATATATATTTTTTTTTTTTCCATTTCTGTTTATTCCAATAAGATCAGTATGTTGAAATGCCTTCAAATCATACGGAGTGGAAAAAAAAAATCCATCAGGTTCAAACAATCACATTGAAATTAAGAAAACAATATATAAGAACCATATAACAAAAATCTCTGATCTCTTTATACAAGTAAGCTTCATCAACTCCACCCTCATCATTATCATCTTAATCTATATCCTGCTCAGCAGAAAGGATCACATCACAAACACATATAGAAGTGGGGCAGTGGTGGTCTAGTGGTATAGGGCGCTGGATCGCTGATCCAAAGGTTGGGGGTTCAATTCCCAACTCTCCACAAGGTTGTCACTGCCCCCCCAGTGCGGCTAACTGGGTTATCAAAGGCGGGCCATGTCTCTCACTGTCTATGGTGAGAGGCATGTAAAAGAACCATTGCTGACTTTCGTAAAGAGTAGCTGCAAAGTCGTCAGCGTGTTTCTGTCCCTTGCTAAAAGGGTTGTGACAGGAAGGGCATCCGACGTAAAAACCTCTGCCAAATGAAAATGTGCGAATCAGATGATTTGCTGTGGCAACTCCCGAGTAAAAGGGAAAAAGCCGAAAGGAAGACAGACAGACAAGCCCCTGACGAGGGCAAAGAGAAGACCACATCACATCTGAAAAGAAGCTCATCATCATCACTTTGTAGAAACATACACACAAAACGCCCTCACATGTCATTACCTTCTGATTATTTAACGCCTCAATTGTTGAACTCAAATGTACAAGAATCACCGACTGCACTAAAACACCTGAATATTCCAGGAAAATGTTCCAGTTGAGAAGAGAATTCTTCCCCTCATTTGGTCCACATTTCACAGGCGTTACTTGTACCCATTCCACAGAAGAGAAACCGATTGTACCGTCCCTGTTTCTGGAATGGTCAATCACCATACTACGAAATTTTAATATCAGCAGAAGCTGAGAAATAACAACAGGCGACCTTATATTCTCTTTGAAACTCAAATCAATAAACTCTATTTTGGCTTAGAACAAGTCAAATACAGTCGAGCTTGATCACATGCTCTTAAAGTCACTCAGACAGCAAGAAGAATTATATTCACAAATGGCCAGTTTGCTTCCTGCTGCATTAGCACAGGATACTGTGTCATATGATTGGTTGGTAAAATAGCATTGAATGGGAATTAGTAAATAACTACAGTCTGATTGGCTCATTAAGAGAAAGCAACAAGCAGCACATGAATCGAGCAGTATTATCGATTTTAACGGTCCACAAGAATTAATAGGAAAAGGATGTTTTGCAAAGTCAGTGTTTAGCAGTATCTGTGAATCAACGGAATCTTATAGCTCTACATGGTAATCACATCACGTGAAAGTTTAGCTCAGCTGAACTGTGCATTTACCATCATGTTGCATCAGAAAATTTCAGCTCTTTTCAGTCACTTCACTGGCATTCATTGATTTCGCGTGGTCACTCAGTTTTCTGTGTGCTACGACTTCATTCGCTGACGATGAGGTGAAGCGTTAACAGGACAGAAGGCCAAGGCAAAAAAAAATTCGAGAATATACTGTGCAAAAACACTAAAAATGCAAACTAAAATGACGTTATATTTATAGTTTACTTTTACATATTGTTACCATGACACAGGCAGGTAAGGCAAGCTTCATACACTCTGCAAGAAGAGCAGAAGCACCATACATTAGGCCCTTGGCCATTCAGGGTTTTGGCTCGCGCCCCTGCATACTCGTGGATTGCTGACGAACCCAGAAGTAACTGTCATGTGATTCAAATTTAGCCAATGGCTGAGAGCTTTTGTTTCTCCCGCCTGCTGATTGGTTGAGATGATATATATACGCCCCTATTTTCTCATTAGCGTACAAGTTGTCAATGTGCATTTTTGTGTGCGTTTTTAATTACCAGTTCAGCTCCATGATACTACCCAAACACCATGCATCTTCTCAGGCTTCTGGTACAGAGCCTAAGCACCAGAAAAGGGTAACGATGCTGCTGCATGAAAAGGTAGAACTGCTTGATATGATACAGGAAAGAGAAAAAGTTATGCTGCAATAGGGCGCCATTATGCATTGAATGAATGAATATTATATACACACACACACACACACACACACACACACACACACGGCATTAATGAGTAAGACCGTCTATAGAATGTGCTTAAGAAGCATATTTTAGTGCATGTAATATACATAGGGTTTTATTTCAGCGTTAATAATTCATGCATGTAATATGATCCACAGAGTTTTGCTTCTGGGTAAATAACTTGTAGATCCGCGGGAAGGGCCAGAACCAAACCCACGCGAAAAACGGGGGCCTACTGTACAGCAAACTTCATTTTAAGGAAGGGACTTTTTGAAGATGCTGAGGTTTTCTTTAGTGATCTTCCCATACATGTGACATGTAGTATCACATGCTTATGCAAAAGGCAGAAAATTCAATAAGGAAGTATTCATATTGAACTTGACGTTCAAAATCTTTTAAATGTTAAACTTCAAAGTTATTTTCACTTTGAGTACCACAACTATATTGCTGACAAGAATCCCAACCTGGCAAAGAGAGCAGAACGAGTGACAGCTATGGTTTAAACAGCTGAGTGTTATGCTTCAGTGTGTTCAAGCATCACTCTATATTTCACAGTGCATGGAAGAAGCTACTCAAGAAAATTCACACTCAAACACAGCACTGCTTGCAAACATTATAAAAAAGCAACTGCCTTCATGTCTGTACCAATTTCCACTATTTTAACTATGATGTTTATCTTTATCTAAGCTGTATCTTATCTTGTGTTTAACACTGCTGGATATCAATGACTACTGACATTGTTTTACTAATTAATTGATTACTGTCTAATTGACTAGAAAACTGAATAAACATGAAAGTATTTTTGGTTTATTCAGTGCCACGGCGCCACGGGTAGCGCTACAGCCTCACTGCTCCGGGATTCCCAATTCAGTGCGGTGTATTAGTGCATGTTCTCCCCAGATTTCTTTCAGCCTCCTAAAAACATGCCTGGTATGACCTTGTAGGATGTTATTCATTGTTGAAAATAAAATGGTTTAAAAAAAATTTTTTTTAAATAAAGAAAAAGAGAGAGCGAAAAGAAAAAAAAGTACTGCCAGAAAATTTAAAAGAAATAAATATTCACAGAGTATGAGGTGAAATATCACTGACAATCTCCTGAAATGAACAACATGGAGGCTCTTCAGCAACGTCCACTGAGCCCGAAGTGCATAATCATACAACACACTGCACTGGATTTTTAAGTTTTTTTTTTTTTTTTTTTCCCCCAGTCTATATTTTATCAACCATTTCCACAAGCTTGCAGGGTGGGCCATGACATTGTATACAGCACAGGAACGGCACAAACCGATTGTTTTGGTTTTTTTTTTTATCTAAGGTCGGTTATGAATTATGCACGAAAGGCGAAAAGGATGTTGCTGAACATTCCTGAAGATGGAATGTTGAGATAACCACTCAATTCAGCAACTTCCACAAAGCAGAGATGCATTAATATAAACAACAAAAAAAACAACAGCAAAATTTCAAGCAAAAAACATTTTTGTTTTGTTTTGATCATGACTGATGCAGGTCAGTTCCGAGTGCAGACATTTAAGTCTCTATGTGGTTTATTATCTCTTCAGTGCTATTTAAGTATTTACTACATGGAAACAATGTAAAGAAAACTAAAATACGATCTTTATCATTTATATTTTAACATATTTTAATCATGATCTTGAGACAGTTCAGGTAAGCTCTGTAATTAAATCCGAGCTACATGTGTTCTGTGTACACTTTAAGACAAAAGTCAAGTAACGAAACAAAAGTAAACTGTACTTTATAAAGGTTCTTCAGTCTACACTACATTGAAACACAAGAAAAACAAACTGTAACCCAGGTTTTATGATTTAGTTTTCAAGTATAATATTGGTGACAACACCTGTTTTAGCTAACCGTGAAAAACTGAGTTGAAAATCTGATTCAAGAATTATGCACTCAGTTCATTTTCTGTAACCGCTTAATCCCAATTAGGGTCGCAGGGAGGCTGGCGCCCATCCCAGCCGACTCCGGCGAGGGCAGAGTACACCCTGGACAGCTCGCCAGGCCATCGCAGGGCAGAAACCCGCTGATGGCTTTGCAGCTACTCTTTACGAAAGTCAGCAATGGTTCTTTTACATGAACCTCTCACCATAGACAGTGAGAGACATGGCCGGCCTTTGATAACCCAGTTAGTAACCCCCAACCTTAGGATTAGCGATCCAGCGCCCTATACCACTAGGCCACCACTGCCCTGAATTATGCACTCTGAATAATTTCTTTTAATTCACAAAGACAGCAAGTCAATAGGATTGTGCCATTCCCACATATTTAATATTAATATCTATCATTATTATTAATTTGAGATTTTAATTTCTGAATGGCATAAAGCATGAACACTGTTTTTGTCATATAAAATAAGTTGGATGATTATTGCATCACTGGTATGTTTAACAGGTGACACAGCAGCGTAATGGTTAGCACATCTGCCTCATAGCAAGAAGTTCCCAGCTTCGATTCCCAGTCAGGCGTTTCTGTGTAGAGTTTGCATGTTCTCTCCGTGCTTGTGTGGGCTTACTCCGGGTCCTCCGGTTTCCTCCCACAGTCCAAAAACATGCACAGTAGTTTAATTGGCTCTTTCCAAATCACCCCGTGGTGTGAGAAACAGTATGAATGGTTGTGTAAGTGTTGGCCCTGCGATGGCCTGGAGAGCTGTTCAAGATGTACCTGACCCTATTTAGGATTAAACGGAATGCGTGACATAGTAACATAGCTGAATACTTTAAAATCAGTTCAAATTAATAATAAATCCATTGTAGCTTCCAGCTTTCATTTGATGGAGAATTAGTCGGTTTCGGGCAGATAATAAACCCTCAACAGAATAATATATCATCATACTTCACCTTGTTCAATAACTGCTAAACATCCACCCAATAAATTTGGAATAACAATCTGAATGAACCTATTAAAAAAATAGGGGGAAATGAATATATTTGTGATTATGTTGCTATGTGGAGTATAGTATACTAAAGCTACATTTGAAAAGATAAATTGTGATTGATCCTGGAGATAACCAATCAGATTCCAATGTAGTGTATACACCACATTTGGATATTTATAGGAAACAAATCTATGAATCCTTTCTCAATTATTTGCTTTTTTCGAGGTAGTATGTTGAATTCAAGCTATTTCTCACACATGTGTGTGTGCCTGCATATAACTCCGTGATCACACGGACATACACTGGAACCCACCCTGCAAGGGGACCGTCTTGTGCATGCCTGATCTGCTAAAACACGCCGAATCATTATGTACTGGACGGGCGGTTTGTTTATTGTTGTTGTTTTTTTTTTTGTTGTTGTTACTGAAATCTACCTCCTCGACGCCTTTCCTCAGTGCTTTCTCCCTCTCGTACTGAGTAATCAGCTGCTCGTTGTCCTCTTTGAGCAGTTCGAGCTCCACCTCATGCTCCTGGTTCTCCGCGAACACCGAGTCCAGGTTCTCCAGCACGGCCACCACGAGCGGCATCAGCTCCTTCACGACATCCTCGTCGTATTTTCCTATCAGACGCTCGAACTCGCGGTAGATGGAGCTCGCCAACCCGGACACCCTCTCAGACATCATGGATGAACTCCCCGAGTCCTCCTGGTAAAGGACACCGTCGTCCAGCTCCATTTTCGACTTCGACTGCGGCTTTTCTTCTCCTTGATTAGCGCGCAAAATGCAGCTAGCTAGCTAACTACTTAAGATAGCTAGCTAGCGAGCTAGCCAGGCGACCGTCCAGCTTTGGGGTGTTTACAATAACTTCGCACTCAAAACTGACCCGAAGTAGCTTTATAAAGGAGAGAAAGGGGATTGGGATAAATTAAACCGCTTGATTATCTTCTCGACGGGTCCTTTAGAGAGCGCAGGTGAAGCACACACTCTTATTCTCCACTTGTTTCCAGCCAAAGTCCCGACTTAAGAGTTGTTGTTGACTGAAGCGTCGCCGTTTGACGTCACTTTCTAAAAGTGGGATGGGAGGAGAAATGGGATCTGTCAATCAGCACTGTGAAACTGTGACCAACGTTCAACATCCATGTCTGGTTTTTTTTGTTTGTTTTTGTTTTTTTTAAACAAATATACCTTTTATCTTGAATTATTTTTGATTGTAAAAACCCACAGATGAGTGAATGATCTTGTTTGGATTGGAAAACAGTCAACAAGTTACTCACTTTAATAACAAGAGACCCAGAAGATGCTTATCATGCAGAGATGGTTTGAGAGTTTGCAGGACTATTTAAAAAGTTCACAATGGATTTTCATCAGATCTCCACCAGATGTTGGGCTTTGCACAAGGAAAGACTCCATCAGTTTTGGGAGCTGATCAAATTCTGGATCCAGGAATTTTAAAATTCTTATCCACCAGCATGAGGAACAGCATTATTGGCCATGTTTGTGTATGCAAAATTTGACAGGTTCCAGTTCACTTACTGTACATGAAATATTAAAGCTAAGCTTCAACAACAATTTGGTAATATTATTAGCATTTTGAGACAATTTTTAAACATATATATATATATGGGGGATTTATGGGCTGGGTAGGGGTTTGCACCCTTCAGATGCTTTTGTTATAGTATTGTTATCCCTCAATTACATTTCCATGATACTTTGGGTCACTTTCATGGCTTAATGTTTATTTTTTTTATTTTCTACCTGAGGGCTGCACAACCCCTGCAAAATCTGTTACTTGGGACAAATATCTATTCACACCGAGATAAAGTCTGTTGAACTTTTACACCCAACTCTACTGGCTCGTCAGGCCGGCCCTTCTCCCTATTTCTGTAACTTAGCATGACTAGGAGTATTCAAGTCCATCACAGGTTACCTTCCCCTTATTTTTACTGGTACCATTTATATTAAGTGGAAGGAGGCACAGTTATAGTTCAGACCTTTGCCAGCGGTCTTAGGTCATGGTGGGTCTAACAGGGATTCAAACAAGTCAAGCTTCCAAAGTACAGTACTACACCACTGACCCCGCATTCACACCTAGAGGCAAGTGAAAATTGGTGATCTGAGTAATGTGCTTGTCTTCAGACTGTTGCAGGAAACCAGATTACCTTGAGAAAAATCACACAAACAATGGAGAACATGCCGATTCCACACAGAAATGCCCTGGTCAGCCATGAGGCTCTATGTTAGGTGAGAATGCTAGACACTACATCACAGTGTCCCTTCATTATCTTTCTAGTGCATTCCTTTGCCAAACTGCTTAATCAGACTTGGGTTGCAGGGAGGCTGGAGCCTATCTCAGCCCGCTCTGAGCATCGGTAGGGTACATCCAGAACAACTTGAAGTACATCGCAGGGCTAACACACAACCATTAAACTTAAGGGTAATTTGGAGCAGCAACACAACAAGCATGGGCAGAAAATGCAAACTCCACACTGAAATTTCTTCACCAACTGTGAGGCTCAAACCGAGAACCTTCTTGCTGTGAGGTGAGTGCTAACTACTATCCCACAATGGCCCTCATTATACTAGAAGTGTGCACTAAATACATGACAAAGCTCTTCTTTCAAAATTGCATTGGAATATCTACATGATGAACTGTATGGTCAAAAGTTTGTAGATACCTCCTGATGATCTCATGATAGATTTATTCCCTTTCCTATTGTAATAAGTTTCTCTCTTCTGGAAAGTCTTTACACTACATTTTGGAGCATGACTGTGGAGATTCGTGTTCATCCAGCCACAAGATTCATAATGAGGTCAGGCCCTGATGTTAGGCCAGAAGGTATTCCAGTTCATCCCAAACATGTTGAACGGGGTTGAGGTCAGGGCTTTCAGGGCTTCTTCCACTCCAAATTTGGCAAACCATGTCTTCATGGAGTTTGCTTTGTAGAGAGGCTATGCCACGCTGGAACAGCTTTGGGCCTTGTAGTTCCAATGAAGGAATTTGTAATGCTACAGTTGTGTGCACGTTTCCTATTACATAGCAAGCTTTTAAGGAAAAGCCACATATGGGTGTGATGGTCAGATACCCAAACATTTGGTCTCATTATATATATATATATATATATATATATATATATATATTATATATACACACATGCATACATACATATATACATAAACAAATAAATAAAAGCCCTATTTAGAGACCTGCGGTAAAAGTGGAAAATGATGGCAACGCAAAAGAATCTGAACCATCCCTCAAAACCACAGAGGAAAATTCGTAATGTATTCAACTGCTTTGTTCCTTTTCAGGGTAGATACAGAACCAGGATGGGAAAAATACACTCTGGGTTGGGCTATACACACACACAGACACACACACACACACACACACACACACACACACACACAGCACCTGCATATTCTTCGGAAAACTGTAGGAGACCAGAGAACCCAGATAAAAACCCATGCAAACTAAATATAATTCTCATCAACATTTTATTAATTATGAAAAATGTGTTCAGCATCTGATTGTGTATGAGTAAAACATGTATTGATGTATATGAGCCCACATTCAATAATCTTCATGCAAACTGAATGTAGATTTAAACTGCATCTGCATTGGAACTGTGATTTTCTGGTCCTGAACCAGGCTTCATTGGAGTTGAGTTTTAAAAAACATTAAGCACGAAACAGGACACCACTGCTACAGATATGTAAATGTATTTCCCTTACATGTCCTAAGAGTCCATCGCAAGCATTCCACAAATAAATAAAAACAATGAATTTCATTGTTGAAAACCTTATGGTGTTCAGAAACACACACACACACCATCCTTTAAGCACTAAGACAATGCATGGATCATGTAGAACTGCATGAGTTCAAATCATAAAGCACTGAAATGGCAAAGGAAGAGATGTAAATAAAATCCAAAAGAGCTGAAAACGCTCTCCAAGTTTGAGGCTGACGTCACAGAGTCATGAACACTGTCGCTGACTCCGGCTGTCATGTGCATTTCACTGCCACAGTCAATTTCAGGATCTAAGCTGGAGGCAGTAGGAGGTCAGATGACGTTCAGGTGTGCGTTGCTAGCAGAAGACGGGCAGATTGAAGATTGTCGCTCTTTCCTGAGGCTAAGTAGCGCCTTGTGGACCACATCTGGCATGTGGTCGACGAGCATGTGCGGGCTGATCAGTATGCTGTTGAATGCTGTCTCACTTGACCACTCAGCACGATAACGCACTTGGGAGAAGCACGGCCTAGGATTTCAGCAAAGGCACATTATAAGGAGATAAGAAAGAAATAGTTGAGAGTCACAGAACATTTGTACAGTGGTATGAAAAAGTATCTGAACCTTTTGGAATTTCTCACATTTCTGCATAAAATCACCATCAAATGGGATCTGATCTTTGTTAAAATTACACAGATGAAAAAACAGTGTCTACTTTAACTAAAACCACCCAAACATTTATAGGTTTTCATATTTTAATGAGGATAGCATGCAAACAATGACAGAAGGGGGAGGAATAAGTAACTGAACCCTCACATTTAATATTTTGTGGCCCCCCCCTTTGGCAGCAATAACTTCAACCAGACGCTTCCTGTAGCTGCAGATCAGTCTGGCACATCGATCAGGACTAATCTTGGCCCAGTCTTCTTTACAAAACTGCTGTAGTTCAGTCAGATTCCTGGGATGTCTGGCATGAATCGCTGTCTTGAGGTCATGCCACAGCACCTCAATGGGGTTCAAGTCTGGACTTTGACTTGGCAACTCCAGAACGTGTATTTTGTTCTTCCGAAACCATTCTGAAGTTGATTTATTTCTGTGTTTTGGATCATTGTCTTGTTGCAGCATCCATCCTCTTTTTAGCTTCAACTGTCTGACAGACGGCCTCAGGTTTTCCTGCAAAACATCCTGATAAACTTTTGAATTAATTTTTCCATTAATGATTGCAAGTTGTCCAGGCCCCGAGGCAGCAAAACAGCCCCAGACCATGATGCACCCTCCACCATGCTTCATGGTGGGGATGAGGTGTTGATGTTGGTGAGCTGTTCCATTTTTCCTCCACACATGATGTTGTGTGTTCCTCCCAAACAATTCAACTTTGGTTTCATCAGTCCACAGAATATTTGGCCAAAACTTCTGTGGACTGTCCAAGTGCCTTTTTGCGAACATTAAACGAGCAACAACGTTTTTTTTAGATTGCAGTGGCTTCCTCCTTGGAGTCCTCCCATGAACACCATTCTTGGCCATTGTTTTACATATAGTTGATGTGTGCACAGAGATATTGGACTGTGCCAGTAATTTCTGTAAGTCTTTAGCAGACACTCAAGGGTTTTTTTTTACCTCCGAGTATTCTGCACTGAACTCTTGGCGTCATCTTTGGTGGACGGCCACTTCTTGGGAGACAAGCAACAGTGCCAAACTCTCTATATTTGTTGACAACTTCTCTGACTGTTGATTGATCAACATCCAGACTTTTACAGATGGTTTTGTATCCTGTCTCAGCTTTATACAAATCAACAATTCTTGATCGCAGGTCTTCAGACAGCTCTTTTGAGCGAGCCACGGTGCACATCAGACAATGCTTCTCATCAAGACAATTCTTACCAGGTATGTGTTTTATAGTGGGCAGGGCAGCTTTAAGCCACTCATCAGTGATTGGGCACACACCTGACTTAAATTGTTTGGTAAAAATTGGTTTCAATTTCTCTTTAAGTCTCCTTCGGCAGAGGGTTCAGTTACTTATTCCTCCCCCTTCTGTCATTGTTTGCATGCTATCCTCATTAAAATGTGAAAACCTATAAATGTTTGGGTGGTTTTAGTTAAAGCAGACACTGTTTTTTCATCTGTGTGATTTTGACAAAGATCAGATCACATTTGATGGTGATTTTATGCAGAAATGTGAGAAATTCCAAAAGTTTCAGATACTTTTTCATACCACTGTAGTGTTTCCATTTACTTTTCTTTTTTTAGCCCGGATATCTGAACTAACATTCTGGAAATTTATTTGAAAACTAAATGATTCAAACAGCCTTTTCTTTTTCAAAGGTTTACTAATGTTGGGCAGATGAGGTTTTGAAAAGGGAAAATTCCCAATTGATTTGTGTACATCTTCAAAAGCATACCAAGTAGGTGGCACATGGTGGCTCAACATTTGTGCAGAGGAGGGCTATGATTGGTGGAACTCATGGTATAGTAGAATGACTGGCAAAATATGTGGAAAAGTTGCTGGATAAAATCACAAGGTCACCCAGAATGCAGTAGAATCAGTTGACTTGATGCGTTCATGACATCACAAATCTCCCAGAGGAACTGAATGTAACTACACTAATTAAAAATCTCTGGTAGTTTTTGTTGAATCTGAAAGATCAGTATCAGTGCCAGCTCTCTCTGTTGAATATGTACACAAGTAAGTTCCAGCTTTGTGAGGTATGGGGAGACTGCGTGAATGACAGTATTAAATGGGTTCTAACCTGCGTGAGGGTCCCTCCTCTGTGATGTATAGGATACGGCCAGGCAGGAAGAGGGGCAGATGTGTAGGTTGGGTAGGGGAGTCATCGGAAGACAGACTGTGGTAGGAGGTTGGACCATGCACCAACAGACTCTCCTCACCGAGCAAAGGTCGACTCAGCTGTTCCTCCCGCCGGCTGTCCATTTCTGTGGGAAAATCATCTGGGGTCCCACCAAAAACACCATACCAGAGTCCATGCAAGAGGATTTTGTACTATTGGAGAAGTGGGATGGGAAGGAAAAATAAAAACAAGTTCATTCAGGAAGTAGTAGTCTCTAATCAGCTCTGGTGACATTGGCTTATTTTTAATTGGCTGAAAAGCTGAAGTCTAAATAAACAGTTCCAGACTCCTGACTACTCACCTTTGGTTTATTACAATTCGATACCATCTTTAATAACCTCCTTTTTAAATCTTCCATATTTGGTATACTCAATCTACAAAACAGAAAGAAACAATATCATCAAAAACACTGTCATTTAGAGGAAATGAAACAAGCAGAAGAACCGAGACTGAACATGACACATCATAAAATCAAGGTTCAATATATCACATAATTCATGCTTATTCACTCTTATACAATAAATAAACACACAAATTATATTAATATATAATCCTCACCTAGGAACCAGATCCTTTCCCAGTACCACTGAGACCACAAACTGCTTTGAGTATTCAGCGAGAGCTTTACTAGAAATAAAATAAAATACATTTTTAATAAAGTCTGCAATTCAAGGGTTTATACCTCTATGGAATGTTATCTTCTATTCAGGAATAATCATGAACTTTCAGACACCCATCAGACTGTTCAAACGCTCTAAGGAAAGTCCAGACAGACCTCATGAGGCCCCCTGGTGGTGAGAAAGCGTAGCACTGCAGTGTGCTGTAAGTGCTGTGGAGCTGCACTGCCAGTAGTGCTGCTGCGCCTGCGCCGAGACTGTGACCTGTGATGACCAACTTGTATTCCTACACACACACACACACACACACACACACACTCCAATCAAAGAATGATTACAAGAACTATGTATGGTTTCACTCTAAAAATCAATTTAAAAAAATTATTCACTGGTGCAATGCTGAAAGCCTGCCTCAAGATGCCATCATTCACCAGCTTCTTCAGAATAAACTCAGCTGCCTGAGATATTCCCTGTGAAAGCAGAAAGAGATGACATTTTATACATTGCATTGACAGTCTTAACTTTTTTAATCCTTTAAATGCCACACCAAGCTAAAGTACATTTTTATCAGTTTTGGCAACAATAACGATGTTTTTGTTCAAACAACCCCCTTTTTCATAAACACATCCACCAAACAGTTGAGATTAGAAAAAAAAAATTTTTTTTTAATGTACCGAAATGTTCAACCAAATATTCACTCAAAATATTAACAAGTTAAGTGGGAGGAAACAAGAGAACCAAAATGAAACCACAATATGAACGAAGAGAACAAAAATATGGACAGACACTGGCATAACTACAAGACTTGGAAATGTAAGGTGATAACATGACACCAAGTACTGTCAGTTTCATCTATCCTGCCATACCATAGTATACATAAGTCAGATGAAATGTTTTGCACAAGTGTGAATAGGGAAGCTCTTTACAGACCAACACACCATTCAGAGAACTGGACTGGCACAAGTGCCAACAGCTCGAGAGTTTACTTACCTTGTGTACATAGCTAGCTCCTGACACACCTTCCACAGTCAAATTCTCACACTCAGCAGAGAGGTCAGTCAACGCATCCTGTACACAAACACACAATTTTTTTATTTCACTTCATTATTTACTGTATGATGTATACTACAGAGTCAAAAATATGTAGACACCTGAACATTTTACGCAGTCACTTTCCCATGACCTTCAGATTTCACTGTGGAACATCCCATTCCAGATCTCCCACCCACCCATTGGTGCTGATATTATTTTGATATACTACATTAATGCCTACGGAATTTAACCTATCCAAACTGAGCGCACATACTCGGAGCAGTGGGCAATCACACTACAGTGCCCGGAGACCAGCTGGAGGCTTGTTGTTTTGTTCAATGGACTTCATTCGTGAAACTGGAGGATACAGAGGGGGAGGTACTCTGCCTGCAACCACCATTTTTTTTCTGCTGGTCGGGAATCAAACCAGCAATCTTTCAGTGCTGAACCAGCTCCTCAAACCATTAGGCGTTGACGACACCCCGGTTATTGTCATAATAACCACCAACATGCCACAAGGGATTTCTTTTCCACAAAACTAGATAGTGGACTGCGGTAGAGTATTTTTTCCTAATTCAGCCACATGAGCATTAGTGAGGCCAGGCCCTCCTGATGTCAGCGGAGGAGGCCTGGAGTTCAGCAGGCATGAAGTCAGAGCACTAAGCAGGACACACCAGTTCTTCCACTTCAATCTTGGCAAACCTGAAGCACTCAGTGTCACAGTATACACCAAGGTGTGAATACAATACAATCTATGAATAAGTGATCAAGTAGCAAGGGCATAAATTGGGACATGCTCTACTGACACTTTATCCGTTCTTTGTCCCAGATATGCATAGATGATGTAGATTAGATGAGATTCAACTTTTTCATCACACACACAAATACAGAGTAACGAAATACAGTTTAGCATCCAATCAGAAGTGTAGAGGGCAGCAGGTGCAATTTCCAGTATTTACAGTTAAAAGCAGGTGTACAGACAATGTGCAGTGCAAAAGCTGGAAAATTAGCATTAGTTTACAGAGGAGCAGTATATATAGATGTAATTTACAAATATAGAGTCGTGCACGCACACACGCGCGCACACATGTGCACACACAGATGTAATGGACAATATACACGTGTTATATGAATAAATATACATATATACAGTGTGCTGTGAACGTATATACAGTAGTGGAAGAAAAGCACTGTAAACAGACTATAACCTGTACCCATGGCAGTTGCAATAATTGTCTGCAACATCAGAAAATGTTCATGCTGTTCCTAATACCTTTGTCTAACACCATAAATGCCATGGGATTTTTCTTTGGTCCACCACCTTATGAAATTCTTGTATAATTATAATTTGGAAGCTCAATCTGATATACGTGTGTGTGTGTGTGTGTGTGTGTGTGTGTGTGTGTGTGTGTGTGTGTGTGTGTCTGTGTCTTCTTTTCCTTTCGGCCGTTCCCTTCAGAGATCACCACAGCGAATTATCTGCGTCCATCTTCATGGAAGTCACATTAATGATTCGCATATTCGATTTGGCATAGGTTTTTACATCGGATTCCCTTCCTGACACAACCAAGCAAGGGGCAGAAACACGCTGACGGCTAAGGTTGGATGTTCAAGCCCCACTCGCCACAGGTTGTCACTGTTCCCCCCCCAGTAGAGCTAGGTTATCAAAAGCTGACCATGTTTGTCACTGTCTATTCTGTGAGGCTATAAAACAAACATTGCTGACTTTCGACAAGAGTAGCTGCAAAGCTGTCAATGTGTTTCCGCCTTGTGATGGCCTGGCGAGCTGTCCAGGGTGTATTCTGCCCTTGGCTGGGATGGGTGCCTACATATATATATATATATATATATATATATATATATATATACATATACACACACACACATACATATATATGTGTGTGTGTATATATATATATATATATATATATATATATATATATATATATATATATATATATATATATATATATCTGTGTATATATATATATATATATATATATATATGTGTGTATATATATATATATATATATATATATATATAATATATACACATGTGTGTATATGTATATATATATATATATATATATATATATATATATATATATATATATATATACATACAGTATAACCACCCCTGACAAACGATAAAGCTCACGAACTTTTCGCCTCAAGAACATTAAATTTGCGAGCATATTGTCTCTGCTGACGAACTAGTTTTCGGCGGACGAATCAAACCACGCGGTCGAACAGCGCCACGGTGGCGGCCACGAGAAGCTGACGCACGCTCACGGCGTCACAGTTCGTCACCCCCTTTCTTTGAGTGCGGAAGTGGTTTGTGTTTGATAGACATTTTGGACCATATTGAGTGTACTTTTGCTACAAAAAGACCCCACCACAGGTGGAGATCATTGAAAAACACGAACGAGGTGTGCGTTTGTGTGACTTAGCGTCCCAGTACTAGTACGCTAAGTCTACTATTGCTCCCATCCTTAAGAACAAGGAAGCTATTAAGGGTGCGTGTGTGGCTAAGGGTGTTTCCAAACAGTAGGCGTTTCCAAACACTCCTTCCAAACAGTAAGTCCCTCCCTCCCTCCTCCTCCCACTCCATTCCATCAAGCCATCAACTACCATCACAAAGGTAAATAAAACGACTTTATTAGACAGTACAGTTTATTTCTTTAATTACAATACAATAGCACATTTATTATACATAAAATAAGGTATATTTTTGTGTAGTTTTAAGGCTTATTTAGTAGAAAATTATGTTTTATGGGGACCTGGGAACGGATTATTCTCATTTTAATGGTTTCTTATGGGAAATAAATGTTCGGAAGACAAACTTTTCGCCTTACACACACTTTCTGGGAACCAATTATGTTCGTGAGCAGAGGTATCACTGTGTGTATATATATATATATATATATATATATATATATATATACACACACACATACATACATACATATATATTATACACACACACACACACACACAGGTGCGTACAGGGATCTCTCACTACTTCGCGCTTCAATTCATGCGGCTTCAGTGCATTGCGTTGTTTTATTTTTAAATATTCATTGAATTAAAAAAAATAAGGAAAATTAACAAAGAATAGGGGGAAAGGTTAAGGAAAATGCAACAAAAACAAGGCCAATTATGAAAAAAAAAAAACCCTAAACAAACACAAAACAATCTAAATCTTACTCTAACGACCTTCATGTCTTCCTTCACCACATCCATAAATCTCTTCTTTGGTCTTCCTCGAGGCCTTCTGCCTGATAGTTCCAACCTCAGCATCCTACTGCCAATATACTTACTATCCCTCCTCTGTACATGCCCAAACCAACAATCGAGCCTCTCTGACTTTGTCTCCAAAACATCTTACATGTGCTGTCCCTCAGATGTACTCATTCCTGATCCTATCCATTCTCGTTACTCCCAGAGAGAACCTCAACATTTTCATCTCTGCTACCTCCAGCTCTGCCTCCTGTCTTTTCCTCAGCGCCACTGTTTCTAAGCCATACAACATCGCTGGCCTCAACACCGTCTTGTACACTTTCCCTTTCATTCTTGCTGATACTTTCCTATCACACATCACACCGGACATGTTTCTCCAACCATTCCAGCCTGCCTGCACACGCTTCTTCTCTTCTTTTCCACACTCTCCATTGCTCTGGATTGTTGAGCCTAAGTACTTAAAATCCTCCACCTTCGTTATCTCTGCTCCCTGTAACATCACCGTTCCTCCTGGGTCCTTCTCATTCACACACATGTATTCTGATTTTCTGAGACTAACCTTCATTCCCCTCCTTTCCAGGGCATACCTCCACCTCTCTAGATTTTCCTGCACTTGTTCTCTGCTCTCACTGCAGATCACAATGTCATCTTCAAACATCATAGTCCATGGAGATTCTTGCCTAATGTCGTCTGTCAGCCTGTCCATCACCATAACAAACAAGAAGGGGCTCAGAGCTGACCCTTGATGCAGTCCCACCTCCACCTTGAATTCGTCGGTCACGCCGACAGCACACCTCACCACTGTCTTACATCTCTCATACATGTCCTGCACCACTCTAACATACTTCTCTGACACTCCAGATTTCCTCATGCAATACCACAAAAATGTTTTTCTTGAAGAAAGTATTCACCACAGTCATTTCCATCTGTTTTGCAAAATTTATCAACATCTGTCCTTCTGTATCCCTGTCCTGGATATCAAACCTGCCCATCACTTCCTCGACCCCTCTGTTGCCTGCACCAACATGTCCGTTGAAGTCTGCACCAATGACCACTCTTTCACCTCTGGGGGTACTCTGCATCACTTCGTCTAAGTTGCTCCAGAATCTCTCCTTCTCTTTTAGCTCACATCCTGCCTGTGTGGCATAAGCACTAACAACATCACACCTTCAATTTCTAACTTGA
This sequence comes from Plotosus lineatus, assembly GCA_024760905.1. Taxonomy (NCBI): domain Eukaryota; kingdom Metazoa; phylum Chordata; class Actinopteri; order Siluriformes; family Plotosidae; genus Plotosus; species Plotosus lineatus. The sequence goes on along the minus strand of CM045730.1, from coordinate 38,150,839 downwards.
GACTCATCACTCTGTCTGACACTCTTTTCACTTCTAGAACATTCCTGACAAACCCCTCCTTCAAGATGACTCCTACTCCATTTATCTTCCCATCCACACCATGATAAAACAGCTTAAACCCTGCTCCTAAGCTTTTAGCTTTGCTACCTTTCCACCTGGTCTCCTGAACACACAGTATGTCCACCTTCCTCCTCTGCATCTTTTCCTTGCATACTGTAGTTCCAACATTCAAAGTCCCTACTCTCAGTTCTAGACTCATGCCTTTCCTCTTCTCTCTCTGCCTACGGACACGCCTCCCGCCTCTCCTTCTTCGACATCTTTGACCAACAGTAGTCCAATTTTCATCAGCACCCTGTTGGTTGACAGCACTGATGGCGGTCGTTGTTAACCCGGGGCTCGACCGATCCGGTATGGGGGTAATACTTCTGATTTGCATCATAAAAGTTTGGCATTAGTTTTACGTCGGATGCCCTTCCTAACACAACCCTCTGCATTTCTCCAGGCTTGGGACCGGCATAAGGGGGAGAGACACTGGTTAGTGACACACACCCGCCTCATGGCTGCATGCATTATATATATATATATATATATATATATATAAAAGATGCAGAGGATAAAGAGTATAAGATGCAGAGGATAGGGAGAGATGGAGGCAGATCATTTGCTGTGGCCACCCCTGAAGGGAACAGCCGAAAGGAAAAGAAGAAGATATATATACACACACACACACACACACATACACACACACACACACACACACACGGGGCAGTAGTGACCTGGTTATATAGGTTGTGGAATACTGATCCCAATGTCAGGGGTTCAAACACACTATCACAGGGTTGTCACCGCTGTCTTCCCAGTGCAGCAAACTGGGTTATCAAAGGCCTGTCATATCGCTCACTGTCTATGGGAGAGGCATATAAACCACTCTCATCAAGAGTAGGCTGCAATAGCCGTCAGCGTGTTTCTCCCCTGTGATGGCCTGACAAGCTGTCCTGGATGTACTCTGCCCTCCTGGGAGGAAACTCACGCAAGCACAGGGAGAACATGCAAACGCTACACAGAAACACCGAAGCTGGGAATCGAACCCAGAACCTTCATGCTGTGAGGCAGACGTTATACACACATACATATACATAAATTTTATAAATAAAGTGGGGCCAACGAGTATTGGACAATGTAAAAATGTGCAAGTTCACCCATTTAAAAAGATAAGAGAGGTTTGTAATTTTCATCAGAGGTACACATCAAGCTTGAGAGACAGAATGTAAAAAAAAAAAAAAAACCAGGAAATCACATTGTATGATTTTTAAACAATTTATTTGTGAAAATGGGAGGCATCTTCTTCCATTTTCTAAAAATGTTTCCAACTGTTGATCTTTTCTCACAAAGTTGTTTACCTGTGCAGTTGTACAATTTTATCTCTGGTGTCTTTGGGACGCTCTCTGGTCTTGGTCATGGTGAAGACTGCAGTCTGACCGTTTGAAGGTGTGTGCAGGTGTCTCTTATGCATCTAATCAGTTCAAACAGGTGTCATTCATACTGTTAACGAGTGGGTGCCCGAAATAATGTTTGTTTTCTAGCTGCCCAATACTTATTGGCCTCCCATTTTCACAAATAAATTGTTTAAAAATCATACAATATGATTTCCTGGATTTTTTTTTTACATTTTGTCTCTGAAGCTTGATGTGTACCTATGATGAAAATTAGAAACCTCTCATCTTTTTAAATGGGTGAACTTGCACATTTTTACATTACCCAATACATATTGGCCCCACTGCATATACAGTGGCAGGGGGTCTTGTACCGTGGAAACTCACGTTTACAAGCAGTGAACGCTGCATTTTACCGTGACAGAGACTAATCGAATAAAATGTTTAAGTTTGATCTACCATTTTGCTCCCAGTACACATGGGCGGTTATGAGACGCAAGAGCAAAAATATTTGGGGGCGCTTATTGGAGCAGGACGCTTATTACATTGAATACGGTATTTATAGAGTCTTGTAACAACAAGGCATTAAGTTATTTCAGTCTGTGTCAGACCTTGATTCAAGAGATATGTAGCGCGGTGAAGGATATTTGCCGCTACACTGACATGTTTAGAATGATGAAAATCCTTTTGTTGCAGGCCATACTATGTTCTGTAACCTCTAGATCTCATTTTGATTATGGCTGAAAAACTGTTATCCTTGGAAAACAACATTATAGTGTAAAAAAACAGCATAAACATCTTGAGATCATTAAGAAAGTGAAATTAACTAAATACATATGAATGCATGTCTACTTAGGGCGCCTGTGTGTGTATGTGTGAAATTAAGGTGTCAGAGGATACTGAAGTCTAACTGATAGCACGGCCAAAATGCTTCTGGAATAAATAGTGTCAAAAAATAGTGAGCATAGGAGCTCCGCTATCAACATCAAGGCAATTATATGGTCCCCACTCACCTTTAGAGACAGTGTTCCCCTCACAGCAACCAGCACAGCCTCTCTCTTGTGATCCAGTGCAACAAAGAACGGGATTTCATATATCTACAGAACACAATAGAATAAGCCTTGCGCTTTAATGATTGAAAACACTATCTAGTTTAGAGACATCCACCATTGTCTACGGCAAACAACTGCAGTAGTATACTAGTATATACACTTGCATAGAAGCAAAGAAAGCCAATTCAAACAAGATTTTTATGGTTTACTTCATGAATTTTTATTTTTCTATTTAATGATGACAGAAAGAGGTCAACCATAAGCAGGTACATAATCGTTATATACTGGTATTCTTTTAACTCATTGAAAGTTTCAATATATAAAGAATAAAAAAAAATTTTATTGTGAATTTTATTGTTTACTTTTCCATATTAAAGTGAGATGATAATGACGCCAGTTTAGTGTCCAAGTTACTGTGACAAAGCACAGCTTAAGCACTTTGATACACTCAGGACGATGTCCAATTTCTCCAAAATAGTGAGCAAGCCAGATCACTTAACTGTTACACTGCAGGGAGCCAACAGACCGGCTCATGATGTTGTACTCGAGAAATGAGTCGTGGTCATGGCTTTCTATACATAGCATAACAAACAGCTGTAGATTGGTTAGAATCAAGCTTGTCTTTTAAATATTTCCAATGAAAAAGACAGGTAACTGTTACAGTAAATTTGATTGGCTATTGTGATTTTTTTTTAATATTATATATATATATATATATATATATATATATATATATATATATATATATACACACACACACAAACACACACACACAGTGGTATGAAAAAGTATCTGAAACTTTTGGAATTTCTCACATTTCTGCATAAAACCACCATCAAATACGATCTGATCTTTGTCAAAATCACACAGATGAAAAAACAGTGTCTGCTTTAACTAAAACTACCCAAACATTTATAGGTTTTCATATTTTAATGAGGATAGCATGCAAACAATGACAGAAGGGGGAGGAATAAGTAACTGAACCCTCTGCCTAAGGAGACTTAAAGAGCAATTGAAACCAATTTTTTCCAAACAATTTAAGTCAGGTGTGTGCCCAATCACTGATGAGTGGCTTAAAGCTGCCCTGCCCACTATAAAACACACACCTGGTAAGAATTGTCTTGATGAGAAGCGTTGTCTGATGTGCACCATGGCTCGCTCAAAAGAGCTGTCTGAAGACCTGCGATCAAGAATTGTTGATTTGTATAAAGCTGGGAAAGGATAAAAAACCATCTGTAAAATTCTGGATGTTCATCAATCGACAGTTAGAGAAGTTGTCTACAAATGGAGAGAGTTTGGCACTGTTGCTTGTCTCCCAAGGAGTGGCCGTCCACCAAAGCTTACGCCAAGAGTTCAGCACAGAATACTCAGAGAGGTAAAAAAAAACCCTAGAGTGTCTGCTAAAGACTTATATTCAGAAAAATAAATTCAAAAGTTTATCAGGATGTTTTGAAGGAAAACCTGAGGCCGTCTGTCAGACAGTTGAAGCTAAAAAGAGGATGGATGCTGCACCAAGACAATGATCCAAAACACAGAAGTAAATCAACTTCAGAATGGTTTCGGAAGAACAAAATACACGTTCTGGAGTGGCCAAGTCAAAGTCCAGACTTGAATCCCATTGAGATGCTGTGGCATGACCTCAAGACAGCGATTCATGCCAGATATCCCAGGAATCTGACTGAACAACAGCAGTTTTGTAAAGAAGACTGGGCCAAGATTAGTCCTGATCGATGTGCCAGACTGATCTGCAGCTACAGGAAACGTCTGGTTGAAGTTATTGCTGCCAAAGGGGGGGGGGGGGGCACAAAATATTAAATGTGAGGGTTCAGTTACTTATTCCTCCCCCTTCTGTCATTGTTTGCATGCTATCCTCATTAAAATATGAAAACCTATAAATGTTTGGGTGGTTTTAGTTAAAGTAGGCACCGTTTTTTCATCCGTGTGATTTTAATAAAGATCAGATCCCATTTGATGGTGATTTTATGCAGAAATGTGAGAAATTCCAAAAGGTTCAGATACTTTTTCATACGACTGTGTGTATGTGTATATATAAAATATACACAGACGATCCCCAACTTACGAACGAGATATGCTCCGGAAGGCCGTTCATTAGATGAATTTGTTCGTAAGTCGTTACAGGGGAAATTGGACATGCAGAGCTGAAACCAGGACCCAGAGAGATCACAGGAAAACAGGGACATGAAGAGGGACAATCTTTTAGCACTGGGATGAGTGCGCTGCTCGTCTTTATGGCAGGGTCGATTGGTGAGTAGGATCAAGTGAGCGCATTGTGATCCACCCGCGTGTCAGTCACGCCCCTCTGCTGGAGCCTAATCGAATATTACTTGTACCTAAGGATAATGTTTAATCATATTTCATACTTGTGTATATATAATCTCTTTCTATAGATTTTACTCAATTTCTACTTCTACTTGTTCTTCAATTTCCTTTCACTTTCACCATCAGACAGCCCTCTTCGTATGTCCGTATGCTTGGAAGTAGGGTAGCGTCTGTATGTATGTGTGTGTGTGTGTGTGTGTGTGTGTGTGTGTATACACACACACACACACACACAGGGATCCCTCACTTTCCGAGGTTAATTGGGACTGAGATCCCCCCCCCACGACCAACGAATTCTGCGAAGTAGGATCTTCTTCTTCTTTTCCTTTTGGATTTTCCCTTCAGGGATCGCCTCGCCACAGCGAATCATCTGCCTCCATCTCACCCTATCCTTTGCATCTTCTACTCTTACACCAACGACCTTCATGTCCTCCTTCACCACATCCATGAATTGTCTCTTTGATCTTCCTCTAGGCCTTCTGCCTTGTAGTTCCAACCTCAGCATCCTATTACCAATATACTCACTATCCCTCCTCTGTACATGTCCAAACCAACTCAATCTAGCCTCTCTGACTTTGTCTCCAAAGCGTCTTACATGTGCTATCCCTCTGATGTGCTCATTCCTAATCCTATCCTATCCATCCTCGTTACTCCCAATGAGAACCTCAACATTTTCATCTCTGTTCCTGCCAGCTCTGCCTCCTGTCTTTTCCTCAGCGCCACTGTTTCAAAACCATTCAACATCGTTGGCCTCAACACCATCTCGTACACTTTTCCTTTTATTCTTGCAGATACCCTCCTATCACACCGGACACTTTTCTCCTACCATTCCAACCTGCCTGCACACGCTTCTTCACCTCTTTTCCACACTCTCCATTGCTCTGGATTGTTGAGCCCAAGTACTTAAAATCCTCCACCTTCCTTATCTCTGCTCCCTGTAACCTCACAGTTGCTCTTGGGTCCTTGTCATTCATGCACATGTATTCTGTCTTACTGAGGCTAACTTTCATTCCCTCCTTTCCAGGGCATACCTCCACCTCTCTAGATTTTCCTGCACTTGTTCTCTGCTCTCACTACAGATCGCAATATCATCTGCAAACATCATCGTCCATGGGGAATCTTTTTCTAACCTCATCTGTCAGCCTGTCCATCACCATAGCAAACAAGAAGGGGCTGAGAGCTGACCCTTGATGCAGTCCCACCTCCACCTTGAACTCTTGTGTCATATCAACAGCACACCTCACCACTGTCTTACATCTCTCATACATGTCCTGCACCACTCTAACATACTTCTCTGCCACTCCAGACTTTCTCATGCAATACCACAGTTCCTCTCTCGGCACCCTGTCATATGCTTAATCAATCTAACTTGCTGCACGTCCTTCCCATCTCTATTTCTCTGCTGTGCCAACCTGTATAAATCATTTTCTCCCTCTTTACTTTCCAACCGAGCATACAAGTCATCATACGCCCTCTGTTTGGCCTTTGACACTGCTACCTTCGCCTTACACTGTGTCTCCCTGTACTCCTGTTTACTCTCTTCGGTTTTCTCAATGTCCCACTTCTTCTTAGCTAACCTCTTCCTTTGTACACACTCCTGCACTTCCTCATTCCACCACCAAGTCTCCTTATCTACTTTCCTTCCAGATGACACACCAAGTATTCTCCTACCTGTCTCCCTGATCACATTAGCTGTAGTTGTCCAGTCATCTGGAAGCACTTCCTGACCACCCAAAGCCTGTTTCAACTCCTCCTTGAAGACAAACCGACACTCTTCCTTTTTTCAGCTTCCACCACTTTGCCTTCTGCTCTACCTTTGCCTTCTTCACCTTCCTCAGCATCATCCGGCACACCACCATCCTATGCTGTTTGGCAACACTCTCACCCGCTACTACTTTGCAGTCACTGACTTCCTTCAAATTACATCGCCTGCACAAGATGTAGTCTACCTGTGTGCTCCTGCCTCCACTTTTATAAGTCACCCTACGCTCCTCTCTCTTCTGGAAGAAAGTATTCACCACAGCCATTTCCATCCTTTTTGCAAAATCTACCAACATCTGTCCTTCTGCGTTCCTGTCCTGGATATCAAACCTACCCATCACTTCCTCGTCCCCTCTGTTTCCTGCACCAACATGTCCATTGAAGTCTGCACCAATGACCACTCTTTCACCTCTGGGGTTACTCTATAAATGCTTATAACAATTAAACATTCAAAAATAATGTATAAGATGTAAGAAAAATATAAATACACACACATACAGACGCGCGCTAGCATGCCCATGCAATCACATACGCACCTCACAAAAATGTAAGTAGTTCTGATGGGAGGTTTGGGATTGTTTTTTTTTGTTTAGGAGTTTTTTTTTTTTTTGCATAATTAGCCTTGTTTTGCAGCATTTTCCCTAACTTTTCCCAATATTCTTCCTTAATTTCCTTATTTTTTTAATTCGATGAATATTTTAAAAAAAAATAAATAAATAAATGCACTGAAGCCGCACTAATTGAAGCACGACATAGTGAGGGAACACTGTGTGTATATATAAAGTGTAATAAATGTAGCATGAGCATGCTGAATATGATCTTGCATCATTGGCATGGGATAATGGAATCGTTGGCTAGTTGCCATGGGAGAACTGAATCATTGCTATGGGATAAGGTGACCAGGAAACAACTGGCATGTGCGAAACAGAAACATGACTGTCTCCTTCGAAGATATTTCAAATGAATAATAAAACCATTATGGAATTTTACTTTCATATGGTAATTATTCTGCCTTTGCTTTCATCAGATAATCTCTCGACTAAATAATTCTCCACATCATACTGTGCCTCAGCATCAGCGTGCTTCTGTCCCTTGCTAAAGGGTTGTGTCAGGAAGGGCATCCAACATAAAAACCTATGCCAAATCAAATGTGCAAATCATTGTGACAACCTCTGAAAAAGAGAAAAAGCCGAAAGGAAAAGAAGAAGACTATGCCTCATTCAATAATTGCTTAGTATCCTCAGATAGTGAGCCAATTACCACGCTGGTTCGATGTTGTGTACAGTACTGTATATATATTAATAATCAACATCAGGGGTCACCAACATGGTGCCCGCGGACACCAGGTCGCCTGCAAGGACATGAGTCGCCTGCAAGCCTGTTCAGGGGTCGGGAGCCTATGGCTCGAGAGGCAGACGTGCCTCTTTTGATGACTGCATCTGGCTCTCAGATAAATCAGGTTGCCTTTCTTAACAGAATAATTAATACATCATTTCGCAGTCCTTTAAATAAAAATACAGAAAAAAACATCAAATAAAACAAAAACATAAATGAATCAAATTTCAATCTCTACATCTATTTTCAATGCCACTTGTCGCTGTGGCGTGCAGCGGACAGCCAATCCTTTCTGTACTCCAATGTGGGCAGGGCCAATACCTTGAAACTCTAATTTAATTGGATTATATGCAACAGACTGTGCAAGTTGTTTTTGGGTAAAGAGGTCAATTTTCCTCGTTTTGATCAGCCCATGTATCAGAAGCCAAGCAGAGCTGGCAAGCAAAACACAAATGAACAGAACAAAAAAACTTCAACATACTTGTCAATTCATGCATTAAGAGACTCACGCATTTCATCTCCTCCTCAATCTCTCACGCAAGGTGTCTAAAATCTCACGCATTAATACAATTATTTCCGATTTTTATTTTATTTTTTGTTATTTTTTAAGGCTGTAATTTCCGCGAGCAAATGCCATTGGCTATGTCTTTTACGTAAACATACAGCTTCTCTTTCTGCTTCTGGTGGTGGGATCCTTTACCGTAAAATCAGATACATAGGCGCACTTAAAAACTAAAGGTTGTGAAACTTGCTCAGATGATATTTTCATTTACTAATTTAGTTAAATGTAGATTTAGTTAGAATTGTGAACATTGCTAATAAGTTTCAGTTTGTAATTCCACGTGTTGTTGCAATGTTGCTGCACAGGATACTTGCCATCTATATGAGTAGATTTGTTAACATGGTTCATTAGTTTCAGTTTGTAAACTAATTGTGTAGTTTCAAGGTTGCTGCATATGATACATGCCATCTATGAGCAAAGACAGCAAAGATTATTATGAATAATTATTTGGATAAAACTTCAAAAATGAGAAATGTTACAATTAATACTTTACTTTAGCCAACCTTATTTTTGATATATGTTATTAGTTTACACTTCATATTTCATTTGTTCTTTCATTGATGATTTCATTTACATTCCATTATTAAATATTAAAGACGTGTGTAATTTTGTATTTTTTCCCCTATGTCTGTATTAATCATTACATATAAAACTTGTATGAAATGGCTTAAAAATCACTCTTAAACACCCTTAAAACCAAAATTTTCACCCTGAACCTGACTGGGGCTGCGCTCTCTGGACCCCTACTTCTCACTCTTTATTAATCTTAGGGGTTGACAGTTATGCTTCAACCCGCATACCAGCTGATTGCCTTGGGACACGCTTCCTGTCACATAAACACTGCAGTGCGAGTCCTGTTGTATTGACCGTGTACGGCTCCACATGTGCACACGAGCAGTCCTTCTTGAACGTCAAAAACATCAAGACCAACCTGCGGTCACGTAATAGATGGAAGCCTAAACGCCTGCATGAAGTTGAACTTCACTATGTATCAACCAGACTACAAAGTTGTCAGCAAAACCATGCAACACCAGAAGTCGCATTAATAGTAAGAAGTACTTTTCTTATTAATAATAACTTTGTTATAACAAGAGTTGTGTAAAATAAATTCAGTCATATTATACTCTAAAATTGTTGGTCTCAGTATTAAAAAATATGTTTGGCTCTCAAAGGATTAGATTAAAAAAAAAATTTTTTTTTTTTTTGGCTTTCTTAGTCAAAAAGGTTCAAAAAGGTTCCTGACCCCTGACATAGATGAATATCATTAATTATTAATAATAACATATAAATAAAGGTAAATTGAGCAAATTTGTCGTCACAAGTGTGTATCGACCTGGCAGCCCTTCGCATTAATTGGTACCCAAGAAGTAGCCCTCCGTTTCAAAAAGGTTGGTGACCCCTGGTCTACATTGTCAGAGTTTACACAGGAACATATTAGTTAAAGCACTGTTCCAGCTCTAACATTCTACAGTAACTGCTACGTCACAGGGAAATGCATGTAAATGCATGCATGCCCCACATGATCACTTTATTATCTCTAAATAATGAACTAACATCTAACAAATTATAAGCCTGTTCATATTTAACAAGGATCAGAAACATGTAATGATATGAAAATAAAATGTCAGGGGATCTTAAGTGATATATTTGACATACTTAACTGACACACTTTTGGGATTTTTGGAAATGAGACAGGTTTCATTTCAAGAAAGGAATAAACGAGAAGATGAGGAATGAGGGAAAAAAATTGTAGACCTGAATGTTCAACAATAAATGTAACTACAAACGGAATAACATTTTTCTGAAACATACTGTGCGGTCAAAGAGGAATAAAAACTTTTCATTTACAAAGTTAAGCATAATTTCTGATTTGCATGAGTTTGGGGGGGGGGGGGGGGGGGGAATTGTGCGACGTGGCATCAGAGTGAAACGGGGCGGGCTTAATTGTTTGACAGGCTGTTCAAACACATCACTCTGCTTATCAGTGCAAAGCAGATGCACTCAACTATCCAACAAAAATTACTAAGAGGCATCTTAAAGTCAGAATTACTTTCATTTTATACAAGATATATAAATTCATGACACACTCACAGTACAGGTACTGCACAAAGGTAGATGATTCAGATAACAATGTAGCGCCAGAGTTAAGTATAGTAGTTTATAGGAATATTTAAGCACTGCTTAACGTCAAGCTATAGAAATGTTTGCATTTATTTTCAGTGAAGAAACAGCCATAATATAAACCACGGTCTTTTCAATAGTACTCGAAAACCTATTTCTCCTCAAGATGAAAAAACATTGAATAAACAAGAACATTTTTGTGAAGTGCAAAAGCACTTGCTTGGTTGCACATGTAAGGTTGGGCACAAGAACATTATTCATACAGGCACTTTGCATTTAAAATCATTTATTTCCATTTGAACTTAGGAATAGGAAATAACATCAGATACCTGATTATGATAGCTGATGTGAATGAAATCTCGGTACTGTAGCTCTGTCATTTGTAGAATGGCACTGAAATGGCAGGCAGAGTTGTCCCCTCCAACCAGGTCGTACTCCGTCACATTATTTCTACGACAGCTGAAATACAGCAGCGGACATTTATTACCAAGGCATGAATGTACAGACGATTTTCAACATGCAAACACTGAGTTAAGAAAAGGAATGCCTTGCTCCCAAGTGGTACATTGGGGTCGCCACAGTGAATAATTTGCATGTTTGATTTGGCATAGGTTTTTAACGTCGGATGCCCTTCCTGACATAACCCAGTTCGCTGCACTGGGGGGGTGACAACCTTGTGGAGTGGGACTCGAACCCCCAACCTTAAGGATCAGCGATCCAGCACCCTATACCACCAGGTCACCACTGCTGACAGGGTGTATGACTATCAGCCTAGATATCATTGTTCGAATGCATTGCCAGGTCCAAGGTTGATGCCGGGCATGAGTGGCCTGGGGTAGGGTGCTGGATTACCAATCCCAAGGTTGGGGTTTCACGCCCCACTGTCAATTGTTGTCACAGCTGTCCCTCCCCAGCTAACTGTTTTATCAAAGGCCAGACATGTCTCACACTGTCTATGATGAGAGGCTGTAAAACCTTTGCTGACTTTCTTCAAGAGTAGGCTGCATAGCTGTCAGCATGTCTATGGCCTGGTGAGCTGTCCAGGGTGTACTCCGCCCTCGCACAGAGTTGGCTGAGATGGGCGACAGCCACCCAGTGACCCTAATTAAGTGGTTAGGAAAAATTAATGGATGAAATAGTCATCTGCAACCAGGAATCCAGCGCAGCTAATTTGCTGAGCTCTCACAGGATGGTATACTGTATACTCACTGTCCTGTCACTGACAGCGATTATTCGCCAATTATGAGCATCTGTGAGCTCATTCGTTCGTATGAGGGGTGATCATAATGTGTCATGGAGGGGGGGATTTGCATGCTAACACTCCTCCCTGCTTTGTGGTCACACCATAGAGAAGACAATATTTGACTGGTGTGACCTGAATATGAATTCAAGCAGAGGGAAAAAAAAGAGCGGAAATACCTCAACTCCCTCTAACCCAAAAAAATAAACAAAATAAAATAAGTACACAAGAAAAGCCTGAAAACATGACCATTCATTCATTTTCTGGACCGCTTAATCCCAAATAGGTTCGTGGGGATGGTGGCGCCCATTTCGGCCGACTCCAGGAGAGCGTGAGGTACACCCTGGACAGCTTGCCAGGCCATGGCAGGGCCAACGCTTACACAAGCAATCACACTCACTCTCACATCTAGATTTGGAACCGTATATGTTTTTGGACTGTGGGAGGAAACCCGGAGAACATGAAAACTCCACACAGAAGCGCCAAGGCTGGGAATCGAACCCAGGCCTTCTTGCTGTGAGGCGGAAGTGCTCACCACTATGTCACCGTGCCGCCTAACATGTAACTGTCTCAAAGAAACACTGAGGGCTCCCTTAGAAAGCGATTAGTGTTGATTTCAGGTCCATATCCAGGAGTGTCCTGTAGTATTGAATTATCATTCCTATGAATTTATACTGGGTTTTTTGGTACAGTCACAAAATCTGAAACATAGATATAACATTTCTAATCTAATGCTTCTTTTACAGAAGGAAAACTGCATTAAAAGCACATCTGGTGTGATGACAACTGATGGGAATTTCCCAAGTCAGGAACATTTCGTATTTAATGAACATTTCATCGCTCAGACTGTTGAGCAACAAAATGTCAAAAAGTCATTCAGTTTGGAAAAACACAAATATGTTCAGTGCTTTATGCTGAAAACTATTGATCATAAAACACTTATCTTTTCTAATCTCTTCTAATCTCTCTTATTATTTGCACATGCAAATAATATACTTGAAATTGAAATGTCCCTCATTTTTGCACCCCAAAGGGAAAAACCATCAATAAAAAAGTGAAGTGAAAGTCACTAAAATTAGGCTGCGATCATGAATGTTCAGTGAAAACATACCAGTTGCCACCCAGCTTGCAGAATCCTGTCAGAGGATTTATGTAGACGTAAATGGGCCAACCATATGCAGCTACTGCAAACTGCATGTAATGTGTTGCTATGTCAAGCTCAGTCTCCAGATCTTCTTTCTGTACAAACACACACAGATTTCATATACAAATATCCATATGTTTAGTAAAGCCATAACACCTCCTACCTTTACATGCATCACACTCAATTCTACCCAATTCTAAGTATAGGCTATATAACCAATGTACAGCTTGTCATTTTGGATTTTCCTTCCACAGTCGTTTATATTTAGCATTAAACATTGGTTGTCTGTGTAGTTTTGTTGGCAGACCTTATGGCACATTATTAAGTAAAGTCCGTTGGGCTTTTTACCCTCAAGCCTAGTGGCTCATCATGCTGGTGCTTATTCCCGGTTTCTGTAGTGTGACGCAATCAGGAGTTCAACTCCTCCTGGATGGGACACTAGTCCATCACAGGTTACCTTCCCAGTATATTTTTACTGGTGCCCATTTATACTGCTGGGTGAACAGAGGCACACTTGTTGTTAAGACCTTGCCCAGGGGTCTTAGCACAGTGAGGGTCTCCGTAGGATTTGAACACACAACCTCCTGATCATGAACGCAGCACCCTAACCATTACGCCACCGGCCCCACATGGCATATTATTACCACCATCTAAAAAGGTTACGTCTTACCCATGGTTTGTTGAGATGGTTACATAAAAATGCTACATGCTGATTTTTATGAAATATCTTTTGAACAAGAAAGGTTATAAAATCTTGGATCAGGTCCGGATCGAGAAATTCTTTCAGGATTTTTTAACTTTTGTAAATAATACAATAGCTGGCATGTTGATTCATATGGAGAATTGCTAAGCTTGGCAGACGTTTTCACCTACCATGTGCTCTTGTTCCAAATCATCACATCACTACATGAAACACAGAAGGGAGGAAATCATGTGCAAGGCAGGACCATATTTGCAACATAATGATGGCTTTGTATTAATCTGAAACATGATTGGAAATCTGTGTGCTCCAATTCTGAGTATGTCACAGTCAGAAATCCCATCTAGCTGAAAACTAGCATGTATGCTAATCCACTGTTTGAGTTTGTATGAAGTCAACACTCTCCCTTCCTTACTTCCTGTTTCGAAAGGAAATGCTACAACATCCTAAATAAAACCCTCAATCTTTAGGTTTTTCCACGTACACTTTACAGTGGACCAGTAGGGTAGTGGTAGCCTCGGGGTAAAGAGCGCTGGATCACTGATCTTAAGGTTGGGGGTTCGAATCCCACTCTCTATAAGGTTCTCACCGTCCCCACAGTTCAGTTAACTGGGTTATCAAAGGCTGGCCATGTCTCTCACTGTCTGTGGTGAGAGTTATGTAAAAGAACCATTGCTGACTTTCATAAAGAGTAGCCACATAGCCATCAGCATGTGTCTGCCCCTTGCTAAAGGGTGGTGTCAGGAAGGGCATCAGACATATAAAAAAAAAACCTATGCCAAATCAAAGATGCGAGGCGACCCCTGAAAAAAATAAGGGGGGTAGCCGAAAGGAAAAGAAGACTTTACAGTGGACCAGTAACAGAGAAGCAAACTTACTATAGGAGATGATGGACTGTGGGAATTAACATCTTCAGAGTCTTTGCACTGCTGCATTTTGTCTTGTTCCTGATGTAAAAGAGCCAAACCTGCAGCAATATCACTCGGCACCAGGTCTGTGTCCTAGAGAAAAATACAGCGATTAAGCTTCAATTCTCTCTGAAACATTTTAGTACAAGTAAGAAAAAGCAAGGTATCATGGAGGCATATTGTCAGAGCTTACTGAGAAGAAAGTGCTGAAGAGTTTGGAGATGCTGGAGAAGGCCGCTCTGTTGTTGTCATCCTGAGGCAGGCAGCAGCAGACAAGACGCAGCCGGTTTTCCCATACGCGTGCAGCCAGCGAGCGTGCCGTATAAAAGAGCTGTGTGGACTCATTACTTTCTAGATTCCTCACACCCAACTGCTCGACTGGAACAGGAGGAGGGCGCAAGCTGCCCAGAGGGTCAAACACAATCAGAACACCCACCACCATGGACAGAAAGATGATCCAACTAGAGAGGAGAAAAACAGCACATGCCTGTGATATGAGTCTTAACCACCATCATGTGCAACGTATGTAGAACACTATCACATCACTCATGTCTAACTGAAGCTTTCATACTGGAAGCAATACTATTCATATTCGGGACATATAGCGGATTAGTTCACTGACCAAACGGTACAGTATACATAATTTTGTCGCCTCAGACAAGTATTCATTCACTATTCAACGGATTATTGATTTTATTTTGAAATCTACATTGTCGCATGAATATGAGCTATTTTTACCCACCTAGAGATCACAGCACCAGTTACAAGCCCGACTTCAGCCGGTTCACATCCTGTACTGTAATTGGACACCCACACGGCTCCTAGACAGGCCCACACAAACTCGGGGAAGAAAAGGATTCCTCGAACATACACCAGGACAGGCATAGAGCGACGAGGACCTGGGTTCATTATAGTTCCTATAATGGAAATAAAAGAAGAGAAGCATATCAATTCACTCAAATTCTTTCACTCAGGTACTGGAAAGCTTAGTCCTATTAGGGTCATGAGAACATGGAGCCTGTCTCAGCTGGCAAAGGCGGGGTACACCCTGAACAGCTCACCAGTCTTTCACAATGGAAACCCGCATGCACACAACCATTCATTCTCACCCCTAAAGTAAGTCTGTTGGGTTTTTACACCCCTCATCAGGCCGAGCGTGAAGCGACCAGGAGTTCAACTCCTCCTGGATGGGACGCTAGTCCATCACAGGTTACCTTCCCAGTATATATATTTTTTTACTGTACCCATTTATACTGCTGGGTGAACAAAGGCACACTTGTGGTTGAAACTTTGCCCAAGGATTTTAGCATAGTGAGAGTCTCAGTGGGATTTGAACTCACAACCTCCCGATCATGAGCCCAGCACTTTAACCACTACACCACCTCTAATTTCTCACCCCTAAAGGCAATTTCAAACAGCTAGCCTAATGTGCATGGCTTTGCTCGTAAATTGGAGTACCTGGATGAAACCCACTCAAGCATATGGAGAACATCTAAACTCCACATAGAAACACACTCGCCAAGCCACAGACTCAAACTAAGGCCCTGCTTACCACTATGCTTCCATGTCGCCCCACATGCATTCTGTTCTGTTGGAGCTTGGCTTTAACACCTGAGCCAACTCCTGGATCTCAAGTTATTTTCCCAATATTTTTACTGGTTAAACTTGATACTACTGGTTGAACAGACTTGTGGTCTGTGCCCAGGGGTCTTCTTAGCACAGGACCTGAATCCATGGTCTCATAATCATGAGCCCAGCACCCTAACCACTCCACCACCAGCCTCACAGTGGATGCTGATTCCTTCACATTGACTGAGCCAAACCATGATGGCCTTGGTCACTGCACTGGGTCACCTTTATAACTTCTACTGCTGTGTACATGTTTAGCTTGGAGGGTTGCAAGCCCCCTGCAGAACCTGTTCTCTGAAACAAAAGCAGCTGTAAAGGTGGTGAGGAAAAACTCCCTCAAATGGCATGAGGAAGAAGAAGAAATCTTAAGAGTAACCAGATTTAAAGAGGAGTACTATCCTTTCCTGAACAAGTATAAAGCATTACATTACAGACATATGGAAGAGTAAATAGTTTTGAAGTAAGTTGATCGTGTATTTAGAGCCTGGGACAATCCTGGTGGATTTTTTCAGATCTTAAGTTGGCGAGACAATACTCGACTTACCTTGAGCACTGACGTACACGACTACACATAAGGTGATGACAATGATTCCAAGCAGGACGAGGAGACCAATAATGTAGCTGTGAATCACAGCGCCTCCTTCACAGTCAAAGCTTCTTTTACGGGTGATGTACAGTACTAAGGTTACAATCCACCTGTCAGAAAACAAGGGTCTCCTTAATTCACCTGATGTCAACAATCCCTCTGTGCACACACCTGGACATAAAACTGATTTCATGATGAACACACACACACACACACACACACACACACACTGTACTGACCATACAAGCCTAATAAACAGCTCAAAAGCTCCCGGCAGAACAAGATCGTCACTTGCGATGCTCCATCGCCGACCAAACACCACCATTCCAGGCATGTTGACAAGAAAGTGAACGCTCGCTTCGCTCTGCTGTGTTGTAATAAAACGATTACGAAACCTCGCCACCGCCCAAAATCAGATCAGTGCAAGTAATCCAACCAAAGTTCCCGAACTCTGACACTGAACCTGACCCCTCTTGGTGAATTGTTAACTGGATCGAACACCAAAAAACAACATTTTTACTGAGGGTCTGTTCCAATCCATCCAGCTAATGAGGGGAAAACACTCCAGTCAACAGCTCGAGGTAAACAGATGGTACGAAGGGGTACTAAATACGAGAAATTAACCGGACCCACATTTTTTTAGCATGGTTATCGTGAAATTACTGTTAGTGGGCAGAAAACAAAGCAGAAATGTTTCCGTTTCTTAAGCCTGTTTATTAAACGCCTGCCCAATCAACACACGTCACAACACCAGCTCCCCTCCTGTCACTGAAGTGCTGGGGAAGAAGCTGACGCCATGGGCGTTTTCTTTCTGTTTTTTTTTTTTTTTTTTGTCGGTGCAACACTTAAAACCGTCCGACGGATTTTGGTTCTGCATCAAACGGTTCCGGTAAGTAAAATGTAATGTAAATAAAAACGTAAATGTAATGTTCCAACAACACCACCACTACTTCTGCTAATGTTATTATTATTAATAATAATGATAATAATAATAATAGGGTGGCATAATGGTTCACACATCCACCTCAAAGCAAGAAACTCCTGGGTTCAACTCCTATCTCGGGCATTTCTGTGTGGAGTTTGCATTTTCTCCCCATGATTACGTGTGTTTCCTCTGGGTACACCGGTTTCCTCCCACAGTCAAAAACAAAAAAACAAAAAACTGCACAGTAGGCTAAGTGGCTATTCCATATTACCCCAAAGTGTGACAGTGAGTCTGAATGGTTGTGTGAGAGTTGGCCCTGCGATTGCCTGCCAAGTTGTCCAGGGTGTACCCTGCCATCACCATGGGTTTGCTGATATGGGTATCAGCCTTCTCATGACCCTAATTAGGAAAAGGTAGCTTAGAAAAATCAATGAATGAATAATAATAATGATGATGATGATGATTATGATGATGATACTAATAAGAAGAAAGTCCTATGTTCAAACCGCAGGCTTGACAAGGGTGTTTCTGTGTTTAGTTTATGTGCTTCCTGTGCTTGCATGAGTTCCCTCTGGGTACTCTGGTTTCTTCCCCACAGTCTAAAAAACATGCACAATAGGCTGTTTCAAATCCAGGCTCCAGCCTTCCTGCAACCCTAACAAGATGAAGCACTTTGGAAAATGAATGGAGAAGGAGAAGAAAAATAAGGCCATGGGTTCAAGTGTGGGACTCAGTGATGGCATTTCTGTGTGGAGCTTGTTCTACTGTGCTTGCATGGGTTTCCTTCCACAGTTCAAAATAAAAAAAAAAGTTGGATGTGTGTGTTGCCCTGCAATGGGCTGAGGAGTTGTTCACTGTGTACCCCACCTCCCCCAGCCATCACACCATATGTGGTTCTTTTCCTGTGTGTAAAGTTGGAAACACAATCTGTTTGCATACTTCAGTGACAATTTCCTGGAGAAACAACACTGCATTCCAGAATAAGAACTCTATTCCTCTGTGAAACATAAAGGTGGTAGCATCATAGTTTGGGCCAGTTTTATTACATCAAGACCAGGACGGGTCCATGAACCGAATCTCAAGAGAAAGTGGGTCATGCTGTAAAACAGTCACCTGAAGCACATAGCCACATTCCCAAAGAATAGTTAAAGTAAAATAAAGTTAATATTTTTTAACTGACTTTATATCAATACAATTGATATGCAGGCATGATTGATGTTTCCGACACCGTAACAGTGCATTCTGAGTGTTTCTAGGGGTTGATTAATAATGATCATCTGCTAAAGGCAAAGATGTCACTGAATATTCATTTTAGTAACACCCAGTTCTTGAGGTGAAATGTTGTAGAATATACTAGTCCTTCTAAAAAAAATTAGCATATTGTGATCAAGTTCACTATTTTCTGTAATGTACTGATAAAAAATAAACTTTCATTGCACACCAACTGAAATATTTCAGGTCTTTCATTGTTTTAATACTGATGATTTTGGCATACAGCTCATGAAAACCCACAATTCCTATCTCAAAAAAAATGAGCATATTTCATCTGACCAAAAAAAAGTTTTTAACACACAAAAAAAAAGTCAACCTTCAAATATTTATGTTCAGTTATGCACTCAATACTTGGTCGGGAATCCTTTTGCAGAAATGACTGCTTCAATGCGGCGTGGCATGGAGGCAATCAGCCTGTGGCACTGCTGAGGTGTTATGGAGGCCCAGGATGCTTCGATAGCGGCCTGAAGCTCATCCACAGTGTTGGGTCTGGTGTCTCAACTTTCTCTTCACAATATCCCACAGATTCTCTATGGGGTTCAGGTCAGGAGAGTTGGCAGGCCAATTGAGCACAGTAATACCATGGTCAGTAAACCATTTACCAGTGGTTTTGGCACTGTGAGCAGGTGCCACGTCGTGCTGAAAAATTTAAATCTTCATCTCCATAAAGCTTTTCAGCAGATGGAAGCATGAAGTGCTCCAAAATCTCCTGATAGCTCGGTGCATTGACCCTGCCCTTGATAAAACACAGTTGGACCAACACCAGCAGCTGACATGGCACCCCAGACCATCACTGACTGTGGGTACTTGACACTGGACTTCAGGCATTTTGGCATTTCCTTCTCCTCAGACTTCCTCCAGATTCTGGCACCTTGATTTCCGAATGACATGCAAAATTTGCTTTCATCCGAAAAAAGTACTTTGGACCACTGAGCAACAGTCCAGTGCTGCTTCTCTGTAGTCCGGGTCAGGCGCTTCTGCCGCTGTTTCTGGTTCAAAAGTGGCTGTGCATGGTGGCTCTGGATGTTTCTCCTCCACTCAGTCCACTGCTTCCACAGGTCCCCCAAGGTCTGGAATCAGTCCTTCTCCACAATCTTCCTCAGGGTCCGGTCACCTCTTCTGGTTGTGCAGCGTTTTCTGCCACACTTTTTCCTTCCCACAGACGTCCCACTGAGGTGCCTTGATACAGCACTCTGGGAACAGCCTATTCGCTCAGAGATTTCTTTCTGTGTCTTTCCCTCTTGCTTGAGGATGTCAATGATGGTCTTCTGGACAGCAGTCAGGTCGGCAGTCTTACCCATGATTGCGGTTTTGAGTAATGAACCAGGCTGGGAGTTTTTAAAAGCCTCAGGAATCTTTTGCAGGTGTTTAGAGTTAATTGGTTGATTCAGATGATTAGGTTAATAACTTGTTTAGAGTACCTGAACATGATATGATCATTTTTTGAGATAGGAATTTTGGGTTTTCATGAGCTGTATGCCAAAATCATCAGTATTATAAAAATAAAAGACCTGAAATATTTCAGTTGGGGTGCAATGAATCTAAAATATATGAAAGTTTATTTTTTATCAGTACATTACAGAAAATAATGAACTTTATCACAATATGCTAATTTTTTGAGGACTAGTATATGGGCACTGATAAAGAAAATGTAAAAAAGATCTTTATGGTTTATTTTCTTTTCTTTTCTTATTTTGAAGGATATAGATGAGCTCCCATTGTAGGCTGATGCAGAGCCTAATCGCTGTGTCATGGTACTTCTTTAAGCTCTTTTCAAAGTTATAGATGTAGTATCATGTGGAAAACATAATGAAAGGCAAACTAAAATGTGACTTGTATAGTTATATTTACATATTTGTACCAAGTCAGAGGCTCATTGGGTGAGCGCCATTCAAAAATGAATTAAAAAAAGTTTTGTATAAATGACAAGGTAATACAAGAAAAAAAAAAACTAAAATGAGTTGTTTATATTTACATATTTGAACCATTTTCAGGTGAACTGTGCACTTCAAGATGAGCTAATTAGCAAAGCACAAAGTGTGCTGTGGAGATGATTTTGGCATTCTTATTCAGTTTAGCCATGCTATACAAAAACAGGAAAATTGTCACTGTAAAGGTGTATGCACACTTATTCCATAAAAATAGAGTATACACTACAAGGAAATTCAAGAAAAATATTTTAAGGTTTGTTTTTCCATTTTCTTCTTCTTCTTCTTTTCCTTTCAGCGTTTCCCTTCAGGGGTCAGCACAGCAAACCCTCCGCCTCCATCTCACCCTATCCTCTGCATCTTCTAGTCTTACTCCAACTACCTTCATGTCCTCCATCACCACATCCATAAATCTTCTCTTTGGTCTTCCTCTCGGCCCTCTGCCTGGTAGTTCCAACCTCAGAATCCTACTACCAATATACTCACTATCCCTCCTCTGTACATGTCCAAACCATCTCAATCTAGCCTCTTTGACTTTGTCTCCAAAACTTCTTACATGTGCTGTCCCCCTCTGATGTGCTCATTCCTGATCTTATCCATCCTCGTTACTCCCAAAGAGAACCTCAACATTTTCATCTCCGCTACCTCCAGCTCTGCCTCCTGTCTTTTCCCCAGGACCACTGTTTCTGAACCATATAACATCGCTGGCCTCAACACCGTCTTGTACACTTTTCCTTTAATTCTTGCCGATACCTTCCTATCACACCGGATACTTTTCTCCAACCATTCCAACCTGCCTGCACACGCTTCTTCACCTCTTTTCCACACTCTTCATTGCTATGCATTGTTGAGCCTAGGTACACAAAATCCTCCACTTTCTTTATCTCTGCTCCCTGTAACCTCACCATTCCTCTTGGGTCCTTGTCGTTCACACTCATGTATTCTGATTTTCTGAGGCTAACCTTCATTTCTCTCATTTCCAGGGCATACTCCACCTCTAGATTTTCCTGTACTTGTTCTCTGCTCTCACTACAGATCACAATGTCATCTGCAAACATCATAGTCCATGGAGATTTTTGTCTCACCTCGTCTGTTAGCCTGTCCATCACCAGAGCAAACAAGAAGGGGCTGAGAACCGACCCTTAATGCAGTCCCACCTCCACCTTGAACTCTTCGGTCACACTGACAGCACACCCCACCACTGTCTTACATCTCTCATACATGTCCTGCACCACTCTAACATACTTCTCTGCCACTCCAGACTTCCTCATGCAATACCACAGTTCCTCTCCCTCTGACCTCTGCCCTTAGTCTAGCTTCCACTATTCTTTCCCATAACTTCACTGTATGGCTCATCAACTTTATACATCTGTAGTTGCCACAACTCTGCACATCTCCCTTGTTCTTAAAAATGGGCACAAGCAAACTTTTCCATTTCTCCGGCATTCTCTCACTCTCTAAGACCTTGTTGAATGTTCTTGTCAGAAAATCTACTGCTATACCTCTCCTCGACACTTCCATACCTCCACCGGTATGTCATCAGGACAAACTGCCTTTCCACTTTTCATTCTCTTCAATGCCCTCCTCACTTCTCCCTTACTAATCTTTTCTACTTCCTGTTCCTCAACAGTCACCTCTTCTACTATTTTTTCTCCTTCTCTTATTTTCCTCATTCATCAGCTCTTCAAAGTACTCTTTCCATCTTTCAGCACACTTCTGTCATCAGTCAATACATTTCCCTCTCTGTTCTCAATCACTCTAACTTGCTGTATGTTCTTCCTATCTCTATTTCTCTGCTGTGTTAAACTGTATAAATAATTTTCTCCCTCCTTACTGTCCAACCTTGCATACAAGTCATTTGTTTCTCCATTTTAAAGCAAGATAATGATGCTCTTCTTCTTCTTCTTTTACTTTCGGCTGCTCCCTTCAGGGGTCGCCACAGCAAATCATCCGCCTCCACCTCACCCTGTCCTCCACATCTTCTTTTCTGACTCCAACAACCTTCATGTCTTCCTTCACCACATCCATAAATCTCTTCTTTGGTCTTCCTCGAGGCCTTCTGCCTGGTGGTTCCAACTTCAGCATCCTACTGCCAATATACTCACTATCCCTCCTCTGTACATGTCCAAACCATCTCAATCTAGCCTCTCTGGCTTTGTCTCCAAAACATCTTATGTGGGCTGTCCCTCTGATATACTCATTTCTGATCCTATCCATCCTCGTTACTCCCAGAGAGAACCTCAACATTTTCATCTCCGCTACCTCCAGCTCTGCCTCCTGCCTTTTCTTCAGCGCCACTGTTTCTAATCCATACAACATCGCTGGCCTCACCACCGTCTTGTACACTTTTCCCTTCATTCTTGCTGACACTCTCCTATCGCACATCACACCGGACACTTTTCTCCAACCATTCCAGCCTGCCTGCACACGTTTCTTCACCTCTTTTCCACACTCTCCATTGCTCTGGATTGTTGAGCCTAAGTACTTAAAATCCTCCACCTTCGTTATCTCTGCTCCCTGTAACATCACTGTTCCTCCTGGGTCCTTCTCATTCACACACATGTATTCTGATTTTCTGAGGCTAACCTTCATTCCTCTCCTTTCCAGGGCATACCTCCACCTCTCTAGATTTTCCTGCACTTGTTCTCTGCTCTCACTGCAGATCACAATGTCATCTTCAAACATCATAGTCCATGGAGATTCTTGTCTCACCTCGTCTGTCAGCCTGTCCATCACCATAGCAAACAAGAAGGGGCTCAGAGCTGACCCTTGATGCAGTCCCACCTCCACCTTGAATTCGTCGGTCACACCGACTGCACACCTCACTGCTGTCTTACATCTCTCATACATGTCCTGCACCACTCTAACATACTTCTCTGCCACTCCAGACTTCCTCATGCAATACCACAGTTCTTCTCTTGGCACCCTGTCATATGCTTTTTCCAGATCCACAAAGGCACAATGTAGCTCCCTCTGACCTTCTCTGTACTTCTCTATTAACATCCTCAAAGCAAACATTGCATCTGTGGTGCTCTTTCTTGGCATGAAACCAAACTGTTGTTCACAAATGCTGACCTCTGCCCTTAGTCTAGCTTCCACTATTCTTTCCCATAACATCATCGTATGGCTCATCAACTTTATCCCTCTGTAGTTGCTGCAACTCTGCACGTCTCCCTTGTTCTTAAAAATGGGCACCAGCATACTTCTCCTCCACTCCTCCGGCATCTGCTCACTCTCTAGTACCTTGTTGAATGTTCTTGTCAGAAAATCTACTGCTACCTCTCCTAGACACTTCCATACCTCCACAGGTATATCATCAGGACCAACTGCCTTTCCATTCTTCATCCTCTTCAATGCCCTTCTCACTTCACCCTTACTGATCTTTGCTACATCCTGCTCCTCAATGGTCACCTCTTCTACTCTTTTTCTCTCTCATTTTCCTCATTCATCAGCTCTTCAAAGTACTCTTTCCATCTTCCCAGCACACTTCTGTCATCAGTCAATACATTTCCCTCTCTGTCCTTTATCAATCTAACTTGCTGCACGTCCTTCCCATCTCTATTTCTCTGCTGTGCCAACCTGTATAGATCATTTTCTCCCTCTTTACTATCCAACCTATCATACAAGTCATCATACGCCCTCTGTTTGGCCTTAGCCACTGCTACTTTCGCCTTGCGCTGTGTCTCCCTGTACTCCTGTTTACTCTCTTCGGTCCTCTCAATGTCCCACTTCTTCTTAGTTAACCTCTTCCTTTGTACACACTCCTGCACTTCCTCATTCCACCACCAAGTCTCCTCATCTACTTTCCTTCCAGAGGACACACCAAGTACTCTCCTACCTGTGTCCCTGATCACATTTGCTGTGGTTGTCCAGTCATTTGGAAGCACTTCCTGGCCACCTAAAGCCTGTTTCAACTCCTCCTTGAGGACAACACGACACTCTTCCTTTTTCAGCTTCCACCACTTTGTCTTCTGCTCTGCCTTTGCCTTTTTTCACATTTCTCACCATCAGAGTCATCCTGCACACCACCATCCTATGCTGTTTGGCAACACTCTCACCCACTATGACTTTGCAGTCACTGACTTCCTTTAAATTACATCGCCTGAACAAGATGTAGTCTACATGTGTGCTCCTACCTCCACTTTTATAAGTCACCCTATGCTCCTGTTTCTTCTGGAAGAAAGTATTCATCACAGCCATTTCCATCCTTTTTGCAAAATCAATCAACATCTGTCCTTCTGCGTTCCTGTCCTGGATACCAAACCTGCCCATCACTTCCTCGTCCCCTCTGTTGCCTGCACCAACATGTCCATTGAAGTCTGCACCAATGACCACTCTTTCACCTCTGGGGGTACTCTGCATCACTTCATCTAAGTCACTCCAGAATCTCTCCTTCTCTTCTAGCTCACATCCTGCCTGTGGGGCATAAGCACTAACAACATTGAGCATTACACCTTCAATTTCTAACTTGAGACTCATCACTCTGTCTGACACTCTTTTCACTTTTAGAACATTCCTGACAAACTCCTCCTTCAAGATGACTCCTACTCCATTTCTCTTCCCATCCACACCGTGATAAAATAGCTTAAACCCTGCTCCTAAGCTTTTAGCTTTGCTACCTTTCCACCTGGTCTCCTGAACACACAGTATGTCCACTTTCCTCCTCTGCATCATGTCAGCCAGCTCTCTACCTTTTCTTTGCATAGTTCCAACATTCAAAGTCCCCACTCTCAGTCCTAGACTCATGCCTTTCCTCTTCTCTCTCTGCCTACAGACACGCTTCCCACCTCTCCTTCTTCGACGTCTTCGACCAACAGTAGTCCAATTTCCATCAGCACCCTGTTGATTGACAGCACTGATGGCGGTCGTTGTTAACCCGGGCCTCGACCGATCCGGTATGGGGGGTAATACTTCTGATTTGCATCATAAATATTTGGCATTGGTTTTACGTCGGATGCCCTTCCTGACACAACCCTCTGCATTTCTCCGGGCTTGGGACCGGCATGAGGGGGAGAGACACTGGTTAGTGCCCCCCCCCACCTCACCTCACCTCATGGCTGATGCTACCTCCTTGAAAGACTGTGACAAACTGTGAGGCTCAGTCGTTATAATTGAAGAATGATTTTATATTGCTCAAGTCTTTTTCTCTGGTTCAATTCCAAATAGAGCATGGACAGTCTCTAACGGAACTCCTTCTGGAGCCTCAATGTGAACTGTGCTCCCATCCGGCCCGTTCACTATCACTATTCCCTTGGTACTTGGTATAATGATGTATGATCTTCAGATAGCGAACCAATTTAATAGTGCCATTCCTGTGTGGTTAATACTAAATGGACATTTCACTGAGTGCGTGATGTATGAACAGAGACACACTCGTGTTTTCTCAGTACTGTATTACTGATTCTGAAAAAAAAATTCTACAAAACAAAAAAAAAAATAATCTATGCACCATGTCCCTCACGTTTTAAAGGGTTTTTTTTTTTTTTTTTTTTTTTTTAGACTTTAAGTTGGAAAAAGACTAATGAAGTGTGTAAAAATCTTCATGGAGCAAGTAGCAAAATCTGGGCTATGAAAACCTGGTTCAATTTGCTTTGCATATATTCCCTGTAGTGTATACAGTACTCAACCACTTATTAGTCTCAGGCTCAGTAAATGTTTCTGAATTAAATAGTATTGAGTACTATTCAAAATCCACGATGCCTTCTGTAAGTAATTGCAAATTACCAAGAGAAAAAATCTGTCGTCTTAATAAAAATACAGCAAAAACAAACAATATCTCTCAAACAATTTTTATTGGAGACAGATATCATGTGAAGTCTCATGATAAAAAAAGGAAGGAAAAAAAAAAAAGACATAACTCAGTAAACCTTTAAACCTAATTTGCAACAATGCCCATCCCTCCAATTACCAATAAAACTTATTTGATCGGAAAAACTCAATATACAAATCATGCTTTACAAGTCTGTGATCAAATTTAGTTAAAAAAAATGTTCTGTGACTTAAACAATTAGTGAATTTCTTTATTGTCTTAAATGCTGCTTTCATCAATTTAACAATTTTCATGCACCACACTTTTAGAATGATCAAATAAGACAAGTCAGCTCTGAGAATTTGTCTTAAAACAAAGGGAAAGCAAAGCCAGAAATCAAAATGCAGTACTGGAGTAAATACAATGTTCAATACTATAAGTCATTTAAACATGAATAATAAGGCAGTGTGTCAAGAACATACGCTACTGCAAATATGACTGCTGGGCATTACATCAAATGTTCACTCTTTCTCTTTGATAAAAACTGTATTACTCCAAAAAAAGTCAATTTCATCAAATCTGAAAAATATTTAAAAATGTGCATATTTACTCTAAAAAAAGAAAGAAAGAAATCTAGCTGACTGGAGAATGAGGTAAACCTCTGCATTGAGATTAGCACTGATGCACACAAATGTATTTTGAGTTTAAGTGATGAAAAAAAGAAAAGAAATCAATTTTGCCATTGAGTAATTAATCCAAATAAATCAGTTTCAATAAATAATGTACCATATTTTCTAGAGAAAAAGTTGCTCTGGAGTTTAAATCCCAACCAATCAAGCCATCATATCACACGAGTGTGCGAGTGAATGGATTTTCCAGGCATGTTATTCCTCCACTCATCAGCATGTTAGATTTCTTTCTCTTTAGTGCTGCTGGATCATTATCATCTTCACTTCAGTCATCATCATCATCAACTGTCCCCGTGTTAGGGCTTGAACATCTCAAACTATAAGCATGTCTGACAGCTACACTTCTGTAGGTGCTAAACAGTGAAATTCAAATCAGCTACTGCATGCCTCAGTATTTCATCTCTCGTAGCTGCACCAAGTGGCAACACTTTCGGTTTACAGACAATTTAACATGACAGTGTCATTTTTTTGTTGTTTACCAGCACGATGATTACTGAGGATTTAATTTCTATTTAACAAACAAACCACACAATCACATATTAGCTGCAATAATTTCACCCAAAAAACAGGAGAGAAAAAAAAAAAAAGCTACAGCACCTTTGAGAGCAACAGCATATTGCAGTCTAGAAAATATGATACATTCAGTCAAATTCCAAACACTTTACAAAACAGACCATACCCTGCATTAGAATAATTCCCATCGGCTATTATATGCTGAAAATTTGTGTTTTACAGCATTTTGTGTTGCCACTAGCCAAATTAAAGTGATATTTCTGATAGAAAATGGTTCATTTCTTTTATTGTAAGACGTAATAAAATAAAAATGCTAAGACGTGTAAAACGCGGATGCTGGAGAAGTTGAGTGATTACCACAATTTGAATCCAGAACTGTCCCAGAGTTGGTCAGGTTTTGAGGAAAATATCGGATCCATGTTGCACTCCTTGGGCATTGTATGCAAACGTGGCATCAACGATGTCTTGTGCTTCCACGCACAACCGCTATAGCTAGATCTCGACCACTTATCTAAGCCGGCAAGCTCAGCTTCTTCCCTTTCAACACTACAAACAGAAAGAAAGAAAAATCAGTTCAAAAGAATGACAATATTCACTTCATGGCCCTCCCTCCATACAAATACTGATGGATGAGGTGACAACTGAAACTTAAAAACCATGAAAGTGTGTTTGTACCTATGCGTGTGTGTGTTCAGCAAACACACACACACACACACAGCTCTGAACTGCAGTAGACCAGCTTACCTTTTGTGACATAGAGATAGAAGAAATCACAATAAAGGATTGTTTGAACGACGCCTGCCACAATGGCAATCATGTCAAAGAAACCTTCTGCGTAGAAGCGCCAGACCCAGTTGATGAGATACAGAGCACGATAGAGGCCCAGGAAGAACAGATAGTGTGTGGTGATGGTCTCAGCTTCTCCAGTCTTACTGATCATAAAGAGCTGAGGTAGAATGGCCACTGATTCCAAGTAGATGGAGAAAGTCCACAGGATCTACAGCAAAGGAAAAGGAAGGAAAAACAAAGAAGATAAAATTGATACCAGGGCTGGCAGCAATGTCGGGTTTTTAAGATGTAATGATACACTTGCATACACACGTTAAGACAATGTAGTTTATACAAGAAGTACTTATTGCTGCAGTAAACTATGCTTGTTGATCCACCAGTTTCCGGTTTTTTCCTCGGTCTGTCACTCACACCGCTTCACCTCTGCTCCTCTCAGAACAGAACCTGCCCCACTTGTCCCCACCCCTTCACCTACTTACGGCATGAAGTGAAGACATGACGATGGACATACAGGCAAGGTTTGCCTGTATGGACATACAGGCAAGGTTACCCACACACACACACACACACACACACACACACACACACATCCGGGGTTTCATTGTTGGACTTTGTGCTCATCACAGTTTGTCCATCACTCACACTGTGCTCGAACATAAGGTTGTCCAAAAGATGTAAAAGAACTATTGCTGTTAATAGAGAGCAGGTTGTTGAGTTGCCATCAGCATGTTTCTGTCTTGCAATGGTCTGTTCAGCTTCCCCCAGGACAGCCTTGTCCATGACCCACTTTAGGATTAAGCAGTTCAGAAAACTGATGGCTTGCCGAGCCCAACTTGATTTTTTTTTTCTTTTTCAAAACAGGGAGAAAGGTATGTAATGAGATCAGGCATGATGTCTTCCTGGGAATTTAATTCTGTGCAAAGGAATTAGGTCTGTAACTTTATTCTCTTTTTTTAATATAATGTCACTCTATATGTGACTGGAAAGCCTGTACTGTGTTCTTCTTTTATAAAATGACCCCCAATTATCAACCCAGATGACATCTTGACCTGTTGAGTCATATACATTTTACACACACACACACACACACACACAAAACACACACACACCTCAACTTACAAGCTTGACCTCAGAATGGATTAATTTTGTAAGTCAAAATGTTCGTTAGATAAAACGAAAATTCCCAAAGGAAATAATAAACCAATTCATCCGTTCCAACCCAAACTGAACCTGCCACAACCGCATATTTCAACAATTATATTAAAGATTAGCACATAAAAACAATACATATTTCATAACATTACATGTACATTCACATTAATAATAATAATAATTAATAAAAAAAATAAAGAGAAACTGCATGTTAAATGTCATATTTAATCATTCACGCTGATAAGCTGACACACAGTACAGACAAGGCACACACACACACACACACGGTAGAGGCGGGAGTGTGCACATACACACTGTACCAGAGACACGCGCTCACACACAGAGGGTGTTCCCAAAAGATGTACACACATTTTAGCAGACGGTTGGGTTTTGTTGAATACCCTCCACATTCACCAGACCTCACACCACTAGACTTCTTTTTATTGAGATAACTAAAAAACAAAAATCTACACAATAAGACCTGCAACAGTCATTGAATTGGGAGCAACCGCTGAATGTGAATGCACACACATGTATGCTATTCCATTACTTTGCGTGGTCGGTAGTGTCTGGACCAGAACGGACATCAGTTCGAGAACAGACCGTGACAAAACAATAGAATGATGTTTGTAAATTCTTTTCAGGCTCAGTCTCACCCAAAATCCCCGCTATTGTTCGAAACATGTCCAACTCGCCTCTGTTCAAAATGACCGACATGTAACCGAGAGAATCCGGTCATTTTTTCAAAAATAAAGATTGTTCAGACTCCGATAATAAATAAAACGGAAATAATGAATTATTTCTTCTGCGAACCGGTACCAATTGAGCCGCGGACCGGTACCGGTGGTTTGAGACCCCTGCTCTACAGCAGCCTACTACCAGTATTTATTGAACCGTAGCAAATTATGAAAATACAATTGAATACAACCAACATAAAATATAACTCAATATTGCGTGTGCAAGAAGCTTCAGCTCTACTCTGTTGCACTTATCAGTTTCAACATGAGATGGAGCCAGTCACATAAACGGTGCTTCTCCACTTAAATTGCACAATTAATTGTGCAATTTAAGTGGAAATCTTAAGAAAAATTTTTAGGAGGCAGTGGTGGCTTAGTGGTATAGGGTGCTAGATCGCTGATCCTAAGGTTGGGGGGTTTGAGCCCCCGAGCCCCCCAAGTGCAGCTAACTGAGTTATCGAAGGCCGGCCATGTCTCTCACTGTCTATGGTACCTAAGTTAATGTTTAGAATGTTTGTGTGTGTCTGTTTTCTCCCCACGCCGGCTGAGGAGTGTGGCTGAGCTGCTCGGCTGAATGCAGTTCACACCGGAATTAAGTCCTCTCATCTACTCCCTATAAACATAAACTGCATGCTCACCTCAATTAAAGTGCGCTGCTCAACTAATACTAACGCACACTTGCTCACCTGAAAGATTGGAAGTCCAGATAAGCCGTGCTTTGTCTCACAAGCTCCGTGTGTCACTTGCCACAAATGCCTCACCATCAAAAGGGAAGGACTTAAGCAGTACACTTTAATTGAGGTTAGCGTGCGGTTTGTGTTTATAGGGAGTAGATGAGAGGACTTAATTCAGTTGTGAACTGCATTCAGCCTTGGCTGGTAGACCAAGGATTTTTAGTTGATCTTACTCATCATCTGAATAGACTGAACAAGAAGCCGACAAGAGAAAGAACAGCTGATGCCTCACTTGTATGCGCACATGAAAGCTTTCTTTGTAAAGCTCTACGCGTTTGAGACAACTAGGAATCTTCAAAGTGGCGCACTTCCCCATGCTGTCTGAAATCAAGTCTGCTTTTCCAAAGGCCGATCTTTCTGCTAAAAAGGAGAAATGTATCTCTGATTGCATGTCTCGTGGTAGAATTCAACCAGCTTTTCCAAGATTTTCTGTCATCGAAAAACAAAATCAAGCTGTTCTCAACTCCCCATCCTCGTGGATGTAGAAGTGGAAGAGAGTCTACAGTTAGAACTGATTGAAATGCAGTGTGATGACTCGCTGAAAAGTCAACATCAGCTTCTCTCCCTCCCTGACTTCAATTGGAGTTTGGATAATGCCAAGCTTCCTCGGATGAGACGCCACACAAAAAGAATGATGAGCCCGTTTGGCTCAACATACGTATGTGAACAAACATTTTCTTTGTTAAATCTGAACAAAAACAGACCAAGAACCAGAATAATAGAATGACCACCAAATGTTCTCCTGACATGTCAGTCATCCATCAATCCAAAGGACAGCATCACTGATCGACATATTCTTCGCATTATAGGAGAGTTAGAAATACACACAGTATTCCTGTCGATATGTTCATATCTACGGCATGGCCCTTTGCCCATTTTTCTTGGCCTTCAAAAAAAAAAAAAAACCCAACACACACACACACAAAACCCCACTTTGGACACCCTTGCTCTACAGGATCCTGGAGGGTATATGGGAGGTTGCCCAATCTGTCCACATGTGTTTTGTGGATTTTACAAAAGGCATTCGACCATGTCCCTCGAGCTATCTTGTGAGGCGTGCTCCAGTAGTACGGCGTACAGGACCCATTGTTAATTTTGCCATTCGGGATCTGTATCACCAGAACCAAAGTTTGACCCGCATTGGTAACAGTTCAAATTAATTTCTGTTGACGGTTGGAGTCCACCAAGGCTGTCCTTTGTCATCGATTCTGTTCATAATTTTTATGAATATAATTTCTAAGGCACAGCTGTGGCGTTGTCGGGTTCTGGTTTGGTGGCCATCTTGTCTCTGCTTTTTGTGGATGACACTGTCCTTTTGGATTCATCAATTCAAGACCTCCAGCTCTCATTAGAGCGATTCGCAGCGGAGTGCGAAGCAGCCAGGAATAGACTCAGCACCTCCAAGTCCGAGGCCATGGTTCTCAGCTGGAAAAGGCTGAAATGAGGTGCTGCCCCAAGTACAGAAGTTCATGTATGTCAGGGTCTTGTTCACGAGTGAGGGAAGGATGGAACGGGCATCAAACAGGCGATTCAGTGCAGCCTCTGCCGTAAAGCTGAGCTTGTACTAGTTCGTCGTGATGAAGAACGAGCTGAGCCACAAAGCAAATCTCTCAATTACCAGTCGTTCTACATTCCAAACCTCACCTATGGTCTCGCGCTTTGGACAGTGACCAAAAAATACCAAGATTTCGGGTATAAGCAGCTGAAATGAGCCTACTTGGCTGGGTGGTAGGGCTCTGCCTTAGAGAGAATGAGAAGCTCAGCCATCTGGAAAGAGCTCGGATTAAAACCGCATTGAGAGGATGTCTCGGGTTGAGGTGGCTTGGGCTTCTGGTTAGAACGCCTCCCTGGTGTGGTGTTTCGGCATGTCCATCCGGGAAGAGAGCACAGAGTAGACCCAGAACACACTGGAGGGATTATGTCCCCCCCGAAGAGCTGAAGGAAGTGGCCGGGGAGAGGGCCGTCTGGACATCGTTGCTTAGGCTGCTGCCCTTGCTCCCTGACCCCATATTAAGTGGAGGAAGTCGATGTTCATATCTTTTTGTTTGAGTTAAAATATGTTAATTTATGTTGCTTAATTACAATTAAAATCAGCTTTTCTAGAAATAAAACCATGCCAAACCTTGTTTTGATATGTGAACATTTCTCAATCATGGGTTGAAAATTTATGGGGTGTCCTAATTTTCACACATAACTGTATTAATTTGCACACACCCAAAAAAAAAAAAAGACATGAAGAACAGGATAGTTTTTCACTGAAACACATGCGGCTTTGACGTGCTGCATGTATAATACATGTAGCTTGATTAGTTCTGGAGAATCTTTGTCAACATGTATGGATATAGACTGTGTGTATTCAGTCAAGTACTTAGCTTGTGAACTAGCATGGTAATGTCATGTTGGAAAGTATGAAAGCTCATCAAATAAATTCACTTGAATTTATGAAAACAGCAGGTGGCATGGTGGTGCAGTGCTTACAATGTCCACTTCACAGCAAAAAGTCCTGGGTTCGATTCCTGGGCATTTTTGTGTGCCGCTTGCATGTTCTCCCCAGGCTTGCGTGGGTTTCTTTCCACAGTCTAAAAGCATGCACATCAAGCTAATTGGCTGTTCCAAATCACCCCACTGTGTGAGTATGAATAGGTAACTATGTGTTGGCTCTACAATGGTCTGGCGAACTATTCTGGATGTAGGCCGAGATGGGCGCCAACTCCCACCCCAGTCTAGTCCGTGATAAGCAGCTCAGAAAATGACAACTCAAAATAAGAACAAAGGAAAGTCCATACAACGGTCTTTAAACAATCTCAAGATAACATGGTATCTTACCTCCAGAGGAGAAAAGTCGTGGTTGACAAGAAAAGCGAGGCCACCAACAGGGACAACCAGAAACTCCACCCTAAAAGTGTCATGATTGCCATCATAAGTGGCCTTGAACTTGGCATAGATCAGATACACTGTGGCATATGAACAGCCAATGTAGATAATCTGTACAAAAAAAAAAAACCCCAAAATATTATATTTATATATATATGCACCGGTTCCAAAAGAAATGTAATCAGATTATATTTAAGGGCATGGGTAGAGTACACCAGGTTTAGTTAAAATGTGTGCAAACTATCTGCTGGCAAACACTCAGCAGTCTGAAAGCTCACCTTCATTGTCGTGTTGTACAGAGAGATAAATGAGGTGAGAAGGTCCAGATAGCGGGTTGTGAACACCAATGCAAACAGAATTTGGCTTTTCCCAGATATACCTGCAAAGCAAGCAAAAGTAGTCAATTGGTCTCATTAGAAAAAGGTACAATTATAATCCAATATAATTAACAGCTCATAATAGTCTGCCAGTTGTCTAATGCTAAAAAAGAAAAGTTTAAACACAGCCCTGGCACTGAAGAGGGGAAACAAATCCAAAATTATGTGTGAATGAGCCACACAACACAATTCCAATCAGCATAAGTGGGCATTTTGTGTCCTGTTTTACACCCTGATGCCGAACAGATGGAGAAGAGGTGTGCTGTTCATATAGTATTGGAAATTCACATATGCGGGACCGAAGGGCAGAGCCTCCCCTCAGATTGTATTTGGCAGTTAATCTCAAATACTAATAAATAAACCCCAGCATTGATGAGTCCCCACTTTTGGTCTCGGCTAAAGTTTACATGATCAACACCATTGTGCAACAGATTGTATTGCAATATACATTTGCTGAATCGATTGATATTTGCACTGTCTGTCACAGGGTTCGACAGTATATTCCAGGGTTCAGGAACCTATGGCTCGCGAGCCAGATATGGCTGTTTTGATGACTGTATCTGGCTCTCATAAATCAGGTCTTTCTTAACAGAATAACGAATACATAATTTCACTGTAATTTAAATAAAAATACAAAAAAGCAATCAAATAAAACAAAATCATCAATAAATCTCACTCATTTAAGTCTAAACATCTATTTTCAATGTCACATGTCACTGTGGCGCACAGCCGAGAGCCAATCCTTTCTGTACTCCAGTGTATGGGCGGGTCCAATACCTTGAAACGCTAATTTTATTGGATTATAACAACAGCCACAGACTGCGAGTGTTGTTTTTGAGTAAAGAGGTAAATTTCCTCGTTTTTGATCAGCTCATTTGCACGAGGCCAAGTACAGCTGGTAAGCAAACACATGAACAGACATGGAAAAAACTTCAACCCGCAGACCAGCTGATTGCCAAAACTTGGGACGCGCTTCCTATCACAAACACTGCAGTGTGAGTCCTGTCGTATTGACCATGTTTGGCTCTACATATGCACGCGAGCAGTCCTTCTCACCTGAAAAACATCAAGCTGCAGTCACGTGTAATAGATGGAAGCCGAAACGCCTGAATGAAGCTGAACCTCAGCACGTATCAACCAGACTACAAGCCATCAGCAAGAAAACCATGCAGCACCAGAAGTTGCATTAATACTAAGAAGTACTTTTCTTATTCATAAATAACTTCGTTATGACAACGTTGTTTAAAATAAATTCAGAGTCTTATTAAACTCTCAAATTGTTGGTCTTTTTCAATTTAGTTGTATTCAGTGTGTATATATGTATCTTCTTTCTTTTTGGCTTTTTCCTGTTCTCAAGAGTCGCCACAGCGAATCCTCTGATTCGCACATTTGATTTGGCATGGGTTTTTACG
This sequence comes from Plotosus lineatus, assembly GCA_024760905.1. Lineage (NCBI taxonomy): Eukaryota > Metazoa > Chordata > Actinopteri > Siluriformes > Plotosidae > Plotosus > Plotosus lineatus. The sequence goes on along the minus strand of CM045730.1, from coordinate 38,114,877 downwards.
TCAGATGCCCTTCCTGTCACAACCCTTTAGTAAGGGACAGAAACACGCTGACTGCTTTGCAGCCTACGCTTTATGAAAGTCAGCAATGGTTCTTTCACATGCCTCTCACCATAGACAGTGAGAGACATTGCCCGCCTTTCATAATCCAGTTAGACAAACTGGGGGGGCGGGGGCGGCAGTGACAACCCTGTGGGGACTCGAACCTCCAATCTTAGGATCAGCGATCCTGCACCCTATCCACTAGACCACCACTGCCCTGTGTGTGTGTATATGTATGTATGTGTGTGTATATATATATATATATATATATGTGTATATATATATATATATATATATATATATATATATATATATATATATATCTCCGAGAATTTGATTTTAAAATATGTTGGGGGTTTTTTTTTTGGCTCTTTTAGTCAAAAAGATTCCCGAGCCCCGGTATATCCTCTTGTCTGAGAATAGTAAATACAGGGATCCTTTGCTACTTCACGCTTCAATTCATACAGCTTCAGTGCATCACTTTTTTGTTTTTTTTAATATTCATCCAATTACGAAAAAAAAAGGAAAGAAGAATAGGGGGAAAAGTTAAGAAAAATTCAGCAAAAACAAGCCCAATTATGTAAAACAAACAAATAAAAAAAAACAAAAAAGAACCCAAAACCTCCCATCAAAACTAGTTACATTTTTGTGTGAGGTGCACATCTGTATTTATATTTTATTTACATCGTATGCATTATTTTTTAATTGTTATTATAAGCATTTATAGCATTGAATATGATTTATTGATATTATATACACATATACATGTATAACATCCTACTTCACAGAATTTGGTGGTCGCTTGGGGATCTCGGTCCCAATTAACCACGGAAAGTGAGGAATCCATGTACAGATGCTCCCCGACTTACGTTCATTCGTTTTACGTATTTTTCAATTTTACCTTTATTTATTTATTTTTTTAAGTTGAGTTTAGCGTGCTCTTTGTACGTAGTACGAGACGTACCTACGTAGTACGCTGACGTAATACGCTACTTCCGCATGGTGCTGCGTCCATTGTTTACAAACGACAGACTGAACGTGCCCTGCTGCTTTCCAGTTCACTGTGTGCTACCCTTGTGTTAAGACGTTGTCTCTGTTATCTTTGTGTTTACACTGTTTTGCGGACTTTTGTAACCCTAAGCAAATATGGTTGGTGAGAAGCATAAGCCTACTAGTGATAGTGGTAATCAGAAAAAGCGGCAAGCCATCTTGTTAGAAACGAAGATGGCTATTATCAAGAAAATTGATGCTGGTGGAAAACATCTGAACATTTCTTCCAAATGGCCCCGTCGACCATCGGAACCATTTACAAGCAGAAAGATCACATCACAGAGCATGTTAAAAGGTTATATTTGATATTTGATGAGTGAATTTGATTTAAATTTATGCATTTAAAATTATTTAGCTTGAATTTAATTTATGTTGATATTATTTTACAATGTTATGTTTATAATAATTGATTTAGGGGTGTTTTATGAGATACGGTAATGGTATTTATGGATGTATAGTACAGTATGAACACCATACGTCACTGGAAAATACAGTAACAACTTACTTTTTTTTTTTTTTTCACCTTACGTCCGGAACCGGACTAAAACATAAGTTAGGGAGCGTCTGTATAGAACATTTCTTACATTAGTACTATGCATTGCGTTTAAATGGACTGTGTAATCTAGCCAATATTTCGAGATTACACACTTTCATACAGTAAAATATTTTTTCGAATAAAATTATAAGTTCTCAGATATTTATGTAACAATTATTTTTGAAATATCACTGGATATCAACTTTATTCATGTCACTTTCACACAACCAAGCCTGAAATAAAGTGCTGTATAAGTAAAATTAAAGCAACACTTAAAACTATTAAACAGCACATTATAATTAATAAGTAAAAAAAAAAAAACTTTAAAAATATTTAAAATCCAAAACATCACCAATAAGTAAAAACAAATCAATTTTAAAAATAAAAGTCAAAGTCTCATACTGAAACAGTAAACTGGGTTTTAAAAGTGTACAATGAAGGGGCCTGTCTAACATAAGAGGGAATATCGTTCCACAATTTGGAAGCAGCGACAGAAAACGTTCTGTCCCCTTCCACAAAGCTTCTGCTTTGATTTTGACAGACCTGAGAGACCAGGTAGGAGCATATAGATGAAGCACCACAGAGAGGTAAGGTGGAGCAAGGACATTTCATTCATTTTTTGAACTGCTTAATTCTAATTGGGGTCACATGCTCCCATCTTAGCTGACTCTGGGCGAGGGCAGAGTACACCCTGGACAGCTTGCCAGGCCACTGCAGGGCAGAAACACACTGATGGCTATGCAGCTACTCCTTACGAAAGTCAGCAATGGCTCTTTTACAGTCATCACACCATAGACAAGCCTTTGATAACCCAGTTAGCTGCACTGGGGGCACAGCAATGACAACCACTGACAGTGGGGCTTGAACCACCCAACCCTGTGATCAATAATCCAGAACCTTACCGCTGGGCCACCACTCTCCTAAGGCCATTTAAGGATATAAAAACGAATAAAACAAGTTTAAATTGAACCATAAAAACATCAGTAAATCAATAAAGCAAAATGGTGTAGCATGACGAGTTTTGGTTTCTTACGTTGAGTCAAAAGCATTATCCCATGTCAGTGAGGTGGATAATGTCCAATAACCCAATACAGCAAACCAATCAGATTGCACCATTCTTGTGTAGCATATTCTATTCCAAATTGCATCATGAAAACTCATACATTTTAATTAAATCTATTCAAGTGCTTTAATCATGAATCAGCAATCAGAAAACGAATCTGTATAAAACAAACATCCCTCAAAGTTATCTTTATTTGCATGTTTGGTTAAAATGCATCTTCCGAGGTCTTGGTGTTCTTTATCTTTGAAGGTGTCATCTTTCTATTGGTCAGGTTGAAAGAAGTGTTGGAGCAGTTACACATCAACCTATTTCATTAGAAATTTAGGAAACACAGTGTTACCTAACATAATCCTGTCTGCCACCTTTGGTCACAATGGCAAGAAATCCTTCAGTGTTCACCATATTACACGCTCCAAGATCAGGATGTCTGTGCACAAAATTCTTTCATAATGTATGCTTTTCATGTGCTGCAGAAAATTCAACCTGAAAACCCTGCAGAACAAACCTTCTTACTGTTCCTGGGTTCTGGCTTGATAGTACAGTATTCTAAGACCTTGACCTCTTTATACTAGTATGAGCTTGACATTGATAGACAAAAAAAGCCCTTCTGAAAGTCTCAGTATATAGAATGATTGCAGTTGTGAAAACTACAAACAAAATGTTGTGATTGTGCTACATAGAATATTTTACATCCAAAACATTATGAGAATGATAATCAGGAAAAACTGTCAAGTTGTCTATGAAATTCAACTTTTGTCTTCAAGAAAACAAGTGGAGCAGTGAAACAGTGAGTCACACCAACAATCAAATGTGCTAAAGATCAAACTTTAGGCTCTGTTTGTGGTGGGAACACATCCTGCCACGTCACAGGATACAAAAGACTCAAGGAGAATGAATGAGCTTGGTCTGGAGTTAGCAATTGGAATGCTCACATTTCATTTATAGGGAAAAAGGTGTGTGTGTGTGTATATATATATATATATATATATATATATATATATATATATACACACACACATACATACATACACACACACACACACATTACCATGATGCTCAGTTGGCATATTAAAAATATATATGCAGACTGCTATTAAAAGATGCCAGTGCTGGAGATTATTATTTTATTATTATTATTATCAAATGTCTTTACACTGCTGTGTGTGCAACATGCTCACTGTGCACATAATACTCCTAATATACAGTTCTAAGGTGTGATATTATAGATGGGGATAAGTTAATGCTGCAAACTTAAGTTAGATGGTTATGTTCAATCAGAGATTCAAAGTGACTGAAAGTGCAAATAACCAACTAAACCTTCACTGAAAACTCTGTGTCTCTGTGTGTGTGTGTGTGTGTGTGTGGCTGCGGCCTGCACAATTATCCCATGCAATGACAGGCTTTAAATCAGATAAATCCTCTATCAAACTCAAAGCCCAACACAACACCAAAGCTGTTACAGAGAACTTTGGGAGAACACCCAGCTCACCGGCACAGGATCTGCTCTTCCATATTTTCAGCAGCAGGATGATGATGGCAGCTAAATGCGACAGATCCCCAGTGAGTCGGAAGATATTCATGATTCCGCGCGCAGATAAACCAACAAAACGGACTTCAACCGTCTCAGGGAAAAGAAGGAAAGATAACGAACCGGGTGCGGCTCAGTTACAGCTACGAACACGGCACAAAAACTGAGAGAAAGACACTGGATTTTTAGAGCTTCCTGTCTCTGTTACGAATTGAAAGATGGCGAGATCAGCGCGACGTGGCCCAGGGCGGGTCCAAGCACATCGCCGACCAATCAGAATGTGGGGGAAGGGGCGGGACTCTGTTGATACGTTGCAGTGTAAGCGTACGCTTGTCGACTGGACTGTACTGAAAGGTTCAAGTGGCAGTGGACTCGAACCGAACTCAGTGTTCAGGAGACACTCATCCAGCCCATTACCTGTCGATTAAGTGAAAACACAGACTGGATGGTGTGTGGACCTTTTAATTCCGACTTTACCTGATAAATTTGTGATTTTATGTTAGAGTGAAGGTATAATAATAATAATAATAATAATAATAATAATAATAATAATAATAATAACAATAATAATAATAATAATAATAATAATAAATATTATAAACCCTCACTTTTATTAGGAGATCTATAGTTTTTCGATGATTAGTGCTGTCACTTCATAGTGAGAAGGTTCAAATATCAAGCAGGGGCTTTCCTTGGTTCCACTGGGTGTGGTATGCCATGTGTCTGTGATGTGGTTTTGCTCCACCCTCAACTGGGCTCACTTTAGCACCAGGAGTGCAGTATGGGCTCTGGAACACTTCCAGGAATCATTGTCTGAGAACAAGAGATGGAGGCTTTTCGCCTGAGTGCTGATATTCGGCTCCGCTCCTCTTTAATCTGTTGGACATCCATGTTATCCAAAAAAAAAAATAGCAAAAACAGTCTTCCCATTTGCCTCAGTCCATTTTAAACCGGTTTTAGCAAAGAGAAGATGGTAGCAGGGCAGTGGTGGCCTGGTGGTAAAGGTGCTGGATCACTGGTCCTAAGCTTGGGGGTTCAAGCCCCTCTCAACAGGTTGTCACTGCCCCCCAATGCAGCTAACTGGGTTATCAAAGGCCGGCCATGTCTCTCACTGTGTATGGTGTGAGCTTCATGTAAAAGAATCGTAGGCTACATAGCTATCACAGTGTTGTTGGGTTTTTTTTTTTTTTCGTGTTGTGATGGATTGGTGAGCTGTCCACGGTGTACCCTGTCCTCGCCTGGAGTTGGCTGGTATGGGCGCCAGCCTCCCCATGACCCTAATTAGGATGAAGCGGTGACAGAAAATGAACGGTTACAGAAAATGAATGGATCAACGGACATGGTCGCGGGGGTAGAATTTCTCAAAACTATGTGACTGGCCAACAGGACGAGTGAAATTATGAATCTTCTAGGCCTTCTTCATATTTACTGGTCAGCAACATTATAACTTGTTTGCCAATTGGATTTATCAGGTCACCAGCAGGACAGATTGATAGCTAGTTTCACTGACGCTAGGGACCTTTTTTCTCACCACATACCAGTGGACTGGTGTTGTGCGTAGTGGTTGTGGAGTGTATGTGTAATGTTTTCACATATGATTTCTTTGCACGAGAAAGCGTTAACCTGCATTTCTCGATGGCACAGTGTGTTCACAGGCAATGATTTCAGGAAATATTCCTGAGTACATGCAGTGATTTCCATGGCAATCTTTCTCGTGCAAAGAAATCATATGTGAAAGCAATATCTGTCAATCTGTCAAGCTGTGTGCTCTGTACAGTCTGACCAATCAACTGTTGAAGACTCCGAATAGTTGATTAAAAATGAGCAAAGTCAGGTGTGCTGCTGCTTGATAGAAACAAAAACCTGCAACCACACGGCCCTTTGTGACATGAGTTTGGTACCCTCTGATTGATTTATCTATCTATATATGATGAATTTAGTTTTTAACAAGTTATATTCTAATGCTAACAGTTGAGAACGCATTAAACTTTGCCCTCTCTCTGAAGAGCCAATTATGGGCTCACGGTTGGTGGATATTGCTGAACAATGTCCTATTTCATTCGATATTCACCTCACCTCCAGGTGTGTCTCTCACTAAGATGTGAAGGGAATGAAAATGGGATTGCAGTGATTTTGTTCACTGATCATCCATAACATTAAATAAATTCTGACCACTGGCAGGTGAAGTGGGCAACATTTGTTATTACAGTGGCTCCTGCCTAATAGTGGGATGTACGAATGCAGCAGAATGTTAGCAGTCAGTTGAAGCTGCCGTGTTGAAGACAGGAAAGATGAGCATGTGTATGAATCTGAGTGAGCCCGAGGGCCACACTGTGATAGTTAAAAGACTGCAGGTTTTGTAGGATGTTTAAAAAGGTGGTCCAAATAAGGACAACCAGAGAATCACTAGGAGTGCAATGGGTGCACAAGGCCAATAGGTGCACATGAGGTGTGAAGGCTAGTACAGCCGGCCCAATTCCACAAGAAACCAACTGCAGCATAAACTGCTGAAACCATCAATGCTGTTTGTCACAGGAAAGTATCAAAACACAGCACTTTGCATTTTGCTGTGTATGGTGGAATTTATATTGTGATATGGCCATTAAATCAGAAAAACAGATTGTAATTTGGAACATAAGCCTTAAAAGTCCTGAAACAGATACAACACTTCCAAACTGATGGAACAGTCAAAGTTTGGAGGGTGATGTGACCTGAAGTGTACAAGCTTACATTATCAAGAATGGCTGAGATGGGTTTATACGACTGCTTTTGGAATGGACTTATGAATATTTCCTGATGGTGATGGTAGCATGCCCGGAGCTGTTTACCACAACTACCGGTAGATACAAATATCAGAACATGAAAACTGGAAATTGAATCTAATGGATGAATGGTTCTGAAAATGAAAATGTCCATGTTTTTTTTGTTTTTTTTTTTAAATTATCTTAAGGCAAAAATGATCTCTCTTGAGGAAACTTTCAAGACCATGTGCGTTTTTTTTTTTATGCCAGATCCATCAATAAATGACAGAACAATGTGCCATTTTCATCTTTGAAATTTTCTAAAATATCAACCCTTGAAGAAATATCATTCTTGCGCATCACAGAACCCTCCAGTGCTCAAATGAATGGGGTTCTGAAAATGATCCATTACATCTAGTTCTGAAACACCAATATATCGTATAAATGCTGGGCAATGATCTCACTTTCTGGTGACCAGCTTCAGCACTGTTTTCAACTAACTGTAATAGATAAATTGTTGGAGATTCCAAGACATACAAAAAAAAACCCTCTTAAACTGCAATTTGTGTTTCAAGACTTTAAAAATGTATTTTGCTTCTACTGTTGCTTAATGCAGACACTCCTTTCTTTCCCAGGATGGTCAAATGGCTCAGCCCCCCCATGCTTGAAGGGAGTTTTCAATACAGTACATTAAACAGAAAAAAAGTAGAAGACATATGAGCTCACTTCACATTCAGCAATTTAATCACCAAGTTTAATGTAGTTTAACAAAAGTTTTTGAAAATACAATGATATTACAACATTTGTATGGCTTGGTCTGAACATAAAGATGAAACAAATTTAAAAAAAAAAAAAGGCATGTGTGTCCTGAGAGTTATCCATCCACTATGGAATGAAAAATTGCTATGCCTTCGATGTCAGACACGAACAGCATCACTTGATATGTGAACCAGTTTTGAAGCCCAAACACATCAGCAGTTCAGCAATACAGTTTCTTCTTGCAGTGCCACCCAGTGGTCAACTAAAATATTTGCGTTTTATTGGAATGCGGGCCCCAAGACTCCATACCACAAATCTGATAAGGAGTTTTAGTCTGGCATCATCTTTGACCTGCTGATGACACGAAAGGGAAAACATTTTTGATGGGCGAAAGGGGAAAAAAAAAAGTTAGACATCGCATGAACAAAAAAGGCGCATAACGAGATGAGGCCAGCCACAAAATATTGGTGATAAATACATTAACACAGCCATGTTAACACTGTTCCTGTAAACATTCACACCAACCATAATTATGCTCCCCTGACCATCCAATCAAGATTCAAGAAGTGGAAATGAAGACTTAAAGCAGTGATCGGATTTGTCAGATTAGTCTCATTCAGTACGTATGGAGTCAGAATATTTTGGACGGTAGATCAACAGGAACAGGATGGAGTACCTCGGCCTTCAATGGCTTTTGGTGCAAAGTTTTACAAACCAAATAAACTTCAATTCAATGTTCTACATTTGTGTTAATTTAATGATACATAATCCCAATTCTGTCAAATTTACTTCTACCAGTGTGTGTGTGGCTGTAACATGTGCAGGTAATTTTATACAAGTTATTTAAGTTTGCAAACATTAAGAGGATATTCAGAAACTGATTTGCAATTGTTTAAAACACTTTAAACAATACATTACAAGCATGCCAGCCATCAGTATTAATTACAACAGCACCAGTCTTGGCTGGAAATAAATCTTAAGTCTATGTAAACAATTTCTAAAAACTGTGCATGTGTCATACTTTGTTTATATGAGGTCTGAGTATAAGTTCCTGATCTCCTTCAGAAACACCAGGTACATATGCAGTATAGGCACAGTTTTCTATCAGACAGATATTTGAAGGAATGTCTTATTTCTATTGCCTGGAATGACCTGAATATCAAAAGCAGTCCATTATACATACCATTTCAAATACTTAAGCAATAAGTCACACGGTTTTAATATCCTCTTACTACCATTCCGTTATTTCACAAAATCAAATAATACAAGAGCCAAAAGATGGCAATGTGCGCAGAGCCGAGTGGGTATTCAGTCAACTAAGTGGAGTGACTTTACTTATATCCGCATGCACAGGCTTGTGAGAAACTCAGCATTTTTACGTTTTATTCAAATTTTCTTTAAACTATACAACTTCCATTTCCACTTTGCAGGATACACGCCTCATGAGCCAATTAAACCTAAAGGCCAATGGCAAACGTTTCAATAATTTTTAAGAATCAAATAAGGCCACGTGTCAACCAAACATTTTGTGCACTGCCAGCACCCATTTAATAATTCAGTGTCACCTAGCTTAGTGTCGACATCGCTCAGGACCCTAGGTACAAAAATAAACGTCTTCACTCACAGCGGTATTGTGTATCGCTCGTGTGAGGCTATACATCAGTAACGCCAATGCTGTAGTGTTACGTGAAGAGAAACTTTGTGAAAAGCCTCCCTATTGATATGTCTTCAATCGCCCTGAAAAGCTGCTAACCTAGCACAGCAAACACTTGAGATTGGTACTTTGCATGTGCTGTGAAAAAGTTGTGGTTGTCAGTATTTGGTGGAAACACCTTAATTCTTGGTGAGAGGAGTGAAAAATCCTACATTAGTTACTTTAAATCCAAGCTCTGCTGCTTTTCTCTTTTTTGTTCTGGTTTCAAGTAGAGTAGATAGACAACTCAACTTTTTTGTAGCTACGCATAGAACTATTGGCTGAGAGTCCATATCCTAGCACTAAAGTAGCCAATCAGAATGTGTACTCACTCATATCTAGGGGACGTGGAAAAGAGAAATATCGAGTTTAATTCGGTATAAAAGGAAATAATTTCTACACAGATATTCAATTAACATCCAGCTAAGTGAAATTAAGTTTATGATAGAGACAAGTCAATTAAGACCTCATTCCTGAGGCTTCAATACAAAGACTGCATCGTCTAACACATAATAATTCTGGTACATATCCCCCTCACATAAATATGGAAGGCGTGTTACTGCCTCCACCTCAAATCCTACACTGCTGAATATGTCCTCAGACATGTTTTTCACTTGCTCCTCCCAAGTGGTGCCGCTCACATGGATGCGTTGTGATGGACGCAGCCATCTTCCTCCTAAAGCCAAGATTGAAAACATGTTAAATTATAATTGCATACTTAAACTTGGGGCTGGGCAATCAATAAAATACTGTAGAAGAAAATGCAAATAAATCAGCCAAATTATGGGCATCACGATTTAATAGAAATATCAACTAAACTTAAGTGTTAGCTGCAGGTGTTATCACTTTTTGAATGACCGCTTGATACATAGGATTAGCTTTAAAAATCAAACTTGTGTCACAGGCTTGGTGTCAGCCAGAGGGCAAAATGGAGCAGACATCAAGCCAGGGGGTGGTAAAAGGGACTTCAGTCTCCAAAATCGGAATGAGCAGCAGCGGGGGTGGGGGGTGTCCCCCCAAAACATCAAGAATACAGGTTACGCCAAGTATAAGGACAGTGTCAATGTTTGCAATTTTGTTTCGGTACACCAACACAACTGAAATCAAAATGTGAAGATTTCATTTATGTGGTTCAAAAGTATTGTATGAACCTTTTAGGAGTCAGACAATCCCATTTTCTCAGACAAAAAAAATTATTTATGAGTTGACTAATGGTCAGCAACTCTGTCTCTTGTAAAATTATGGGAGAGAAAAAGTATGGACTTTATTCCAGATGTTGATTTTGTGTATCGTAGCTGCCTAGGAACTCTCACTGTATTCAAAACATTTCAAGGCAAGGAACGAAAGGAATCAGGATATTGGGGGGGGGGGGGGGTGTCAGAACCCCACACTTATTTATATAAAAATAAATTAAAAAAAAAAAAAGCAGAAACTTAGGAGTGGCCAACTCAACAATTCAGTACGTTCATAAAACGAGGAATATACTGCAAAGTCCATGGTCTACTACACAGGTGTCACTTGAGGCTCGCTGGCCAAATCCAGCCCTCATTTTATATGGCCCAGAAGAGCTTTCACTGAATACGATCAACACACAACCTTTGTGTCGACCATGAAACTTAATTTCTCCTTGAAATTAGCTGCCACCTCGTACAAGTACTGTAAACAGAAAGTCATTCATAATTAGACTGCATGCTCGGTTACTGTTAAACGTTTTCAGCAAGTTCAAGTGGTAGGGGGGAACAAATACTAAAATGAATAAATTTGCCATTCAGAACATGTATACTGCACTACATGGCAAATCATCTGTCATTGAAAATTAAATTAGCATAAAATTAAATACAGCATGATAGTTACTGTAGATATTGTAAAGAGGAATGTAATTTTTAGGTCCCATTGCCCAGCCCTACTAATATACCATTTCAAAAAAATTAAATGCTTTTAAAAGGCAACACGAATCTCACCTAATTCCACATATGGTTCAAAGGGTAGAACAACTGCAAGGACCAGTCGTCCAGTGCCAGGTACCAAAGCCTTCTTGACATCTCTGAGCAACTGTAAAGGTTCATCAATTCGATCCAGAAGGTTCAGGCAGCTGATTATGTCATACTGGAATCCTGTGTTTTGCCACTCAAAAATTTCCAACAACCTGGCAAAGAAAATTTATTTGAGCTCTTACCTCATATGGGGCAGCCTTGGTCTAATTAGTGAAAAGGGTTCGTGATGAAATGGTTGCTGGTTCGAGTCCCAAACTGGGAGGAAAAACTGCTTTTGTGTAGTGAAGAGTAACTCCCTCTTCCTTCATTGTCATGAATTAAGTGCCCATTAGCAAAGCACCCAACCCCAAATTGCTATCTGGATGCCGCAATTTGGCTGCCCACTGCGCCAAGTGTGTGTGCGATTGCTTTTGATGTGGGTTTAAATGTAGAGCCGAACTTCCCTTATGGGATTAATACAGTACACCAAAATCAATATAAAAAAATCATGAAATGGTCGACGTTAAAAGGAGCCTGGCGCAAACATTGTCAATCATTTTTAGTTACTTTGGCTTCTATCCCCAATTACTTTCAAAGAGAAAGTTCTCATTCATGATCTGAGGGTAACGGTAACCTGTTCACCACCAGACATCTATTGCTTTAAAAGGAATAGAAGGTGAACGAGGAGATGACAAAAAGCGAAGAGTAGAATCCACATGTACCTGTAGTTCTTTCTTTGGAGCTGCCACCTCATTGGCGGCGACACCTCAGTAACGTAAACCTCTTTGAAATAAGAGCCCATTACATCAGTGACTCCACCATCTCCAGCTCCAAGGTCCAGTAACCTCTCTCCTCTCCAGATGGGACTGAGTTTCAGAAGTTGGCGAAATTGGTCCTGAGAGAAAACAAACATGGAGCCTCGACCCAGGAATCTATTAAGAGACACCAACAAATATTTGCCACACTCAGGAATCACAACAGCACCTAAATGCTATTAGTCTACACTAGTGCTTCTCACATTGTGGGGTGTGTGGTATGACTGGGGGGGGGGGGGGGTGATGACCCTGGGGAACAGGCTTTTTTGGAATAGTGTATGAGAATTAGGTGTAATTGCACCTCCAATCCACTAGTTGGCAGTGGTGCACTCATTGTCACGCTATGGTGTAGCAGTGTTTAGCACGAGCAAACAATATGAAGTGCAGTAAAAAATTTCTAACAGGAACAAAGAATGGTGGAGAGAGACGGCAATATTAAGACATAAGTAAGTTGAATCAGTTTATATAAGTATGTTATTGGTGCACTTTAAATCTTTTGTTACAGATTAAAAAACAATGTTAATAAAGTTTTTCTTTAGAAGTTGAACTACATTTCTTTATTTTTAATGTTGTAAAAGATGTGTACAGACGCTCCCCGACTTATATTCATTCATTTTACGTTTTTTTTCCAAAAAGTCAAATTTTGAGTTTAGCGTTCTTTCTGTCGTATGAGACATACCTACATAGTACACTGACGTAATGATGCTGCATCAATCATGTACAAACGACAGACTGAATGTACCCCTGCTTCTACCCAGTTCACTGCGTGTTACCCTTGTGTTAAGCTGTCATCTCTGATCTTTGTATTTACACTGTTTTGCGGACTTTTGTAACCCTAAGCAAATATAGTTGGTCAGAAACGTAAGCCTACTAGCATGGGTGCAAGTTTTTCGGCATATGCCGGAATTTCCGGTTTTCCCAAGACTGAATTACTATCTGCTCGGATCAGCGCAATCTACCATGCATACTCAGTTAAGTAAAGAGAGTTGTAAAATGAATGAAAACAACCCGAATCCAGAAAAGAAAGAACTCTCTGCTCTGCTGGTGATTCAAATGAGTGCAGGCTGAGTACTAAACAAGTATTCAACAGCACCCTTGCTCACTTGAAAGACCAGAAGACCGGATAACCCGCGCTTTGTCTCAAGCACAAGCAAGTGAACTACTTTCGGTGGCGCGTCTCAGTATTGTGAGCATTGATTGGTTGTTTTAAGCTTTAATGTAAAGTGACTTGGCTCAGCTTCATGTAAAGTGACCATCCGTTGACCATCAGAACCATTTACAAGCAGAAAGATCACATCATAGAGAATGTTAAAACATTATATTTGATGTGTGAATTTGATTAAAATTATCTATTTGAAATTATTTTGCTTGAATTTAAATTTATTTGAAATTGTTGATATTATTTTACACCCCCAGTGCAGCTAACTGGGTTATCAAAGGCAGGCCATGTCTCACTGCCTATGGTGAGAGGCATGAAAAAGAACCATTGCTGACTCGTAAAAAGAGTAGGCTGCAAAGCAGTCAGCGCGTTTCTGTCCCTTACTAAAAGGGTTGTGACAGGAAGGGCATCCAATGTAAAAACCTCTGCCAAATCAAATGTTTCACTGTGGCGACCCCTGAGAAAGGGACAAAGCCGAAAGAAAGAAAGTTGATATTTTACAATATTCTGTTTATCATAATTGATTTAGGGGTGTTTTATGAGATATGGTAATGGTATTTATAGTACAGTATGAACGTCATACGTCACTGGAACATACAGTAACAACTTACGTTTGTTTTGGGGGGTTTTTTCCACTTTGCATTCGGCCGTCTGGAGCCGAACTAGAAGACAAGTTGGGGAGCATCTATACTAAAGGGTTACACCAGGAAGGGCATCCGATGTAAAAACCTATGCCAAATCAAATGTGCGAATCAGACGATTCACTGTAGCGACCCCAGAGAAAGGGAAAAAAAAAGCCAAAAAAGAAGAAGAATCGTGGGGTGGTGGTAGGGGGCGTGAAATGATTTTTCTTCTTCATCCTAGGGAGTGCCACAGAAAATAATTGAGAGGCACTGGTCTGTACACACGAGAACCATGAGTCTGTTTGGTTTGCTGTCTATTGGACAAACATCCTGAGTGGATAATGCTTGAATTAAAACAATGAAGGTTTACTATGGTGACTGATAGTTGAACCCCGAAAGAAAATTTGCCGGGGACACACACACACACAGTATGGCCCTCACATTTATTGTCGAGTTTTAAAAAAAAAATGAAAATTTTGTAAGACTTTAAACAAATGTCGTTGAAGCACGCGTTAGTATTGAGAGAACAGGTCACATGACCATTGCCAAACTGAAGAGAAAACGTCTTGAGTCTTTCTAACTTAAAAAAAAAAAACGCAATTACAAAATTTCACTTGAGCTCGACTCTCACGCGTATATATTAAAAATACTCTAATACGTTTTGATTCGGGTTCCTTTTGTTCTCATGAAGTACCGAAATCAATCAATTGCCTCATGTTTGGTGCAGGTCTCTGGATTTTCCACCTCAGGGGCGACATCTTGCCTTCGGCAAATAATTGTCAACTGGATATAAAACAAATAAATTAAAAAAAATAAAAATAAGGAAATTTCAACGCAATACTCCCTGATAATCTCGGTAAAGCAAATCTCACCCATTGATAGACGTCCTTGAGACGACTGGGCTGAAGACGGTGGAGAAGAATGAGTGGTAGAGTTGAGTAAAAACCCAGCCAGATTTCTCCTGACTTCTCTGAAGGAAAGCTTGAGTATCTTCATCTAGATGACTCTGCACAAACAAGGGCTGGATCTTCTCACCTAACAGGTTAGGATAGCAGGAATACCACTAGGAGGGGAACAACAATTAATCACCACTTTATTATCTAATTATTATTATTTAACTTCAGTAAAGGATGGAAGGATTGCTTGAATGATTAAACAACTCAATGAAATTGTATCCTAAATCAATAGAGAGAAGAGACTTGATGATTTAGGATTAAAACAAACAAAAAAAAATTTCAGAGAGTTACCCCTTGCATGCCTTGTGGGTTAAATTCCGAGCTGCTTAACGTGTCCATGAAAATCTTCCGTGCAAGTGAACTTCGAGAATACTTCCCTGTCCACATTCTTCGAGTTACCAAAAGAACCGAAACATATAACACCACCCATGCACCAAAAAGCAGCGTCTTCATCTGTGGAGTACACATTCCAGTCAAAACACTGCCGGCCAGAACAGACGACAACACAACTGTTCTCACAAATATGCGCACTTTGAGGCGCTGCCACAAACACCTTCAACCCTATATACACGTAAACAAACAAACCTGTAGGTGTGGTCTGGCTTTAATGGCCACATGATGTCTGTGAATAATCCGCAAAACAAATAAAACAAGGATAATAAATGAGTTAAATGGCTACAAACACAGACAACAGCGATGTATAAGCGTGAGCAATCTATTTTCAGGAGGAGCGCTTTAAAAGTTACCTACTTCCTGTGTTACACGTAAATGGGTCTGCCGAAACCAACCTTGCCGATCACCGATCCCACCACCAGGTGGAGTCGTGCGCATTATATATTTGATGGCAAGGGTGGTCCTTTTTTGACGTCACTGTTTTAATTTTAAAATAAAATAAAAAAAAAGTTTTAGTAAATATTTTCTGATACTAGTATAAAGTGGAGATCAGCACATATACATATTAGACTAGATGGGCTGTTCCAAATTGCCCAGAGGTGCGAGAATGTATGATTGTATGAGTGTTGGCCTTGTAATGGTTTGACGAGCTGTTCAGGGTGTATCATGCCTTCACCTGGGGTCAGCTGAGATAGGTCTTTCCCCAGCCTACAGAGTGTACAGTTCAACAGCAAAGGCAAGGAATCAACAGCATCCTGCACAGATCGAGCTGGATCCTCTGACAGGTGTTTTCACACTGTCAAGCAAACTGTCTTTATTTACTTTAAAAAACTATAAAATTAGATTTTAGTTGTAATTTTACAGCAGACATTTCAATAGGCATGTTACTACTGAAAAAATGAAGACCTGAAGAACGGCAGTGTTGGCCCTTTCACAAGGTGCTGAATTATCAAACCCATGGTTGGGGGTTCAAGCCCCACTGTCAACGGGTTGTCGCTGTCCCCCTAGTGCATCGAACTGGGTTATCAAAGGTCGGCCATTTCCTTCACTGTCTATGGTGATAGGCTGTAAAAGAACCATTGCTGACTTCTGTCAAGAGTCGCTGCATAGCTGTCAGCATTTTTCTGCCCTGCGATGGCCTGTTGAGCTGTCCAGGGTGTACCCTGCCCTCGCCCAGAGTTGGCTGAGATGGGCGCTAGCCTCCCCACGACCCTAATTAGGATTCAGCGGTTCAGAAAATGAACGAATGAAACAAGAACACTGAAAGCTTCTTCTTCTTCTTCTTCTTTTCCTTTCGGCTGTTCCCTTCAGGGGTCGCCACAGCAAATGATCTGCCTCCATCTTTCCCTATCCTCTGCATCTTCTACTCTTACTCCAACGACCTTCATGTCCGCCTTCACCACATCCATAAATCTTCTCTTTGGTCTTCCTCTGGGCCTTTTGCCTGGTAGTTCCAACCTCAGCATCCTACGACCAATATACTCACTATCCCTCCTCTGTCCATGTCCAAACCATCTCAATCTAGCCTCTCTGACTTTGTCGCCAAAACATCTAATATGTGCTGTCCCTCTGATGTACTCATTTCTGATCCTATCCATCCTCGTTACTCCCAAAGAGAACCTCAACATTTTCATCTCTGCTACCTCCAACTCTGACGCCTGTCTTTTCCCCAGGGCCACTGTCTCTAAACCATACAACATTGCTGGCCTCATCACCGTCTTGTACACTTTTCCCTTCATTCTTGCCGATACTCTCCTATCACACATCACACGGACACTTTTCTCCATCCATTCCAACCTGCCTGCACGCGCTTCTTCACCTCTTTTCCACACTCTCCATTGCTCTGGATTGTTGAGCCTAAGTACTTAAAATCCTCCACCTTCTTTATCTCTGCCTCCTGTAACCTCAAAGTTCCTCTTGGGTCCTTGTCGTTCACACACATGTATTCTGTCTTACTAAGACTAACCTTCAATCCCCTCCTTTCCAGGGCATACCTCCACCTCTCTAGATTTTCCTCCACTTGTTCTCTGCTCTCACTACAGATCACGATGTCATCTGCAAACATCATAGTCCATGGAGATTCTTGTCTAACCTCGTCTGTTAGCCTGTCCATCACCATAGCAAACAAGAAGGGGCTGAGAGCTGACCCTTGATGCAGTCCCACCTCCACCTTGAACTCTTCTGTCACACCGACAGCACACCTCACCACTGTCTTACATCTCTCATACATGTCCTGCACCACTCTAACATACTTCTCTGTCACTCCAGACTTCCTCATACAATACCACAGTTCTTCTCTCGGCACCCTGTCATATGCTTTCTCCAGATCCACACAGGCACAATGCAGCTCCTTCTGACCTTCTCTGTACTTCTCTATTAACATCCTCAAAGCAAACACTGCATCTGTGGTGCTCTTTCTTGACATGAAACCAAACTGTTGTTCACAAATGCTGACCTCTGCCCTTAGTCTTGCTTCCACTATTCTTTCCCATAGCTTCATTGTATGGCTCATCAACTTTATCCCTCTGTAGTTGCCACAACTCTGTACATCTCCCTTGTTCTTAAAAATGGGCACAAGCACACTTCTCCTCCATTCCTCTGGCATCTGCTCACTCTCTAAGACCTTGTTGAATGTTCTTGTCAGAAAATCTACTGCTACCTCTCCTAGACACTTCCATACCTCAACTGGTATGTCATCAGGGCCAACTGCCTTTCCACTCTTCATCCTCTTCAATGCCCTCCTCACTTCTCCCTTCCTGCTCCTCAACGGTCACCCCTTCTACTCTTTTTTCTCTCTCATTTTCCTCATTCATCAGCTCTTCAAAGTACTCTTTCCAACTTCCCAGCACACTTCTGTCATCAGTCAATACATTTCCCTCTCTGTCCTTTATCACTCTAACTTGCTGCACGTCTTTCCCATCTCTATTTCTCTGCTGTGCTAACCTGTATAGATAATTTTCTCCCTCCTTACTGTTCAACCTATCATACAAGTCATCATACGCCCTCTGTTTGGCCTTTGACACCGCTACCTTCGCCTTACACTGTGTCTCCTTGTACTCCTGTTTACTCTCTTCGGTTTTCTCAATGTCCCACTTCTTCTTGGCTAACCTCTTCTTTTGTACACACTCCTGCACTTCCTCATTCCACCACCAAGTTTCCTTATCTACTTTCCTTCCAGAAGACACACCAAGTACTCTCCTACCGGTCTCCCTGATCACATTGGCTGTGGTTGTCCAGTCCTCTGGAAGCACTTCCTGACTACCCAAAGCCTGTTTCAACTCCTCCTTGAAGACAACACGACGCTCTTCCTTTTTCAGCTTCCACCACTTTGTCTTCTGCTTTGCCCTTGCCTTCTTCACCTTTCTCACCATCAGTGTCATCCTGCACACCACCATCCTATGCTGTTTGGCAACACTCTCACCCACTCCTACTTTGCAGTCACTGACGTCCTTCAAATTACATCGCCTACACAAGATGTAGTCTACCTGTGTGCTCTTACCTCCGCTTTCATAAGTCACCCTATGCTTCTGTTTCTTCTTGAAGAAAGTATTCACCACAGCCATTTCCATCCTTTTTGCAAAATCGATCAACATCTGTCCTTCTGTGTTCCTGTCCTGGATACCAAACCTGCCCATCACTTCCTCGTCCCCTCTGTTGCCTGCACCAACATGTCCATTGAAGTCTGCTCCAATGACCACTCTTTCACCTCTGGGGGTACTCTGCATCACTTCATCTAACTCACTCCAGAATCTCTCCTTCTCTTCTAGCTTACATCCTGCCTGTGGGGCATAAGCACTAACAACATTGACCATCACGCCTTCAATTTCTAACTTGAGACTCATCACTCTGTCTGACACTCTTTTCACTTCTAGAACATTCCTGACAAACCCCTCCTTCAAGATAACTCCTACTCCATTTCTCTTCCCATCCACACCATTATAAAACAGTTTAAACCCTGATCCTAAACTTCTAGCCTTGCTACCTTTCCACCTTGTCTCCTGAACACACAGTATGTCCACCTTCCTCCTCTGCATCATGTCAGCCAGCTCCCTATCTTTTCCTTGCATAGTTCCAACATTCAAAGTCCCTACTCTCAGTCCTAGGCTCACGCATTTCCTCTTCTCTCTCTGCCTACGGACACGCCTCCCGCCTCTCCTTCTTCGACGTCTTCGACCAACAGTAGTCCAATTTCCATCAGCACCCTGTTGGTTGACAGCACTGATGGCGGTCGTTGTTAACCCGGGCCTCGACCGATCCGGTATGAATTCTATATTGATCATTTGCATTTTTAAATGTGGCAGAAGTTTTATGCCGGATGCCCTTCCTGTCGCAACCCTCTGCATTTATCCTTTATCCGGGCTTGGGACCGGCATAAGGGGGAGAGACACTGGTTAGTGCCCCCCCCCCCCGCCTCATGGCTGCATTAAACAAGAACACTGAAAGCAAAGTTGAAAATTATTTAAATTTAGATTTGAGATTGCAATGATCATTTAGGGTCATTAAAAATCGCAACCGTACAAGATTATCCCAGTAATATAGAGTTAAGATTGAATTTGGTTTGCTTATAAATGACCTTGTGTTTTTTCCAGGACAGTTTGTTTCACTATTGTCACAACTGGCATATGGTTGTGTAGGGTTAGAATGGGGATGTCTACAAAGGTGCTGTGAAAATATTTTAATGCCAATACTTTCCTGTACTGCCATTCAAATCTTGTGTAGGGTTTGAATAGGGATGTCTACAAAGATAACGTCACAAGATTTGAATGGCAATACTTGACTGTACCGTACCTGCCCTGTGTACTCCTTTCAGCTTTACACTTATAATGAGACCGGTAATAAACTTGCCATGAATTGCGTCACAGTATTATCTGAGGTACGGAGTGTACGCCATGTTGATCTCCTCCTCCATGAACTCATGTGAGAGAGAGAGAGAGAGAGAGAGAGAGAGAGAGCGATCAAAGCAACATCCTGTGGTAAGAAGGAACATAATTCTTGTAAGTACGGAAATTCAACATCCTCAAGCAAAAGGAGAATTAGTGCTATTTGAAATATTAGATGCTTGGCTGTCATGCTTTGCTTTAATATAACACATTTCCCCCTGTTTTTCTGAGTGAAGATGTTTACAGACATGATAGCAGAGGAGGAATTGAAGATTAAAGAGGAAGAACCATGGTATGATCGACGAGATCTGGAGCATGGTAGTATGATTACACTCTTGAAACTAGTACTGTTTGTGTATTTTTATTATTGTAAAGAAAATCGTGCAGGCAAGACACTAAATAGCATCTGCTCTGCATTTTTATTTGCACTAGTATTAAAGTGTAATAAAGTATTGTATTAAGAATTAAAGATAAGGCTATTAATCTCTTTGCTACGTATATTCTAGGACAATAGACATCTGTTACGGAAATACAGTATATATGTTTTGTCATGTCAGTTACCACAGCTAGTAGATTGCCCCACATCCTCTAATAAGTCTACTTTCACAACTCATGAAACAGACTGAAGAGGCTGGGGCACTGATGAGATCTTGCTGCACACTTAGAGGAACCAAATCACTTACTCACCATAAAATGAACACGTTTTACAAAGCGCTAAAGTACAAATGATCAAGAGGTTATTGCACCCCATCTATCTTGTTACGTAAAGGCTGTATCAGCTCAACAGGCAAATCCGTTCATATCTTGTTTGTTTCTTACGACACTCTCTGTTCATGTACAGATCTGTATCTGGCAGCTAAGCTGGGAAAAACTCTCCTGGAGAGGAATCAGGAATTGGAGGAAGGTCTCCAGCGGATGTATACCACCAACAAAGAGCAGTTACAAGAAATTGAGGTACAGACAATGTGCCATGAAGCATCACAGAGAATGAACCAATCCTTGTTGTTTAAACTGCTGTAACTTTAAATGACAGCAATTGATTGCATTATAAGCACAAAACTGAACTATTAATGGATTTTAATTTTAGGGCTTTTTGATGGCCCTGTGGTTTGAGCCTTAAGATAATTCATGAATGGTTATACTGTATCTACAAATTGTCCTG
The DNA here is from genome assembly GCA_024760905.1 of Plotosus lineatus. NCBI lineage: Eukaryota > Metazoa > Chordata > Actinopteri > Siluriformes > Plotosidae > Plotosus > Plotosus lineatus. The sequence goes on along the minus strand of CM045730.1, from coordinate 38,093,508 downwards.
GAAATGAGACTACACTTTTGTGGTCGGAAATCAGCCAGATTGGCCATGCTCGGCAGGTGGGCAGGATTGCATACCCTTTCATAAATGCCAGTCACAGCAGCACTGACCAGGCATGGGCATCTATGACTTACAATATATGCATAAGAGTGTTTTTTTCTCTGTTTTCAGTGTCTCAAGCAATCACATGTTAGCATTCATCTGCACCAGTTGGTATTTCTTGTATCCTAATTGGCCATTAACTTTACTGTGAAATATAAAATGGTGACTGTTAAAAGTACGTCAAGTTTTGATTTAATGTGGCCAATCTCTTTAGTTGTCTGGTTCTTTCAAGATACTTTCTTATATTTTCTTTTCTTTTGATACCACTGTTTACGACAAGATCCAAAGTAGAGCAGCATGAGTTTATTAAGTACTAAGAAGTCTTATTAAGTCATAAATTATATATATATATATATATATATATATATATAGATAGATAGATAGATAGATAGATAGATAGATAGATAGATAGATAGATAGATACACAGTATACACTTATGTATAGTACAGTATATAGTAAAGTTAGTTTGAAAGCACATTGTTATAGAGTACTGTACATTTTCCTTACGTATTGGTGTAGTCGTAGAGTTCTGGCACTCTATAATTACAAAGGTAAAGATAAAGATTAAGAGATCTCTATTCTCAACTGTTGCATGAATAATGAAAATCAGTTTAGCACCTCTCTGTTTAGCAGCAATTATAAAAAAGAAGAGCAAAAGGACACCTAGGAAATTACACGAAACTATACATGTGCATATACAGTACCTACATACACAGATACTGTATACACATACCTATATGTTCATATATAGATATATACACAGTACATACATATATCTTATATACACCTATTCATCCATCCACATATTCACACACATACAGACTAATACATTTATCCACATATCCTTACAGAATGCGAATCATCAATCCAGAATGTGATCCTGACATATACATCTGACCACGCATTCACATTTACAGATATTTATACATTTATCCATACCTATTTATTCACACACATCGACATACACAGAAGGGTGCATGACATGTCAAAGGTGCATGGAATACACAGCGTAAGAAGTAGCGCTTTTTTTAATCATAAGGGGCGTGGTGCTATAATGTTATCTGATATTCAAGGCCTGATCTAAAAATGAATGATGGTTATTCAGTCACTGTGTGTAACGGTGGTGGTGGTGGTGGTGGCGGTGTTACACGTTTAAAAGGTTGTGGGTATAAGCTGTTCTTGAGGCTGTTAGTTTTTGGTTTTAATGTCCTGTTCCTTTTTTCAGAGGGGAGAAAAGGGGGTGTCCAGGGTGTGTGGGGTCCCTGATAATTTCACTGGCTCTCCTATGAAGTCTGTCACTGTAAATGGTACTGAGGGAGGTAGTGTAATTTCAATCGCACGCGCTGCTGTCCTCACCACCTGCTGCAAGGCCTTCATGTCCTATAGTACAGCTACAAAGCCACATTGGTTTTGACCGCAATAGATCAGGAGTCTCTTGGTGGCGGAGTGGTAAAAATTTGTCAGTCATGGTCGGGGTAGACGGGTTTGTCAGAACTTTCTGAGGAATTACTTCCTTTGTTGTGCTTTCTCCACCTGGTGAGAGATGTTTGTGATCCAGGTGAAGTCAGCAGAGATGTGGATTTCAAGAAACTTGAAGCACGCTACCCTCTCTACCTCCTCTCCATCAATGTAGATAATTTTGTTTAGAAGTCCATTATATATAATGATAAAATCCCATTAGCATTTCCTTTGTCTTAGATGTGTTTATTGTTGCTGCACCATTGCCGCAGATGCCAGACCTTGTTTCTGTCAGGTTGACTCATCATTATTGGTTATCAGACCTATGATGGTGGTGTTGTCAGCGAATTTAATGATGGTGTTGCTGGTGTGGATGGGGGAACAGTCATGTGTGAAGAGGGAGAAGAGGAGGGGGCTAAGAACACACACCTGTGGTGTTCTGTTGTTCAGGATGAGAGTGGAGGAAATGTATTCTCCTATTCTGACGTCCTGGTCTGTTGCGGGGAAAGTCCAATATTCAGGAGCACAGTGAGCTCCCCAGGCTCAGATTTCCCAACTTATGAACCAGTCTATGTGGTAGGAATATGTTAAAAGTGGAGCTGATGTCTATGAATTCATCTTCACATAGGACTTGCTGCTGTACAAGTGTCTGAGGGCGGTGTGGAGGGCTGTATTGATCGCATCTTCTTTTGACCTGTTTGCTCTGTATACAAACTGATGTGGATCGAGATCAGCAGGGATGGGAGCCTTGATACGAGACGAGACAAGTGTCTTGAAACCGTTGGTGATGATGTGGGTTAGGGCAATTGGACGATATTCGTTCAGGCAGCTGGCTGTGCTCTTCTTAGGCACCGGAATGATAGTGGCTGTCTTCAGCCAGGTGGGAACCATACATTGCAGAAGCGAGAGGTAAAAGAAGATTGTAAAAACCCTTGCTAGTTGGTCTGCACATGCTTTGAGTACCCTTCCTGTTAACGCTGTCTGGATCAGTAGCTTTCCTCTGTCCTTGCTTTTACTCTGTGCAGGGTGGCTTTGATCTGGTGCTGTTGCTGCTGTACTGATGTAAATGTGATAAAGTCATGAGTTTCTTTGTATGATGTCCTGTCCGTGCTCATGTGCCCACATAGCCAACCCAATAAATGAAGGAAATGGTGGGGGGAGGGGATATCGTGCGTGTAAATCACTGCTGAGTGCACTTGCACTTTTCAGCTTATTTCTGTAAAATTACACATGCAAACAGCTTTATAATATTTATAATATATACTAACCTCTGAATTAATTAAAAAGATGCTGGAAGCTACACAGACATTAGCTATGCTCACCTGACCTTCTCCTGTAATGGTAAAATATATAAAAAGAAACGATTAAAAGCTTAATGTAGATTTATCCTCATTGCTTTTTATGTTCTTGTGTAGTGTACACTGAAAATGCTCAGTAGCTGTCACTAGCTTGAATAATGTTTGAAGTGAATAACTTGACCGAAAATCACTGAGAAGAGAAACCACACACCTATCAGATTCTTCATAAGTATAAATGTATAATAATAAGAGAATACAAATGACAAATCTTCTAAGATTTTTTGCTCTTGTTCAGCATCTGTCGAAGCAGGTGGAAATGCTCAGGTCAGTGAATGATGAACATGCTAAAGGTTATGAGCAACTAGATGCCACTGCACAAGACTTGGAACGAAGCAACCGTAGACTCAGCCTGGAAAACCGCTCAGCTCAGCATAAGATCAAAGAGTATGGAGAGTGTTTTCATTCTTAATTGATACTCAAGCATGTATAGATTCAACACACACACACACCCACCCACACACACACACACACACACACACACACACACACACACACACACACACACACACACACACACACACACACACAAAACATACACACACACACACGCGCGCGCGCGCACCAAAAACACACTTTTGAGGTTCACCTACCAGCACATTGGCAGGAAATCAGAGAACATTGTGGAAACCTGCACACACATGACTTTTCTTCTCAGACTAACAGAGCTTAGGATTGAGGCCTACAGATGTGAGGCAAAAGTATACATTCTGCATACCATGACACATGAGTTAAGATTTTTAATACTGACCTGGTTCTTCTCTGCAGGCTAACGGAAACTGTAAGCGTGTTACAGGTTCAGGTGGAGGAGCTACAGAAGGAGATTGAGAAGATGATACCAGATCTTCTCAATCCACAGAAGTCAGATGTTTGCCCATCAAACAAGTAAATAGCTTAATATAATAATTTACTAGAATCACTAATTGTGAGTGGCGGTGCATTAATCTACTTGAGACAAGCCTGCAAAAGCATTAATGTTGATAAATATGTATGGCTTTGATCAGGGTTTGGAATACAATATCGATATGGGATACATTTTTTTTCTCTCATTCTATCATTTGTTTGCCAAATCACTTAATTTAATTTGGGATCAGCCAACTCTGGGTGAAGGCTGGATACACTATGAACAGCTTGCCAGGCCTTCCGCAGGGCCAACACACACATCCATTCACAAACACATTCAGAACTAGGAGTAAACTGGAACAGCCAGTTAGCTGAATGTGCATGTCTTTGGACTATGGGAGGAAGCCGGAGTACCCGGAGGAAACCCATGCAAGCACGAGGAGAAAATAGCAAGAAAAAAACAGACAGAGACCGAGACAGAGAGTGAGTGAAATAACAAAACCAAATGTGAATTTCCTTCCTATAGATCTAATTAATCCAATATCATTTTGATTTCATACGTTATTTGAATTATTTTCCAATGACCTCTCATTATCCGATTCCATTCTGCATTAAGGTTTTCATTAGTTTGACATATAGCTCTGGGTATTTCAGCTATCCACCCAGTGAGCCCTCTGTATCTGCAAGCCGTCCCTCAATACAGGAACATGAATTGGAGGAGGAAGAGCACACAGCCCTTCTGCACTCAATACAGGCCCAGCTGATCTCAGAGAGAACTCGAAGAGAAACTGCAGAGCAGGAAGCTGGGGCTCTGGCCCAAGAGATTAGAGAGCTGGAATCATGTGTGGCTTTGCTGGAAGGCTATAAGGCTCGTCTGGTCGAGATGGACGCCGAAGTTGACGAACTGAGGCAACTGGTGTGTTCCAATTCAGCCTCACGCATGCTCTCAAACACTCTGTTTTTCCATTCAGAGGAGGACACGAGTGAAATTCTGGAGACAGGGCAAATGCTGCAGTGCCTCTACAGTGACAGGGAACGACAGGAAGCTGGCGGCAAGGATGAGGAACTGAAAAATGGAGAACATATTTCAATCACCTCTAGGGGACATTTTGAGAGGGTGAAGAGCTCTGGTGAGTCACTCCTAAACGAGATGAGTGCTCAGTACGACACCTTACAGATAAAATATAATGCACTTCTGCACAACTGTGGAAATGACCTGCAGTCACAGTGTGACAAAGCAGTGCAGACAGCGATAGTAGATCAGGAATCAGTCATGTACACATGTTCTCAGAATTGCACTGAGCTGCCTGAATACAAATTACTTTTCAATCAGATTTTCACGTACATCCAAAACAGCAAAAAGGACTTAGAGAAGAACAGGGTCAAGTCGAGCTAACCCCAGTTAAATACCGTGCATTTTCCATTTTCAACTGCACAGGAACTGCCAAAACGTCCAGCAGGCATCAGATTAAAGCCATGATGGGAATATTTGAATTAACACAAGTCAATGAGGATATTTAACAGACAGCCAAGTAAGAACTTCAGAGATCCGATTTCACTGTAGATAGATAGCTAACTAAAAATTATTATTGCCCTCTAATTCTTAATGGGTGGACATGGCCGGATATTCTGACAGCCCATTGGTCCAACAGCGCTAACCTTAATCCTTACTCAACCAAACTGAGTAGGGTGCCCAACTGATTTAACTGACCCCTAAGGCAAGGTCTTAACCGCAAGTGTGCCTCTGTTCATCCAGCAGTATAAATGGGCACCAGTAAATAATATACTGGGAAGGTAACCTGTGCTGGACTCACGTCCCATTCAGGAGGAGTTGAACTCCTGGTTGCTTCACGCTACAGAAACCGGGAATAAGCACCGGCCTGATGATCCACTAGGCTCGGTTGTAAAACGCCCAACAGACTTGACTTACCTTTACCATTATGTGCTCTGTATAGCAGCTTAATCATCTTTTTGTGCCAAGACTCGTAATTTTATACACTGCTGATTTCCTTTCTCGAGACAATGTGAAACCAATAAACAAACTTATTAATTGTAATAGTCATTACTAAATGTTTAGATTTTGGTCTTTGTCAACTTCCTGCTCTATTTTAGCAAGAAGGTGATATTTCCTACATCTAAGCCAAGAACATTGTCATGTAAACTTAACAGGGAAACTTAGTATTTGTAATCAGCAAAGAAATCTTAATGTTAAATGTTTTCACAGTAAGTGTTTGTGTTGTGATGAATATGGTTATCTCAGATCCTTGTATCTACTGTAGGTTAAAAAAAATTAAGTAAAAAAGCTTCGTATACCATGTTTACAGTCACAGCACTGATAGAGTAAACAGGAGTACAGGGAGACACAGCGTAAGGCGAAGGTAGCGATGTCAAAGGCCAAACAGAGGGCGTATGATGACTTGTATGATAGGTTGGACGGTAAGGAGGGAGAAAATGATTTATACAGGTTGGCACAGCAGAGAGATAGAGATGGGAAGGACGTGCAGCAAGTTAGAGTGATTAAGGACTGAGAGAGAAATGTATTGACTGATGACAGAAGTGTGCTGGGAAGATGGAAAGAGTACTTTGAAGAGCTGATGAATGAGGAAAATGAGAGAGAGAGAAAAAGAGTAGAACAAGTGACCTTTGAGGACCAGGAAGTAGCAAAGATTAGTAAGGGTGAGGTGAGAAGGGCACTGAAGAGGATGAAGAGTAGAAAGGCAGTTGGTCCTGTGGAGGTATGGAAGTGTTGAGGAGAGGTAGCAGTGGATTTTCTGACAAGAACATTTAACAAGGTCTTATAGAGTGAGAGGATGCTGGAGGAATGGAGAAGAAGTTTGCTCGTGCTCATTTTTAAGAACAAGTGAGACATGCAGAGTTGTGGCAACTACAGAGGGATAAAGCGTGTGCAGGCAGGTTGGAATGGCTGGAGAAAAGTGTCCGGTGTGATGTGTGATAGGAGAGTATCAGCAAGAATGAAAGGAAAAGTGTACAAGATGATGATGAGGCCAGCGATGTTGTGTGGTTTAGAAACAGTGGCCCTGCGGAAAAGACAGAAGGCTGAGCTGGAGGTAGCAGAGATGAAAATGTTGAGGTTGAGGGACAGCACATGTGAGATGTTTTGGAGACAAAGTCAGAAAGGCTAGATTGAGATGGTTTGGACATGTACAGAAGAGGAATGGTGAATATACCGGTATTAGGATGCTGAGGTTGGAACTCCCAGGCAGAAGGCTTAGAGGAAGACCAAAGAGGAGATTTATGGATGTAGTGAAGGAGGACATGAAGGTAGTAGGTGTAAGAGAAGAAGATGGAGAGGATAGGGTGAGATGGAGGCAAATGATTTGCTGTGGTGACCCCTGAAGGGAACAGCCAAAAGGAAAAGAAGACAGTCACAGCACTGATACTCATGCACCCACCAAAAATACACATATATAAGAAGTATAGTATTATGCAAGGCAGGCACAGTATGGTGAAAGTATGTTGACGCCTATCCATCACATGTATGAGTTTACTGAACATCCTATTTGAAAACCTTAGGCAGTAAGTATGGAGCTGGCCCTACTTGGCGGCTATCAGAGCCTCCATTCTTCTGGGTAGACTTTCTATAACATTTGAGTATCTATAGGAGTTTGTTATTTTTCTGGGAGAGCATTGCAATCTGTACTTGTAGGGGGGTTGGGAGTATGTGGCTCTATTGATGGCAGTACTCGAGCACTTAAGAAAATGAATTGTCACACTTCACTGCCCAGCTGTAGATCACGTTGCAAAAGTGTCCCAAATGTAGTTTGAGCAAAACACAAGGGGTATCTGTACAATTTGAGGAGCGGCTTGGAAAGCCTACAGCTGTGATCAAAATAATGTGTTTACAAAATAGTGTGTCTAGTGGTATAGGGCGCTGGATCGCTGATCCAAAGGTTGGGGGTTCGAGTCCCACTCTCCACAAGGTTGTCACTGTCCCCCCCAGTGCAGCTAACTGGGTTATCAAAGGCCGGCCATGTCTCTCACTGTCTATGGTGAGAGGGATGTAAAAGAACCATTGCTGACTTTCGTAAAGAGTAGCTGCAAAGTCGTCAGCGTGTTTCTGTCCCTTGCTAAAAAGGGTTGTGACAGGAAGGGCATCCGACGTAAAAACCTCTGCCAAATCAAACGTGCGAATCAGATGATTCGCTGTGGCGACTCCCGAGTAAAAGGGAAAAAGCTGAGAGGAAGACAGACAAAATAGTGTGTTTATGTGAATAAAGCACATGTTGCTTATAATAGCTTTTATTTTCATACACACAAATGCATTGGGAACACGACATTCCTGTAAAGAAATGGAAGAAGTGGATATTAGACTGGTTAAAAAAAAGTGTGCATTTTTTCCTTTACAAACTCATTCACTGTATAAACCGAAACATGTTGTAAGAATTTGTTTCCTTTGAATCACTGAACTAATATCTAGTTGTATAACCAGTGTTTCTGAGAACTGCTGTACATCTGTGTTGCATGGAGTCAAGCAACTTGTGGCACCTCATCATCATCATCATTTTCTGTAACCACTTAATCCTAATTTGGGTCGCGGGGAGGCTGGTGCCCATCCCAACCAACTTCGGGCGAGGGCAGAGTACACCCTGGACAGTTCGCCAGGCCATCGCAGGACGGAAACACGCCGACAGCTTTGCAGCTACTCTTTACGAAAGTCAGCAATGGTTCTTTTGCGTGCCTCACACCATAGACTGTGAGAGACATGGCCGGTCTTTGATAACCCAGTGAGCTGCACTGGGGTGGGGTGGGGGTGGGCAGTGACAACCTTGTAGAGAGTGGGACTCGAACCCCCAACCTTTGGATCAGCGATCCAGCGCCCTGTACCACTTAGACCACTACTGCCCCCTTGTGGCACCTGTGAATCGGTTTTCCAGCCCAGGATGATTGGACTACATTCCACAGTTCTAAATTTCTTGGTTTTGCCTCAGAAACTGCATTTTTAAATGTCACCCCAAAGTTTTCTATTGGATTAAGGTCCGGGGATTGGGACAGCCGCTCCACATCATCAATATTTTTGGTCTGGAACCAAGATGTTGCCCCTTCACTGGTGTATTTGGAGTGGTTATATTTTGGAACACCCTTTTCAAGGGCATTTCCTCTTCAACATAAGGCAGCACATGTGGATGTATTCAAACCATTCCGTGATCACTGCTCTGTGATAAATAGGCCTGACACCATAGTATGAGAAATATTCCCATATCATGATGCTTGTGCCACCACGCTTCACTGTCTTCACAGTGGCTTGAATTCAGTGTTCGGGGGTCATCTAGGTGGCCACTAGATACAAAAATAGCAAGTTTACTTTCATCAGTCCATGAACTGTTGCGCCATTTCTATTGAGGCCAGTCACTATGCTGTTTGGCAAATTGTAAACTCTTCCAACATGTATTTTTTTTTCTGACAGTGGAACTTTGTGGAGGCTTCTTGTCGATAGCTTGGCTTCATATAGCTGTTCTCGAATTGTAACAGAACTCACAGATAACTTTAGACCTTCTTTGCTCTTCCTGGAGATGATTGCTGGCCGAGTCATTGCCATTTTGACTCTTTTTCCATCTTCCGAATCCGTATTTTTTGCGTTCTTCCATTTCTTTCAAGTTTTGGTTGCCATATTAAAGTATTTGTGATAATTTCAGCTCAGCAGCCTGTTCCTGTTATTTTCTGCATTTCTTTCCGTTTTCCCTTCTCCAATCAACTTTTTAATCAAGGTTCGCTGTTCTTCTGAACAATGTCTGGAACAACAAATTTTCCTCAGAATTTCAGAGAGAAATTCACTATAACCAGCATGTACAATATTGGCTGCCTTCCTTAACTAAGGAGAATAATTGGCACCTGTTTTTCAAAAAATGAACGATGTCACTAATTGAACTCCTCACTGCTATTATTTTGAACACACCCCTTTCAATTAGTGATTGAATTTCACAAAATCAGCAGCATAAATGTCATCATGACTGGTTGGTCTGTTGGATTGTATTACTCTACTACACCTGACGGTAAATTATTTGCCATGTAGAAATATCATTGATCAGGTTTGTGATGTCTCACTGCTATTTTTTTGAACACAACGCTATGTAAAGGCTAAAAAATGTCCACTGTTGTTAGTCTACTGCACATCATATTGCCACATCTATCACGTGACCAATGTCTCCGGGCAGTGGGTATGGTGGAAGCCAGGTTGAGCTACAGTGAGTAGTGAGGTGTATGGCCTGTACACGACCCACCATCAGAAACCTGTTCGAATGCCACAACATGACAAGGTTGAGATCAGGGCAAGAAAGACAATTTTTGAACAAGATCGTTACCACACCTTTGCTTCACTTGTGGGACCGATTTCATCATGTTGTATTGCATCACTGCGAACATTGGCCATACCCAATACTAACTGTTGTGACTGTGCTGGTGGCAGGTGCCATTTTGGTTTTGATGCGCATAATTTACTCTTGACATTTTTGCCTCTTATTGAAGCCAACATGGTAAACAAATTATTCATATTACAAAAATCCAGTTTTCAGTACCAGAATAAAAAATATGTTAAACATTATGGTCTCAAAGTTTTTATATTGTCAGTGCACTTTCCAATTAATTCCTACGGTATTCAAATATGGTTGTATCTGCCATTGGTGTTCAACATATGAAACAATGCTTTTGCACATCCTTCATGGGTAATTTTGAGTAGCCAGTTGACTTAACTTTACATGTCTTTGGACAGGTAAAGGAAACCAAAGTACCCAAAGGAAATCCATGCGAGAACAAAAGGGAACAAGGAAACCTCATTTGCCTGCAGGCTCAAACCCAGAAACTTCTTGGTGTGAAATAAGTTTTTACAACCAAACCATTCCACCAAAACAACTTTTGCACTTGTCAGTTTTTACACAAATACAAAGTGTTCACAAAGACACTCCGGAAGCAGTACATCATTTGTAGGGTTTATTGAGCACAATGTTCCAATGAAACAACAAGACTTCCAATTTAAGTTCAAAACCGTTCCATATTTAAATCACAAATCCATTTATTTATGATTACAGTATGTCCAATGATGAAAATGCATAAACATGATCCAGGCATGTTTTCTGTTAGAAAAGGAAAGGGGGTGAGGGGAGTTGGATGTAAAGCAAAAGGTTTACCAACCTCATTTACTATTAAATATTTCCCCTGAATAAATTAGAGGCACTTTCATATGTCCGCATAAAACTTCAGAACATGTTGAACACTCACTTCATCTCTTAAACAAACCAATGATTGAAATTCAAGTCATCAAGCAGCACATTGAACTGCCAGGACCATCCTCAGGCCCTCCAGCCACATATACGATCAACACAATCGAAAATAATTGAAGTTCGATTTAGAACTCAAGACACAATTTTATCAGTGGGGGGAAAGAAAAAAGTAAAACAATTTTACAAAAGTATCTCAATACCTAAATATAGCAATGATTTGAAATGAAATCCATGGTGTTCATCAATAGACCAGTTTTAAATCAAATGTTCCTACACTTAGGAACTAAAGTCCCAAAGGCCACAAACGGAGGATGAAGCTTTTATTTCTTCCCATTTCCACACACACTCTGAAGGACATTTACGGTCGTCAAATGACTTGCTGGCGCCGAGGACCATGTCCCAGTGTACCAAAGTACAAAGATTTTGGTTTAGGTGTTTTTCTTTTACTTAAGGGAGGCCATGGAACAACAGTGTACACTGTTATTTTAGCCTTTAAATTCTTGACAGCCGAGGAAATAAAACAACTCGACCCTGTGATCTACAGTATATTTCTATTAACAGGATGTGACAAACTCAAACCCTTCGATATTTTGTAAATGCTAACCACTAATAAAATAATTTGGCCAGGGATACAAACTGAATGTTCACCTCTCATTCAGATCAGAGGAAAGGCCAATAGAATCCGGGCGCTTTCTGAAAAGCCACAAATGAGATAATGTCCATCTGGTCTTTATTAGTGAAGAATTAAAGCAACATAAGGAAAGTGTGAACTGTAAAATCAAACTAAACTTTGCATATTCATCTCTCTTCATTTCATTATTTATTTAACCAAATGCTCATATGCTCAATGCCCTTTGGATCTCAAGCCCTTTTTCCATGAAATAGTGAGGTGTCCTGGAAGTTTCCACAAGCATGGATTTTGGCTACTTTTAGCTACGTGTCTATGAAAGTAAACAAACGTAATTTCCTGGAGCAGCAGATGGACGTCTTTGTCCTCCAGAGTCAGTCTTCTCCAGCTGGGGCAGTGACTGATTTGTTTATCGGGCCCATACCACCACAGAGAATAAAACTCAAAGAAACTGGGGTTGTTCTACCCCCGCCCGACAACCGACAGGTTCCCGAAGACATATCCTTCTATTGTCACGACTGCACTGTGCCTTTCAGGTACCACATTCCTCCTAGGCTGATGCAGCACTCCTAGAAAAAAAAAAAAAACCCCACACAATTCCTCACTCAGTTAATTTAAAAAAGTGATGGTGGGGTCTAACATCACTGACAATTTTTTTAGCTGATACCTTAAGCAGCCTGTCCACATCAGCCTTGGTGACGGCATCGCCAAGCTCCTGTGTGAGTCGAGTCTGAATAACATTTCTCCTTACACGATAGTTTTTCATAAAGATCTCAAACAGAATTTGACGGTGCTGGATGGGAGAAAACACAGAAGCAGTTTTAGAACATGAGCAAAAAACAAAAACAAACAAACAAACAATAAAATCTACATATGACAACACTAGATGGCCATTATGTTCGGTAGCAGGTTCCACAATAACAATAATGGTTTGAAAAACTGAGTTACAGGAAGTCTAGAAAACAAATACACAAGTGTAGAAAAGGGCAGACCAGTCCATTTATGGAGTGGGGGGGGACGACACCCCCGCCCAACAAACTTTTTTTTTTCCTTGCAGTCTAAAAAGTTTCTCATCTTCTGCTACACAAAGAAACATGCAATTCTTGAAAACAACTGTTTAAACTAGCGATTTATTTTATACACATTTTTATATGAGTAAAATCATTACACACACCCAGTATCAACTGGTCGACCCCTAGGCTGCAGGTTGTTACCTTATCAAATGTTTCACCATTCTCCCATAAGCCAAAGACCTTCTGTTCGTCTGCACTCGCATTGCTCTGAGGGGGAAACTGGGGGTAAAGAAAGACATGAAATATTATAAATAAATAACACATACCACTTCATAAAAGACCAGAAAAAAACTTCCAAGACAAGCAGACTTGTCGACTAACTGACAATTAAAGTAAGAAATACAGACGCTCCCCTACTTACGTTCATCCGTTTTATGGGGGTTTTTTTGTTTGTTTTTTCCAAAAAAAAAAAAAAGTAAAATTTTGAGTTAAGACATACCTATGTGGTACACTGACATAATGATACAATGAAGTTGCGTCCATTGTTTCTGAACATGCCCCTCTTTCTTCCCAGTTCAGTTTTATATATCATTTTATATATATATATATATATATATATATATATATATATATATATATATATATATATATATATATGTGTGTGTGTGTGTGTGTGTGTATATATCAGTTACACAGCGTGTTACTCTTGTGTTAAGACGTCTCTGAATGAAAACCCGAATTCAGGAAAGAGAGAACTCTATGCTTTGCTGGTGATTGACATCAGTGCAGGCTGAGTACTAAACGACTTCAACGAAGTCCTTGCTCACTTGAAAGACAAGAAGTCTGCATAATCCGCGCTTTGTTTCAAGCAAGTAAACTACTGTCAGCAAGTGCACTACTTTCGGTATTGAGCGCCTCACGTATTGTAAGAGTTGATTGGCAGTTTTAAGCTTCATGTAAAGTGAGTCGGCTCAGCTTCATGTCATGTGACCATTCGTCGACATCGGAACCATTTACAAGCAGAAAGATCACATCATAGAGAATGTTAAAGGTTATATTTGATACTGTATTTGATATTTGATGAGTGAATTTGATTAAAATGTATCAATTTGAAATTATTTTACTTGAATTTAATTTATTAGAAATTAATGTTGATATTATTTTACAATGTTATGTTTATAATAACTGATTTAGGGGTGTTTTATGAGATATGGTAATGGTATTTATGGACAAAGATAAGAGATATGAGTGAAAAAGAGAGAAGAGAAATTCAAGAAAAATAACGAGTTAAAAATATTCATTCATTCTCTGAGCTACTTAGTCTTAATTCGGGTCGCGGGAAAGCTGGTGCAAAGCTCAGCCGATTCTTGGTGAGGGTGGGGTACACACTGGACAGCTTTGCCAAGCCATCACAGGGCCAGCATACATACGATTCACACTTACACCTCAGAGCAATTTGAAGCAGCCAGTTAGCCTACTGTGCATGTTTTTGGACCGTGGAAAGAAAGCGGAGTACCCAGAGGGAACCCACACAAAGAAAATTATACACAGTATAAGAAAAATGATAGAAATAGGAAACAGAATAAATAGTAGAGAATGGAAAGAAAGAGATGAAGTAAAAGGAGAGCGAGACAGATCCGAGAAAGCACAAAAAAAACCCAGAATTGATAACATTTCACACAGCTACAGCTGAGATCATTTATAAGTCTCTCTCTCTCTTTTAAACACCTCTTTACACCTGAGCCGAGTGGCTCATCAGGCCGGTGCTTATCCCCGGTATCCACAGCATGAAGCAACCAGAAGTTCAACTCCTCCTGGATGGGACACGAGTTCATCGCTGGTTACCTTCCCAGTACAGACGCTCACCAACATACAAACGAGATACATTCGTGGGATAAATTTGTTCGTAAGTCCAATCCACTCTTTAGAGGGGATTGTATGTTTAAAGCTTGTATAAGTAACCTATATAAGTTTGTATTGTATACAATCTCTCTCTCATCTTATTTCATTCTTTTGAATTTATCATTTACTGGTACAAGGTGCAAACCCAAATTCACAATAAATTATCAATCTAACGGAGACGACAGGAACTTTCCAGCCGGACCCAAAATGCAGGAGACAGAGTAGGATGAACACAGAGAGACTTTGTTACAGGGGAGACACTTTAGCAAGGGGAAAACGTAGTCACTGCGAGTGATGAGTAGAAACACGAAAACTTTAGATACGGGGAACTAAGGAGCGGGAACTGGTTGAGCACAGAGCTGAAACCAGGAGCCAGAGAGATCACAGGAAAACAGGGACGTGATAATCGTAAGACCTTGCCCATAGTTCTTAGCACAGTGGGGGTCTAACTTGGATTCGAACACACAACCTCTCAATCATGAGCCCAGCACCCTAACCATGACACACCACCACGAACCACTTTATAAGTCTCACAATTAATGCTAAAACATCCAAGAATAATTCACTGACATTCGTTTACATTTTTATACACAAGACAATTTACAGGAAGAAAAATAGTTTGCTAACTCAGCTCTTCAGTACTGGGGTTTGTATCTCAGAATAAACATTGGAAAGAAATGCTGACGTATCCGACAAAAACTGCTAATCAGACATTCGAGTCCCAAAACCTCCTTAAACCAAATAGCAAACACGCCACATCAAACAAACAACTTTGTGCATTATTCTGAGCCAGGCTTAAGCACTACAGTAAATTAAACACACATACAAATAGAAGACGTGACTCCACTCTCAACAGTATCAGATTCAGCTTTACCAATAATGAGGTTTGGCTTTATACTAATTCTATATCTTAAGGCTTGTGCCCTGCCCTACTAAAACCCAAAACAAAGGATTAGGCCTCAAATACACAAACCTTGGTTTGGCAGCACATTTTCATAAAAGTCGGGAGGTTCTTCACTACTAGATATTCAGAAATATGAAGAGGACCAAACAGAACCAACGAAACATCCAACATATCAAATTTACCAACAATCCACCAAAGAACAAATCCATACCTAGGATCGAGCGTATCCAGTGTGTCTTTTGTCCCTTTACATAACGTAGTAGCTCAGTGGTTCATGCTGGGGGTTACGGATTAGAAGATCAGCAGTTCAAACTCCAAGTCTACCAAGTTACCACTGTTGGGTCATTGAGTGAGGCCCTTCACCTTCAGTTGCTTGGTTGTATGAATGGCACATAAATGGAAGCCACTTTGAGTAAGCGTATCTGCCAAATGCTGTCAATGTAAATACAAAATGATACCAGTTGGCAGGAAGCTAGAAGAATTTTGGGCAAACTTTAAGATGGCAGATTAACGCCACCGCCATCTGTGATCGTGAGTCCATGGGAGCGAATTGGCCATCACTGTCATCCACAGAGATGGCCAGACAATCATGGGCGACTGTGGGCTCATTTGTACAGATAACGCTTTCCCCCTGTGTGTTAGACCGCCCCAAAATATGCATGTGCCACAGTTTGAAAAAGAGGCGGGTGGCCAGCATTGCATCTTACGGAGGGGGCGTATGCATGCTTGCACCCCTCCCTGGTTGGTGTTGATTGTGTGATAGGGAAGGCAATACTTCATGGATGGGAATTGGATACAACTAAATTATGGGGTGGGGTAGGAGAAGATTTTAGAACTGAATTGTGAAGAAATGTAAAACTGAAATGTACTGAGCTCACAGAATTAAAAATTAGATGAAAACCACACTGAAAAATGAATTTTGTAAAAGAAACTAAGGTTGTCAAATCTCTTTGGTACAATTCTGCTACATGTTACTGAAATCAGAGGACAGTCTGCAATATTTGAACTTCACCCTTACATCCAGATTCAGCTTACATAATATCTTTGTGAAACAGGGAGCTTCCTTCAATCAACAGCATGGTATAGCATTTAATATTTATAAAGACAGGTCATGGCATTTTCTAAGATGTTTTAGTGATAGTGACTATTTTACAATAAACACACACATATATATATATATATATATATATATATATATATATATATATATAGATAGATATATATATAGATAGATATATGTGTTATGGGGAAGGGAAAAAAACACAGCTGGAAGTATCTTCGCCACAGATCTGAAATAGACAGTGAGCCCAATTCTCAATTCAAGCAAAAGAAATTACATTTCCCAGTGTCTTCTTCAGAAGTCGACTCAAGAATTAGCCATCTTCACCATGAAACAGTTCAGAGCAGGGGCTTCAAACTCGTGCCACAAAGGGCCACGTGGCTGCAGGTTTTTGTTTCAACCAAGCAGCTACACACCTGACTTGGCTCATTTAATCAACCCATTGGAGTCTTCAGGCAGCTGATTGGTCAATCTGTGTGCTCTGTACAGAGACTGACCAATCAACTGCCTGAACACTCAGCTCAGTTGATGAAATGAGCCAAGTCAGGTGTGTAGCTGCTTGGTTGAAACAAAAACCTGCAGCCACGTGGCCCTTTGTGGCACGAGTTTGACACCCCTGGTTTAGAATATTACTTGTCCATTTTCGCCTGCCTTCCTTATTTCACCACTTCCCTCACTTATATTATTTCACGGCCCTTTGCAACTGACAGACCTGCCCAATGTGTTGGACAAATAGTCTGAACAGTACAAATTAGTTAAACCACAATACAGCAGTTGATGTACAATTCTTAAAACAAAACACCATCATTACCAGTAATCCCTTTGTACAAGTCAGTGACAGATCGTGTAAATTTTTTCACCAGTGCAATTTAAAGTAGAAAAAACTTTTTGACCCATAGATTTATTATACATGCTTTAAATGCATAATGTCAAATAGTTCCCCCTCTTCATTGGGTATATGTCGACTGTACTACTAAACTATGATTAAACCTATGTACTCTATGGCCTGGTGATAAAGGGCGCTGGATCGCTGACTCTATGGTTGGGGGTTCGAGTCCCACTCTCTACAAGGTTGTCACTGTCCCCACAGTGCAACTAACTGGGTTATCAAAGGCCAGCTATGTCTGTGACTGTCTATGGTGAGAGGTATGGAAAAGAACCACTGCTGACTTTCATAAAGAGAAGCTGCATAACTGTCAGCGTGTTTCTTCCCCTTGCTAAAGGGTTGGATCAGGAAGAGTATCTGACCTAAAAACCTAAATAAGCCAAAAGGAAAAGAAGAAGAAAATGTGATTACATTACTAACAACAATTAGAAGTAGGAAAAGTTAATCAAGAAAAATTTCAGAATCTAACAAATTAGTGCGAGAGGCATCATTTATTATAAAGTGCACTACAATATCGGCTTTTCCCAAACTAGGAAGTAGTAGCTATCAATCAACGATCTGTAAAACCAAAGCTAAGTTAGGTTGTGGATCCATTGCAGCAACCCTACATATTCTCCATTCTTGCCTGTCCTTTATAACTGCTTCAGTAGCACTCGTGACAATTTCTCTCTTCAATCAACTACTGAGTAAATAATGGGAAATAAATATCAAGACATGAAATGTTTACTTCCTCCATTTTATTATTGTCACGCAGCTAAATTATAGGAAAGGTGTGAGGTCACAGAGAGCATACGTACATCATGCATAGAGGCATTTTACACACACACACACACACACACACACACACACACTCCTCCTCCTCCTCCTCTCTTTTTCACCACCTCGTGCCTGCCCATATGACATTTCCACAGTCGATGATCAGAAGAGTTAGTTGACTTATTGGTTTTGGGCTATTTACACCCGAGCCATAGAGGCTCATCAGGCTGGTGCTGATCCCCGATTTCAATAGCGTGAAGCGACTAGAAGTACAACTCCTGGATGGGATGCGAGTCCATTGCAGGTGATTTATTGTTTATTCTTGTTTTACTATTATTTATTATTAATGTTAATGTACGTGTATTATTATGAAATATTTATTCTTTTTACAAGTTTATATTTAATATATTTGGTCAAATATACGTGTTTGGGAGAGGGTTGTAATGGATTACAGTAAGCCTTTGACATTCGCGGGGATTCTGTTCCAGGCCCTCCCACGAATCGAGATAATCTGCGAGTTTTGTACCCAGAAGTAAAACCCCATGTATCACGTCACATGCACAAATGAGCAAACGGAAGTAAAATACTGTGTATCTATTACATGCGCTAAAATATGCTTCTTAAAAACATTCTAGAGACAGTCTTACTCATAAATACAGTATTAATGTTGTAAAATGTAGTAATGATTATGAAAAACTTTTCAATTTTTACTGTTATATTTATTGATGATAAAATTTAAACATTACACACCATATACTGTTGTAAAGCACTAGTATTAAAGTCTTTTTCGATTATTATTCCAGTACAGTATCTAAGTTAATGTTTGTGCAGTTATTAGCTGGGGTGGGGGTTAGCATATTATCTCAGTGCTAGCCACACCGTGGCTAACAAGAAGCCCAGTTGAGCGTGTTTAGTTATACCCGCCCGAAGATACTTCAATCTTATAGCTGTAATACAGTCAACCGGTCGTAGACAAGTCTGTCTTCCTTTCGGCTTTTTCCCTTTTACTCGGGAGTCGCCACAGCGAATCATCTGATTCGCACGTTTGATTTGGCAGAGGTTTTTACGTCGGATGCCCTTCCTGTCACAACCCTTTGTAGCAAGGGACAGAAACATGCTAACTGCTTTGCAGCCTACTCTTTACGAAAGTCAGCAATGGTTCTTTTACATGTCTCTCACCATAGACAGTGAGAGACATGGCCCGCCTTTGATAAACCAGTTAGCTGCACTGGGCGAGACAGTGACAACCTTGTGGAGAGTGGGACTCGAACCCCCAACCTTGGGATCAGCGATCCAGCGCCCTATACCACTAGACCACCACTGCCCCAACCGGTCATAGACAAGCATAGTGCAAAACATGAGCAAACAAAAACAACAAATACAACAAATTAAAATAAACAAAGAAACAATTTGACTCTGAGAAGTCCACGACGTTGCCCTCTGGGCAGCGTCATCTTGGAGACGTCACTCAAACTTCAATGTAAAAGGACATGAAGAGTACTGTCATAGAGTTTATCCTTTTGGTATCATTTGTTAAACATGCTACAGAACATAAAATCGCACGCATAAACATGAACTTAGGTACTGTACTGGAATAATAATTGGAAAAGATTTTAATACAACAGTTCAGAAAAAACTGTCGTTTCTCAGGAGAAAGTCTTATTTCTTCAGAATAGACATCCAGTGCTTTCTATGGCTTAGCCAGAGAAGACGCATAGCGTTTGAGTGGTATCATAGAGCTTAACTGGTAATTAAAACACACAAAAAAGGCTCATTGACAACTTGTGCACGAATGAGGAAAAAGGGGCGGGACATCAGCTCAACCAATCAGGAGAAAGGAGGACAACCATTGGCTGAATTTGAATCACGTGCCGGTTGCTCGGCAGTCAGCGAATACTCAAACCGTGGGTGCAAAACCTACTGTAATTTGTTTTCTGTTATTTCTTATGGGAATGATTGTTTCATCTAACGTTTTCGGCTTACGAGCTTGCCCTCAGAACGGATTAAATTCGTGAGACAAGGTACCACTATATATCTTAATATATAGTAGGCCTTTGACTATTCACGATTTTACACTCGCGGCTTCGCATATTCGCGGATTGCCGAGCAACTGCCACATGATTCAAATTCAGCCAATGGCTGTTCTCCCTCCTGCTGATTGGTTGAGATCATGTAATGCCTCTTTTTCCTAATTCGCGCACACTTTGTGCCTGTGCTTTTTTAATGTATGTGTTTTTAGTTACAGTTAAGCGCCATCATGCCAACCAAACGCTGTGCACCTTCTAAGGCTTCTGGTAAGGCACCGAAATGCCAGAAAAAGGTACTGACATGGCATGAAAAAGTAGAAGTGCTTGATATGATTCAGGAAGAAAGACGTTTTGCTGCAGAAGTGCTAAGAAGGTGAATGTTGTATGGAAAAATATCATCAGAATGGACTCTGCCTCAGTATTCTGGATACTTCTAGTTCAGGGGTCGGCAAACTTTGCCATTCAAAGAGCCATTTGGACCCGTTTTCCTCATTAAAGAAAACACTGGGAGCCACAAATCCTTTTGTGACATTTAAAATCAAATAACACTGCATATAATGTTTTTCCCCTTTTTCCTTCATGTTGACATAAAACAACAATGTGTTGCATTGGTTTAAAATACTGCAGTTGTTGCAATTCTGCTTGCAACAAAAATATTTAGATTAAAAAAAAAAAAAAAAAAAAAAAAAAAAAAAAAATCGCCAGCCTCCCTGCGACCATAATTAGGATTAAGTGGTTCAGAAAATGAATGAATGTGTTCGAGTCAACGTATTTTTATAAAGAATAAGAATATCTGTCCCACAAAGCGTGGGACAGGGTGCAGCCAGATATATTAACGGGTTGCGTCGCCTACCTCACAATCACACTCTTTGTGGGATCTTCTTTGTCTTTATTCGTTATATTAATGTTGTTTTGTCATAGTTTTAATTCACAAAAACAACAGCAACACAGAAAATTATATGAAGACTTATTTTAAGGAGACTGCTCAACATTCTTTTAAATAATATTAATGCTTAATACTGCACTGACCGACCCATTCTCAGAGTGGAGACTGAACCACACCCAGTCTTTTAATTTGTCACTGGGAAGAGAGTTATTTTATTCTGAGAGTGCTGTGTATAAACAAATCTCATCCACCATGTCTTACTTCAGCTGTGATTTCCTTTCCTGGATTACAAACCCCGGCGGGGGAAAAATCTCTCGCTCGCTGCTCTTCTGCTGGCTGATGGTGAGAGCACTCCTTGCCATGAGCACAAGAATTTGGAAATCCACCAACACAGCAAATCAAAAACACTGAGACTCTCAATGTAGCTGATTAAAGATAGGCATCATGTCCACAAAATTACCCCGCCCACACCCGTGACTGTTAATTTTCATCTATGTAATTTTCAACCCAAAAAGGGAATTTTTGGAAGGGTACCCACTGGGTAACTGTGGGTACCCAACCGTTGCAGGATTCTGCCTTAGGCAGATTCTCCCATCATTCAGGTGAAAGATGGTTTAACTACCCCTGGAAGCCCGGAGTGCTTCCGATGTGAGTAAATATTCCCACGGGTTGCCGACCCCTGATATAAAGCCATGCAAAGTAAATACAGTATAATGCAATACCTCCCCCTAGTGGGTATTTTTGAAAACTGCACTGCTGTATGTTTAATGGAACTGATTACAGTATACTCAGTTCGTGTTCTTTTATATATATGTGTGTGTGTGTGTATACTGTACGTTTACATTTTATGATCAATAAATATCCCAGTAAAAAATTAAGTTTTTCTTAATCATTACTACATTAATACTGAATTAGATGAGAACATCTCATCAATACTGTATTAATGAGTAAGGCTGTGTATAGAATGTGTTTATGAAGCATATTTTAGCGCATGTAATCGGTTGCTCATTCGCGCATGTAATATGATACATGGGGTTTTACTTCCAGGTACAGAACTCGCGGATTATCTTAATTCGAAGGAGGGGCCGGAACCAAACCCTCGAAAACATCGAGGGCCTACTGTACATGCGCGCAGATGCAACAATGTAAGCACAGATGCTCCCCAACTTACAAACGAGTTAGGTTCCGGCCGGTTCGATGAATTTCTTTGTATGTTTGTTACAGGGCATTCTTTAGAGAGGAACGCATGTTTAAACCTTGTATAAATAACCTCTATACGAGTTTGTGTGCATATCATTATACCCCATGTTTAAACTCCTGGTTCCTCTCAAGCACAGCACAGCGGATCTGATCAGATTTACAAGTGTTTCACTCTTATCCAGTTCATAATACTGGAGTCAATTTGTTTCTTCTTTGAAAGTTTTGGAGTTCCGAAATGCATCGTTCTGCTTCTCTTCCCGGACCTCCATGTCAGCCACGCCCCTCTACTGGAGCCTAGTATTAAGTGTACCTCAGGATAACTTTTAATCATATTTAATACTTATATTTATGATACATCTTTCTCTAGATTTTATTTCATTTTGATTTCTATTTGTTCTTCAATTTCATTTCACTTTCGACCTCAGACAGCTGATGGTTTTGATGGGAGATGTGTCGTTTTTTGTTTTGCGTTGGTTTAGAGGTTTTTTTTTGTTGCATAATTGGTCTTATATTTTCCTTCTATTTTTCCTTAATTTCCTTATTTTTTAATTCGATGAATATATATATATATTTTTTAAATCCACGATGCACTGAAGTGGCATTAATTGAAGTGCAAAGTAGCGAGGGATCCCTGTATATGAATGAAAAATAAAACCTTATGCATCTATTTTATTTCTTGGCCTACATGGACACAGGATAATTATACAAGCCGTATTCTATGAATATCGTGTTCCGATTAAGAGTGCCACTAAAAAGCTCAAAGTATAAACCATATGCAGGAAAAATATTTGTAGTACAAAACCTTTGAATGAGAAAGACTTGGTGTTTCTCAAATCATTCTGTTTGGACCCATTACCTTTGTTTATCTGCGGACTATAGGGTCATATGACGGCAAGGGTAAAGGGTCCTTAATGAAAACATTAGCACCACACAGCTTTGGAGGATTTTCTTTTGATATACTATTGTTGCATGTATTTAACTAACAAACAAACAAAAAAAACACTTTGGTGTGATGAACTCTCGGACCATCAGGTCACTAATGTACTCACAGGAACGAGGATTTGAATGCAGTGGCTGTGGAGGATTGTGTCCTGGAGCATACGATCTGTGACGTGTCCGTAGCGACTGTGACCCGTGGGGAGGCTGGCGAGGTGGAGGTTGAACAGCCGTTTGACCTCACTGAGGCACAGCACAAAATGTTTCTGGAAAGTGTTCCGCACAAAGTCTTGAAGTTCCGGGGTTGGGCCCTGAGTGGCCCTGTATTCACTGTGAAGGTCCATGTTTGGGGAGTCCGATGAGGGATAACCATTGACTGAACCGTTTGGAACAGAATTGGATGTGTCCATAGACTCCTCTGAGTCACTCATGGGTTCTTCCTTGATGTGCACCATTGTATTAGTTACACTGGAGCCAGAAGCTCCAGAGGATGCCTTCATTCTTCGACCATCTAACTCTTTCTGCAGAGAGGTATGTCGCTCCCGCGCATTCTCTCGAGCCAACTTGAGACGCTGCTCACCGCTAACATGAATCAGATCTGTAACACAGAAACGCTTCGTAAGACTAATTTGGCAAAGATAACCTCCAACAACAAAAAAAAAGACAGAGTGTTTGGAGAGTTCAGATAAATACCCTTTAGAGTATCTTGTTTCTTTAAGAAGTCCTCCTTTGAGAAGTTGAAAACCTTTTCTAACCTACAAAATAGACACATTTTACAACAAACAAGTAGCATTCCGCACTCTGTAGAGACTATAACTAGTTTTTATAGTTAAATACTACATTTTCTAGGGATCGAAAGGAAAATTCTATGTGATCATCAAAAGGGAACGATTCCTTAAAGTTCACATCACAGGAGCATGCAGAGAGAGAGAGAGAGCGAGATGATGTCATGTGGACAGGCATGAGGTGGTGTGTAATAAAGATGGAGGAGGAGGAGAATTTTGTGCCTGTGCACGATACAAATGCCAGCGAGGAAAGGCTCATGGTGAGCTCCCACAAAGCCAGTGCTTCTCAAATAGTGAGGTGTGAGATGTGTGTGTGGGGTGGATATATATGACCATGGGGACAAGCTTTTTTGCCATTCTATACTACAATTACAGTCATCCCTTGAATATCGCGGATAATGTAGACCAGACCTGGCCGTGATATTCGAAAAACCATGAAGTAGGACTACCCCTCTCATTTGTCCTCTCTCCATGTTGTCTCATTTCTATATGTTTTCGCGTCTATACACTTCTTGAAATTCATCAAAAAAGACGTAACGCACAGTAGATTCATTTATGCCGTAATGGCATGCTACATGGGCATACGTATTGCCCACCGTCAGCATATTTAGCAACTTCACTTTTTGGGTCACTGTCATCATATTTCGCTTTTTCTTAGGATCATTGGATGCCTTAGATGCTGCAGGACGTTCACAAACACTAAGATCACAAAATCACAAAAATTCCTGTGGGAATGTGCGAGGCAACGGCGTCACGCGTCTAAGCCAATCAGCGTGTGAGATTAAGTCCAGTGGGCGGTCCCTGCCTGAACTGGGAAGGAGGGGAACTTCAGTCTGTCGTTTGTAAACAATGGACGCAGCCTGGCTTGGGTCCCTGCCTTCCGCTTGCGTACATGCGAGTTTTGAATTTTTTATGAATATTTTAAATTTTCATTTTTTATTAAAATACCGCGATGGATGTGGTGAAGGAGGACATGAAGGTAGTTGGTGTAAGAGAAGAAGATGCAAAGGATAGGTTGAGATGGAGGCAGATGATTCGCTGTGGCGACCCCTGAAGGGAAACCCGAAAGGAAAAGAAGAAAGAAGAAGACCGCGATGCACCAAGACCGCGAAGTTCAAATCGCGAAGTGGCAAGAGTTGACTGTAAGTGTATCTGCGCATCCACTACAGTAGTACTGTAGAGGATGTGCAATTATTTTCCTTGCTGACATTTGCACATGCATAAAAATGTCCTCCTCCTGCTCATGTGACATCTTCACACAGTCGATGATCGGAAGGGTTCGTTGACTAATTGTTTGTTCTTGTTTTATTATTATTTACCGGCCATGTCTCTCACTGTCTATGGTGTGAGGTTCATGTAAAAGAACCATTGTTGACTTTCATAAAGAGTAGCAGCAAAGCTGTCAGCGCGTTTCTGTCCCTTGCTAAAGGGTTATGTCAGGAAGGGCATCCGACATAAAAACCTATGCCAAATCAAACATGCGAATCATTTGCTGTGGCGACCCCTGATAAAGGGAAAAAGTCAAAAGGAAATCTCTCATTATTGTACATATTTCAATTTTCCTATTATTCAGATAGATACATCTCTCTATCTGTACATCTATCTAAAAGCATACATTATCTGATTTTTATCAGAAAACTGTTGCATTTTTTCAAAAAATCCCGATCCAGAGACTCCACAACAATCAATAGTATTCAATGTTACTTGTTCTGAATGCCCAGCCAGAGCATGTGCTGTCTCTGCGCAACATCAGGATGCTTCTTGACAAAATCATGGTCAGTAGGCAAGAGGAACTCCCAGCCTCTGTTTGCTCTGGGAACAGCCATCTGTTCCAAAAAGTCCTTGACATCCTCAGGAGGCAGCTGTAAACAATACAAAACCATGAGAAGCAGTGGCAGAGGTGGCTTAGTGGTTAATGCGATGGGTTACTCATCCAAAGGTCTGTGGTTCAATCCTGACTGTCACAACTGTTGGGCCCTTGAGCAAGGCCCTTAACCCTTAATTGCTCAAGTTGTATGAAAATGATACTTCTAAGTTGCTCTGGATAAGAGCATCTGCCAAGTGCTGTAAATATAAACAAATATAAATGAGCCTTAATTCAGCAAAAACTCCTTAAATTATACAATCAAGTTCAAGAAGGCTCCAGGTTCTGCATAATAATCATTTCTATTGTAATTTTTTGAAAAATTCAAATTTTCAAGGAAAACAAAACTGTCCAAACAGAACCATTGAACCACATTATTTATTTATTCATTCATTTTCTAATCCCCTTAACCCTAATTAGCATAGCGGGGCAGGGTAAACCCCGAACAACTCACCAGGCCACTGCGTAGTCAACACACACGAGCGCAAAAAAACATTCACCTCACACCTCGGGGCGATTTGAAATGATCAATCAGCCTACTCTGCATGTTTGTGAATTATGGGAGGAAAGTCAAACAAGCAGGCAAAGAACATGCAAACTCCACACTGAAATGCCCAAAAGGGAATCGAACCCAGGTCCTCTTGCTGTAAGGCGGACGGGTGAACCACTGTGCCACAGTACCATGCCACCTTTAGTTTCTAAAAACTTTTGTATTTCTGACATTAAGTCTAGACTACATACGACATAAACTGAGTTTATTTATTTAAAAGCCAAACAACCCTAATAGCAGTGACCCTTAATCCCTTACTAAACACAGGCCTACCAACCTTTATGATAGCAGCGACCTCCTTTCTCATTAGTGAGCGCTCATTTGTGAATCTCCACATCTGCAAACAAATAAGCAATTAATTTAAACAAGCCTCTATGTTACTGATCTGTTTGGCAAAGCACAAAGATTTCATCCTATTCAAATAGCAAGTCACAATGTAGAACAGCTATTTTACATTTTGCAAGAACTCACCACAAAGTCACGACCACGACAGAGCACCTCTGCAGGCACACCACTGTGTGGACTGCATGTGGACTTGGGATACAGGACATCACTGAATAAATAAATAAAATAAACGAATGAGTTCCCAAGACCCAGATAAACAACCCAAACACCAGTGCAATAAATATACGTCCTCAACGTTTTAATAAAGTCAACAAATAAATGACCATTTTATTTTAACGTCACACTGAGGGATTAGTTTATGGTACAAAGACCCCCAACCTCTTGACAACCCAATTTCCCTGGACGAGCATCGCCACCTGCTGGATGCACCGCAGTGCTGCAGTGGAGTCGATGCCTGATGCGAGCAGCCCCATCAGATTGGCAAACGGCATTACCTTGACTGAAGCAGATAATCAAATCATCAAACTACGAGTGGTGTTAATGAACCAAAACAGCTTATTTACGATACGTACCATTCTTCATCAAGGTCTTCACCTGATCTCCAAGTGGAAGTGTTCGTAGCTGGGCCATAGAAAGTACATTACTAGGTCCTACTGGCTTCACCCTAAAATTCGAGATCGAAGGGGAAAGTGAGAGAACAAAATGTTGAGAGCATTTTATATACGACTGGAATACACTAAAGAAAAATTTCGGGAAACTAGGATTTTTTTCCCCCCAACTTACTCCTTTTCTTCTGTTAGTGGAGGCATAAGCATGGCTAGATATTCACTGGGAAGAAAATAAAAAGAACAATTAACATCACAATCCAAGAACCACAGTAGAATATTCTTACTTAAAATTATTTAAATTTAATTTCCTGTAAATAAACTGTCCAGCTACCAGCAAATGCTGTCTGAGAATATTCATGCACTATCTGGGGTGAGGTTTGGCACCTGCAACAAGATATGCCGTTTACCATAAAACTCTTACATTAGGAGGACTCTGAAAGAACAGCACAACTGAGGTTTTGTAAAATTCCATTTGGTGCATTGTATATTGTGATATGACCATGAGAGAATCCTGTATGTATACATGCAAGATTAAATGAGGCTGTACAGAGCCTGCAGAACAAGTTGAAATTGACTGTTTAGCCAGTAATCCTTTTTAAATCAAAATGGGTTTCACTAGCCTCCAAAGCTGTGCATCAGTGAGGCGCACTGCTAGCATCATGCAGATCGAAAGTTGGAATGCATAGACACGCTCAAGGGGATAAGTGACTGAGTTTTCAGGAGGGAAGGACGGCATACACTTGTCTCCCTGTCAGCGTAATTATCAACCAATAATAGGTGCATAGAAGGGCTAAATTCTAAAACAAACAAATAAATAAATTCTTATTCCGAATTTCAACCTGATAATTCCTTTTACCCCCATTCTGAGTCCTTATAATAATACTTACCTTGGTGTTTTCACTAACTCTGTGTTCTCTGTGGTATCCATGAGTTGGCAGTAAAGATACTGACGTTCGTGCTCTGATCGTCCATCCTACAAGTTAAAAAACCAAAATGAAGGAATGCAGCAGCAGTTCAAACATAATACATATACTATACTATGTACATTACTGCCTAAACTATCCAGGCACCACAAATATGTACTGTAATCCACTACACTGAAAGATTTTTATATTTAAAAAAAAAAAAAAAAAAAAGGCTTCTGCATCGGTATTGTTTCAATTCACCCAAGCATACTGTTAGTGAGCGCCTCACATGACCAATAATTTATTGTGCAAAAAAAGTGATGTTTCATCTGTAAAAGAAAAGTGTTCAGCCACTGATGTAGTTTCAGCCCCACTTTCCAGCACTATTTGACAAGGAGCAACAGTGACCCAAAAAAAAAAAAAAAAAATACATATATCAATTTTAAATTTTACGTTTCGTCTTCATAGCAACAGCTTATTACAAATTGACGACTTCCTTGGTGATTCGTTTTGCAGAAGGCTCACATGATGGCCTCATGTTCAATGGAAATAGTAAATGTGTTATCAACTTGCCCCACACATGCTTTCGCAATCTTTATTCACACTATGTTTTAAAAAAAAAAAACACAACAAACAAAAAGCCCCAACATATACAGTTATGTCTCTACTGCACTTACATAACAGTGGATAAAGAATTAATTTTCTTATTTCCGTTTAGAACCACAACAGCAAAGACTATGTCTGAGTGAAATTATAAGTCAAGTTTATACCATAATACAACTCTAAACCAAAACCTTTTGATAAACAAATCCAAAAGTATTTATTCATTAAAAAAATAATAATAATAAATAAATAAATAAAGACATGTCAACTAATCAGAAACGTGAATTTTCTGTAACAGTGATATCATCTATAATAACAGACAATGTTTGATTACTCACCTACTCTTTAAACTCCGAGTTTGAAACTGAGGGACATATTTGGTCACACCTACCTTTAAGCCATGATAGTGTAAATGGACCCATGGCTCTTCAGCCTGTTTCTTTTGCAGGAACTCGTAGGACTGGATGCGCCGCTGGCGAGCCTGTTCAGACTCTGGCCTGGAAAACCTCACCTTAACCAAAGAACAAGTCAGTGATTCATAGATATATACCATACAAACCGAAACTGCAAACTTCATTTAGAAGGGTAAACGGCACAAGTGTGAGCAACTTCAACACAAAATATTTAAATTAGTTTAAATCCTTACAGTGATCTGCTTCGTGTCGTCCTCTGCCTCGTCCTGAGAGGAATCCCCAGCTATGAGAATGCAATTGCAAGAAAAGTTTATGCACTTTATGGTTACACAACTACTGTATATAAAGCCTCATGATGTACATGTATTGAACTGTCAGATGATTTTAAATCAGTCTATACATTTAACAAACAGATACAGATTTCCTCCTAATGCTGTCATCAATATTTATTGAACTCAGTTGTTACCAAGTAATTATGTCACAATGTCTTAACCCATAAATCGACTTTATCCCCCAAAAGCATAGTAAAGGTCACTAAATGCTATCAATGTTATATTGCTCTGTATTTCTCGACCCTGTGTTATAGAATAAATAAACAAAAAAGCCAAAATTAACCTTTGATTACCTTCATTAGCTGCTTCCCGTTCTTTGTGTTTACTGTCAGCTTTATCCAGATATGAAAAGCTAGGCCTCATCTGCAAAATGCCCTGTAATGGCGTCAGGTGAAGCTCCCCTGCAAGCAGCAGGCAGACAGTCAATATACTGAACATTACGCTACTCAGCAGTAATACACACTATAATCCAACGATGTTATTTACCTTTACGGAACACTGCAGCAGCATAGCGACTGGTATTTGTTGTTGCCTGAATCGATGAGAACGTTTGCTTATCCATCATTTTACTTTAGGAAAAAAAAAAACAAAATGAAAATCACATTTCAATGCAAGGATCAACAATGGGATCGAGAACTCCAAGTACACCAACAGGAAAATCTCGCATCAACAAATACAAACATGGAGTAAGTGCTGGAGTCTTCTAATGATGTGCCATCCACATTGAGCGCAATCTGCTCCCCTTTACTGCGGCAATAATTTGGACTCATAGTATCAATCGCCACCTCAATTTCAACCTGAACACAGAAATGACAGACACCATGTCACATGACTGATCCATTTGTTAGGGGTAAGACACAGGGGTTGAACACAGTACAAAAGTAGCTTTACCTTTTGCTGCTTGGGTTTAATTTTGGCTGTTAAATGAGTTACGTCGTCATAGTTCATAGTAGCAGGACGCACGGGGTACTGTAACAGAAGACATTTGGAACAATGCAGAACCACTGTTATCTTCCAGCATAAAAACTGATACAAAATAACCACAGAAATTGTGCAGATCAGCTTCTGTGTTTACCTGGAACAAATATAGCTTGTCTGAAAGACTTTTGGCAAGGTACACATCGATCTTCAAGGCAAAAGAAAAAACAATTTTAGTAGATGTGGATTTTTTTAAGAATACCAAATTTTTCAATGAAAAGTCATCACTGTTTCCTTCTCTTTAGAAACTGAAGGAAATTAAGAGTCATAAGCAGACCTCTTGTATAATGGGGTCATCCTCCTCTCCACTAGCCATCATGGGATCAAACTGGGCTGCGCAAAAATGCTGAAACACTCACAGCACAACATGCAACTTCTGGAGACAAAAAAGGCAGGCATTAACTTTGTCACATAACTCCAACCTATTGGAATGCAGTATTGACATCACACAGGAACATCAACATCTACTTAGCTTCACGAGCTAAATAATTTTTAATATATTTACTAGAGGAACAAACAAAATGTGATTTATTGATTGATTTCTGAAAATTTTTAAATCATGACTGGCACAGCTGAACTTACATGCACAGGAAAACAAGCACAGTGCAGTTTCACTCAAGATTTAAGTACAGTATATATACTTTGTAGTTGGCTGAACAGATGCCAGTAACTTGTTTGCTTTGTGCAATTTCTGATTGAGACAAGTATGATTTGGGAAATTATTTAGTTAGAGATAACAACTTCCAAGACTACATCATTCTTGATGGTACTTTTAAAGTAAACTAACATACACTTAAATTTATACCCATAGAAATGATACAATGCAAATAATTTAATGGCTTTCCACCAATCAGAAACAAGAACATATCTTCAAGAAAAAAAATCATGATTTTTCATCCTGAGAAAGTAGACCAATCAGAAAGCACCATTCCCATGTACGGAATATTATTCATACCAGAAACTCAGGAGAACACTTAAATAAAATGCAAGTATAAACCATAAAAACATTTTGTTTGCTTTTCTTCTGTTTCTGTGTAGTATATACATTAAAACAATTATTCACCACAAGCTTAGTCAATACTGTTGAACAAACAACTAGGTGATGGTCACCATGCCTATGGGTCAATAATTGCCAATCAAGATGAGGACACAGAAGCAAGTTATTTTATACAACCTTTTCTCAACTAAGCCAAACCTACGGATTAATATTTAAGGCTGTCTGTCTTCCTTTCGGCTTTTTCCCTTTTATTCAGGAGTCGCCACAGCGAATCATCTGACTCGCATGCTTGCTTTGGCAGAGGTTTTTACGTCGGATGCCCTTCCTGTCACAACCCTTTTTTTTTAGCAAAGGGACAGAAACCCGCTGACGGTTTTGCAGCCTACTCTTTACGAAAGTCAGCAATGGTTCTTTTACATGCCTCTCACCATAGACAGTGAGAGACATGGCCCGCCTTTGATAACCCAGTTAGCTGCACCATGCTAGGAAATATCTTTTTTCTGATTTTGCTTGACTTGACCCTGAATAGTTTAATATCATTTTGCGTGAAATGGAGAAAACGTTTAAGCCAAGTAGGATAAAGACGAGTGCTGTTTAAAACTATACTTTCAGAAGTATGCCATAATACAATCCCAATCCAGTTCAATAAGCAGGTCACTTTGGCTCAAAGAGACCAACCCAGAGATATTGAATTAAACTACTGGTGTCCGAGTTCAACATGACAGAAAAACTTCCCAGACAAAAGTCTCTGTTACCTTTGATTAATTGACTTGATTTGACATTAACAAAAATTTTAAAATGGCAAAAAATTTAAGCAGCATGATAGACAAGCAAAACCACCTTAGAATAGCAAAGTCTCAAGATTTTGCTTACCTACTACTAATTAAGAAGTAATGCTTGGTGTCACGCTATCCCAAAAGGACATATGTATTAATAATGTCCTAACCAGTTATACTACCCACATGCCAACCATGAGCATCAGTCTTTTTGTGTCAAGATACCGGAATCTTATCTTCTAAATAGGTACAGTCAGTGACAAATGACTCACTCAGGAATTGTGACACAGCTAAGCCTGAATGCTGAAAATAGTCAAACTTCAACCTGCAAATGCAGCCCTTGCAACCAAATAATGTTGAATAAATTTGTGTTAAAAGTTCATTTCATTCCTGTTCCAGTGATACCAAATTCAGCCATGTTCATAGAAAAAGAACTCAATTTTAGACCGAGTTTGTGTTGATTTTTCACCAACCTTGATTAGAACGCCTTTCTTTTGACAAGATCTCAAGTGTATTGCGACCCAGTTGCAAGGTATTGTCCACGAAATCTGGTCATGCATCGTGAGGATCTGACAACTTGGTCTCAGCTATTACCATATTCAGCAGTGAATTTCAAGATTTCGGTTTGTGAGGGGTATATTTCGGCGGTTTTTCGAAAACTTCATCTTCATAAATATCCCCAAGAACATTGCCGGTTCTTTAAAATTGGTACAATATAACCCCGACAAACTAGGTACCAAAATTTAGAGATTTTTATTCAGTTTAAAATGAAATCTCAACTCAAAATTCAAAACTCAAGAATCAATGAGCACGACGTGCCAGGAAATTCAATAGCGAGTACCCCTCAAAAAAAAAAAAAAAAAAAAAAAAAAAAAGGGATTGACCATCACAATCCAAGATGGCCGCCACCATGATGGACGCATCTGAGCAGGATACTGTCATTTCTGATCTATTTCTTCCATACCTCGGTGAGTAATATATATTTCTACAATCGGAATATAAACTTTATTGTGTATAGAATTTTGTAGTGTCACTGTTTTGTTGACCTCTTGAGATAAATATAGATTTTGACTCTGAATTGTTCGAGTCACTCAACTCGCTGGTTAAACATGAACGGAATTGGGACTTCTGACTTTGGGTAGGTGTTTTATTAATTTATGGGTTCTAATTTCAAAATAAGCAAATAGGACAAGTTCTTCAGATGTAAATTAAGACTCCTGCTTAGTATGAGGCAATTTAAGAGTGTTTTGATGGAGAAATCTACGTTCATTCATGTGCCGTTGGTGTGGTCATGTGACCTAATCGCACCCTGCGATTAGAAAAATAAGTAAACAAATGCACATGGTATTGTTTATAATTACTTTTTCATTCATTTAAGGTTTATACAAACATTTTATTTAGAGACAACCTACATTATAGGAAAATGCAATATATTCCTGTCTAAAATCAACAGCTGCCTGTGTACGCTAGGCCACTGCCCCAGTCACTCAAGGTAGAATGACCATTATCAATAAAAGGATTGTTTATTCATATGATCCGTTTCTTTTTTCAGTGAATGAAGACTACAATACTCTTCCTTCACAGCTAAAACCATGGTAGATAGCCTAAAACTGACACTTCCAATGAATTAAGCAGGTACGTTTCCCTTGGAAACAGACATATCAAAGTACTGATTTGGTTTATTTGGTTTAATGGTAAATTTAGTGTGGTTTATTCTACCTGATTATCTTGGAAAATAGCATAATTGGGATTTCCAGATGTCTAATTTTGAAAATAAGGTAATCTAAAAATGCCATCTTTACTAATTGGGTGCAACCATAATTTTGGGGAGAAAAAAAAAAAAAAAAAGCATTTTGAGATGTTTTTTACTACAAAACCTATCACCTCAGAGGCCTGAAACTCTGTAATGCTGAACTAAGTTATAGAAATGACTGAGAATTGGCATGAAATGTTTGTAGAAAGTAATAAGTTTTGTATCAAAGTCTTGCCCAAAGTATTCCATATGATGTCCTAGCCAGGGGCCTGAATAGGGGAAATGGAACAGGCTTCTTCTTCTTTCTTCTTCTTTTACTTTCGGCTGCTCCCTTCAGGGGTCGCCACAGCAAATCATCCGCCTCCACCTCACCCTGTCCTCCGCATCTTCTTTTCTGACTCCAACGACCTTCATGTCTTCCTTCACCACATCCATAAATCTCTTCTTCGGTCTTCCTCGAGGCCTTCTGCCTGGTAGTTCCAACCTCAGCATCCTACTGCCAATATACTCACTAACCCTCCTCTGTACATGTCCAAACCATCTCAATCTAGCCTCTCTGACTTTGTCTCCAAAACATCTTACGTGAGCTGTCCCTCTGATATACTCATTTCTGATCCTATCCATCCTCGTTACTCCCAGGGAGAACCTCAACATTTTCATCTCCGCTACCTCCAGCTCTGCCTCCTGCCCTTTCCTCAGCGCCACTGTTTCTAAGCCATACAACATCGCTGGCCTCACCACCATCTTGTACACTTTTCCCTTCATTCTTGCTGACACTCTCCTATCGCACATCACACCGGATACTTTTCTCCAACCATTCCAGCCTGCCTGCACACGCTTCTTCACCTCTTTTCCACACTCTCCATTGCTCTGGATTGTTGAGCCTAAGTACTTAAAATCCTCCACCTTCGTTATCTCTGCTCCCTGTAACATCACCGTTCCTCCTGGGTCCTTCTCATTCACACACATGTATTCTGATTTTCTGAGGCTAACCTTCATTCCTCTCCTTTCCAGGGCATACCTCCACCTCTCTAGATTTTCCTGCACTTGTTCTCTGCTCTCACTACAGATCACGATGTCATCTGCAAACATCATAGTCCATGGAGATTCTTGTCTCACCTCGTCTGTCAGCCTGTCCATCACCATAGCAAACAAGAAGGGGCTCAGAGCTGACCCTTGGTGCAGTCCCACCTCCACCTTGAATTCGTCGGTCACACCGACAGCACACCTCACCACTGTCTTACATCTCTCATACATGTCCTGCACCACTCTAACATACTTCTCTGTCACTCCAGACTTCCTCATACAATACCACAGTTCTTCTCTCGGCACCCTGTCATATGCTTTCTCCAGATCCACAAAGGCACAATGCAGCTCCCTCTGACCTTCTCTGTACTTCTCTATTAACATCCTCAAGGCAAACATTGCATCTGTGGTGCTCTTTCTTGGCATGAAACCAAACTGTTGTTCACAAATGCTGACCTCTGCCCTTAGTCTAGCTTCCACTATTCTTTCCCATAACTTCATCGTATGGCTCATCAACTTTATCCCTCTGTAGTTGCTGCAACTCTGCACGCCTCCCTTGTTCTTAAAAATGGGCACCAGCACACTTCTCCTCCACTCCTCCGGCATCTGCTCACTCTCTAGTACCTTGTTGAATGTTCTTGTCAGAAAATCTACTGCTACCTCTCCTAGACACTTCCATACCTCCACAGGTATATCATCAGGACCAACTGCCTTTCCATTCTTCATCCTCTTCAATGCCCTTCTCACTTCACCCTTACTGATCTTTGCTACATCCTGCTCCTCAATGGTCACCTCTTCTACTCTTTTTCTCTCTCATTTTCCTCATTCATCAGCTCTTCAAAGTACTCTTTCCATCTTCCCAGCACACTTCTGTCATCAGTCAATACATTTCCCTCTCTGTCCTTTATCAATCTAACTTGCTGCACATCCTTCCCATCTCTATTTCTCTGCTGTGCCAACCTGTATAGATCATTTTCTCCCTCTTTACTATCCAACCGATCATACAAGTCATCATACGCCCTCTGTTTGGCCTTAGCCACTGCTACTTTCGCCTTACTCTGTGTCTCCCTGTACTCCTGTTTACTCTCTTCGGTCCTCTCAATGTCCCACTTCTTCTTGGCTAACCTCTTCCTTTGTACACACTCCTGCACTTCCTCATTCCACCACCAAGTCTCCTTATCTACTTTCCTGCCAGAGGACACACCAAGTACTCTCCTACCTGTGTCCCTGATCACATTTGCTGTGGTTGTCCAGTCATTTGGAAGCACTTCCTGGCCACCCAAAGCCTGTTTCAACTCCTCCTTGAAGACAACACAACACTCTTCCTTTTTCAGCTTCCACCACTTTGTCTTCTGCTCTGCCTTTGCCTTTTTCACCTTTCTCACCATCAGAGTCATCCTGCACACCACCATCCTATGCTGTTTTTAGGCTCTATCTTGAAAATCTTTCAGGATCACTGCATGAAATTTGGACTGGTGATTTGTAATGGTAAACCCAACAAATAATCCAAAAACATTCATTAATGATGACCTTCATTTTTTTTTCAGTGCCGGTACCTATTCTAAACCAAATTGTTGACAAAATATACAGTTGCAACATTTATGGGCAACACCAAATATGTCCAACATCACAAGTGTAATTTCAATACAACAGGCCCTTGACTATTCGAGGTTTTGCGGACTGCCAAACAACTGACATGTTACTCAAATTCAGCCAATGGGTGTCCTTCTTTCTGCTGATTGGTTGAGATGATGTAACGTCCCTTTTTCCTCATTCAGGCATGTTTTCAATGAGCCTAGTTTTTTTTTTTAGTGTTTTAATTACAGATGCTCCCTGACTTACATTAATCCGTTTTATGTTTTTTTTTTCGATTTTAAGTTGTTTTTTTTTTAACCATTGTTTACAAACTACAGACTGAACATGCCCCTCCTTCTTCCCAGTTCAGTTTTTATATATTACATATCATTTTCAATAATTCCTTCACCCTTCTTCCAAACACACAAGGCCATGACCAATTATTAGGCAAAGTGAAACCTCGAGTGTTTCTAGTTTCTCATCCAAAACACAACAAGAATTTATGGAAATATGATTACCTGATCTTGAATGAAAAATATAAAAATTATGCAGTCTGGTCCCAATGTAACAATGTACTATGTAACAATGTACAGTCTATCCCAGAAGCACAGAAAATACAAGGCAGGAATATAATCTAGTGTTTTGTGTGTGAGCATATATATATATATTTTTTTACACATACAAACAACCTCACATTTTAGTAGATCACACAGTGATCAGAAACCAAAGTACAGTGCTACCTCACTTTACAAAATGAATCCTTTCCAGAGCCTTTTTCGTAACCTGCATTTTTTGTAAATTGAACACGTGATTCTAGGGCTCCCAAAACTACTCCATAAACCCTTTAAAAATTATAAAAACACACCAATTTTGTATGAAATGCGTGTTAAAAGTAAAAGAAAATTATTTACTTGTTTTTTTTTTATCTCGCGAACCACCCAGTCTGGTGGTTGCTGAGCTGAAGAACCCTCAGCCCCAGCCCCACCCCCACACTCCTTCACAAGGTCCTTAAATATGGCTTTTCCCGAAATAATCGCCTCTATATCTCCGCTTTTAATGCCTCCTTCTGCTTCAATATCGTCCTGATTTTAGAGGGGTTTCGACCACGAAAAAAACAAACAAACAAAAAAACCCTCATGAATCAACAGTACAACTGTCCTTCACTCTTGTGTCAAACAATGGGTCAAGACACACTAAAAGCATTATGGGTACAGTACCATATAATGGAGATCAGCTCCCTCCTAGCCAATGGGAGGCCGGAGGGGCGGGGCGGGGGAGAAGCAACTCATTGTTTGAATGGCGCGTTTGATTTTTTAAGATGGCGCTTTCGGAACGAGAGCTTGTTTCATATCCAGAGACAAACTTTTTAGGAAAATGCTTTTTTTTCCGTAACCTGCATTTTTCGTTTAGTGAGACTTTGGTAAAGTGAGGTACCACTGTACGATACATCCAAACCCTAGACCCCAGGACCCTATAAAACAAGCGTAAACTTTTAAAAATATAATTTACAGAATTAAATTCCTCCACATGCAGTGTGAATCTACAAATTGACAGATTTCGAGTCTAAAAAAATTATTTGTGAAAGAGTTCACTTTAATGCAGCTGATGCAATCATGATGTCATCAGTGTGTTTGTATCCTCTAGGTCTATCCAACATCATTGAGCTATCTTAAAGCTAAATAATATCAGCACATAATGTGAAACTACAGCAGTAGACTGGATAACTAACAAAATAGCTATTGAAATACACAGTTAATAGTTCCAGCGAGCTCATCTGCCGTGATTGGTTTTAACCACAAACAGCTGTTTTATGATGAACTACCACCAAAGATATAATGCTAATAATGCAAAACAACCCTCATCATCCTGACTTGTGTATTTCGCTACAGAAGGCTCTTTTATAAAATATAAAAAGCTCAATACAAAACAAAATCATCAGTCCAAAGTCCAATAACTTTATCAATATCAACAACAAAAGGATTTGCTAACTCTGTAGCTCACATTCTGCTAACAGCCTTTAGCTCGTGTAGCTAACCATGTTATGTTTTCAGTTTGTTTGCGTCGTCAATCCACAAGTCACATAATAAACTGATAAAATATGTCACGGATTTGATGCTTCCCACAAATATGTTGTTATTTCTCATAGATTAAACTGCTGCTGTGTGAACAGTCGAGTATCTCTCAGTGCTAAACCTGATGAATCAAACATCCATCATTTGTGAGTTAAGACATAAAAATCCTAATGACACATCAGATTAAGTGTTTCAAGTAAATTCCTGGTAAGATCATGCTTTCCTCCTTGACCATGTCATCATGAATGTGATTACTACAAGTCTTGTTACAAACATTTACAGTGATGAAAGTTAGCTCGCTAATTATGTGACGTTAGAGCTACACAACCTCAGCAGGTTTTCAGGCCGAGATAATAACATCCTGATTCAAGAACTATAGGTAAAGTCCACATTCAGACCTGAAGGATACAGAAGAAACTCGATTCTTCTCTGTCGCAGTGTGTTAACTTTCTCCTCCGAAATTACATAAATTGGGAAGAGTGGAAGAGCACGACCATGTTGCTGAATCCGGCTCCGTCTACAGACACGTGGGGAGGAGCAGAGACCCATCATGCACCGCTGCGGAGTGCACTACAGTATGTGTTCCCTCGGTCCTTTCCCATGGTCCCTTCCTTACACACTCACTTGGTCGATATCTATTATCTTCTTTTACTTTCGGCTGCTCCCTTCAGGGGTCGCCACAGCAAATCATCCGCCTCCACCTCACCCTGTCCTCCGCATCTTCTTTTCTGATTCCAACGACCTTCATGTCTTCCTTCACCACATCCATAAATCTCTTCTTCGGTCTTCCTCGAGGCCTTCTGCCTGGTAGGTCCAACCTCAGCATCCTACTGCCAATATACTCACTATCCCTCCTCTGTACATGTCCAAACCATCTCAATCTAGCCTCTCTGACTTTGTCTCCAAAACATCTTACGTGGGCTGTCCCTCTGATATACTCATTTCTGATCCTATCCATCCTCGTTACTCCCAGAGAGAACCTCAACATTTTCATCTCCGCTACCTCCAGCTCTGCCTCCTGCCTTTTCTTCAGCGCCACTGTTTCTAATCCATACAACATCGCTGGCCTCACCACCGTCTTGTACACTTTTCCCTTCATTCTTGCTGACACTCTCCTATCGCACATCACACCGGACACTTTTCTCCAACCATTCCAGCCT
Source organism: Plotosus lineatus (assembly GCA_024760905.1). Lineage (NCBI taxonomy): Eukaryota > Metazoa > Chordata > Actinopteri > Siluriformes > Plotosidae > Plotosus > Plotosus lineatus. The sequence continues at coordinate 38,053,577 of CM045730.1, read as the reverse complement.
GCCTGCACACGTTTCTTCACCTCTTTTCCACACTCTCCATTGCTCTGGATTGTTGAGCCTAAGTACTTAAAATCCTCCACCTTCGTTATCTCTGCTCCCTGTAACATCACCATTCCTCCTGGGTCCTTCTCATTCATACACATGTATTCTGATTTTCTGAGGCTAACCTTCATTCCTCTCCTTTCCAGGGCATACCGCCACCTCTCTAGATTTTCCTGCACTTGTTCTCTGCTCTCACTACAGATCACGATGTCATCTGCAAACATCATAGTCCATGGAGATTCTTGTCTCACCTCGTCTGTCAGCCTGTCCATCACCATAGCAAACAAGAAGGGGCTCAGAGCTGACCCTTGATGCAGTCCCACCTCCACCTTGAATTCGTCGGTCACACCGACAGCACACCTCACCACTGTCTTACATCTCTCATACATGTCCTGCACCACTCTAACATACTTCTCTGCCACTCCAGACTTCCTCATGCAATATCACAGTTCTTCTCTTGGCACCTTGTCATATGCTTTTTCCAGATCCACAAAGGCACAATGTAACTCCCTCTGACCTTCTCTGTACTTCTCTATTAACATCCTCAAAGCAAACATTGCATCTGTGGTGCTTTTTGTTGGCATGAAACCAAACTGTTGTTCACAAATGCTGACCTCTGCCCTTAGTCTAGCTTCCACTATTCTTTCCCATAACTTCATCGTATGGCTCATCAACTTTATCCCTCTGTAGTTGCCGCAACTCTGCACGTCTCCCTTGTTCTTAAAAATGGGCACCAGCACACTTCTCCTCCACTCCTCCGGCATCTGCTCACTCTCTAGTACCTTGTTGAATGTTCTTGTCAGAAAATCTACTGCTACCTCTCCTAGACACTTCCATACCTCCACAGGTATATCATCAGGACCAACTGCCTTTCCATTCTTCATCCTCTTCAATGCCCTTCTCACTTCACCCTTACTGATCTTTGCTACATCCTGCTCCTCAATGGTCACCTCTTCTACTTTTTTCTCTCTCATTTTCCTCATTCATCAGCTCTTCAAAGTACTCTTTCCATCTTCCCAGCACACTTCTGTCATCAGTCAATATATTTCCCTCTCTGTCTTTTATCAATCTAACTTGCTGCACGTCCTTCCCATCTCTATTTCTCTGCTGTGCCAACCTGTATAGATCATTTTCTCCCTCTTTACTATCCAACCGATCATACAAGTCATCATACGCCCTCTGTTTGGCCTTAGCCACTGCTACTTTCGCCTTACGCTGTGTCTCTCTGTACTCCTGTTTACTCTCTTCAGTCCTCTCAATGTCCCACTTCTTCTTAGCTAACCTCTTCCTTTGTACACACTCCTGCACTTCTTCATTCCACCACCAAGTCTCCTTATCTACTTTCCTTCCAGAGGACACACCAAGTACTCTCCTACCTGTGTCCCTGATCACATTTGCTGTGGTTGTCCAGTCATTTGGAAGCACTTCCTGGCCACCCAAAGCCTGTTTCAACTCCTCCTTGAAGACAACACGACACTCTTCCTTTTTCAGCTTCCACCACTTTGTCTTCTGCTCTGCCTTTACCTTTTTCACCTTTCTCACCATCAGAGTCATCCTGCACACCACCATCCTATGCTGTTTGGCAACACTCTCACCCACTATGACTTTGCAGTCACTGACTTCCTTCAAATTACATCGCCTACACAAGATGTAGTCTACCTGTGTGCTCCTACTTCCACTTTTATGTCACCCTATGCTCCTGTCTCTTCTGGAAGAAAGTATTCACCACAGCCATTTCCATCCTTTTTGCAAAATCTATCAACATCTGTCCTTCTGCGTTCCTGTCCTGGATACCAAACCTGCCCATCACTTCCTCATCCCCTCTGTTGCCTGCACCAACATGTCCATTGAAGTCTGCACCAATGACCACTCTTTCACCTCTGGGGGTACTCTGCATCACTTCATCTAACTCACTCCAGAATCTCTCCTCTTCTAGCTCACATCCTGCCTGTGGGGCATAAGCACTAACAACATTGAGCATTACACCTTCAATTTCTAACTTGAGACTCATCACTCTGTCTGACACTCTTTTCACTTCTAGAACATTCCTGACAAACCCCTCCTTCAAGATGACTCCTACTCCATTTCTCTTCCCATCCACACCGTGATAAAATAGCTTAAACCCTGCTCCTAAGCTTTTAGCTTTGCTACCTTTCCACCTGGTCTCCTGAACACACAGTATGTCCACTTTCCTCCTCTGCATCATGTCAGCCAGCTCTCTACCTTTTCTTTGCATAGTTCCAACATTCAAAGTCCCCACTCTCAGTCCTAGACTCATGCCTTTCCTCTTCTCTCTCTGCCTACGGACACGCTTCCCACCTCTCCTTCTTCGACGTCTTTGACCAACAGGAGTCCAATTTCCATCAGCACCCTGTTGATTGACAGCACTGATGGCGGTCGTTGTTAACCCGGGCCTCGACCGATCCGGTATGGGGGTAATACTTCTGATTTGCATCAGAAAAATTTGGCATTGGTTTTACGTCGGATGCCCTTCCTGACAGAACCCTCTGCATTTTTCCGGGCTTGGGACCGGCATGAGGGGGAGAGACACTGATTAGTGCCCCCCCCCCACCTTATGGCTGCATTTTGGTCGATATCATATTATCCAGTTATATATTATATATATATATATATATATATATATATATATATATATATAATTATAGGGTTAAAATACTAACTTCTACTAACATCTATATTATCATACATTTATCAGGCTTCATCATTTGACATTTTCAATACAATTTGTACTGTAATAAATCTAATTCTGTACTGTAGTTTCACACAACATGGGGATTTATTTTCTCCATAATTTCCCCACTTCAGTTTCGGTTTGCTGTATTGAGTAGTTTTGGCATCCCAGCCTTCTAGGAGAAACATCCTGTCTTGCTGACCTTTCACAGCCAGTAGCAATGTGGAATGTCCATTCATTCGTTTGCAAAAATGCTTTATCCTACAGTTAGGCCTGGCTCAGCCATCTCTGAAGGAAGGTGGTGTATCACATGAAAGCACAGGGAGAACATGTAAACTTCACTCAGAAAGGTCGATGTCAGCCACAATATTTGAACCTAAAATCTCATTTGAGACAACATTGCTAACCACAGCGGCACCTTACTGCCTTCTCAGAAATTCTTCATCTCAGAATTATAGCAATCTATGCTTCAACTTGATGACTTATCAACTACGGGTATTACACCCAATCAAGAGTGCTAAAGCAGCATCTAGGTTCTGTAAAACATTTTGACAAAAAAAAGAAGCTCATGTACTCATGTTCATCATACATCTTCTTCTTCTTCTTCTTCTTTTACTTTCGGCTGCTCCCTTCAGGGGTCGCCACAGCAAATCATCCGCCTCCACCTCACCCTGTCCTCCGCATCTTCTTTTCTGATTCCAACGACCTTCATGTCTTCCTTCACCACATCCATAAATCTCTTCTTTGGTCTTCCTCGAGGCCTTCTGCCTGGTAGTTCCAACCTCAGCATCCTACTGCCAATATACTCACTATCCCTCCTCTGTACATGTCCAAACCATCTCAATCTAGCCTCTCTGACTTTGTCTCCAAAACATCTTACGTGGGCTGTCCCTCTGATATACTCATTTCTGATCCTATCCATCCTCGTTACTCCCAGAGAGAACCTCAACATTTTCATCTCCGCTACCTCCAGCTCTGCCTCCTGCCTTTTCTTCAGCGCCACTGTTTCTAATCCATACAACATCGCTGGCCTCACCACCGTCTTGTACACTTTTCCCTTCATTCTTGCTGACACTCTCCTATCGCACATCACACCGGACACTTTTCTCCAACCATTCCAGCCTGCCTGCACATGCTTCTTCATCTCTTTTCCACACTCTCCATTGCTCTGGATTGTTGAGCCTAAGTACTTAAAATCCTCCACCTTCGTTATCTCTGATCCCTGTAACATCACCGTTCCTCCTGGGTCCTTCTCATTCACATACATGTATTCTGATATTCTGAGGCTAACCTTCATTCCTCTCCTTTCCAGGGCATACCTCCGCCTCTCTAGATTTTCCTGCACTTGTTCTCTGCTCTCACTACAGATCACAATGTCACATCTGCAAACATCATAGTCCATGGAGATTCTTGTCTCACCTCGTCTGTCAGCCTGTCCATCACCATAGCAAACAAGAAGGGGCTCAGAGCTGACCCTTGATGCAGTCCCACCTCCACCTTGAACTCTTCTGTCACACCGACAGCACACCTCACCACTGTCTTACATCTCTCATACATGTCCTGCACCACTCTAACATACTTCTCTGCCACTCCAGACTTCCTCATGCAATACCACAGTTCTTCTCTCGGTACCCTGTCATATGCTTTTTCCAGATCCACAAAGGCACAATGTCGCTCCCTCTGACCTTCTCTGTACTTCTCTATTAACATCCTCAAAGCAAACATTGCATCTGTGGTGCTCTTTGTTGGCATGAAACCAAACTGTTGTTCACAAATGCTGACCTCTGCCCTTAGTCTAGCTTCCACTATTCTTTCCCATAACTTCATCGTATGGCTCATCAACTTTATCCCTCTGTAGTTGCCGCAACTCTGCACGTCTCCCTTGTTCTTAAAAATGGGCACCAGCACACTTCTCCTCCACTCCTCCGGCATCTGCTCACTCTCTAGGACCTTGTTGAATGTCCTTGTCAGAAAATCTACTGCTACCTCTCCTAGACACTTCCATACCTCCACAGGTATGTCATCAGGACCAACTGCCTTTCCATTCTTCATCCTCTTAAATGCCCTGCTCACTTCACCCTTACTGATCTTTGCTACATTCTGGTCCTCAATGGTCACCTCTTCTACTTTTTTCTCTCTCATTTTCCTCATTCATCAGCTCTTCAAAGTACTCTTTCCATCTTCCCAGCACACTTCTGTCATCAGTCAATACATTTCCCTCTCTGTCCTTTATCAATCTAACTTGCTGCACGTCCTTCCCATCTCTATTTCTCTGCTGTGCCAACATGTATAAATCATTTTCTCCCTTTTTACTGTCCAACCTATCATACAAGTCATCATACGCCCTCTGTTTGGCCTTTGACACTGCTACCTTCGCCTTACGCTGTGTCTCCCTGTACTCCTGTTTACTCTCTTCGGTCCTCTCTATGTCCCACTTTTTCTTAGCTAACCTCTTCCTTTGTACACACTCCTGCACTTCCTCATTCCACCACCAAGTCTCCTTATCTACTTTCCTTCCAGAGGACACACCAAGTACTCTCCTACCTGTGTCCCTGATCACATTTGCTGTGGTTGTCCAGTCATCTGGAAGCACTTCCTGGCCACCCAAAGCCTGTTTCAACTCCTCTTTGAAGACAGCATGACACTCTTCCTTTTTCAACTTCCACCACTTTGTCTTCTGCTCTGCCTTTGCCTTCTTCACCTTCCTCACCATCAGTGTCATCCTGCATACCACCATCCTATGCTGTTTGGCAACACTCTCACCTGCTACTACTTTGCAGTCACTGACTTCCTTCAAATTACATCGCCTACACAAGATGTAGTCTACCTGTGTGCTCCTACCTCGGCTTTTATAAGTCACCCTAACTCCTGTTTCTTCTGGAAGAAAGTATTCACCACAGCCATTTCCATCCTTTTTTGCAAAATCTATCAACATCTGTCCTTCTGCGTTCCTGTCCTGGATACCAAACCTGCCCATCACTTCCTCATCCCCTCTGTTGCCTGCACCAACATGTCCATTGAAGTCTGCACCAATGACCACTCTTTCACCTCTGGGGGTACTCTGCATCACTTCATCTAACTCACTCCAGAATCTCTCCTTCTCTTCTAGCTCACATCCTGCCTGTGGGGCATAAGCACTAACAACATTGAGCATTACACCTTCAATTTCTAACTTGAGACTCATCACTCTGTCTGACACTCTTTTCACTTTTAGAACATTCCTGACAAACCCCTCCTGCAAGATGACTCCTACTCCATTTCTCTTCCCATCCACACCATGATAAAATAGCTTAAACCCTGCTCCTAAGCTTTTAGCTTTGCTACCTTTCCACCTGGTCTCCTGAACACACTGTCCACATTCCTCCTCTGCATCATGTCAGCCAGCTCTCTACCTTTTCTTTGCATAGTTCCAACATTCCAAGTCCCCACTCTCAGTCCTAGACTCATGCCTTTCCTCTTCTCTCTCTGCCTACGGACACGCCTCCCACCTCTCCTTCGACGTCTTCGACCAACAGTAGTCCAATTTCCATCAGCACCCTGTTGATTGACAGCACTGATGGCGGTCGTTGTTAACCCGGGCCTCGACCGATCCGGTATAGGGGTAATACTTCTGATTTGGATCATAAAAGTTTGGCATTGGTTTTACGTCGGATGCCCTTCCTGACACAACCCTCTGCATTTCTCCGGGCTTGGGACCGGCATGAGGGGGAGAGACACTGGTTAGTGCCCCCCCCCCCCACCTCATGTTCATCATACATGTGACATGTAAAAGGAAAAAGTGATGACAAACTCTAGGTGGTATGTTGTACACATGGTTTGAAAACGTTAGTCATTTTACTTTGATGGCGCAAGTACTGTAGAGGGAAGAGTGGCTCCTTTCAAGACGTTTCAAAATTTCATTTACAAGGAATATTAAATAAACATGAAATACTGTGGCTTCTCTTGAAAATAAAATTGAATTGGTCATAATGTCTTTCTGAAACCATTTTCTCCTGTATATGCAAATGTCAATTCCCTCTGCGCCAAGTGCAACAATGCGTATTTTAACTTTTTTTATTAGGGTTCAAAATCCAGCATACTTTTCAAATTTCAAAGCAAATTTTCTGTTTTCAAAGCTTATTCTTATTTTTCTGTCAATAAAGTGGATTCTAGAACTCAAACCGCTGACTGAGATTTGGAATAATTCTTTAGAAATACACATATTCCCCAGTGCAGCAAACTGGGTTATCAAAGGCCGACCATGTCTCTCACTGTCTATATCCAGAAGCCTGTAAAAGAACCATTGCTGACTTTCACCAAGAGAAGACTGTTTAGCCGTCAGTGTGTTTCTGCCCTACAATGGCATGGCAAGATGTCCAGGGTGGACACTGCCCTCGCCCAGAGACGACTGAGATGGATACCAGCCTCTCTGCAACCCTAATTAGTATTAAGCTGTTCATAAAATGAATGAATGAGTCCAGATTGCTGCAAAAAATCATTTACACAATGATGCTAAAGTTTAAAAAAAAGGTTTTCTCCATAACTTATTGTTTTTGAACTGTGATCGCTAACTACACTGCAGCATTATAGCTTCTGTTTGGTCTGAAGTTCTCAGCTTTGGCTGACAATCAAAACACTCAAAGTTTATCATTTCAAAAAATATAAAAAATATATAAAAACATTATACCCATGTGATGTAGGCAAAATTGCTAAAAATGCAAAATCTTTAAAACGCTCCACTTTTGTGAATCAACTTTATTGATCCCATAGGAAATTGTGGAACGTTATCACTCTGTGACATCACTTCGTCTTTGTGACATCTTTGCTCTGTGATATCATCACTTCTTTTTGACTCATTCCTCTCTTGGACATGATTTCCTATTCATCACCATCACAACTCTTCATTCATGCTTCATCATTGCTCTCCCCCCCCCCCCCTTGTAAAATACTTGGTGGGTACAGTCTATGGTCACCCACCCCTACAGAGGTCATGTGATTGATAAAAATTAGCATATTTTATATATATATATATGTGTATATAGGGCAGCTAGAAAACAAACATTATTTCGGCCCCCACTCGTTAACAGTATGCAGTATGAATGACATCTGTTTGAACTGATTAGATACATAAGAGACACCTGCACACACCTTCAAACTGTCAGACTGCAGTCTTCACCATGACCAAGACCAGAGAGCATCCCAAAGAAACCAGAGATAAAATTGTACAACTGCACAAAGCTGGGATGAGTCAAATTGCAATTGGTAAACAACTTTGTGAGAAAAGATCAACAGTTGGAAACATTATTAGAAAATGGAAGAAGTATAACATCACTGACAACCTCCCTCGGACTGGCGCTCCATGCAAGATCTCACCTCGTGGGGTTCAAAGGATCCTGAGAACAGTGAGTAATCAGCCCAGAACTACACGGCAGGAACCGGTCAATGATTTGAAGACGGCAGGAACCACCGTTCCAAAGATGACAATAACTAATACACTACGTTGTCATTAGATGAAATCCTGCATTGCCCAAAAGATTTCCCATCTAAACAAAAAACATGTAAAGGCCCGTCTGAAATATGCTAAAGACCATCTGGATGATCCAGAGGAGGATTGGGAGAATGTGATGTGGTCAGATGAGACCAAAATTGAACTTTTTGGTTTAAACAGCACTCGCCGTGTTTGGAGGAAGAAGAATGTTGAGTTGCATCCCAAGAACACCATACCTACTGTGAAGCATGGGGGTGGACACATCATGCTTTGGGGATGCTTTTCTGCAAAAGGGACAGGAAGACTGCACTGTATCAATGGCAACATGAATGGGGCCATGTATTGTGACATTTTGGGTAAAAACCTCCTTCCCTCGGTCAGAGCATTAAAGATGAAACATGGCTGGGTCTTCCAGCATGATAACGATCCAAAGCACACAGCCAAGAAAACCAAGGAGTGGCTCCGTAAAAAGCATATCGAGGTTCTGGAGTGGCCAAGCCAGTCTCCAGACCTCAACCCAGTCGAAAAAACCTGTGGAGGGAGTTCAAACTTTGGGTTGCCAAGTGACAGCCCTCAAACATCACAGCTCGAGAGAAGATCTGTGCAGAGCATTGGGCCAAAATACCAACTAAAGTGTGTGTAGACCTGGTCAAGAACTACAGGAACCGTTTGACCTCTTTCGGTGCCTACCAAGGCTACATTACAAAGTATTAAAAGTAACTTTTGCTGGCCGCCCAATACTTATTGGCCTCTCATTTTCACAAATAAATTGTTTAAAAATCATACAATGTGATTTCCTGGGTTTTTTTTACATTCTGTCTCTCAAGCTTGATGTGTACCTATGATGAAAATTACAAACCTCTCATCTTTTTAAATGGGTGAACTGGCACATTTTTACTTTGCCCAATACTTATTGGCCCCACTGTATGTATATATATATATATATATATATATATACACACACACACACACACACACACACACACACACATATATATATATATATATATATATATATATATATATATATACTGTATATATATATATATATATATATATATATATATATATATATATATATATGAAACCATTTCTGACTTTAGTAAAGAGTAGGCTGGAAAGCCATCAGCATGTTTCTGTCCCTTGCTAAAAAGGGTTATATCAGGATGGGCATCCGACATAAAAACCTATACCAAATCAAACGTGCGAATCATTCGCTGGGTGACCCCTAATAAAGCGAAAAAGCCAAAAGGAAATTTCTCATATATATATATATATATATATATATATATATATATATATATATATATATATATATATAAAAGCTGCTGAGAAAATAAATGTCTGAATGAATAATGTGGCTTTCTACTGTTATGATGTCTCAAATTTAAATGGGCTGCACAGGTATAGTAGAACAATAAAGAGGAGATTAAACTATAAAAATGTTCGTGGATCAAAAAGCAGAATAAAGCATATTTTTGTTTATGTCTTTGAGGTCTGATGGGATGTCCAACTCTAATCCACTGCATCAAGATCAGGCCCAGCATAGCGGTCAACCCCTAAGATTAATAAAGAGTGAGAAGCAGGAGTCCAGGGGTGCACAGCCCCCGGTCAGGTCCAGGGCGATGCCCTGGTGGTTTCTAAGAGTGATTTTTAAGCCATTTCGTACAAGTTTTATATGTAATGATTAAACACAGGCATAGGGGGAAAAAATACAAAATTACACGTCTTTAAGATTTAATAATGTAATGTAAATGAAATCTTCAATGAAAGAACTAATGAAACATGAAGTGTAAATTAATAACATATATTAAAAATAAGGTTGGCTAAAGTAAAGTATTAATTGTAACATTTCTCTTTTTTGAAGTTTTATCCAAATAATTATTCATAATTGTCTTTGCTCATAGATGGCATGTATCATATGCAGCAACCTTGCAACTACACAATTAGTTTACAAACTGAAGCTAATTAACCATGTTAACAAATATACTCATATACTTACGTTCATCCGTTTTACGTTTAAAAAAAAAAAAAAAGTCAAATTTTGAGTTTAGATGTATCTACGTAGTACGCGGACGTAATGATGCTGCGTCCATTGTTTACAAACGACACTGAGTGCCCTTTCTTCCCAGTTCAGTTATGTTATGTTATGTGTGTGTGTGTGTGTGTGTGTGTGTATATATATATATATATATATATATATATATATATATATATATATATTTATTTATTTCACAGTTATATAGCGTGTTAAGACGTCGGCTTTGTGATCTTTGTGTTAACAGTTTTGTGGACTTTTGTAACCCTAAGCAAATGTTTGGTCAGAAGCATAAGCTCACTAGCATGGGTACAAGTCTCATACACAGAGATGAATTAACTATCTGCTCGGATCGGCGCGATTTACCACGCATACTCAGTTAAGCAGAGAGAGTTGTAAAATGAATGAAAACCTGAATCCAAGAAAGAAAGAACTCTCGGCTCCGTGATTCACATCAGTGCAGGCTGTGTTGTAAACGAGTTCAACGGCACCCTTGTGCACTTGAAAGACCGGAAGTCCGTATAACCCACAGCAAGTACACTACTTTTTCAAGTACACTACTTTCGGTATTGAGCGCCTCACATATTGTAAGCGACTCAGTATAAATAAGTGACTTATTTGAAATTAATGTTGATATTAGTTGGTATTATTTTACAATGTTATGTTTTATAATTGATTTAGGGGTGTTTTATGGGACACGGTAATTTATGGCATTTATGGTATCAGTATATCTCAATATATTTATCAGTATGAGCGTCATACGTCACTGTAACAACTTACGTTCACTTTCAACTGAGGTTTTTAATTAGTTCCGGACGGCCGAAAGTAAGTCGGGGAGCGTCTGTAGATGCCAAGTATCCTGTGCAGCAACCTTGCAACAACACATGGAATTACAAACTTGAAACTTATTAACAATGTTTACAATCCTAACTACATCTACATTTAACTAAATTAGAAATGAAAACATAATTTGAGCAAGTTTCACAACCTTGACCTGGTCTCCACGGGCACCGTGTTGGTGACCCCTGCACGTAGACTATGGAAGGAATAAACACAGATGAGGTTTCTGAAGTTTTTATTAATCACCAGAGAGAAAGTATGAAACAATGTAAGTGTAAAGATGATAAATTCCATTGCTTGATATTTAACTGAGATTGACAGCAGAAGTGGTTGAACATTTTGATCTAAAATGGTAAAGTTTTGTTCTTACTTTATGGTGAACTGTTGATTCTTTAAGATGTATCCCTTAAAGGGAGAAATTCAAGATGAGACATGATAGAGTCCCACCACAGGTGTGTACAGATTCTTTTAATGAGACTAGGATGCTTCAAGTTCGACCGGCAATCACAGATCATGTCCACCCACAATCCTATGTGCATGTAAAGTCAGATGATTCTCAATGAGTATAATATTTTTCTCATGAGCATAAATATAGAAAATTCTGAGCTCAAACTTTCAAGCACCACTGCAATTTGGTGACTGTTTTTACATTAAGCCTTTTTTATCCTTTAACCCTGATGCTGCACTATTACCAATTATGCTTTTGTCCATGAAGTACTCACACACAGCATTTATACCCAAGTCGTGAACCTTTCATATTTTTTTAACTGGTCAATTTTTTGTATTTGTTAACATTGTTCAAAAATATTGCCTTCAGCATAAAGTAAAAACATGCAAAAATGAATTGAAACCAGTTTTCACTGATGGTGCTAGAACTAAGAAAGGCAGATCACAAAACAGCAACATAAAAACAGTTTCCTCACTCACTTGATTTCCACACTAGTGCTCTCTAATAGGCATTTTTTCTGTTAGTTTTTTTTAGGATTTGACCATTTCAATTTGTTCTGATTGGTCAACTTGCTGAGGATTAAAAACCACCATCTTAAGCGGATATTTTAATCAAAACAAAACCACAGATACTTATGTTTGTTAAAAAAAACAACAACATTATTTTATATATTTTTAATCTATTACATTGTGTAGTATATTAAAAAAAAAAAATTCACCACAGAGTCAGTGAAAGTCGCCGAATCAAATATTCATCTCAGTAATTTATTTCGAGAACCATTCAGCAACATCCACCCTCACCCTGAGTAAATAATAATCAAAGCACAGGTCAATGGGTGCGTTCTCAGGGTCATAAATGAAGGGACTGTAGAGTCAAAACAATCTAATTTAGTCCTGTGGTTAGGAATACACAATATACTACCTGCAATTCATAATACATAAACATGCACATCAAATATGAACCCAAACCATACAAATTTGCAGAAAAAAGTTTTATTTTTTTCAATTCGATCATTTGACTTGATTTAATCATATCGTTCTGCTATCCAAGTATAACACACTGTTGTTATAGAGCAAGTAATTAGCAGAAACAAAATTATTTTTAACTCAATAAAATCCACAATAAAATTACCATTTTATAAAAAGCTCTGTAATAAGCACTATTATGTAGAACAAGCTAGTCATCACGAAATAAACCAGTTCAGGGAGATGCACTCACCCTTTGTTTGGGGGGGGGGTCAGGGTTCTTCACATGTCAGGGTTTATTCGGACCAGCTCGCTGTACTTTACCCTTTACACACTGTATATTGTGATATCATGTCACTGTAATAATCACCACCATGATATGATAAAATAATTGATATTGCTATAAGTAATGATGCCAACTAGAAACTTAATACCTTCACATGCAGGCTTATTTCACTTCCCTTCACTTGAGTTTACAGTGGTATGAACCACTCACCAGCTTCGAAGGGAGCCCAAGTATTGACAAAGATTTTGTGTATGCTTAATTACACCCCATATAAAACCAGATAGCACAGCACACTCAAAGATGTTATGAAAGAGCATGTAAACATATTTCACGCAGAAATGCACAACCTTGACGAGAGTTCAAATCAGTTCCTTTACTCTTCCATTGCGGACCATGCTTCCTCAGCTTTCATGTAGTATTGATTTGCCAGTCTGCCCTTCATTGCCTCCATGGCGGCATCAGCTGCCTCTGTGAAGAGATCGCCTACAAAACAAACACCCAAGATCATTTAGCTGAAATGGTTAATGGTTGGACAACTGGTCAATCAATGACATGAAAAAAAAAAAAGTATATAGATAATTAGTTGAAAGTTCCTTAATTGGCAAAAATTAGACATGCATGAAGGTACCGACAGCAATTATTTATTTATTTTTAAGTGTATAAAAATGTACAGTGGCACTCGAGAGCCCACAACTGTTTACATATTTGAAAAATGCTTTTAAGAAAATGACACCAACTCTAAATATTCAGGAATTTATAAAAAACGAAATGAAGTAGTACCCAACCTTACCAAATGCACAGACACTCCCCGACTTACGTTCATCCATTTATTTATTTTTTTTTTAATTGTCAAATTTTGAGTTTAGACATACCTACGTAGTACGCTGATGTAATGATAAAGTTGCTGCATCCATTGTTTACAAACGATGGACTGAACATGCCCCTCCTTCTTCCTAGTTCAGTTTTATTTATACACATTGTTTTATATATACAGTCGGCCCCCTACCTACGAAATTAATCCGTTCCGGTGCCTTTTTCGTAATGCGGGAATTTCGTCAGTAGAGGTCGTATTTTACACGCTAAATGCCTGATTCGTTCCAAGGCTCGTCTTTGGACTGGATAAACCCATCAACCCTTTAAAAAAAGTACACCAATTTTGTATGAAATATGTGTTAAAAGTAAAAGAATGTTATTTATTAAACCATTTAAACATTTTATTAACATATCTATTAATTAAACCATTATTAAACATTTTGATTAACACGCCTCTCTCTCGCTCTCTCTCTCTCTCACACACACACACACACACATTACAATGTATACAATACACATGTTTATTCGAGCGTTGCGGGCCACACCCACAAGATGTGGAATTCAAAGTGCATTCCCTGCTTGACAAAGGAGGTCCAAACTCAACTTTAACTTGATTCCTTGAGGGATCGGAATTCCAGATGCATCCACATTTATGAAACATTTACTGAATTAAACAACTTAAAAACTAAACTAAAAACTAAAGAGTTAAGCTTCTCTCTCTATCACACACACACACACACACACACACACACACACACACACACACACACACGGGATGTTTTATTTAAAGCGGAATTACAATACCTTTTGAAAGATCAGAGGTCCTCACTGTATTTCCGCTTTAAGGTCTCCTTCTGGTTCTGCATCATCCCTCCTAGCCAATGGGAGGCCAGCAGGGCGGGATGTTGAGAGACAGCCAATGAGAGAGCAACTCGCGCATCATGTGAAAATTTGATTGGCGCGTTTGAATGTGTTTTCATGAGAGGGGGTTGTTTTCGTTTCTCAGGGACGTAAACTTAGGAAAATGTTCTTCGTAACCCAGGGATTTCGTAAGTAGGAGGCTGACTGTATTTATGTGTGTATGTGTGTGTGTGTATATATATATATATATATATATATATATATATATATATATATATATATATATATATATATATATATATATATATATATACACACACACAAAAGGACAGGACAAAGGCTTTCTATTGAAACTCCATTTATCACTACAGATCTGTTTCGAGGGGTGGTGAAACCATCCCCTCTCTTCAGGTGATTACAGAAGAATCTTCTGTAATCACCTGAAGAGAGGGGATGGTTTCACCACCCCTCGAAACAGATCTGTAGTGATAAATGGAGTTTCAATAGAAAGCCTTTGTCCTGTCCTTTTGTTTATTTGCTCTACCAAAAAGTATTGAGCACTCTCCTACGGAAGGATCTACTCAGAAAATCCTATATATATATATATATATATATATATATATATATATATATATATATCTATATAGCGTGTTACCCTTGTGTTAAGACGTCGTCTCTGTGATCTTTGTGTTTACACTGTTTTTGCGGACTTTTGTAACCCTAAGCAAATATGATTGGTCAGAAGCATAAGCCTACTAGCATGGGTGCAAGTCTCATACACGGAGATGAATTAACTATCTGCTCGGATCGGTGCAATCTACCATGCATACTCAATTAAGCAAAGAGAGTTGTAAAATGAACGAAAACCCAAATCCAGAAAAGAAAGAGAACTGTCCGCTCTGCTGGTGATTTACATCAGTGCAGGCTGAGTACAAAACCAGTATTCAATGGTGCCCTTGCTCACTTGACAGACCAGAAGTCCGTATAACCCGTGCTTTGTCTCAAACACAAAAAAGTAAACGACTTTCGATGTTGAGCGCCTCACATATTGTAAGCGTTGATTGGCTGTTTTAAGCTTCATGTGAAGTGAGTCAGCTCAGCTTCATGTAATGTGAATCAGCTCAGCTTCATGTAAAGTGATCATCCGTCGACCATCGGAACCATTTACAAGCAGAAAGATCTCATCATAGAGAATGTTAAAGGTTATATTTGATACTGTATTTGATATGTGATGAATGAATTCGATTAAAATTTATCTATTTGAAATTATTTTTGCTTGAATTTAATTTATTTGAAATTAATGTTGATATTATTTGAGATATTTGATATTATTTTACAATGTTATGTTCATAATAATTGATCTAGGGGTGTTTTATGAGATACGGTAATGGTATTTATGGATGTATAGTGCAGTATGAGCGTCATACGTCACTGTAACAACTTACGTTCGGCCGTCCGGAACCAATTAAAAACGTAAGTCGGGGAGCTTCTGTACATATATTAGTGTGAAAAGATTAAGCACATCCCTTTAAAATAGTTGATGTCTTTTTTAAAATATGTGGAAAAAGTAAACATTTAACCCTCCTTAACACATCACTAAAGGTGAAATATTTCAACAAAATTACATAAAACTGAACCTTTTTAACTCACTTCTTTCACAAAAAAATTATCTAAAATTCATATGTGGAGAAATTAAGTGCACTCTGGGTTTGAAAGCTTAGAGGTAAAATACATTTCCACACCTACCTGCTTTCTGGGGGTTTTCACCAAGACAGAATTTTCCCTCTTGGTACATCTCAGCGAGGCGAGCTAGGAGGAGGTAGCGTGGTTCATTCTGCATGCCATCAAATTCTCCTCCCTCATCATCATCCGTCATGTTTATCGCACTCTCATACCAGTGCACTGCTTCTTCCCAGTCCTGAGTCCTGAACAAAATAAATATAAGAAAAATGTAAACCTAAAACATCTCTTGAACAGTGAAAACACACAAGATACTGTAACTTGAGCCATCATCGATGCTTTCTGATTTAAAGTGTGGTCTGGAAAACCTCTTCCAAAATATTCACATTCAAAATAGCCACAATCTGGTGATTTGGAGCCCGAAATGAAGATATATTTTCCAGCTGTACGAAATAGAAACAGCCAAGTGAAGGATATAGTAGCAATAATATTCAGTTCAGTGTATATAATATTCTAATTATAAGTATATAACATTCTTTTCCTTTTGGCTGTTCCCTTAAGTGGTTGCCACAGCGAATCATCTGCATCCATCCCACCCTATCCTCTGCATCTTCTTCTCTTATACCAACTGCCTTCATGTCCTCCTTCACGAGATCCATGAAGCTTTTCTTTGGTCTTCCTCTAGGCCTTCTGCCTGGTAGTTCCAACCTCAGCACCATACTACCAATATACTCACTAGCTCTCCTCTGTACATATCCAAACCATCTCAATCTAACCTCTCTGACTTTGTCTCCAAAACCTCATTCCTGATCCTATCCATCCTTGTTACTCCAAAAGAAAACATATATACACACACGAATCCCTCACTTTCCATGGTTAATGGGGACCGAACCTCCACTGCAATCACCGATTTCCGCAAAGTAGGATCGACCCCCTGACTGACGTTTACATGCATGTGTACAGGGATCCCTCACGACTTCGTGCTTCAATTCATGCGGGTTCAGTGCATTGCGGTTTTTGTAAAAAATAAATAAATTCCTCGAATTAAAAAATAAGCAAATTAATGAAGAATAGGGGGAAAATTTAAGGAAAATGCCACAAAACAAGGCCAATTATGAAAAAACAAACAAACAAACAAACCAAAAAAACAACAACTCAAAACCCTCCATCAAAACTACTTAAATTTTTATGTGAGGTGCCCATCTGAGTGTGTGCATATGCAACTGTGTGCGCGTGCGTCTGTATGTGTGTGTATTTATATCTTATGCATTATTTTTGAATGTTTGCTATTATAAGCATTTAGAGAGTTGAATGTGTATTTATTTATTATATACACATATACATGGATGTATACGTCAGCCGGGATTTGGGGGGGAACGGTCGGCGCGATCCTCCTTCGCGGAATTCGGCCGTCGCAGGGGAGGGGATCTTGTTCCCAATTAACCGCAGAAAGTAAGAGATCCCTGTAACAAATATCAATAAATACATAATGTTATAAATGCTTATAATAACAATTAAAAATTCAAAAATAATGCACAAGATGTAAATAAAATATACATAGACGCGTTCGCGAACATACTCAGATGTGCACCTTACATGAAAGTGTAAGTAGTTTTGGTGGGTGGTTTTTTGTTTTTTGCATAATTGGCCTTGTTCTGCAGAATTTTACTTTTCCCCCTATTTTTCAATGAATATTTTTTTTTCCAAAAAAAAAAAGTCAAATTTTGAGTTTAGACGTACCTATGTAGTACGTTGACAATGACGTAATGATGCTGCGTCCATTGTTTACAAACGTGCCCCTCCTTCTTCCCAGTTCAGTTGGGAAGAAGGAGGGGCACGTTTAGTCTGTCGTTTTTAAACAATAGACGCAGCGTCATTACACACAACTGAAGTAGTTCAAACCTTTTATTGTTTTAATATTGATAATTTTGGCAAAAAAGTAAAGAAAAACCAAAAATCCCTATCTAAAAAAATTAGCATATTTCATCCGACCAATAAAACAAGTGTTTTTAATACAAAAAAAGTCAACCTTCAAATAATTATACTCAGTTATGCACTCAATACTTGGTCGGGAATCCTTTTGCAGAAATGACTGCTTCAGTGCGGCGTGGCATGGAGGCAATCAGCCTGTGGCACTGCTGAGGTGTTATGGAGGCCCAGGATGCTTCAATAGCAGCCTTAAGCTCATCCACAGTGTTGGGTCTGGTGTCTCTCAACTTTCTCTTCACAATATCCCACAGATTCTCTATGGGGTTCAGGTCAGGAGAGTTGGCAGGCCAATTGAGCCCAGTAATACCATGGTCAGTAAACCAGTGCACCAGTGGTTTTGGCACTGTGAGCAGTTGCCAGGTCGTGCTGAAAAATGAAAATCTTCATCTCCATAAAGCTTTTCAGCAGATGGAAGCATGAAGTGCTCCAAAATCTCCTGATAGCTAGTTGCATTGACCCTGCCCTTGATAAAACACAGTGGACCAACACCAGCAGCTGACATGGCACCCCAGACAGTCCAGTGCTGCTTCTCTGTAGCCCAAGTCAGGCGCTTCTGCCGCCGATTCTGGTACAAAAGTGGCTTGACCTGGGGAATGCAGCACCTGCAGCCCATTTCATGCACACGCCTGTGCACGGTGGCTCTGGATGTTTTTACTCCAGACTCAGTCCACTGCTTCCACAGGTCCCCCAAGGTCTGGAATCGGCCCTTCTTTCACTTTTTCCTTCCCACAGACGTCCCACTGAGGTGCCTTGATACAGAACTCTGGGAACAGCCTATTCGCTCAGAGATTTCTTTGCGTCTTACCCTCATGCTTGAGGGTGTCAATGAAGGCCTTCTGGACAGCAGTCAGGTCGGCAGTCTTACCCATCATTGCGGTTTTGAGTAATGAACCAGGCTGGGAGTTTTTAAAAGCCTCAGGAATCTTTTGCAGGTGTTTAGAGTTAATTGGTTGATTCAGATGATTAGGTTAATAGCTCGTTTAGAGTACCTTTTCATGATATGCTAATTTTTTGAGATAGGAATTTTGGGTTTTCATGAGCTGCATGCCAAAATCATCAGTATTAAAACAATAAAATACCTGAAATATTTCAGTTGGTGTGCAATGAATCTAAAATATATGAAAGTTTAATTTTTATCAGTCTATTACAGAAAATAATGAACTTTATCACAATATGCTAATTTTTTGAGAAGGACTAGTATACACACACACAGACACACACGCATATAAAATTCTTTTTTTTTTCAGCGTGTCTTTATTTCTGCTGGCGAGGCAACAGAATTTGTATTCTGAAGCAGGGTCATCCCACCTTCCCATACCCACTGTATTAGAAATGTTAAATAGACATATGTAGACATCATTATTTTGTACCTATTCGGTGGGAGGTTGACTCCTGTGTCAAATGCTCTGGCAACTAAAATCATACTGGGTCTGTCTCCAGCCTCAGCAGCTTGAAGGAGCAGGCAGAATCCTTTCTTTCTGTTTTCTTCATTGTCCTGTTGTCCCAATCCAGCAAACAAAAAGGTTTTTCAGAAATCAAATTCATTGAGTTTATTGTTGGAAAAGAACACAAATTTAGTGAAAAAGTAAACAGTACCTGCAGTTCAATCTCAGCTAAAACGTGATGTGGCAGCTGTAAATATATCTGACCAAGTGCTACAATAGCCTCTAACTCGCCGCACATAGCAGCTCTCTCCAGATGATACACAGCAGAATCCTGGTCCCATGGGGCATCTTTTTCACAGAAACGTCCTCCTTCATGATATCGAACCATGGCTAGATGTACCTGATGATGAAAAATCGTGGTGAGAATGTAGCATTCACTGTAACCCAGGGAAATTCTACATTTGGGCCATGACCCCACCAGATGTCACAGTTGAGCAGTACATGACAAAAATGAAATTTATGTAACGAATAATATGTACAATATCCACTTTACCCAGCAGTCTTCCTTTGGCATGAATGTGAATGACATATGTGTAGTTGCTATGCAGTTAGTGATCACAGCAGTGCCATAACGAATAACAAGGCATTTAATGTGACACGAGTCAGTTTACAGTTTAGCAAGTAACAACTAACCATCAAGTCACCATTCCTCAATGTAAGATTGTAAATGTATACATTTTTATTCCATCAATTCAATTTAAAACATCCATAATTAAAATTGTTATTGAACTTGCACATTTTTACTTGAATAGTAGTTGAGCTCTTATTTTAGTTGACAAGCCATGGTGTTCTGTTAGCTGTAGGATAAAGGGAAAAGGGTTCTCTACTCTGACATGCTGTTTTGAACAGTGCTAATAAAGTTGCAGACCAAACTGTCTGTATACTACCTCATAACATTGGAATGTTTTGGTGTACAGAAAGGTAATAAATCAGTCGTGAGAAAGCAGATGCTTTTATTTATGATGTCCTGAACTTCCCTTCCTCTTACTTCTGTGATGTATTGCACTGAGATTGGAATTGGAGCTTGTAGTTCAAAAGTATTTTCACTAATGCTGCCCATACTGTACTTATTGTGCTTCTTTAGGGTTTTGAGGCAACTGCCTGTACCTTCAATATGGATTTCCTAACTCAGTGTCCACATACGTTATTTAGAAAAATGTTGACACAATTAATAAAACTGTTCAGATCTCAGTTATATCTATTCAAATTTTCCTATTTTAACTAATAAAGCTGTGTAAAAAAAGGAATTCAAACAAAAAGAACCTAACCTGCTCACATACATATAGATCTGAAAAATAACAGTATAAACACACAAAAATAATACACAATCACACTAAGTACTTTATCCTGTTAATAGTTTTATATTAATACATTTAGAGTATTCAGTAATATATATATATATATATATATATATATATATATATATATATATATATATATATATATATATATATATACATACACACACACACAAACACAGTGGAGCCTCGGTACAGGGATCCCTCGCTACTTCACACTTCAATTAATGCAGCTTCAGTGCATCACGGTTTGTTAAAAAAATTATTAAATATTCATCTAATTAAAAGATAAGGAAATGAAGGAAGAATAGATGGAAAAGTTAAGGAAAATGTCACAAAAACAAGGCCAATTAAGCAAAAACAATCAAACAAAACAAAAAAAACAAAAAAAAACAACCCTCAACCAACACAAAACAAAAAACCCAAAATCTCCAATCAAAACTGGATACATTGTTGCATCTGTGTGAGTCCCCCTCTGTTGGAGCCCAGTATTAATTGCACATCAAGACAATGTTTATTCAGAATTCATACTTATATTTATGTCCCTTGCTAAAAGGGTTGTACAGGAAGGGCATCCGACGTAAAAACCTCTGCCAAATCAAACGTGCGAATCAGATGATTCGCTGTGGTGACTTCCAAGTAAAAGGGAAAAAGCCGAAAGGAAGACAGACAGACATTTATGATCTATCTTTATGTAGATTTTATTCCATTTCTGTTTCTACTTGTTCTTCAATTCCATTTCACTTTTACTTTCAATCTTTATTGGTATCTCTGGATGTTTGCAAAACAAATGTTGGCGAGTTGGAGAGCGTCTGTATTTATATTTTATTTACATCGTGTTATTTTTTTCAATGTTTAATTGTTATTATAAGCATTTATATCATTGGATATGTATTTATTGATATTATATATACATGGACATATACGTCAGTGGGGGGGGGGGGTGATCCTACTTCGCGGATTTCGATGGTCGCGTGGGGATCTCAGTCCCAATTAACCGAGGAAAGTGAGGGATCCCTGTAATCGAACTTAATCCGTTCTGTTTGGCCTTTGACACCGCTATCTTCACCTTACGCTGTATCTCCCTGTACTCCGGTTTACTCTCTTCGGTCCTCTCAAATGTCCCACCTCTTAATAGCTAACCTCTTCTTTTGTACACACTCCTGCACTTCCTCATTCCACCACCAAGTCTCCTTTTCTACTCTCCTTCCAGAGGACACACCAAGTATTCTCCTACCTGTCTCCCTGATCCCATTAGCTGTAGTTGTCCAGTCATCTGGAAGCACTTCCTGACCACCCAAAGCCTGTTTCAACTCCTCCTTGAAGACAACCCGACACTCTTCCTTTTTCAGCTTCCGCCTTTGCCTTCTTCACCTTCCTCACCATCAGCATCATCCTGCACACCACCATCCTATGCTGTTTGGCAACACCCTCACCCGCTACTACTTTGCAGTCACTGATTTCCTTCAAATTACATCGCCTACACAAGATGTAGTCTACTTTTGTGCTCCTACTTCCACTTTTATGTCACCCTATGCTCCTGTCTCTTCTGGAAGAAAGTATTCACCACAGCCATTTCCATCCTTTTTGCAAAATCTACCAACATCTGTCCTTCTGCGTTCCTGTCCTGGATACCAAACCTGCGCATCACTTCCTCGTCCCCTCTGTTTCCTGCACCAATATGTCCATTGAAGTCTGCACCAATGACCACTCTTTCACCTCTGGGGGTACTCTGCATCACTTCATCTAAGTCACTCCAGAATCTCTCCTCTTCTAGCTCACATCCTGCCTGTGGGGCATAAGCACTAACAACATTGAACATCACACCTTCAATTTCTAACTTGAGATTCATCACTCTGTCTAACACTCTTTTCACTTCTAGAACATTCCTGACAAACCCCTCCTTCAAGACTCCTACTCCATTTCTCTTCCCATCCACACCATGAAAAAACAGCTTAAACCCTGCTCCTAAGCTTCTAGCCTTGCTACCTTACCACCTGGTCTCCTGAACACACAGTATGTCCACCTTCCTCCTCTGCATCATGTCAGCCAGCTCTCTACTTTTTCCTGCCATAGTTCCAACATTCAAAGTCCCTACTCTCAGTCCTAGACTCATGCCTTTCCTCTTCTCTCTCTGCCTATGAACACATCTTCCGCCTCTCCTTCTTCGACCAAAAGTACTCCAATTTCCACCAGCACCCTGTTGGTTAACAGCACTGATAGCGGTCATTGTTAACTCGGGCCTCGATCTGGTATGACATTCTTTGTTTTGACTCGCATTTTTTATTTGTCATTTGTTTTACGCTGGATGCCCTTCCTGATGCAACTCTCTGCATTTATCCGGGCTTGGGACCGGCGTGAGGGAGAGACACTTGGATCCTTTGGTATAAAAGCTCTCAGGTTTCAATGCTCTGGCATAACTTGTTCTTAATCAGCCTATGAACAATCCAGCCTATCCTGGAATTTACCTCCCTGTTTTTCTTTGCAAAGCTTATTTAAAATTTTTTTGGAATGCAGCCGTGAAGAGGGGGTACAAGCCAGTGTTCATCCTCATGCCGGTTCCAAGTGTGGATAAATGCAGAGGGTTGTGTCAGGAAGGGCATCTGACGTAAAACCTTTGCCAAATTTGTTATGGGAGTCATCAATAAGAATGTCATACCAGATTGGTCAAGGCCCGGTTTACAACGACCGCCATCAATACTGTTCACCAACAAGGTGCTGGTGGAAACCGGGCGACTGTTCAAAGAAGAGGTGGAAGGCGTGTCCGTAGGCGGAGAAAAAAACAGGAAAGGCATGAGTCTAGTACTGAGAGTAGGGACTTTGAATGTTGGAACTCTGACAGGAAAAGGTAGAGAGCTGGCTGACATGACACAGAGAAGAAAGGTGGACATACTGTGTGTTCAGGAGACCAGGTGGAAAGGAAGCAAGGCGAGAAACAGCAGCAGGGTTTAAGCTGTTTTTTTTTCTCCATAGTGTGGTTGGGAAGAGAATAGGAGTAGGAGTCATCCTGAAAGAGGGATTTGTCAGGAACGTTCTAAAAGTGAAAAGAGTCTCAGACAGAGTGATGAGTCTCAAATTAGAAATTAAAGGTGTGAAGTTCAATGTTGTTAGTGCTTATGGCCCACAGGCAGGATATGAGCTAGAAGGCGAGATTCTGGGGTGAGTTAGATGAAGTGATGCAGAGTACCCCCAGAGGTGAAACAGTGGTCATTGGTGCAGACTTCAATGGACATGTTGGTGCAGGCAACAGCGGATGAGGAAGTGATGGACAGATTTGGTATCCAGGACAGGAGCTCAGACGGACAAATGTTGATGGATTTTGCAAAAAAGACGGAGATGACTGTTGTGAAAACTTTCTTCCAGATGAGAGAGGAACATAGGGTGACTTATAAAAGCAGAGGTAAGAGCACACAGGTAGACTACATCTTGTGCAGATGATGCAATTTGAAGGAAGTCAGTGACTGCAAAGTAGTAGTAGGTGAGAGTATTACCAGACAAAATAGGATGGTTGTGTGCAAGATCATGCTAATGATTATGAAGGTGAAGAAGGCAAAGGCAAAGCAGAAGACAAAATGGTGGAAGCTGAAAATGGAATGTTGTTTTCAAGGAGGAATTGAAATAGGCTTTGGGTGGTCAGGAAGTGCTTCCAGATGACTGGACAACTACAGCTCATGTGATCAGGGAGACAGGTAGGAGAGTACTTGGTGTGTCCTCTGGAATGAATGTACATAAGGAGACTTGGTGGTGGAATGGGGAGGTGCAGGAGTTTGTACAAAGGAAGAGGTTAGCTAAGAAGTGGGACATTGAGAGGACCGAAGAGAGTAAATAGGAGTACAGGGTGACACAGTGGAAGGGAAAAGGTAGCGGTGTCAAAGACCAAACAGACTTGTAGCCTAGGTTAGACGGTAAGGAGGGCAAAAATGAGTTATACAGGTTGGCACAGCAAAGAGATAGAGATGGGAAGGATGTGCAGCAAGTTAGATTGATAAAGGACAAAGAGGGAAATGTATTGATTGATGACAGAAGTGTGCTGAGAAGATGGAAAGAGTACTTTGAAGAGCTGATGAATGAGGAAAATGAGAGAGAACAAAGTGTAGAACAGGTTACCGTTGAGGACCAGGAAGTAGCAAAGATTAGTAAAGGTGAAGTGAGGTATGGAAGTGTCTAGGAGAAGTAGCAGTAGATTTTCTGACAAGAACATTCAACAAGGTCTTAAAGAGTGAGAGGATGCAGGAGGAATGGAGAAGTGTGCTGGTGCCCATTTTTGAGAACAAGGGAGACATGCAGAGTTGTGGCAACTACAGAGGGATAAAGTTGATGAGCCATACAATGAAGTTATGGGAAAGAATAGTGGAAGCTAGACTAAGGAAAGAGGTCAGTATTTGTGAACAACAGTTTGGTTTCATGCCAAGAAAGAGCACCACAGATGCAGTGTTTGCTTTGAGGATGTTAATAGAGAAGTACAGAGAAGGTCAGAAGGATCTGCATTGTGCCTTTGTGGATCTGGAGAAAGCATATGACAGGGTGCCGAGAGAAGAACTGTGGTATTGTATGAGGAAGTCTGGAGTGACAGAGAAGTATGTTAGAGTGGTGCAGGACATGTATGAGAGATGTAAGACAGTGGTGTCGGCATGAAAGAAGAGTTCAAGGTGGAGGTGAGACTGCATCAAGGATCAGCTCTAAGCCCCTTCTTCTTTGCTATGGTGATGGACAGGCTGTCAGATGAGGTTAGACAAGAATCTCCATGGACTATGATGTTTGCAGATGGCATTGTGATCTGTAGTGAGAGCCAAGCACAAGTGGAGGAAAATCTAGAGAGGTAGAGGTATGCCCCTGGAAAGGAGAGGAATGATGGTTAGGTTCAGTAAGACAGAATACATGTGTGTGAACAAGAAGGACCCAAGAAGAACAGTGAGGTTAAAGGGAGCAGAGAAAGAAGATGGGAGAATTTTAAGTACTTGGGCTCAACAATCCAGAGCAATGGAGATTGTGGAAAAGAGATGAAGAAGCATGGGCAGCAGGTTGGAATGATTGGAGAAAAGTGTCCGGTATGATGTGTGATCGGAGAGTATCAGCAGGAATGAAAGGAAAAGTATACAAGCTGGTGATGAGTCCAGCCATGTTGTATGGTTTAGATACAGTGAGCGCTGAGGAAAAGACAGGATGCAGAGCTGGAGGTAGCAGAGATGAAAATGTTGAGGTTCTCTTTTGGAGTAACAAGGATGGATAGGAATGAGTACATCAGAAGGACAGCACATGTAAAAGGTTTTGGAGACAAAGTCAGAGAGGCTAGATTGAGATGGTTTGGACATGTACAATGTAGGGATAGTGAATATATTGGTAGTAGGACGCAAAGGTTGGAAGTGCCAGGCAAAAGCCTAGAGGAAGACCAAAGAGAAAAGCACTGTGTTAAAGGGAGCAACCAAAAGGAAAAGAAGAATTAAATTTTTTTGTTTTGTGTGTGTGGGGTTGGCTGGCACCGACCAACATTCCATTCCAGTCTGGATATTTTCAATATAGTTGAGGGAAGGACATTTAGAACTCCATTACAAAAGCTTAACATGAGGCCTATTTAATTCATGCCACAACCAGCTTTGACATGTTTGAGATCATTGTCCTGCTGTAACACCCAATCATGACCTTGTTTCTGGATCTTTGATGCTAGGATGAAGAATTCTTAGTCCATCCTTCATTATTCCATCCACTGCAACATTTCCACTGGCTGTAAACCAGCCCCAATGTATAACCACCACACTTATCAGTTGGTACAGTGTCCTGAATCCATTAACGTTATTTCTTTAAACGTGTCTCTTGTCAATTTAGCCAAACTCTTCTCCAGACGGTATATTATCCATAATGTTCATGGAAAACTTATGTCAAAGTTGAAAATAGCATTTTTAGAGTCGGGGCTTCTTTCTTGAGTGGCAGCCGCAAGCTCCATGGTGATCTACAAATCGTTTGAATGTAGACATTGTCGCTTGCGTCTCAACTGCTTCCATTTCACGGTAGGCCTGTGCCTGGGTTGACCCAGACCATCCAAAACAATATTCTCTCATCTGAAGGTGATAAAATGGCTACACCAACAATACCATATATTTAAGTGGAATTATTTAAACTGATAATCTTTGCATTTGTGGTTGTATAAAAATGGCTGCAAGAGACACTCCAAAATGCACTCTGTGATGCTCTTTCTTATATCTGCACTGAGCTCATTGGACTTATACTGTGTGTTAATCAATCCAGGGTGCAGTCAAACAACACCTTTTTATCTTGACACAGAGAGTAAGCTACTCACTTCAATCAATCCTGGTCAATAACAGAACATTAAAAGTACTTTCTGAACATTTAGTCCAAGAGAACTAGAAATATTTTCAATTTAATTACATTTTTGGCACTGCTTTGAGTAAATGAAAAACTAAAAGTTATTTTTCCCATTCATAAAATATGGCTCAAAGAGGTCACAGAAAGTCTAGTACTGACAATGTCAGTGACATCCACTTCTGAACACGATGGTAACTAACACCAACCAGGTGTAAAATGAAAAGGTACTCTACCTTGCCAAGAATAGATTTGCCAATTTTCCTCTCAAGAAACTGTGAATTCAGTCTCTCCACTTCTACTGCCACACAGGACGGCCTGTGAATGTGGGCACGGGTCGAATGGAAGAAACTCCATTTTTCCTCTGACAGCTGATGGATAGAACAAATACATGCATAAATAAACAGAGATGAGAAAATAAAATAAAAGTAGATGCACAACAGTGCATTTGAGTTGGCCACAATGGCTTCCTTGTGTGATATGTCTAAAATGTTTGAAAAGGAATAAAACACCACCCTCAGTCACTGCAGCAAATGCAAACTAACAAAATGAAACAAACAATGACAACAACAAACTACTCTGGGAATAGGGTTGTTTTTGCTCCAGTGTTTTTTTTTACTTTAAAAAAAAAAAGTCAAGTCCAAAACAATCAAGCAAAAAAAAACAAAAACAAACCCACTTCCAATTTAAACAGTAAAGAAATAACATGGCAGAGCATATAAAATATTTCTCATTTAAATGAAGCCTGTACAACTTGTATAAAGCGGTGTGTACACTTTCCAGCTATTTATTTCCCCAAAGAGCACTAGTAATGATGTGATCTGGTCTTTATAACCAAGCTGAGGTTGTTTCCTTTTTCAGTTATCAGAATTAAGCCAAGGTTTCAGCAAACACTTATCACAAGAGATAAAAACCTCATTTGCAATTCTAAGTTGTAGAAATTTTTAGACACTGTTCATTTTATGTGCGAACTGATCAAGAGATGGGAGAATTTTATTAATATGAATCATTTTAAGTTAAGTATAGAAATACATGCTGCAATCAGACACAGAAGGCAGGAACATGAATGCGATGACAGCTCAAAAAATGGGGGGGGGGGGGGATTACACTAGCAAGTCTCTTTCATTTGTAAAGACATATGAAGATGCCTTTTTTCTTTTTATTCCATGCAGCACAATGTGGAATATCTCCACTATAAAGGGACATAAACTGGCACATCAACAAGGTGCGTGTTTATTGACCTGTATATTGCAAGTTCGAATCTGTATTAATGCCACAGCCATCCTTTAACGGGAGTCCATGGGAGTATGGCCTAGCTCTTACAGGAGGGAGAGGTAGGATATGCTCACATCCCTATAACTCACAGCAATTGCCAGCCAGTCATGAGCATTGGTGAGCTCATTCGTCGGGCGATTAACGCTTTCCCACAGAGTGTGAAATTGCAACCAA
The DNA here is from genome assembly GCA_024760905.1 of Plotosus lineatus. Taxonomy (NCBI): domain Eukaryota; kingdom Metazoa; phylum Chordata; class Actinopteri; order Siluriformes; family Plotosidae; genus Plotosus; species Plotosus lineatus. Next base: position 38,024,946 of record CM045730.1, on the reverse strand, counting down.
ACACTCATACGCAGCAGTTCGAAAAGAGGCGGGTGGTTAGCATTGCACATTACGCAGGGGGGCGTGTGCATGCATTCACCCCTTCCTGGTTGGAAGACTGATGTTTGTTTTTTTTTGTTTGTTTTTTTTAAATATGCTTTGGCAGCATGCACTTGCGCACCAAGAGGCAAAGAAAGACCTGAAGCCAATCTGCCTTACTGGCTCTCACTACAAACAATACCAATGCTCAAACAAGAGAGCAAGACTAAATGTGGTGCATGCAAGAAATCACCGTCTGAGATTCAGAGAGGTTTACAGTAACTGAGAGCTTGCTGGAGTTGCTCACCACTTTACGCTGAGGAAGGGGAGAGGAAGGGGAGAGTGATCAACATCGGCAGGTAGTGTAAATGCAAGCTGTGGAAAGCTAGAGGAAGGATGTGGTGAGAAAGCCAAAATGGTTTGTGCGAGTTATACGATTATTTGGTTCGGCGTCTTGTGGGGTTTGGATTAGTTATATTTACCCGACGGAGACTGTCATCATCTGATTCAGAGTAATGTCTGTTGTAGAAAGGATGAACCTACATGGTGACAAAAACAACAATAATATTACAGATGTAAAAGTCCAAAAGAGTCTCTTTCACTACCACTATTACAAGCGCTGTTTAATACACTTAAATACAGTACAGACGCTCCCCAGCTTACGCCCATTCGTTTTGCGAACATCTGGAAATACGAACAGGGCTGTCCGAGGTTGAAAGTGAAGTGAAATGAAATTGAAGAACTCGTAGAAATGGAAATTGAATAAAATCTATAGAACGATATATCATAAATATAAGTATGAAATATGATTAAACATTAACCTGAGGTACACTTAATATTCGATTAGGCTCCAGCAGAGGGGCGTGGCTGACACATGCTTTACACCATTAATATTACAGTATGGATAAAGCACTAAATAAATCTACTACTACTACTACTACATAATGTGATTATGCAGAGAGAGAGAGAGGGAGAGACAGAGAGAGGACACGGTACAAACTCATATCGGTCACTTATACAAGGTTTAAACATACGTTCCCCTCCAAAGAATGTCCTGTAATGACTTACAATCAAATTCATCTCACAAACGACCGTCCAAAACGTAACTCATTCGTAAGCTGGGGAGCTTCTGTATACTACAATTAACCATGTCTATTAAATAAATAACAACCACATCTTCACGAGTTTGCTTGAATCTAAAATGTTTATTACTTGGATGATAGAAAAAACAAGAAAATTAAATACTCTGTCATGGTGTTCTAAGTCTCCTTCACTACGTTTTTCACTTGGGTAACCACTGTCTCCTCCATTCTCTGTGTCCTGGTAAATAAAGACGATTTTAGATCCCATGACTTCACAATGCAATTGTTAATATTAAGCAAATATCATGATCACAATTCCCGACCTTTCGGTTACAGCTAATTTTGTCTGCGTCGTCCGTTTCATGCATACCTGACCAACCTACAAAAACAGAGAGAAAAAGTAGTTACACTAATAATAAAGAGTTTATTCTATAACATGATATACAGTGATCCGTCACTACTTGGTGCTTCAGTTTCTATGGCTTCATTGCATCACGGGTTTTTCAAAAATGTCTGTCTTCCTTTCGGCTTTTTCCCTTTTACTCGGGAGTTGCCACAGCGAATCATCTGATTCACACGTTTGATTTGGCAGAGGTTTTTACGTCGGATGCCCTTCCTGTCACAACCCTTTTAGCAAGGGACAGAAACACGCTGACGACTTTGCAGCCTACTCTTTACGAATTTCAGCAATGGTTCTTTTACATGCCTCTCACCATAGACCAGTGCTTCTCAAATAGTGGGGCGCGCCCCCCTGGGGGGGCGCGATGGGATGCTGAGGGGGGCGCGTGTGACCCAGGAGAACATGCTTTTTCCGCCGTACTACAAGAAAGTGTAATTGCACATCCACTCCAGTAGTTGGCAGTGGCGCCTCATTGCCCATTGTGCAGCGAGTATTAACTCTTCAACTGCTTCAACCCTCGCTTTGAGAAGCTGTGCGCTGCAAAACGTGCTCATTGTAGCCATTAATCTTGGCTTCCTCATTTTGAGAAAAAAAAATCAGCACAAATTGTTCTATTTGTTCTTGTTTTGTAGGTTAAAGTGTTTATATATTGTGCTCCTGAGTTAATGTTTCTGAAGTCAATTTGAATTAATTATTTATTGATTTTATTTTCAGCAGCAAATGGTGTGGTAAGTTTGTCAAAAATGTAACAAGGATATTATTATTTTTAAATTTAAGGCAAATTGATGCACTTTCTTTTACAGACTAATAAAAACTGTTAAAAAAGTTATTCTTGTAAGTTGAACTATATCTCTTTCTTTTTGTTTTATTTATGTTAACAAGGATACGATATAATGAAGAGATATACCTGTAACTATATTATAGAAAAAAGTTATAATTTATAGTTGCGGTGGAAAGTGGGTGGTGGGGGGGCGCGAATTGTTTTCTTCTTGCTAGGGGGGGGCGTAACAGAAAATAATTGAGAAGCACTGCCATAGACAGTGAGAGACATGGCCCGCCTTTGATAACCCAGTTTGCTGCACTGGGGATTTTTCAAAAATATTTATTGAAAAATTTCACGAAAATGCTGCAAAACAAGGTCAATTATGCAAAAAAAAAAAAAAAACTAAACAAAAACAAAAATCCAAAAAAAAAACTACTTACATTTTTATGTAAGGTGCACATCTGTGTGTGTGCGCGCATCTCTATGTATTTATATTTTATTTCCATCTTATGCATTATTTTTGTGAATGTTTGTTATTATAACGTATTTATAGCACTGAATATGTATTTATTGATATTATACACACATACATGTACGTATATGCCAGTCGGGGGGGGGGGATCGATCCTAATCGGCGGTCGCGGGGGTCTCGGTCCCTATTAACCATGGAAAGTGAGGGATCCCTGTATTCAGAGTTTCTACAGGTATCAGCAAATATAATTAATACTTCTGAATAGCTTTTAAATGCTATTTTAACATTTTAATGCCATATTTGACCCATGACATAGTTGATTCTGTTTATATACTTGATATTTTTCATTTGTTATCAATTTTTAAGGGTCATGAGGCGAATGGGGCTCATTCAGCTAATTCCATTTCATACAGCAAATCATAGCTCTTTATTATATCCAATAAATCCAAAATAAATTGGAATACTCTTTACTTTCATTTTCACAAAATCCATTTCATGACTTCTGAATGCACTGTATGTTGTTATGAAACAGAGATAGATAAAACAGTGCATCAGAAGAACCACAGTTTAATCACATATCCTAATACAGTATAGGAAGTTTTACCCAGAGGGGAGCGGCTTGCAAAGGCACCCAGGCTCAGGGGAGAACAAGGAATGGAGTCTGCTTCACTCATGTTCTCATCAACAGAGGATGTCTCTGAGAGACGAGACAGGAGAGGTACACGGGTAAACGATGTAGTCCGCACCCTGGGAGAGCCGCAGAGCTCCTCAGAGCCACGCAGTATGGTCTGAGCCGATTCCTAACCAGTTAGAAAACAATGACAATACAACCCATTTGTTTTCATTTATCAAAATGAATTAAAACTGGTTGAATTCACTCAAATTAAGTACAAATAACATATCTTTAAAAAACATCTGTCTTTGACTAACCAAAAGACTAAGAGGTAAGAGGCGCTTACGATCCCCATGAAGGGATTTTGCTCATGACTGTGAGTAAACTTGTGTTCATTTGGAAATGTGATTGATTAACAGGCATGAATTTTAGATAAAAGTGCAACTACATAAATCGTCAAGTTTAACCCATAGCTACTTTCTTGATCTGTCCTTGACAATCTTTTCTTTTTGGCTTTTTCCTGTTCTCGAGTCACCACAGCGAGTCACCACAGCGAATCATCTGATTCGCACATTTGATCTGGCATGGGTTTTTACGTCAGATGCCCTTCCTGTCACAACCCTTTAAATAAATACTTTTTTTTTTTTTTTTTAATACCCCATCCTTCACAGGAGACTAAATATCAAGTCATCTACTTCGTGTTTCGACAACCAATTATAATCTACTATCTTACATTTAGACAAATAATACACAAAAATCTGCTGAAATATTTTAAGCCATTGATCATAAACTGTTAGGTGAATGAATGACCTTCGATGAAAAGTAGTTATAATTTAAATGTTTTTACACATTTTTACACGGTTATTCAGCAGCCATGAAAAAAGGAGTTAACAGACATGTGCTCAAAGCCTCCATGCCAAATAAAGAGAAAATTTAGAGAAAGATATCTAAGGATTCAAGAGTATTTACTGTAATGATGTTTCCACAGAACAAAACTTTGTATGAGATTCAAAGCTATAAAAAGGTACAAGCAAGGAATGAACTGAAATTAACACCGCTAAGAGCAGAGTACAAACACAAGCAATTATATACATTTCTTTTAAATAGAAATAAAACCTCCGTTTAAAAAAAAAAAAAAAAAAACCTGAACACTGAATTATACAGTACAGTAGGCCCTCGGCAGGAAGGAGGAACCAATCAGCAGGAAGGAGGAAAGCCATTGGTGAATTTGAATCATGCGTGAGCTGCTCGGCAGTTAGCAAATACTCAAACCGTGAGTGCAAAACCGCGAATAGTCATGGGCCTACTGTATGTACATTGAAGGCAAGATGAGAAAATAAACAGCAGCAGCAGAGTGGATATAAATTACAATGCAAATAAAGTGTGACAGTGCAAGACAGTCATAGAGTTTTCGAATTGAATGTCCTTTTACGGAGATCTAATGTCAGGGTGAGAAATCCCTGAATAAACGGCGGAAGCACAAACGTACATACAAACACACTGAGAATTCAGAACCGTTATGTGTGCACGTGCCACTGCCATCATTTTAAATACAGTAAAACCTCCGCTGACGAACGCTTAAGCTCACGAACTTTTCGCCTCAAGAACATTAAATTTGCGAGCATATTGTCTCTGCTGACGAACTAGTTTTCGGCGGACGAATCAAACCACGCGGTCGAACAGCGCCACGGTGGCGGCCACGAGAAGCTGACGCACGCTCACGGCGTCACAGTTCGTCACCCCCTTTCTTTGAATGCGGAAGTGGTTTGTGTTTGATAGACATTTTGGACCATATTGAGTGTACTTTTGCTATTATGGGACCGAAAAAGACCCCACCACAGGCGGAGATCATTGAAAAACACGAACGACGTGTGCGTTTGTGTGACTCAGCGTCCCAGTACCAGTACGCTAAGTCTACCACCATCCTTAAGAACAAGGAAGCTATTAAGGGTGCGTGTGTGGCTATGCGTGTTTCCAAACAGTAGGCGTTTCCAAACACTCCTTCCAAACAGTAAGTCCCTCCCTCCCTCCTCCTCCCACTCCATTCCATCAAGCCATCAACTACCATCACAAAGGTAAATAAAATGACTTTATTATACAGTACAGTTTATTTCTTTAATTACAATACAATAGACATTTATTATACATAAAATAAGGTATATTTTTGTGTAGTTTTAAGGCTTATTTAGTAGAAAATTATGTTTTATGGGGACCTGGGAACGGATTATTCTCATTTTAATGGTTTCTTATGGGAAATAAATGTTCGGAAGATGAACTTTTCGCCTCACACACACTTTCTGGGAACCAATTATGTTCGTGAGCAGAGGTATCACTGTATCTAATAACTGAAAGTAAGGTTTTTCTTGCACTGAGAGCTAACAGAGTACCAGTGGCATGGTTTTAAAAAACAAATTCTCGGACACTATTACCTCAGCATTCGTGCCAGATTTTTAAAAATTTATTTATCCCCGGAATTAACAGATCATATACTGTATATCATATACTAGATACAGGCAACTAAAAGACGTCTTGAACTGTGAAACATGTGAAGAAACTCATTCTGTGGTAGTAATATCTCTCGTAGAACAGGAAAATCAGATACACAGTATTAGTTATACTGTGCATTATTTCTAATAAAGCAAGCTTTAAAAATGGCTCAAGATCTTCGTTTCCTATCAGAATTATACAATTAACATAAATTGTTCATAAGGTTGCGCATAAACAAGAAATTTATGATCATTTTGATGTGAGTCAATGCTTTCCAGAGAGAAATCATTTTTGAAAGTGATATCTCATTCATTTCATTAATTTTCTAAGTCACTTAATCCTAATAAGGCTGGCTCCCATCTCAGCCGACATTGGGTCAATTTGGAAGAGCCAAATAAGCTTCCTGTTCATGTTTTTGGACTGTGAGGAAACCAGAGAACCCAAAGAAACCCACACAAGAACAGGGAGAATATGTAAAGTCCACACCAAAACGCCCGAGCCAGGGAATGTGAACCAGGGATTTCTTGCTCCGAGACAGACGTGTTAACCCCTGTGCCACCACGTATCCGAATCCAGTCCGAACGTCAATCATTCTTCCAATATGGCATCATAAAGTCCCTCCACCCGCGTCCCATAACTTATTTTTATACTGTCAGAGTATATCTCTGAGACATACTTACATTTAAATTTACATTTAAGGCAAACTTATCAAGAGCAAAGTTATATTTATCACATATATATTGATAAATTGAAGGTTAATGGCCTCGCTCAAACACCCAACAGTGGCAGCATGGTGGTTCTGGGGATTGAAACCCTGACCTTCTCATAAGAACAGAGCCTTAACAACTCGGCAACCACTTCAAATTAAAAATACTTCCATTGCTGGACTGCATTTAGACAACAGTTGTTTGTTCCTCCTTGCTATGGCATCATCTCCTTCTTTAGGATCATCTGTGGCGGGGCAGCTGTTAGAGAATGATTAGGGAAGTGGCTTTGGGACCGAAACGCTGCTGGTTCGAGTAAAAACCAGCAGGAAAAATGTTTAGCGGTGAGGAAGTGTACAGCACCTTCCCTGCCTCCACATAATGGCTGAAGTGCCCTTGGGCAAGGCACCTGAAGCACAACTGCTTTATGGTTTTATAGTGTGTGCTCACTTTGGATTGGTCAAATGCAGGGGAAATAATTTCCCTTATGGGATTAAAACAGTATATCAACCTTTTTAATAATTAGCTATTGAAACGACTGAACTTGGTGTTGATCATTATACTCTTGTAAAGTTAGAACCCCAGAAGATTGCAATAGTGTATGATAGCAGACTAACCAGCAGTTTGTTGGTATAGTCGAGCTGAGTGCTTTCTGCAGGAGCCAAGTCAAACTTTGTGAGGCCCATACTCTTGCAGATCTTGTTACACAGGTGAGAGTGGAAGAACAGAGCCATGCCACGGACACCTTAAAAGATACATAGATTAACATGCAGAAAATGATAATCATCACTTATATACTTTTGTCATTCAGTGAACATAAAAATAACTCTTTCCTGTGGGACATGACAGACCCTCCATGAGTCACTGTGTTGAAGAGACACATAGTTTGAGATAAGTACCTAAATTTCCATCTCCAAAGTCAGTGCCCTTCTCCGTGTGAATCTGAGGATCTGTGTAGAGGTCTCCCACACCCTGAATGTCCACAACTATCAGTTGGTGTCCTGAGCGTTCGAATGTAAAGTGACTAAAAGCCTGAGACCAAAGAATTGTTGTGTAAACACCAGATTGTATTACTTGTGAATTACATACAACTTTGAGTGAGCGTTAAATCACCATTTCGTACATGCTGCTAAAACACTATACCTGTGGCGTAAGCCGCATGTTATCATCTCTCACAAAGCCAGAGTTTGAATTGTACTTGATGTATTGTCCTTCAATATAGTGCTCCAGGTGGTAAAGTGGTTTTCCTGGCCGTGCAGTCATTTCCACAACACACATCTGCATAATGTCAACCTAATATAACGACATACACTCAGCTTACTTTCTGTGGGAAAGCAAAAAAGAAATGTCAACGAGAAACTAGCATCCTAGCAAAGCAAAAAGAAAAAGGGTACCTGTTTTGGAGGCCTGTGGCGATTGTACTCCTCACCCCATAATTTAGCTTCCATTTGTAATCTGACATCTTCAAAATAAACATCTCGGTCCACAGTCTGCATGTACCGCTTAGCCACATAGTTGGATGCTGCTTTCCAGTTGTGGCTATGGGAAAAGTTTGACAACTTTTTTCTGCAAAGCAGTAAAACTAAGTATCACACAGCAGCCGAGGGTGAAAATCAGCTTTAAACCACAATAATAAAGAAGTCATGCTGCACCACTGCCACGAGGTGAAAACTACTACATACAAACTAGCCGCAAAGTTTCCTCCATACAGTATCTTATGAAAGGTGTCATGATACTGCAGTTTTTTGTTAGGTTTTTAAACTTGCCACATCATCAACAATAGGAATCAATTGGCTAAACACAAAAATCAACAAAAGGGGGAATGTTATGCCCTGATCTGCTCTATGAGGAGCACAGTCCAGGACTAAAATCAGAAAAACGTACGTTCGGAAACACTCTCTCATGGCTCCTTTTCCAAAAGGCTGCAAAAAGAAGTATTAACAAACTGCATTAATAGTAAAAAAAAAGTGGCAGTAAAAAACACACACTAATGTGAACACAACAATTACAGGATAAACATATCAAACAATTGTGAAAATTTTTACCTGACGCGACATCTTGATGAAAACTTGGTCCTGCGCCCATTCACCAGAAATGGCACTGTACCTACAGGGCACCAGGGGGAGATGTTAGAGAAGCTTGCTCATCAAAAAACTGGTCTCTTTATGTATTTCGTCCAAAACCAAATGATTAACCTATTTCTGGGATAAACAAAAACAATGACTACAGCATCACTGTGTGACTATGAAACTTCAAACTGAATGAAATAGACTTTACATTTTTATTCTGCATCATTTTGCTATTTTGAGGAATTTTCAAGCCAGAAAATGCTGATTTTTCCACAGCAAAGTAATATTCAATTTACACATTGAAGTGTCCAGTACTCTTGAAGAAATGTTAACTAAAAACAAATAAACAAACAAACAAACAAAAAAAAACAACGGCCCCCCCCCAAAAAAAAAAAAAAAAATTAGAAAATTACTTTGGTGTTTATTGATGTGTTACAGCAGCACTGAATCAAAATGTAATAGGTTTTATGTTCCATGTTCCAGACGATACACACCGATAAATGGTCAATGTGTTGTACTGTATGTCTCTGCTCAAATTTGTGTACAATATGGATACAATATTTGTGTACAATATTGGCCAGAAACTCTTTCATAAATAATTTGAATGATTCTATCAGAAAACTTTCCCATATTCCCTTTTGCTTCAGTAATTCATGGTCGGTATTTTTTTCACCTCTGACCACCTCTATATTGTTAATAGAAAATATACTGTTACAGTAGTGTACTGGTGGAAAAAAATTATTATTAATAATAATAATTAATAATAATAATGTCTCTAATGATATATCCTCAAACCAGGATTTGCTGCATCTGTTGCAAATAGAATTTCTGCACAGTGTATTGCACTATCAACACTGAGAAAAACAACCCTGCGAGCACAAGTCTTTTATTTACATGAGTAAACGTGCACACCGCGCCTCTTAGGCAGAACACTGTGTACCATGCACAGCATTCCAAGATCATTGTGACTCCTCCTATTGGCTATTCGTCAGCGCCGACACACAGCCATCCCGACTAAAATAGTACTTCTTTACTACCATGTTAAATTTGGCACAAGGAAAACGACACGCATACAACCACCACTGACTACTTCTGTTTCTTCATGTTTCCATCACAATTATAACTAATAAATTAGCAAAAATACATGTCAAAGAAAAAAGACAACTTATCAATTCAAACCTGTAACGAATACAGGGCTCTGTCTCAACATCTTCAAGATGAAATGCAGCCCAGGGGTCTGGCATTGACTTTGCTTTCTCAATCGCATGTTTCCATAAAGCCTGGGCACACAATGAGGGGAAAAACAGCACAGTGTTCATATTTTCCACAAAATCAACTCAAACTATCATGTCCAGATTCATCAGAAGATCTTTTTTTTATTGTGTTTGATTTACATATGACATGTACAAAAAGCCATGATATAGGGCAGTGGTGGCCTAGTGATATAGGGCACTGGATTGCTGATCCAAGGGTTGGGGGTTCAAGTCCCACTCTCCACAAGGTTGTCCCTGTCCCCCCAGCACCGCTAACTGGGTTATCAAAGGCTGGCCATGTCTTTCACTGTCTATGGTGAGAGGTTCATGTAAAAGAACCATTGCTGACTTTCGTAAAGAGTAGGGCAACCAATGTAAAAACCTATGCCAAATTAAATGTGTGAATCAGATTATTCAGTTTGATTATTCAGTTATTCAGAAGATTATGCACAAAAAGCCATGACATAAGAGTAGAGTGGAACAGACAAGCATAGGAAGCGGGTTAAATGCTGCAAAATAAAAAGAAACGTTGGTGCAAGGCGGCAATAAATGGACCTCAAGGGGATCAGTGAATGTTAAAAATACACCAGTAGCTGGCTTGGACTTCACATCATGATATTGGCTGACCTACATGGCTATAATCCAATAGGACTTGTCAAACACTAACATGACATCAGCAATGTGAAAACAAGTGAAGCATGATGTGTCGGTGGGGGACTCTAGTGTTGTGCTATATATAGTCTAAGTATACATAGAACATTTCATGAAACTAATGTTTCAATAAAAATCGTAAAGTTAACATGCTGGAAGATTTTGTTCACTACCATAATTCATCGATTAGCAGACATGCCACAAATACTGTGGCACTGCAACCTATAATTAGATATTTGAAAGGCTGGAGGTCAATGGTGTGCACATGTGGGCATACACACATATATGGAGATATTTGAGTTATACAAACCCAGGAAACATGTTTAAAATTATTTTAAACTAGTTATGAAAACTTCTCTGTAAATTTTCCGAATCAATGCCTTACTGTCACATTTATGAACTTCTTTATGAACCTATTACAGGTAGGAAACAGCTGGAACAACTGGTAATGAATGGAGGGACAGAAAGAGTAATTCCACTGGGTAAAATAAGAGTATGTAAACCAGAGTCTGGGAAGCAACAGGGCAGTAAAATATCCTGAAAAAAAGGAAAAGAAATGGAAAAAATGGCACAGTAGAATGAAGGGATAGAAAATTCAAAGTGGTTGAATGCACATACCCGACCTTTCTCGGTTAAAGAACCAAACCTGATAGAGTGCACCTCAGGGTCAGTTTCATTTTTGTTCTGAGAAGGAGGTGAGGGGTGGGGGTAGATACAGCCAACAGTTAGACACAAACATTCTGTACTTCAGAAAATACTTTGATGTGGGGTCTCTTTTTGACATAACAGCAGAAGAATCAAACCCCAACAGTAACTAAGTACATTACAATACATGTACAGTAAAAGGCAAGTCCTGACTAGCACTGCACACCAAACCATGCTTGTATGAAAGAAAGAAATGAAAATAGACATACAGTTCAAAAAAAATTATGAGCTTGCGGAAGCTGTTTATAAGACATTTCAGGAAACAGCTCATGACAATATTCTAGCATATGTTTCAACCCAGGCTCTATATGTGGCCATACTTAACTTTTACACAAGACAAACCAATTTACATGCAACATGAGCTTTGTTGATATCCAGAACATAACTTTAATTTTTATATATATATAAAATAGTATATATTATATAGTAGGCCCTTGACTATTCGCAGTTTTGCACTCGCAGTTTGCATATTCGCAAAGTTACGGACAGTTGCCGAGCAACTGTCACATGATTCAAATTCAGCCAATGGCTGTCCTTCCTGCTGATTGGTTGAGATGATGTAACGCCCCTTTTTCCTCATTTGTGCACAAGTTGTCAAGTTGTCAATGAGCCTTTTTTTAAGTGTGTTTTAATTACCAGTTAAGCTCTATGATGCAACTCGAACGCTGTGCGTCTTCTCTGGCTAAACCATAGAAAAGGTAATGACATTGGATGTTTCTTCTGAAGAAATAAGACTTTCTCCTGAAGAAATGACAGTTTTGTCTGAAGTACCTGAAGAGTTATAATCAACTGGACTGTTGTAAAGCACTCGTATTAAAGTTTTTTCAATTATTATTCCAGTACAGTGCCTAAGTTAATGTTTAGAATGTTTGTATGTGAGATTTTATGTTCTGTAGCATGCTTAACGATACCAAAAGGATAAACTTGAATAATTACGCTTCACGTCGTTTTACATTGAACGTGAGGTCTCCAAGATGGTGCTGCATAGAGGGCGACGTCGTGGAGTTCTCAGAGTCAAATTGTTTTTTGTTCGTTTTCATTTGCTTTGATTGTTGTTGTTTGCACTATGCTCGTCTATGACTGAGCGACCCTATTACAGCTATGACAGCAGACGTTTAGAACTGAGCATGCTCAACTCCTATCCTGAGCTAATATACTATGGTAGCTCAATACTAGCCGCACCCCGGCTAACAATAAGCCCAGGCGGAGACGTGGTAGGCGGGGAGGAGCCGAACAATAACTCCGGCACTTGGTTTGCAGTGGAAGGTTAGCACTTCCAGTCATACTGCTTGAAAATGTTCAGTCTCTGCGAAACAAGATGGACCAGCTTCATGCTCGGATTGCAGCATGGAAGGATCTACAGGCCGTGGAGCCGGCTGGTGTAATTGCCTCGCTGGGTGCACTCTCCTCGAGCCATGTTTCACATAAACATAGCATGGAGCAGACCTATAGATCCCTCTGGGTTGCAATTCAAGCATGAAGTTGGTCTATCTTGTTTCGGTTGATCATTCGCACATGTAATATGATACATAGGGTTTTACTTCTGGGTATAGAACTCGTGGATCATCTTCATTCGCGGGAGGAGCCGGAACCAAACCCCCGCGAATAACGAGGGCCTATTGTGTGTGTGTGTGTGTATGTATATATATATATATATATATATATATATATATATATATATCTCCCCCCCAGTGCAGCTAACTGGGTTATCAAAGGCCGGCCATGTCTCTCACTGTCTATGGTGTGAGGCATGTTTCAGAACCATTTCTAACTTTCAACAAGAGTCGGTTGCAAAGCAGTCAGCATGTTTCAAGTAGGGAGTCGGAGTCCCCGAGGCAGTTCATTCAGTTATGGCAACTCCTGCAGCAGCACTAGAACCCAGTCGTATTGGCACTTGCCCTTCCATTGGCGCCAAGAGGGGGGGGGACTTGTTGCCTAGATAACAGCCTGTCCTCCCTTACTCTGTACCCTGATCAGTGTATAAGTAGAATGCATCATTCATTTTCTGAACCGCTTAATCGTAATTAGGGTCACAGGCAGGCGCCCATCTCTGTCAACTTAGGCTTAAGGCAGCGTACACCCTGAACAGCTCGCCAGGCCATCACAATAATATTTACTAACATGAGTACTCCATGTTATGTTTTGTGATCCCATTGATGGCATAGGGAAACAGGTTTATTCAACCAAATATACTCATGACAATAATAAAAAAAGATTAATTCATGATATTAAACAATAAAGTGCATGAGGTCATCAGGAGGAGTCCTACAGATTCCTGAATCAAGCTGAACAACTTGACTCAGCTATAAAAACAGATGTTACCTTATAACTGTAAGAGTTCCTGGGCAATGAAGTAGAGAGTTGCTTTCGGTGGAGCTCTGTGAGGTAATTGCTGGTGTCCTTCATTGGACTGATGGGGTCGTCAGTAATGGAGCAGATGTAGAAATCATATTCCTCCTCATCATCAACTGACCCAGTCCGACTAGCGGAAGATCTTTTCAGACTGTCCACCTCCTCCATTCGGAACATGAGCTCCTCTTCAGCCATACTGCTCGGTAAAGTGCTGGGAAAATAAATAAATTAGACCAAATTAAACCGACCACTTCAGTGTCCTCAATGTGAAGAGCCGGCTAATGCTGTGTTAGCATAAATCAATCGTTTAGTACATCGCTAGCATAGTTAGCTAAGCCCTTCCTATCACATATTCAAATTATAATAAATTAACCTGGATTAAAATTTTGCAAAAACAAAAACCACATTTTCAGAATTTTATATCACACCAGTTTATTTTAGTGGCTAATTTTCCTAGTTTCGACCTGTTTTATCCACAGCTATAATAGCAACTACAATACAGACATTAAACACAACCAAGTCGCCAACAACGTCAAACAACAAACCCTATAAACAGAAGTTACACACCTTCTGTTCAAAATCAACAAGCCTACTGTCCGAAAGACATTACGTTCATCAAGTCGTCTTCTTTCCTATCCAGTTATTTCCAGCGTTTGTGCAAAAGAAAGTGCAGATATTTCTGAATTTGAATATTTTGACGAGGGGAATGCAGTCTGTTATAATTTCTATCGACCAGAAAAACGGGTTCCACCATTTGCTCTGCACACTTCGATCCTGTAGTAAAGCGTGTAACAGACACACACATGTATATTCATATCTGCACTCAGTGCTGGATGGAGCTAGTGGGCAGTGACACTCCTCTTCAGCTTGCGTGGCGCCAATCAGGGCCGAATCTAAATCCATTCTGTTCACCAAGACACATCACCGTTTCATTCACTTCATTTCAATTCTCTCCGTGTGTGAAAATGCACAATGCATATTTGTACCAAACAAAAATTGTGCATCACGGAACTTCACAATAGTGTACACTCATACGGATTAGCTTGGAAGGTAGTTATGTATATCTAAAGCTACCACTTGATGGCTCAAGTGAGTCTGCAGTGCAAGGAGAGTCACGTGAGTGCTGCACGCCCCCTCGTTCACAGCGACATAACCTCCCTATGTGGACGGCACGTAGACACACGCGCGCGCGAGCGCGCTTCTACAACGAACCGAATCTTTCGACTTGGCTCATGAAAGAGAACCGATTCTTTCATATCCATCATTTTGTTCAATCGCACAACGGGGATATGGTGGCGTAGTGGTGATCACTGTGTTTGCATAAGCTTCCTCTGGGTACTCAAGTTTCCTCCCACAGTCCAGAGACTTTTGACTTAGGCCAAGTAGATTTTTTTAATTTGTTTTTCCTTGGCACTCTCACCATATGCTTGCTCAATAAAAATGAATAGGATTTCCAGAGAAGAGTTTACAATTACGTATTACCAAATTTATTTTAATGTGTAAAGCTGGTTTGCAACAACGTCAATGGTAGAAAGCAATTTAAAAATACAACTGAACTGAATTGAATGGGATTGAAATTAATGAATGAAAATTGATGTAACAGTCAGTTCTGGTCCAGTAAATTCAGTGAGTGGTTGAGAAGTATTCTGAGAGTGCTGATATTTGCGATAACTGCACTGTGCTGTTTCACTGCTGTGTGTGTAACACTGAATTTCATTATTAAAATGTCCATGTTCTAGTACAACCCATTACAGTACCTTAATGATAGCAGCAGACATGCTGAGTTTTATATATATATATATATATATATATATATATAGATATAGATATATGTGTGTGTATATATATATATATATATATATATATATACACACACACACACACACACATATATATATATATATATATCTATATATGTGTGTGTGTGTGTGTGTGTGTATATATACACACACACACACACACATACATACTGTATATATACTTTGGGCTTTTTACACCCAAGCCATAGTGGTTCATCAGGCCAGTGCTTATTCCCGGTTTCCATTGCGTGAAGCGACCAGGAGTTTAACTGCTCCTGGATGGGATGCTAGTCCATTGCAGGTTACCTTCCTAGCATATTTTGACTGGTATCCATTTATACTGCTGGGTGAACAGAGGATCACTTGTGGTTGAGACCTTGCCCAGGAGTCTTAGCACAGTGAGGAACTCACAACCTCTCGATCATGAGCCCATCACCTGAACCTCTACACCACCAGCCCCATATACAGGGATCCCTCAGTTAGAGAGCATTACAAACCAAAGAAGCAGTGATGTGACGTGAGTTAATCCTCTGGCGCAGAGGTGAGCGTGCTTTTGTTTATTGGGAATAAATGAGAATAGTGAATTCAGGTGTAAGCCTCGGAGCAGCTCAGCCACGCCCCTCAGCAGAAGCGGAGAGTAAACAGTTAGTTAGAGGCACAGAGACAAAAAAAAAAAAAAAAAAAACAATAAATGTAATACATTGGATAAACAAAACAACATAAGAAACATGTTACACGACAGTAAATAAAATCACACACAAACATTCTAAACCTTAACTTAGGAAATGTACTGGAATAATAATTGAAAAAGACTTTAATAATGGCGTGTTTTACAACAGTTCAGACAATTATTCCTCTTCAGGCAAAGCCATGAAGAGTCAAGGTCCGACTGTATATATATATATATATATATATATATATATATATATATATATATATATATATCAGTCCTTCTCAAAAAATTAGCATATTGTGATAAAGTTCATTATTTTCTGTAATGTACTGATAAAAATTAAACTTTCAGATATTTTAGATTCATTGCACACCAACTGAAATATTTCAGGTCTTTTATTGTTTTAATACTGATGATTTTGGCACACAGCTCATGAAAACCCAAAATTCCTATCTCAAAAAATTAGCATTGGATTTTCAATCTCACCTGCCTCCCCTAAATGCACGTAACTGGTTAAAAACCCCATAAAGTTTGATAGGAAAAATAAATTCCTGTTATTTTGTCCAACCCTTTGCTATTATAGTTTACACAAATAAATTGGATTAAGCCTAAACATGTGGTGTATGTAATGTAACTGCTTTTGTTCAGGAGGTGATCCTTTTAGCTATGTTTCTGTATCACTAAGCTTTTATTATGTAATATTTTCTGTTAATTTTCAGATCATATTGTGTAAAAAATGTAAGTATTCATCAGCATTAATAGCAACTTGTATAATTGATTAAGTTAACATAAATCCCAATCTTTAAGTATTTCATACCTAAATATTCTTTTTCGCTCATTACGCTGAGAAAATTATTATAATTAACAATTATTCACAGAGGGTGAGAATGTCCCTGAATTCTGTCTCACTGATTAGTCAATTCCGTGATAGTCACTGAGTCTGAGGCAAATAATTATATTTTTAATTAAACAGTTACATTTACAATTATACAGTGCAATTAAATTTTATCACGTTATTAAAAAACACACTGAATTGTTTTTTGTTTGTTTTTTTAATTACAGATATGCAAGCAGGTGCATAAGAGCAGTGTAACAATGTCTCCTTAACCCTCACATGAAATTTGGTCTATTATTAATTTCTAATAGATTGTGTTGGTTGAAATACATCACTGGACATTTTTGCCAATGTACTTGATTTCAGTGTCAAATGTCACTCAAGTTTCAATGTGTGGAGGATCAAAATGATAGTGGCACCTCCACGACTGTTCCCTCTATGTACTGTATTTTCCAAAACCTCTTTGTATAGCCTTGTTGACCAATGTAATACATCCTACCCACCCGAGGGTGCTGTCCAATATGGTAAAGGATTCTGCTGTGTCTTCCAATTTGGATTTATAGGAAACCTCTGACTTAAGGAATTAAAGTAATGTTAAAACTTATGAATTGGGCTAGGCCGTACTGGGTATCCTTTTCATTTATCAGCTGACAGAATTTTTTTGAATTTCATGACCAATTGCATTCATCTATTCATTCATTTTCTGAACCGCTTAATCCTAATTAGGGTCATGGGGAAGTTGGCGTCCATCTCAGCCAACTCCGGGTGAGGGTCGGGTACACCCTGGACAGCTCGCCGCTCTATTGCAGGGCCAACACTCGCACAACCAGTCATAATCACACTCACACCTAGGGGTGATTTGGAACAGCAAACTTGCCTAAACAGCGGTGGCCTAGTGGTAAGGTATTGGATCACTGATCCCAATGTTGGGGGTTCAAGCCCCACTCTCAATGGGTTGTCACTGCCCCCCCCCCCCCCCCCCAGTCCAGCTAACTGGGTTATCAATGGCTGGTCATGTCTCTCACTGTTTATGGTGAGAGGCATGTGAAAGAATCATTGCTGACTTTTGTAAAGAGTAGGCTGGATAGCCGTCAGCGTGTTTCTGCCCTGCAATGGCCCGGCGAACTGCCCTCGGTCAGAGTCAACTGAGACGGGCGCCAGCCTCCCCGTGACCCTAATTAGCATTAAGCAGTTTAGAAAATGCATGAATTTGCCTACTGTGCATGTAGATTATTGTAGTAAATCAGGGTACCAGAAGTAAACCCGCACAAGCACAGAGAGAACATACACACTCCATATGGAAATGCCCAGGCTGGGACTCAAACCCAGGACCTTCTTGCTATGAGGTGGCCGTGATAACCACTTGCATGACCAATTTCTTTTCAGAATTTTAGTATAAACTCTTCAGAAACACAAGAAAAACAAACCTGAATTATATTTTTATGACTTATTTTTTTCATTTTAATGTATGACAGTGATGACACTACTTGCTCCAGGTGACCGTCGTTTTGATTCACGCATTATCCACACCGGCTAAGGTTTTAAATTCCCAGATAATGGACCAATCAGATTGTCTATCACTATTTCCCAGCGTTTGGATTGCTGAGTATTTTTTACAGACTTAAAACCCAATCAAAATATCTAACACATGTGAAAGTCATATTGTTTGCTTACTGAGATTAAAGTAATGTATGACTTTTAAAAAGTAGTTATTAAAGACAGTATGAAGTCGTAAACAAAAGCAGATTTTGTGTAACTCTGCTGTGATAATTACAGGTAATCTTGAGAAGGTAGTCAAAAGACTGTATATAATACAGTAGTTTATATATACACTACACCGAAATTGTGATGGGTCTGCTATTGAGGGATTAAAAAAACATTATCTCCCTGTGAATAACGCTTCAAACAAAATGACCCATACTCATGGTTTGTCACAGCCACTTGGAGCAGGCAGCATCATTATCACACATTGAAACTAAAAAATCTTCTTGTCCTTCTTCTAGGTTCTCATTAGGAGCTGCTACAGGGGATCATCCCTCCGTTACACCGACCACCTCTCGCCACATTCATAAATCTCCTCTTTGGCCTTGCTTTTCCCCTCTTACCAGTCTCATCCTCAACATTCTTCTCCCAGTATACGGGTCATCCCTCCTCTGCACATAGTCGAACCATCTCAATCTGGCCTCTCACACTTTATTCCCTAATCACTCTTACCTGTGCTGTCCCGAACATATTCACTTAGAAGTCTGTCCATTCTTGTCACTCCCAGACAAAACAGCAGCCCTGGACAAGGTCTTAACCACAAGTGTGCCTCTGTTCACTCAGCAGTATAAATGGGTACCAGTAAAAATATACTGGGAAGGTAATCTGCGATGGACTAGCGTCCCATCCAGGAGGAGTTGAACTCCTGGTTGCTTCACGCCACCGAAACCACGGCTAAGCACCGGCTTGATGAACCATTAGGCTCAGGCGTAAAAAGCCCAACAGACTTACAGTCTCTAAGCTGTACAGTATAGCTGGGTGTCACTATTGTCTTTAACCCCCTCCCATTACTCTTGCAGAGACCATTAGATCAAAAATATCTTCAGCCTAATATGGAAAAATAACCACAAAAATATCATTTTAGTTCGTTTTCCTTGTGTTTCAGTAATTGCATATATACTAAAATATTATGAAGTGTGGGTATATTCTGAATGAGGAAGGGCTTAACAGACGGCGTTAGCTATAGTACTTCTCGGAATGTGCTGAGGACCCATGTGCTGCCCCAGAGTCATGGTTAATATATAAATACAAATTATTCGCAATTCATTAAAGTTTCACTTTTCTTTCCACACAATACGTACATACACTAAAGGGATTGAAAAAAAGTTAAAGAGAAGCAGTTATGCCACTCGTGGTCTATACACTCATGCATCTGTTGATATTTATAAAATGTAAAAAATAATAATAATAAAAAAAAAAACACAAAAATTGAGCAACATTCACCTCACTTTCAGTGCATAATTATTAATAATACAGTAGAAATACTCAAACAAGTCTGTCTGGTGCCAGGATACAGGTCATGACCAAGATCATCGAGATCAATCCCTAAGTTCTGATGATGCCTGTGGACACCACTTTGAGCTACTGATCCATATCTACATGGTTCTGTATTGCTGCAACACAATTGGCTGATGATGTAATGGCATCAATGAGCAGAGTTATGGGATAGTATTCATAATAAATTGCTTCATGACTACTGAACATACATTCAAACTCCAGGACTATTCCGAGTTAAAAAACAAACGAATGAGCCTGTCCATATAATTACAGATCAAACTTAATACATCATTTATAAAATGAAATAAAACTCTTCTAAACTGGTTATAGATTATATCAGAAATTTATCCATAATATAAACTAACAGATTTTTCTTAAATCTGCCATTATTTCTGGCAAAAAAAAACTTTATGAATACACAAAATATAAGCATCTTTCTATTAATAAAATCCTTATTATTGTTCAGATTAAATCATCTTGCCTGAACCGTGCTTGAATTACGTAGGTCCCATAACTGTTCCTTGTTTCTGTTTAGGAAAGCTGATGATTTAAGTAAAGTTGACATTTAATTCCATAATTCTTGTTTATCAAGAGGGACAATTATTTCAGAAGAAATATGTTAGCCATTTTGGACGAATCTTGTTAAAAGAAAAGTGGAAAGATAGTTCTCATTTTCTCTTTTCTCTAAAATGCTGGCTGTTGCCAAGGAAACGAGAGCGATTCATACACAGATGAATCTCACAAATAGATGGATAAAACTGAAAGTGGCACAGGAGTTCAGCTATAAATATCAGGCTGAGATTTCATCCTGGAAGAAAAGAACGGAGTTTGTATTGTGGCTTGAAAAAGCCTTTTTCTGTCCAGCAAGAACACTTTTTCCATCTTGAGCACACAATGTTCACTATAAAAAAAAAAGGGCACTGTATTTAAATAACTATTTTTTGCATGCCATGACATCAAGGGTAATAATCACAAGGATGTCATTAAAAAAAGAGCAGGATTAATTTAAAACAATCAGTACAAGAGAATACTGAACAGGTAAGAACATCGGCACCAGTGACACAATACATCTTGAATATACAGGTCTTTATATAACGCATATAAAATCTTGACCTCAGTCTTTGTGTGTCGGTTTTAGAGCAAGGAATGGAGCCCCATGCTCTGAGTAAAGGTCTGTGGCTTGTAACAAACACATTGGTGATGAAGCTTTTTGTCAACCTGGAAGACAGACTTTCCCAGCAAACAACAGTCCGACAATGGTGAAAAATATTGCTAAGACAAAAAGTACATATGAAGATCCCACAACAGTGCTGTTGGGTAACTTATACGGCTGTCCACCAACTTCATTGATATAAAATCCAGTCGGAAATATTAGAGCTGCCAGACAGAACAGGACCACTGGAAGAGAAACATTAAAATAACATTAAAACTTTTCAACTCAACTGAATGCTGCTCAAATATTTAGTAGACAGAACGAGTGAAATAAATCAATGTTTCCAGAAGCACTACTCACTTCCTGTGAACGCTATCCAGCGGGCGTACTTTGCTGTCTCCTGATGCCAGTGTGACATCACTAACAGGGCACAAGTGATTGACAGTGAAATGATGCCGAGGATTATGAAGAAGAGCGTAGCGAGCCATTCTGGAGAAAGGCTTGGGGGTGAGCATATCCTGTCTCGGCCATGAATCGTCTGACACTGCCGAACCAGCCCCATGGTCAAGGCACCTGCATAAAAAAGACACATAAGCGCACGCACACACGCACACACGCACACACACACACAGAAAATTGTGTTTGAGAGTTAGCGCTTTATACTTCCTGTGGTGTAACTTTACTGTGATTTACCTGCTGGAAACACCATCATACATTATCCACAGGCTACTTTAATCCATGTGGGTGTTTTCATTTCATTTATTTCCATTTATGCTACTAAGGCTGTTGTATGACTCATGCCACAGAAGCACAGAGGAGAATCAACATTGTTTAATAAATCCCCATGTACAGGTCAAAGTAGCTGGATTATGTAAGACTCCACATGGGTGATGTGTAATACCCTCTCTACACTTGAAATCAGATTCAGGTGCAACTCTGCAGAGAAATGAATACAAAACACATGCTCTATGCTTGGTTTTGGCTTGGTTCTTCCTTATGGTCACCTCGGGCTGCT
The DNA here is from genome assembly GCA_024760905.1 of Plotosus lineatus. Lineage (NCBI taxonomy): Eukaryota > Metazoa > Chordata > Actinopteri > Siluriformes > Plotosidae > Plotosus > Plotosus lineatus. The sequence continues at coordinate 38,002,863 of CM045730.1, read as the reverse complement.
TTTCACACTTGGTAATTTTCTTATAGACCAAAAGTGGTAGCCAGAACATTTGTAAGCTTAAAAAAAACACAAGTAAGCAAACAAAAGTCTCACAGAGTGCACACAATAATCATACTAATGCTCTGAACAGCCATATCTCAGCACAGTATCAGCTCACCAACAAGCTTAGCTACCTAATATTATGATCCTCATTAAAAATTAAATAAATACTAGTTGGGCAGTGGTGGCCTGGTGGTAAGGTGCTGGATTACCGATCCTAAGGTTGGGGGTTCAGTCCCCACGCTCAATGGTTGTCACTGCTTTACCCCTGTGCAGCTAACTGGGTTATCAAAGGTTGACCATTAGAGCCCTGCGCGGGGCAGGTTTCGGCCCACAGCCCGCGGGCCCCTGCAGCCACAAATTTAAAGTCAGACTTTTTAGTTTGCAGGACGGGGCGGGTCAATTTGAAACTTGTGTGGGGTGGGGCGGGTTGAGAATGATCCAAGTTTTGTGGGGCAGGCTATGTCACGAATTCATGCGGGCTGTCCAGAAAAGAAAGAACTCTCCGCTCTGCTGGTGACTCACATCAGTGCAGGCTGAGTTCTAAACGAGTTCAACAGCGCCCTTGCTCATTTGAAAGACCGGAAGTCCGTATAACCCACAGCAAGTACACTACTTTCAGTTTTGAGCGCCTGTTGAGGTTTTGCACATGACGTCACAGGGTCACGTGACTTTTGTTTATATGCCATATTGGACGGCATGATCTGGACGGCGCTCGCTCATTCAACATTGCTAAACATTTTAAAATAAGTAATAGTGGTTCAACACCCAATTGGATGTTGTTTGTCAGTTATTAACATCCCCGGAGTGATACAAAATAACCAGTGAGTATGGTTATATCGTGTTGGTTGTGCAAATAGACAGGAGTAAGCTGTCCATATGACCTGGAGAGGAAAGCCAACTGAATTGCAGCGGTAAATAGGAATGACTGGAATCCTACAGAATACAGTAGAATATGCAGCGAACATTTTGTATCAGATAAATATACATTATTAGGTTGTTGTGAAAAATTGTTGATTTTAATGTAACTTTTTATAGTTTGAGTGAATTAAAGGTTGAATGTTTATATGTAGTTGTTTTGTGCAGGCTGCGGGGTGGGTACGGGCTCAGAATTAGAAACTCAATGTGGGGCAGGGCGGGCTGAAGTATTTTGTGTGGGGCAGGCTGCGGGCCAGGTTAAAATTTCACTTGCGGGGCAGGGCAGGCTGACCTACAAGGGTATATGTGTGGGGCGGGCTGCGGGCCACAATTCTAATTTGCAGAGTGGGCGCAGGATTGTGATCTTGGCCCGTGCAGGGCTCTACTGGCCATATCTCTAACTGTCTGTGGTGAGAGGCTGTAAAAGAACCATTGCTGACTTTTGACAAGAGTAGCTGCATAACAGTCAGCATGTTTCTGCCCTGCAATGGCTTGGCAAGCTGTCCAGGGTGTACTCTGCTCTTGTCCAGAGTTGGCTAAGATGGACACCAGCCTCCCTGGGACCCTAATTAGGATTAAGTGGTTCAGAAAACGAAAGAATGAATGAATAAATACTAGTTTAAAGGCAAAGTAGGTGATTTTGGAGAAAGTACCAAGAAATCTAAAAATTGAGAGTCAATGTAAAAGACTGCTGGGAGGAAGAGTGTAGTGTATCATTAAAGGTCGGGGTGAAACTGTCATTACGACCAAGCTGCCCATGTCGGGCCCTTGAAAAAGGCCCTTAACCCCCAACTGCTCAAATGTATAAATGAGATAAAATGTTAGTTGATACAGGTTTCTGTCAAATAGCATGAATCCAGTTTAATGCACATAGCCATCCATTGCCGAAAGTCCATGGAAGCGAATTGGCCAAGCTCTCACGGGAAGGAGGGATGGCATATGCTCACTTTCCTTTCACTTAGTGATCACCAGCCAATCACGGGTGTCATTCGTATGAGGGAGCGGATAGGACTTTTTCGCAGAGTATGTTAGACAGCCCCACAATATGCATAAGCAGCAGTCTGAAAAGAGGCGGGCGGCTAGCATTTCATGTCATGGAGGGGGCATGTGCATGCTTTTGCCCCTTCCTGGTTGTTGGTTGTCGTGTGATAGGGAAGGAAATACCTGATGGATGGGAATTGTATACGACTAAATTGGCGAGAAACTGAGGAAAAAATCTAAATAAATGTCTTATTCATCTCATCTTCTTCTGCTTAATCCAGAGTCGGGTCACGGGGGCTCCCCTTGGGAGACTCACTCGTTGTCTTTGAGGAAACTTCAACGCCCAAGTGGGCAACAAGAGTGTGACCTGGAAGGGTGTGATCGGTAGGTACAGCCTCTACAGTCTGAACCCGAATGTTGTTTCGTTTTTGGACCTCTGTGCTCGTTGCAGTTTGTCTATCACAAACACCATGTTCAAACATAAGGGCGCCCATTAGTGCACTTGGCACCACGACACCCTAGGTCGCAGTTTGATGATTGACTTTGTAGTCTTGTCACCAGACTTGTGGTCACATGTTCTGGACACTCAGGTGAAGAGGGGAGCTGAGCTGGCTTCGATGGCGAGGGAGGCTGCCCTCCAGACCTGGCAGGCCCAAGCGTGTAATTAGGGTCTGCTAGGAACGTTTGGAGGAGTCTCCTGTCCGAGAGGCCTTTAACTCCCACCTCCGGCAGAGCTACAACCACATCCCGGAGGAGGTGATTGACATGGAACCCGGATGGGCCATGTTTCGTGCCTCCATTGCTGAGGCAGCAGCCCATACTGTAGCTGTGTCTGGAAGGTCGTTGGTGCTTGTCGTGGTGGTAACCCCTGAATCCGGTGGTGGACACCTGTGGTGATGGGGGCTGTCCAGCTGAAAAAGGAGGTATATCAGGTCTTGTTGGCCTGTGGGACTCCCGAGGACCAGCAGGCCAAACCTGCTGCAGCCGAAGCTGTCGCAGATGCAAAATCTCGAGCGTGGGAGTAGTTCGGTGCGGGCCTGGAGAGTGACTAGCAGCTGGCCTCAAAAAGGTTCTGGACCACCATCCTACGCCTCAGGAGGGGGAAGCAGCTCTCCACAAACACTGTTTACAGTGGAGGTGGGAAGCTGCTCACCTCAACTGGGGATGTCATCGGGAGGTGGCGGGAATACTTTGAAGACCTCCTCAAAAAAAAAAAGTCTTATTCACTTGTGAGAAAACACCACACATTAGCATAAACAAATGAAAACTAAGGTCTTTAATGAGCTTGTAATCTTTAACAGCATTAGAGAAGCCTTTAGTCACAAGCAATAAGTTGGTATGTAGGTTTGCAGGCAGGTAAAAAAAACTTTAGACCGAATAAGATAATTGAACTTGCTTTTTTACAGTCTTGCAGTGCCACATGTATTTTTTAATCAAAACATTTCATATCCAGTGTGTGATATTAGTGTGTATAGAGGATTTCAGGCAATCTAACAAAATGTTTCTGGGGTAAAACCCAACATGCCTTTCACTCTGGCAAAAAAAGAAAAAAAAAGCAGCTGTTGTCATTGTAATTTCAGAGGAAATCAAGAGAAAACTATTTTACTTGTGTGAATACTAAGTGATGCCACTTCATGCACCAGTGAGGTGCCAAAACACAAAAACAAACAATGTCATTATTATATTTGCAGTGTTTAGTTATAGAGTGATTAGCATGCTATAAATCTCAGTAGACTCTCACCATCCTGTGATCTGATAGGTTGAAATATAAAATTGTACTTGATATAATTTTGTGCTGGAAAAAAAAGAATTGTGTTCTGGAAAAAAGAATTTGCGCTGGAAAATGTCAATTCAGACAAAAAAAAATTCAGATAATCTTCAACAAACGTATTAGACAAACACACACCACATCTATGCATAAAACAAAAATTAGATTTCCCCTTGATATTCTCAGAAATGAATAAATTTTTATGTAATGTGAAACTCAGTGTTATAATGAAAACTATACCAGAGGGAGAATATCTTTATTCGTCAATGTATGGAAAATCCTGCTCATTTCCTTCACACTCCCTTGAGTGGAAGAAGAAATCCCAGGTCCCAATTAATCTGTCTTTGATCACAGACTGTGGACAAATTAAAGAAAGAAAAAAAAAAAAAACCGAGTGGAGTTACATAATGAGGCTAGATGCTTCTACAGCAGTGTGTTGCATTGTGTATTTCAGTTCCTACCACACTTTTGTGTTATGTATGAAAATACTGCCCAGGTGTACTCACCCAGGATTTTGGGGTAAAAATGAACAAAGCTTTGTGTCTTTAATGAATCATTAAAATGTTTATTATTTGAGCGGAAGCTTTAGACACAAAATGTATTTAAATGCTAAGTCGTTCAATAGAAATTGTGACTTACATTTACATTAAGTTCTCTGGAAAAGAAATCAGTAAATAGGGCTGGAAAGTCAATGACTATTATGCTCTTCCATTCGTGTGATCCAGCTAGAAAAATAAAAGTGACCAAATGTCAGTAAGAGCCTGGCAGAGTCCTGTCTGTCTTCCTTTCTGCTTTTTCCCTTTTACTCGGGAGTTGCCACAGCGAGTCATCTGATTCGCACGTTTGATTTGGCAGAGGTTTTTACGTCGGATGCCCTTCCTGTCACAACCCTTTTTAGCAAGGGACAAAAACAAGCTGACGACTTTGCAGCCTACTCTTTACGAAAGTCAGCAATGGTTCTTTTACATGCCTCTCACCATAGACAGTGAGAGACATGGCCTGCCTTTGATAACCCAGTTAGCCGCACTTGGGGGGATGGACGACAGTGACAACTTTATGGAAAGTGGGACTTGAACCCCCAACCTTTGGCTCAGCGATCCAGCACCTTATACCACTAGACCACCACCGCCCCACAGAAAAGGATATAGTATCACTGCAGCATATCCGAAATGGTAATATGTGGATCTGTTTGTATTCAGCCTTCCAAATATTTATATTAGTCTATGTAATTTTATTTAAATCAGAAACATGTGTAGCTTAAGCCAGAAGACACTTTTATTGTGTATAAAATAACTCCTCTGTTGTTAAATCTCTCTGCAATAATTTCTCCACCGTGTGCCCACAGCAGTCGGGGGTGTGATCATTCTTAATATACCGTATTCGCTGTAATAAGCGTCCTGCTCCAATAAGCGGCCCCCAAGTGTTATTATCTTACGTCTAATAAACGTCCATGTCTACTTGGAGCAAAATCGTTGCTCAAACTTACCAATTTTATTTGTTCAGTATCTGTAACCTTAAAATGAGGTGTTCACTGCCTGTAAAAGTGAGATTACACGGTATTTCAAGACCCCCTGCCACTGGGGATTGTCTATAATGTTCATCACTAACATTTGATTGTTCTTCCGTGCATTAAAAAACAGGAAATATTTTTGCTGTGTTCTCTTGGTAAATGTCCAACAACTGATGAACCATTAGAAACTGCTACAGCAAAACTATTGGATGCTCTGAATAAATGGAGTGATGAGCCAGATATGGACCTATCAGAAAGTGATAAGTATTTTTCACCCGGTTCTCCTGCTCACTAACTTCATAAATTTAAGCACCATGGACATACAGTATGCTTTTGTTTATGTTCGTTTTGATTGGTTCAATGTGCTATAGTTAACATTTGTGTTCATTGGCTCAATTTTACTTCCGGGAAAAGGTTTAAAGGAACAGCACCGGGAGGGAAAAGTAAGGGGTCTTTAAAAACCAAAAAAAAAAAAAAAAAAAAAAAAAACCAAACAAACAAAAAAACTGTTTATTTTCAGCTTTCATGTAAGTAGTTTGGTTGACACCACAAAATGAAGAACACAAATACTAGTAAAACTCTTATTGTTATGTTATTATTCATGTTTTCCATCTCGATGGGAATAAGCACTTACCGTTCCACTCCGCTGGTAATCATTTTAATAAGTGCCCACCCACTCCAATTTTTAAAGCGCCCTGGGCGCTCATCACATTGTTTACGGTATACATACACACACACACACACACACTAGTCCTTCTCAAAAAATTAGCAGAGGATAAGAGACAGAAAGAAATCTCTGAGCGAATAGGCTGTTCCCAGAGTGCTGTATCAAGGCACCTCAGTGGGATGTCTGTGGGAAGGAAAAAGTGTGGCAGAAAACGCTGCACAACCAGAAGAGGTGACCGGACCCTGAGGAAGATTGTGGAGAAGGGCCGATTCCAGACCTTGGGGGACCTGTGGAAGCAGTGGACTGGGCTACAGGTGCCGCATTCCCCAGGTCAAGCCACGTTTGAACCAGAAACAGCGACAGAAGCGCCTGACCTGTAGCAGCACTGGACTGTTGCTTAGTGGTCCAAAGTACTTTTTTCGGATGAAAGCAAATTGTGCATGTCATTCGGAAATCAAGGTGCCAGAGTCTGGAGGAAGACTGGGGAGAAGGAAATGCCAAAATGCCTGAAGTCCAGTGTCAAGTACCCACAGTCAGTGATGGTCTGGGGTGCCATGTCAGCTGCTGGTGTTGGTCCACTGTGTTTTATCAAGGGCAGGGTCAATGCAGCTAGCTATCAGGAGATTTTGGAGCACTTCATGCTTCCATCTGCTGAAAAGCTTTATGGAGATGAAGATTTTCATTTTTCAGCACGACCTGGCACCTGCTCACAGTGCCAAAACCACTGCTAAATGGTTCACTGACCATGGTATTACTGTGCTCAATTGGCCTGCCAACTCTCTTGACCTGAACCCCATAGAGAGTCTGTGGGATATTGAGAAAGTTGAGAGACACCAGACCCAACACTTGTGGATGAGCTTAAGGCCGCTATCGAAGCATCCTGGGCCTCCATAACACCTCAGCAGTGCCACAGGCTTATTGCCTCCATGCCACACAGCATTGAAGCAGTCATTTCTGCAAAAGGATTCCCGACCAAGTATTAAGTGCATAACTGAACATAATTATTTGAAGGCTGACTTTTTTTGTATTAAAAACACTTTTTATTGGTCGGATGAAATATGCTAATTTTTGATATAGGGATTTTGGGTTTTCATGAGCTGTATGCCAAAATCATCAATATTAGAACAATAAAAGACCTGAAATATGGTTGGTGTGCAATGAATCGAAAAATATATGAAAGTTTAATTTTTATCAGTACATTACAGAAAATAATGAACTTTATCACAATATGCACATTTTTTGAGAAGGACTAGTATATGTGTGTGTATGTATGTATATATATATATATATATATATATATATAATTATTATTAATAAATATCACAGTAAAAAATGAATGTTTTTACTGAATCATTTCAATATTTTACTACATTATTACTGTATTATGAGTAAGACTGTCTATAGAATGTGTTTAAGAAGCATATTTTAGCATATGTAATATCATACATAGGGTTTAAGAACCACATTAATAATTTGTGGATTTTCTGGATTCGCGGGTCGGGGAGGAACATAACCCCCACGAATAATGAGGGTTTACTGTACATACAACAGTATCTGCTGGATATTTCCGTTTGTGCAGTCAATATAATAAATATACATCACACTAATCCTGAAAGGAAATGGTGTCTGAAATCTGAACACAGGTGGCCACAGGAGATGCAATAATAATGCCAGGTTGAGACAGATGTGGGATCAGGAACTAAGAAGCCAAGCCCAAACTAGTTTCAGAATGACAGTGCTCCTGGGCACAAACCCAGCACATTAAAAGACATGCTTTGCCATGAAAAGATTGGAATAAATTGGGCTTTGACCTCAACCCTGCTGAACACTTTTCCCACTGACACGCTCTGAAATCTGTGAAGTGAATGCGAGTGGAAAGGATGGTCAAAGAGAACATACAAGTGTGATACACATTAGTCCAAAAACTTTTGGCGATAGTTTGCATATATACATACATCTAACTTCAGTATCCCCATTATCCTGGACTCAATTTTCTCGTGTCAGTCAGTCATGATTAAACCTACATTCTTGAACTTGCACAGTGGATCAAAAAAAAAAAAAAAATGCAGAGGAAACTGAACAACCTCGAGGAAGGTGCGTGACTATTAACCCAAACATCACAAGTTCAAATCCCGGTTAATGAAACAACCATCCGTGACCGGGAGTCCATGGGAGCCAAGTGGCCAAACTCTCATGGGAGGGAGGGATGCCGTTCGCTTACGTCCCTGTCACTCACAACAATTGACAGCCAATCATGCGTATCTGTGAGCTCATTCATATGAGGGGGCTAACAGTGCTTTCAAATGAGTGGTCACCAACCCCTGGGCCATGGATTGGTACCGGTCCGTGGATCAATTGGTACCGGGCTGCACAAAAAAATAATTAATTATTTCCATTTTATTTATTATCAGAGTCTGAATGATCTTTTATTTTTGAAAAATGATGAGATTGTCTCGGTTACATGTCGGTCATTTGAGCGCTAACGTGTAACCCACAAGGGGACGGCATGTGAACAGAGGCGTGTTAGACATGTTTCAAACATTACTGGGGATTTTGGGTGAGACTGAGCCTGATCCTTCATTCTACCAGCTGGTGCATGATCACCCGTCTTCGACTTCCCAACCAACTTTATTTCAGCTGTAGAAAAATAATATTCATGGAGTGTTTAATAATAACAACAGTAATAATAATAATAATAATAATAATAAATAATCTATTTCCCCCCAGGTGAAAATCATCAAGTGCTGACCAGCCGGTGATAAAAAGGTTGGGGACCATGGTGTTAGACCGTCCCCAAAGTACAGCAGGTAGCTATCATTTCATGTCATGGAGGGGGGCATGTGCATGCTTTTGCCCCTCCCTAGTTGGTGGTGGTTATGTAATAGGGAAGGCAATACCTGATGGGTGGGAATTGGATACGACTAAAATTAGGGAGAAAAATGGGGGGGAAATAATAAAGAAAAAACAAACATCGGAGGAACCTGTAACACTCCACACCGACAGCAACCTGAGCTCAGAACTGAATGTGTCAGGCAGCAGTGTGACTCTGCATCGAAAGCACATACAGTGGTACCTCACCCTACGAAATTAATCCGTTCCAGCGCCTTTTTCGTAACCTGCATTTTTCGTAAGTTGAACCGTATTTTACATGTAAAACGTGTGATTCGTTACAAGTCTCCCAATACTACCCCATAAACCCTTTAAAAATTATAAAATTACACCAATTTTGTATTGTGTATAAAATATGTATGAAATATGTGAGGCGAAACACCAAACGTAGGTGCTTGTCGCAAGTGACGTATGGTGTTTGTGAGATAAAGTTCGGCTTATCCCGACTTCTGATCTTTCAAGTGAGCAAGTGTGTGTTGAATACTTGTTTAGTACTCAACCTTCACTTGCTCACTTGAAAGATTGGAATTCCGGATAAGCCACGCTTTGTCTTACAAGCACCATACGTCACTTACGACAAGCGCTTACATTCGTAACGTGAACTTGTTTCGTGTCCACACACAAAAATTTTAGGAAAATGCGTTTCGTAACCTGAATTTTTCGCTTGGTGAGACTTTTGTAAAGTGAGGTACCACTGTATTAATTAATTTTCTAAAAAGACACTGTACCCTTTATAAACTTCTTTACAGAGCACAAATATTATTTATTATCAGATAAGAATGGAGCAATAATGGCGCTATAAAAGATGCTCATAAAAGGTCAACAGAGCCATGATTGTGATTACATTTGCTTATTTAATTTAGAAATTAATTCCCAGTTACATAATTTCCCCAAGATACAAGTTCAGGATAATTAAAGGCCTTTGTTTATTCTGTGAGTTTCATATCTAACTGCTTGCTTGCACCTGCTTGTCAATAATAAAAAACTCTCGCTAACTGTTTTTTTCTGTTGTGTCCCATGGTAATCTCAGTCTCCATGCAAACGTCTTGCCTCAACCATATTTCTGAAAAGTGTCATTTCAAATCAAAAGAGAAAAAAATGAGCACAGATTTTAGTGAATTTCACTGATCCTGCTTAAATGCACCTCATAATTTCTAAATCATGTCATGCCTTTAAAGTGGGTATACAAGATTGGAGAATATATGCATACATAATACATATATACATATGTGAGCCACTCCACCAAAGTAGGCTCTTGCATCCAAAAATGAAAAATGAGCTTTTTACAGTCAGATAGAGGAGTCCCAAAGCTGCAGAATGCAGCAAAAAGTTTGTCAATACCTTGAAAACTGACCGAGGTATGCCATTTCTTGTGTCAGCATTCAACTAAAAAATTTCACAAGACGTTTTAGAGAAAAATGAGCACAAAGATTGCCCTTCTTCCAAGATCATTAGTCCTTAGCAACCAAACATTTTGTGCACCTTAGCCATATCAACTTTTAGAAAGCATGTCTAGGGAAAGTTTTAGAAAGAGATAAGAGAAAAATCATCCTCATTTTAATCTGACAGGCCCTTTTTAAACCCATCAGTCACCGTGGTAACCCCCAAAAATGGACAAAAAAAAAAAAACGAGTTTTTTTCCATTTCTGTTTATTACAATAAGATCAGTATGTATCTTTTCGACCATTATGTAAAGATTCAAATGCCTTCAAATGATACTGATTGGGAGGAAATAAAAACAAACAAAAATAACACTCAGGATCAAACAATCACACTGAAATTAAGAAAACTATATAACAAAACTCTCTGATCTCTTTATACAAGTAAGCTTCATCAACTCTGCCCTCATCATTACCATCATCTATATCCTGCTCAGCAGAAAGGATCACATCATCAAAACACAACAAACTGACTCATGCATACTTTTAACAGATGCCTCTTCTTCATCGACATCACCCGAGAGGGGGTGTGGCTCATTCGGACCGCCGATCCCTCAAACAAACGAGTGAATGTTGAGGACAGTCATCCCTTGCCACTTCGTGATTTGAGCACCGCGGTCTTGGTACATTGCGGTATTTTAATTAAAAATAAATTAATGAATTAAATATTCATAAAAAAACAAAATTCGCGCTGAAACTCGCATGTAAGCAAGCGGCAGGCAGGGACCCAAGGCAGGCTGCGTTCATTGTTTCCAAACGACAGACTGAAGTGCCCCTCCTCCCCAGGTCAGGCAGGGACCGCCCACTCAACTCAATCTCGCAAGCTGATTGGCTTGGACGCATGATGCTGTTGTCACCCACCCACACAACTCAATCTCGCAAGCTGATAGGCTTAGACACGTGACACTGCTGCCTCGCACATTCCTGCGGGATTTTTTGCGATCTTGTAGTGTTTGTGAACGTCCTGCACCGCGGAGAAGAGCTATTGTCAGAGGCGAGTACAGTGCTTAAAGTATTTATATATAAATTCTATTTAAAGATTAATACATTACAGTATTTACATATGCATATAACTGTGGAACGTTTAATATACACTTCTTGATATTGTATAGACGCGAAAACATATAGAAATGAGAAAACATGGTAGAAATGAGAGGGGCGTTCCTACTTCGCGGTTTTTCGAATATCGCGGCCAGGTCTGGTCTACATTATCCATGATATTCAAGGGATGACTATACTAAACAAGTGTTCAAAGCGCACATGCCTGCTTGACATATCGGAAGTCCGGACAAACCGCGTTCTGCCCAAAAAGCTCCGGTGTCGGTCGCGACACCTCCCGCACTTGGCGAAGCACGTCACAAATGTTTAATAATGTTTAATAGTGTTTGGTTAATAAAAAAATTGGTGCATAAAAAAATGTTCTGAATCTCTATAGTAGTGTACCCATGCATGTTTGTCACACGCGTAAAGGAGAGTTGTACTGGTGGTTCATGAGTTTCCTGAGTTTATTTGAGAGGGCTCATCTCATAATCTTATAAACACGGCTCATTGGTAATGATTATGGGTTTACACGACTAGACAACCAAGTGAAACAATAAGGATGAAGACAGTTTTTATGACCGATTTGAGCAGAGCTGTGGCGCACTTGCCCTGACAGACAGGACTGCGTAAAGGAATGAAGGGAGGCAGGTGTTCTTTAACTCTCTTTCAAGAGTGCACATTGCAGCGTATTTTTCATTTTTTAAGTTGTTTAATTCAGTAAATGTTTAATAAATGTGGCATGCTCCACTGAATGTGAGCAAAACGCGGCACATCCGGACCTCCGATCCTTCAAGCAAACAAGTTAATGTTGAGTCCGGACCTCCGATCTGTCAAGCAGGGAGTGTGCTTTGAATACCCCGTCTCAAAAGCTCATAACACATATTTCATACATATTTCATGCAAAATTGGTGTACTTTTCTAAGTTTTAAAGGGTTTATGGGGTAGTCTTGGGAGCCTCGGAACGAATCACGCATTTTACATGTAAAATGCAGCTCTACTTACAAAAACTCCAGGTTACGCTAAAGGCTCTGGAACGGATTCATTTCATAACTATATATATATATATCCCCCAGTGCAGCTAAC